>OY998155.1:3829287-5029287 GCA_963921925.1 Sphagnum tenellum
GCAAAGGTATCGCAAACTGTCCTATTTGACTCAACAGAAATTCAATAGTAGCTTTATTCGAATATTTGTAGGAAAGAAATCGAGGAGAGGGAAGGTAATTACAAATGCTGCTTTGAGGCCGGGAATGCCACCTTGGCCTAGCTTGTGAGTGGTGTTTGGAACTAGTTTCGCTCGCTCTGCTGCCTTGAGGAACTTCAATGGTGGATCACCAACCTCGTCCACCACTGATTAACATTCAGCAAGCTTCAGCTCTAGTGCCTTCAAGTCACGGTCAGACCTCCCAGACTCTCTTGCCTTCTTGGCCTTGGTTAGCTGCTCTGTGATCTCCTTCAGTTGCCTTGCTGCTTTCAGCTACACCTCAGACTGGTAGAAGGCATTCCAGATGTCTTTTGAGAATTGAAGCGGCCTTTGCAAGTTCCTGTACACATTCAAGTCTCTCAGGTGAGCACGAATCTTCATCCTGTCATGGTATCTTGCTTGAGACATTGACTTGGAGATCTTGTCTGTAATCCACTGTGAGTCAAGCTTTCCTCCATCTTGAAATGCTCCCTTGACCTGATTTATCACTCTCTTCTGCTCTACTCTTGAGAGAGTGCCCCACTCAACTCCTTATGCAAAGTTGGTGGAAACAATGTGCCTAATGGTGCTATTAGCCCCAATGTATGCTAGCTCGGTTAGAATTCCCTCCTCTGCCAATGTTATCAGAGGGAGTTTCATCCTCTCCTCCTCCTTCTTCTTTAGGTCGAGCTTCTCCTTTCTGATGGCATCCCTCTCATCCTTCCTCCTTTTCTTCTTAAGAGTTCTAGGTGAGAGAGCTCCTATTGTTGCTCTCTCATCTCTTTTTCTCTTCTTCTTTGCTGCCTTGGCTTCTATAGCCTTCCTTGCCTCCTCATCTCTTAATGCTTCCCCAGTAGTCAGCCCTACTTGCAATGCTTGACCTAAGATGGCTATCAAGGATGCCAACCCTTCAAGTGTCCTAGTATTGATTGTAGACAGCTCTGAAGCTCTCAAGTGATCAATAATCATTTTCTTCAACCTTTCCTCATTGTTGTCACCTCCTCCAGACCCAAAACTCCCTCCACCAGTCCCGACCATTGTGTCGCAACCCCACTTTGGGACAAGTGTGAGGATGAGACTCACACTTCCAAAAGTGGGAACTTGGAGTCCTCTGGGACTCCCGCAGCTTTAGAGCTCAATTTCTAAAATCAAAACACCTTGCTTTGAAGTGTTCTTTATACCATTAGAAAGGCCTTGAAGTGTAAATGTTGAAAATGGCCTTGCATGAGTCATTCAGACATCTGCAGCACAAGTTATGGTCGAAAGAAGGGCCGGGAGTCAAATTGACAATTTGATTCCCGACCACTAAAAGTCGGGAATCGACCCGACCCTAGTGTGCATAGGTGGAGTGCAAAATACCGTTGGAAAGCTCTTGAGGAGAGCTACAAGTTTGCTTTAGATCTTATCTCAATTCGAGGTTTGAGCCGGGAGTTATAAGCTCCCAAAGTCTTAGGAGTTCAAACCGGGACAGTTTCGGGACTCCTCCTTGGGAGTCCCGGGAATAAAAGCCATTTGGATGTAGGTGCAGCAGAGGAACGCAAAGAATACTATATGGGGGAAGGTGGTGGCTTCCCCCGAGTCCGGGCCGTGGTGAGTCAAGTGAGTCCGTGTTGCCTGTGGCTTGTCCCAACACCAAAGGTGTTTCTTAAGGTGAACTAACCCACTTGTGGTTGGTTTTGATACAGGACTGAATAACTAAATAGTTATCCCTCTTCCTAGTCTAATCCTAGAGCTTTCAGCATGCCGCTCTCACCCCCTTTAGTGCTGGAAGCTGGGAGCGGCACCAAGTTCCAACTACTTCCACTTTTTAACATAGTTGGACTCTCTTTGAGTTTAACAAAGAACTTGGGGGCGTGTCACATTGCAATCCGCAACCTCCTCTTTGCCGCAAGCTTTCCTTCGACAATTCTCAAGCAAATTTGAGAATGAATTCAAATTCACTCGCCGGTCCTTAAGGACTTTCAACAATTCAGGGCTTGCAATGTAATCCGCATCGCAATTTGCGATACACTATTTCTTGCAAAGGAGTCTGGGTTTCAAAAATGACTAATGGATGCATTTCCGAGGGTCGTGTAATGCTGTTAGTTTCGCAAAGTTAGAGGGTTGCAAAGTCGGGGGCTTCGCTAATGTAGGAGGAAGTTAAAGGGTTTAGGACTTTGGTTTAAGTAACGTATGCGGATGCGAAGAGGGATGCGATGGTGGGGGGTTCGCAAAGTTTTAATTATTCTAGCTTTAACATTTTGTTGTTTTTTTTGCATATGCCAAAGGGTTTCGGGTGTTGGGGTTTTTGAAACTGTTCTAGGAAATTTTTTATTTCATCTCATGTGTCATGGTTGGTAACAAGTATGTTTCACCATGAAATTTTGGCAGGGAATAAGGGTTTACTTCAACTTTTGTTTAATTTAGGTATTGTTAAAGCTCGAACATCTATAAGGTGAGGTTTTTAATGTTTTATGAACAGATTTCTTTCAAGGTTTTCACTGGTTCCTTGCTCGATTAAACACCTATCATTTACTCCCTTTGTATTTTTTTGTTTTTATAGAATTTCCCCCTACTTCTAGATTGGTGTTGGCATTATTTGAGCAACCAGTCCTATAGGCACTGTTGAGCCCAAATTGGATGCAAGTATGCATTTTTTTTTGGTTTAGGTAGTCTCAATTTATCAGCAGTCAAGGGTTTATATTGTTGTATCACATGGTTTTTGAAAGTCTAATCTGGTCTTTGCCTTACATTTGTGTTTTATTAATGTGACAGATGATATGTCTTCCTCCTCCGTTATCTCCACTAGTGACTCATCCTCTTCAAATGAGGGCACATCAGCTCATACGCAAGCAGAGGTGTCTCATTCTCCTCGTGGTCCACCTCAACAGCTTTACCAATGCACCAAGTGTGTTGGTCAGATTTCACAAAAGTCATATGTTTGTGCTCAACACATTCAGCGATTTGGGCGTCATCGTGGTCTTACCCCAAGAGCTTCTTCATCTCATGTGGTAAGTGTCATTTTACTATTATCATTTTTCTTCTTTAATACATGTTATTTTTCATGAAATCCTGTTTGAAACTATTTTCACTTCCATGGTTTGTTGTGGTTTTTTGAATGTAATAGGGTTCCCGTATGACACCACCACCCTATGTTCTATCACAAGGGGTTTTAGTTGCCATAGGAAATGCACTTTTGCAGGCATTTGTTGTAGGGATTGGTACCTTTCATGAGGTCATTAAGCCACATCATGAGGCAAGGCCACGTGTGCCTCTGTTAGACAGCAATCGAAAGCACAACGTCCAAGTGAGGGTCATGCTAGGACTATTGTTGAAGGTAGATGGGGTATGTGTGAGTTCACTGGCAAATGTGCCAATATTATCCAGTCATGGAACCCTGCAATTTTTGGGTTGCTTGATAGTTTGCCCTATGATGAGGAGGTTGTGGTTTGGGGTAGACGATGGATTGTTAAGACCTCTACACTTGGAGAGAGGCATGGCTATGGAGTATATGCTTGTGAGGACATCACTGTAGAGGATTCAGCTAGTTGTCATAGAGAGGGTCCTACTTTGTTCCCTTATGGTGGGCCTATCTATAAGAGAAGACATTGGAACAAGATCCTCACACAACATCCTCAGTGGAAGACCTTTGCTCTTGAGATGGACACCTTTCACTAGTAGAACTTTGTTAGTAGCACTAGGAGGCATAGTGACGGGAGGGTGATAGATGGAGATCCCATACGTTCTGGAAACATTGTTGGTTTCATCAACAGTACGGTGGGGACTCAGCCTAAGCGTAGGGCTAATTGTGAGTGGGTTTTTGTTGAGGGACCTCCTCCAACACCATATGGCCATACTTATCATGAGGACCATTGCCTGGTTATAGCTACTAGGACCATCAGATCAGGAGACGAGTTGTTTACACACTATGAGTGGAATTAGGATTCCACCATTTCTAAACTATGTACTTTGTTTAAGACATAACATACCATATCTATATACATGCATTTTGGCATTTTTATTTGTAATGTAATATGCAACTATGCTTGGTATATAGTTAAGATCTTCTGGATTTGGTACTGCATAGAATATTCGGCCTTTTGAAGACATGCTGCCACGGAGGTTGAAAGCAACATATCGGGAAATGGGCATGCCACACAAATCAGACTCGTCATCAACTCATTCTTCATCAAATGACTTGTCTGCTCATGATGAAGGTGTCTCTCAACCAGTTCATGAAGCACCACTGCTTGCAAACCAAGAATAAGCAATGGATGACTTCATGGTTGATTGGTTCGGACTTGACAAAGTTGATGATATGTCTGGCAACCCACATGATGAAGGAGCCAATGCAAATGATCCATGTCGTCAACATACTACCCAGGGACAATGACAATGGCAAGAGGTAGAAGCACATGCTCGAACACCTATTTTTTAGGGTGCAAGGTTAAGTTGTTTAGCAGCCATACTGGGGTTGTTAAACATCCAAGCAAAACACAAGGCAATCAATACTATGTTGTCAGACATTTTTCAGTATTGTCATAGCCTCTTGCTACCTAAGGAAAATGTTTTGCTAAGATCTTGGAAGGAGGCTAAAAAGATCCTATCCTCCATAGGCATGGAGTATCAAATTGTCCATGCATGTGTTAATGACTACATGCTATTTCATGGGAACAATGCCCATTTAACGGAATGCAGTACATGTGAAGAGGCTCAATATGATCCTCACATGCTTACAGGGAAGGTGCCCAAGAAATCAGTAAGGTGGTTTCCCATTATTCCTCGCTTGCTGCACATGTATCGATGTACATACTTGGCTGAGTTAATGGTTTGGCATAAGAAGCATCGATCAGAGCCTGGTGTTATGAGGTTATCGATTGACTCTCCTGCTCACAAGCATGTGGAGTCAACATGGCCAGAGTTTGAGCGTGACCCTAGGCATGTGAAGTTGGGGTTAGCATTAGATGGTGTTAGTCCACATTCACTTGGAGGAAAGGGACGACCTACTTCTGTTTGGCCAATTGTTGTCATGAATTACAACCTTCCTCCGTGGTTGACTATGAAAAAGGGATTTTTGTTGCTTTCTCTTATTATCTCAGGGCCAAGTAAGGTGAAAAACCTATACACCTACTTAGCATTAATGGTCGATGAGCTCAAAACGCTGTGGGATGGAGTATGGGCATATGATGGGAGGATGACCACTGGAGGAATACCACGTGTATTCAGGTTGAAGGCAATTTGCATGTGGACAATGCATGATTATCCTGGTAAGATATCATGCACATGCCTCTATATATATTTTTATTATTTTGTTTTGTGATTATTTGTTGTTCTAATATTCAGTTCTTTTACAATCAGGGTTTGGTTTTATAAGTGAGTTGCAAACTCAAGGCTATAAGGCCTGCTCTACATGTGGCCCAAGTTTGGAGGACATGGCTAAATATTCAGGCCATCTTCGCAAAATTGTTTACCTTGGCCATACAAAGTTTCTTCCACTGGGACATGATATGAAATCAGACCCACTTTTATTTCATCTTTTGACATGCCTTGTGGTGATGAGCGTGATATTCCAGAAGCTACCACTTTTGCATATTGGAGGGATGTGGCCAATAGAGTTACTAACCCAAATGATTCTATGGTGTTTTAGGGTAGTGGATTGACAAGGTGGGGTATACTCAACAACTTGCCCTACTGGGGTGACCTAAAAATACGTCATTTCTTGGAGCCCATGCACATTGAGGGAAATGTGGGAAAGGCTATCATAAAACAACTCTATGGAGAGAAGGACAGTAACTTTAGGGAGGCATGTGAGGATCTTGAGAGGCATCCTAATGTGTGGATTACTGTTGATCTTAACATAGGTATTGAGTAGCGACTATCCACTAGTAGAAATCAGCCAAAATGTAACTAGTCCATTTATGATTACGTGCGACTTGTAGTCATTTGCGACTAGATTTGGGAATATTGCAACTACAAGATCAAATTTCAATTATTTTGGTCATTCTCACAACTATGATGCAATTATTAGAAATTTCATCCTATTGGTTGAATTGATTTTACATTTATTTTCATCCATTAATAGGCTGATATGTCCCATTAGTCCCAATAGTACCAAATTAGTTACATCCTAAAGGTATTCTAATGACATAAGGGTGTATTTTAATGTATGTACTAAAAATATATATATAATATGCATACGTATGTATACTATTCATATAATGCTTTTCAAAATTAATATTTGACCTTTGAATTTTTTATTCAAATCTGAAAATTATTATTTCAATTGTTTAAAACATTATTTGAATTTTAGATTTTGGATTTGAACATGATATTTTCAATTTAAATTTAAAAAGGCTTATTTTATCTAAAATTTGATATTTGAATTCTACACTAATATTTTCGAAATAAATATTAAAATTTATATTTCAACTCTGAAATTTTTTCATTTAAATTTTAAAATAATCATTTGATTTGAACCTGAAATTTTAATTCCAAATTATTATTTTGGATTCTTAGAATTAATACTTCCAGTCTGAAAATTATTAATTGAGTCTAAAAATAGACATTTCAATTTTGAGTATTTTTATTTGACTTTCAAAATTGAAATTCTGGAAATTTTTATTTAAATTCAAAAAACTTATTTGATCTAAAAATTAATATTTTATTTCTACATTAATATTTTCAAATCTAAAAATCAATATTTCAATTCAAAAAACAATATTGAGTTTAAAAATTGACATTTTGATTTTAAATACTTTTATTTGAACTTGAAATTTGATATTTGAATTCTGAAGTTCTAAATTTAAATTTAAAGAAATTATTTGATTTGAAAATTGAATTCCAAATTATTATTTTGGATTATTGAAATTAATATTTCAATTCAAAAAATTATTAATTGAGTCTTAAAATGGACATTTTAATTTTGAATATTATTATTCTAATTTGAAATTGACATTTCAATTCTGAAATTTATATTTAACTTCAAAAAACTTATGTGATCTAGAATTTATTATTTGAATTCTGAATTACTATTTTGGAATCTTAAATTTATATTATAATTCAAGAAATTATTGATTGAATTTTAAGGATTTTTTCTAGTAGTGTTGTCCATAGTACATCACTTTTATAAATAATTATAAATGATTAATTTTATTAAACCTTAGTTATACGTAATAATAATTGTTGTAACATAGATTTATATATTTTTTAATTTATATTTTTATATTAAAAAATTAATTAATGTAATTAATGTGACATTATTTTAAAATCATTACAATTATTTCATATAAGAATTAATTAGTATGTGCATAATTATTTTCTAATTGAACATAATTATTCACATTCTGTAATTTATAACTTCAAACCTGAATTAAAAACTTGAAAAACCTATAGTGTAGTTAAAATAATTATTAGACTGATTTTAATTTCACGAATTATATATATTATTTTTAAATTTTGTGATTGATCATCTATGGTAAATATTTTATAGTAATTTTAAAGTAATTATGAAAATTAACATTATGTTTAGCAAATTACTTTATTTATAGTTAATAATTAGCAAAAGAAGAAATTACTTGACCTCTAATTTTTTTTTACAAACTAAATGTAATTATACAATAAGTAATGTAATTAACTGAAGAAAGTTTTAATAAAATTCATGTAAAAATTTACTTTTTAATAATAATTATTAATCCATTACTTATAATTTTAACATAAATATTTAAAATAGTTATTTCTAACATTATAATCATTAAATGAATTTTACATAAATTATATTATATATAATTTGAAGAGATGAAATAAAAAGTAATGAAATATTTGTAAATATCTTAAATATTTAATTATTTGTGAGTTATTAGATAGTTAGTTTGTTAAATATTAAAAATTTATAATGAATATTTGTAGTGTGTAATTTATAATTTAAATTCATGTAAATTTAATCATTATTAATTAAATGATTATTTAATTATGTAGCACTTGAATTGTTTAGAAATCTAAAAACTAAAAAAGTAAGGCATGAAGAAAGTTTTGAAATTACAACTTAGTTTGTGAAGAAGTTGGAACTTCAAAACTTATCCCATATTGTTTGTTTTTCATTCCTATTTTGAACACTATATAAACAAGGGGGTGTGGTCATCCAATTTCACATTAAGAAATTTGTGCACATGGGATGAATTAATAAAAAAGGTCAACCCAAAAAAAACAAAAAACAATTATGCACATTTTAAAAGTGCATACCTTCCCAACCTACTTATTTACCTAGCTAGGTAGGTACTTAGTTTGACCTACCCACCTAGGTTGACCTATGTACCTACCTACCTAAGTACCTACCTATATAAGTAAGTATTTAACCTAGGAAAGTAGAACCTACCTATTTATTTTTTTAATCTAAATAAATAGGTTGGTATGTAACCTAGGTTTGTAGCCACATATTTGTGTATCTACCTAGGTACCTACCAACTTAATATTAATATTTTAATATTTTTCTTTTTAATGCCACGTGGCATACTTACATTGGGCCACATGTCATAATATAAGATCATCCAAGTATTAGAATTGAACGCCCTAAATTATTTCAAAATAATATTAATAACATTTTAAATAATCAAATATTAAAACACGTGGCAACACATCATTTGCCTTTAATTGTTACCAAAATAGTTGCATCTTAGTCGCATGTGACAATACGTATATAATGAAGTCAAAGGATGAAATGTATTTGTTGACTTTTTTTTCATACAATACCTTTTGTCATTTGCGACTAATTTATCACATGCGACTTGTCTTAGGTGACTACAGGGATTTTAGTTGCAAAATGTCTCTTGCGATTAAAATTTAGTTACAAACACTAGTCGAAAATACATAGTTTTCTTCTAGTGATCAGCTCCATGGACACTTACTACACGGGAAAGAAAATACTTTCAAAATCGCATAGGAAAGATGCGATTCCTTACATGTTTGAACTTTGATGGCAAGGGTTGAATTTAGAGGTACTCTGTTGCTTTTATTTATATTTAAATTTGTATGCCTTATACTAGAAAAAAAGTTTGAAGTATAGAATGTTATCTGTTGGATGTCTAGAATACTTTTGTATAATTTTATGGATCCTTGTTGCAGGTTATGGAGCCAATCTTCAAAAAGCTTTTGGTAGGGACGATGACCACAAGTGGCTAAGGTATCTCAAGACACATGACTATCATCGTTTACTGCAGCACATATTGCCTGTGGCAATAATAGGCTTAGCCAGTGCAGAAGTACAAGATGTTTTTTGGTCATTGGGAAATCTATTGAGATGGGTATGCTCAAAGGAATTATTTGTAGAGGAGATTCCAAGAATGAGGGTAATAGCAGCAGAGGTGGTATGCAAGTTGGAAAAGGCCTTCCCTCCATCATTTTTTGATTGTCAAGTGCATTTACTAGTTCACCTTGTGGATGAGATAGTTATTGCTGGTCCTGTGCATTGTCGGTGGATGTATTGGCTTGAAAGATATATGGCAGTATTAAAGAGTTATGTCCGTAACCGTGCACGAGTGGAGGGAAGCATGGCAACATGACACTTGGCAGCAGAGAGCTTGTTTTATTGCAACAACATCTTGGCCACTATAGATCCATCATGTCCTCATCTCTGGATGGAGGAAAGAGAAGAGGAGGAAAATCATTTGACTGGTGCAATCAAAACACATATGTTATTACCTACAAAGTTAATTCAGCTGACCACATTCATGTTGAATAATAACAATGTCATGGAAGAGTGGAGGAACTTCTATGAGAATGCCAAAAGTATGAGTGGGAGATCAAGGATTTTTCCTGTGTTTCATAAGTACATGAAAGAGAAGTTGGCTGAAGTGGATCAATTGTTGGCACAAGGAGAAAGTATATCTTGTTTTCTAGAGGTCATAGATGATGTTTGCACCATTGTTCATGGACCATTAAGAGTTGTGACAGCACGTTCAGCAATGTGGACACAAGGAAGACATTTTACTTATTTATTTTTTCTATTTCATTAGGCATATTAACTCATCTTCACATTCTAGACAGGTTTTTTAGAATGGTCTAGGATGATTTTTATGGGCATGAAGTTTCTATTATCATAGGTTGTTGACTCACAATGCCTAACACAATATTAATTCAAGATTTCCACTTTGGATGAAAAGAGGGGCCACACCTTTAACTGTGGAGTTCAAGGGTAATTCACTTACGACTCTAGAAGCAGTCGACATAACATGAATATTGTTTGAGATATTGTGCCACATTATGGAAAGCTGGAAGAGATCTTGGTGGTATCTTATGATGCACATTCAAAGTTTGAAGAGTATGTGTTTAAATGCAAGTGGTTTAGAATGAACCTTGTTGGTGCAAATTGCATTGTAGTTCAGGATGAATGCAGACACACACGACTACAAACATCTGCCACCAGTTATCAGCCATCTCATTCAAAGCCATTTACTTTTCCCAGTCATGTAGAGCAATGTTTTTATCTTCCTTATCCCCCAGACCCAGAGGAGTGGTCACTTGTTGTCACATATGTGCCACGGTCCCGTTCTATTCTAGGTGAGAAACCAGAGGTTGTGTTTACAACCTTTGAGGTGGATGATGACCACTTATAATGTACTACTCATTATTTCTATGCAAATTGCCATTGAGGCTTGTGGTTCTTTATTACTGTACAATGTTCATTGTGTCATTTTCTGCCTATTCTACTCCATTGTGTAATTTTATTTTTAAGAATAGGAGCAATGCTATGCGTACTTTACTGATATTTTCACTCAGTCTACCAAGGCAAAATAGATTATAATAATGGTTAAGTGGATTTATAGCTTCCATTTGGTCTCAAATAATTTTTTTTATGGCATTTTCGCGCTTTGGCGTTTTGGTGCTTTTAGACTTGACTTGAAAATTTTGGCATTTCGATATTTAATATATATTCTTGGTACTGATAGGGCCATGTTGGCCTTCATCATTTTAATTAGATGTGTTTAGGCCCTCAGTAGCCTCAAGATTTCTTAAGATTCATTTTTTTAACTTTAGAATCTTTATTCGTCTTGCCAAAAGTATTTTCTTTACTAACTTGAAAAAACAGTGGTTTCCTCTCAGACAAAGGATCTTTCTGATCCATGCCCCTCCAAAGGTAATTGAAATGAATCTCCTACAAATTCCAAGTCCCATTCAGCTGGTTTACTTGTCAATGTTGTAGAAAATCTTGGATCTAGTCTCCCATTGTAGAAATCAAGGTAAGTGCCATCCTGTATGTCCCAAGGAATCAAATACAAATGCTCTAGTCTCATCCTTTTCAAAATCTCTTTCAATATGCTCTGTAGTTCCTTAGTTGTTAGATATTGCACTGACGAGGATGAAGGTATGGCCTCCAAATCTTCGGCCATAGTTGAAATCTTTGAACGTAGAAAGGTTTCAAAACCCAAAGCGCCAAAGCGCCAAGACGCCAAAACCCTAAATCTGAACAAAAATTTCGTGAACTACTGTTAACCTTAATTAATTTCCTAGACCTCCTTTGCGTCTTTGCCAACCCTCTCGATCCTCCTGAGCTCTCTCTCGAAGAAATTACGAATGCTAAAGGGATCCTGACACAATGGAACTGTTCACAAGAATTCCAGCCTTTATAGTTCTGCAAGTAGGCCCTCTGTACTGCACATCATCCCTCTGGGAACTTTGTACTATTGTCCTTTGCACTACTGCATGTACTACCTCAATGTCACTCAAATTTTTTGCGACTTAAAAAAGGCCATGATAAATCAGATGATATTGCAAAATCTTTTGCGAAACTGCCTTCTCCAGTAACCTTTTCACAAATTTGCAAGCTAACGCGCATCGCAACTTGCGATACGTCCACCACCAGAAAGTTTTGTAAAAATTTGTGATGAGGTTTGCGATACATATTCAAATGCAAAATGCAAAGCGCTGAATAACGCAAGCTTGTTATTTCTTGTGACTCTCAAAGTTTTTAGTGATATGTTTTGTATCGTAAAATGTGCAATGTTTTGAGTATGACTAAACGTTGCGAAGTGTGGAATATCGATAAGGTGGACGAAGATTGAACGGGTCGTAAAGTTTTCTTTGTGGTATATGTCGCAAAAGTGTTGCGATGATTGTAAGGTACAGTATAAATTAGTGATGGGTGGTGGATCACAAGGTGCGATGCGTGTCACATCGCAAATATGGTAGGTTGTTTTTCCTTCGCAAACCCTTCAGGTTTTTTGTTTGGCCCTTCGCAAAAGGGCGCAATATGTAGTAATGAATTTGCGTGAAGGATAACGATGAATTAAAAAAGAAACCAAGTTATGGAAAGAAAAGTAAGAACATTCCCACCAAGAGGGCTGAGAGGCAATGTATATGCGTGTTGGCAGAACATGAAAGTTTATTGGTTTTTTTGGTGGGGTTTAGGTTGTTTTTTTGTTCCGAGTTTTTTTTCCCCGAATGGTGTCAATTTCCTTTCCCATTCCTATTTTGGTCTTCCTTTCTTCTAACAAGGTTTTCCCCCTCCTGATGTTGAGTTTTTTTCTTTTGTTCCTCCTATGATTCCACCTTTAGCTTTAAGGCTTCTTTCTTCTTTTGGTCTTGGTGTGGTTCTTTGTGTTCATTGCACAATTGGTTCCTCTTCATCACTTGTATGTTGGGGTGGGGTCTAGTGTAATGTCCCTTGTTATGGGTGTGGGTTGTTATTTTCGCCATGAAGCATGGCAAGTCACCAAAAAACATTATCATGCCTTTCATGTTTTTCCTATAAACAATTCCCATGGTTCTTCAATTTCATCCCTAGGCTCCGTTTTGCTCCTAGTTGTGTGGGCATAAGTTTTGGTTTTGGACCCCCTTGGTGCCTTTCATTTAAGTCTTCCTCGGCCCCATTTGTATTCGCACATCCTTTTTGTTTTATGGCGAAAGGTGAAACTAATTTTTTGTTTTTTAATATGGTTGTTTAACATTTTTTTTTGTTATCACAATAGTGTTTCACCTTTCCCCCTCAAGTGGATTAGTTGGGCATCGAAAGACTAGGACATATTTTCAGCAATTCCATTCAGGGGATTAGGGGGGATTTCAAGTGGAACATCTTTTTAGGGCACAAGCGCTTGTGGTAATGCTACTCGCTGACTGAACGTAAATTGAAACCCTCTAGTGACCATCCCCTTTCTTGATTTTTCATTTGTCCTTCCCCTCATTTGTTAGCTTGGGCAAAGTTTAACCCTTGGGTGTGTAAAGCAGTTTACATGTGTTGCCAAGGCTTTTATCCCCCTTGCCCCAACCTTAGCCTTTTCTGAGACTATTATCACATTGTAAACTTTACATCTTTTAAGCTCAGATTCCCCTTGCCTAGATTCATTAATGGACTTTTAGTCGAATGTAAACCTTGAGCTTTCTCTTTATATTTTAAAATCAAATTAATGTGTTTGTCCCATTTATCAATAAGGTGTCGTTTAGACATGGTCTTTTAACATCTTTGGGATTTTTTTAACCCAAAGGATTCAACGAATGGTTTCTTTTAATTCCATTAATTGAGTTCCCATGTGGCTACTAGTAATATCCTAGGGTTTGTTGTTTAGATTTTTGATGCCATGAGGCCTTTGACTTTGGCCAAATCCTCAAGTGGTGTTTGACCAATAGTAGTTGACAATGCATTCTTTTCGCACTTATCGCCACATTAATCCAATGTAGTTGTTAAGGGCAAGTGTGAGGGTTTAGTTCATGGTGTCCAAGTTATTTTAGACACACATTTTGGATACATTTTTCTTATCACAACCTTGTTGTTCTTATTTCATTCTTATAATAAAATCTTGTCGGATTTTTGTTTTGCACATGTTTTGTTTTTGTTTTTTAAAAAAAAAATTCATGATTTAGATTTGAAATTAGGTTGGCTTATGTTCTTGTTATGATTTAGGAAATATTGTAGACTTGGTTATTTTCATGCCCATTACACTTTTGTATATTGGTGTGTGCAAAGGTTATCCATTTATTGAACCTTTTTTGCTCTTGCCCACTTTCATGTTTTATGTTGCTCATTTGGGGTTTTTTTTATATTATCTTTTACCTTCTTTGGTTAATGGTATCCACATCTTTGGCTATGGTTTTAATTTCCCTTTTCTTTTGATCATTTCATTTCCTAGTTAGTGTCCATGGGGTCAGCCATTTAGCCTCACAAATATTAATTTGGTCCCCTTTTAGCCTTTCTATTGGGTTTTCTTCTTTTTCTGGTTTTGTTACCTTCCAAATGGCATCAAAGTTTTAGGCATACCTTTTGGTTTCGTTTACTTTTCCTTTTCCTTTTTATAAGTCATTTTAGACAAGGATGTTCGGCACATTGAAACGCTCCGAAGGTTGGGGGATGTTCATGTTGCTTTTGGTATTTTTTTTGATGTTTTGCCTAAAGCCCATCTTATTTGCTATGTTCCCCCCCCCCCCCCCCCCCCCCCCCCTTGGCTTTTGACATCAACTTGTAACTTTTGATTCAACCCTTATGGGGGTTTTTGGGAAACTCGAAGGCCTAGGTTCTTTAAAGTGCCCCCAAGTTTTATTAGTGCATTAATAAATCTTTCTCCCCATTTCTTCTAAAAGGGTTGACCTCATTTCCTCTAAGGTTATTATATTGGTATTTTATTTTGGTAACCAGATTCTTTGTTGTCCCTGTCATTGCCTTGATATTCTTGGTAGATTTTCATCCCTCTTATTAGAAGTGATAATGATGAACAATTTAGGTTCGCTTTCATTCCAAGCCCATTTAAGGGTGGCATGAAAGATTTTTCCTACAATGGCAACATTATGTATACCTTTTTTTGAATAGTTTGTAGAGAGGGGTGTAGATTAGTTTTAGAAGATCATTTAAAAAAGATTGCATGACTATTTCTTTTCTAACATCTTATTTGATTTGCCTTTGGATTCGCATCGTGCACATTTGAGGTCTTGTGTAGGGCTAAAAGTAAGAGCTTAGTTGTCTACTTGCCCAATAATTGTTTTTTTCTATTTGGCTTTAGAAAATTTTTCCTTCGCAATGTGCACCAAGTTGAGCCTCCCCTAACCATTGGCCTTTTGGGTTGTCACATTGCATATGTGGCCAACATTTAGACCCAATGGGGATTCACCTTTTTTTGTTGGGTTGATGGTGGGAAGAAGATGATGTCTATGATATTGTGTAGAATCTTTTACATCCATCGCAAGAGATGTTGATTTTCATGTTGTGTGCAACCAAACCCATGTTCTTCTGTTTCGTTTGCTCTAGTCCTCACATCAGGTTTCTATTGTCTAACCCAATTGTGGGTCCTTTCCTTTTGTTCCTTGTTCTCCTCCTTTGTTGAGTGCTTTGATTTGATAAAGTTTGGCAAGGTTTCATCGATAAACAACATCTATTAGTTATAAAATACCACAAACTATTTCAAGATGCATTTGTCAAAGAAAAAAGATTAATGACAAGAGATCAAACAATGAACATAATTGTGCTGCAAGAGATGAAGGTCTTTGCCTCCCTCTCTTTTATCATTGACTCCAGATTTTTCTTCTTACACAGATATGCTAGAATGACCTCAACTTCTCTCCTACTGTCACCAAAAAAGAGAGAGTTAGAGACAGAGATATAGAGAAACACTGACACAACCAGCCAAGGTACGCATGCAGACCCAAACAAGATCCGAGCTTCCTAGTCTTCTGATCTGCACCAGAACCCACTTTAACAACTCACAGAACACTCACACACACAACGCTCTGATCTTTCAACAGAAATGATTTACTCCTACGCGGATCAGCACATTGGATCACAGAATACAGATCCTTGTGCCTTACATTGGATTAAACAATCCAGGAACTATTTCATGCCTGATTTGCAATGCACATCATCATGAATCCAACAACGATTTCAGGTGTGGCCTTCGAGGTCAGATCCCTCTGTGTTCACTCGGTCCTTTGAGCCGTTAACCCACACCCTCTAAATGCCTCTATGCATTGCGCTCACTCTCAACGTCTGGAAACCCAAAACCCAGAGGCCTTCAGTCCAACAACATTCTGAGACACTGGACTCAGATCAATAGATACCAAGCTCCCATGAAACCACTCAAGGTGACAGCCTCTCATGCAAAGACGAATGACAGACTTGTGGCTGCAAACCCTTCCTTTCATTCCTTCTTCACAAACAACATTCTGCTGCCCACAGCTTAGATGCAATGCAAGATCCTACAAACACACATTCCCCCTCCCAGATGCTCACTCTCTCTTCTACATGCCCATAAGTCTAAGGCTCGGACCCCTCAGATTCTCATCACTCCTCGGCATCACCCTCCATAACAATTGCATCAAGACATTACACAACTGCTCAACCAAGTCACTGGCGCAGCGGAGAGATTCAACAACTAGCTAAGCAGTTGTCAGAACAAAGTAAAAACCACCAAAAACTGACTACTTAGAATGCTGTTCTGTCTTCATTCCCCCCCAATCAAATCGTCACCACCTCCCTCCAAATCTTCCTGCCGTTTCTTCCTTAACTTCCTGCACAAGCTCCCCATGCACTGTTACAATCCTCACGTCCCAAAATCATAAACCTCGTCGCCCTCATTAAGTCCGTGTTTCGGCAGGTTTAACTCTTAAACCCTTAAAGCAAAAATCAGCTTTCCTAATCCAGGAGCCACTATAAGGCTTCCTGTTCGGCCACCCCGTGACCGGTCACACTACATCACTTATCTAATGTGGTCATAGTTAGATTTTTGTGGATACCACAAGAGAAATCAGGGATTTTCCTTTAAATCCAGCATTAACAATTCTGCCATCTTTTTCTCTAGCTACCCTACTTACCTTTTTGACCTTTTTCTACCAAAAGGAACTAAACAAATTACAGTAGGTTAACATTTACCCTACACATAATCTCAACCCGCAAACAAACAAATAAAACACAACATAAAGACCAAGTTTGCATAATATATACCCAAAAGAGATTTAGTTTTAAAATTAAGAAAACATGAACACCAGTCATAGACTCAGACAAGTGGAAAGGGTTTATTGATTTACAAATATCATAACTTAAACTTGTGTCTATCAAATTGAAAATATGAGTGTACATGTATGTAGGCCTATTTGGGTTGTGAAGCCAGGGAAGAACTTATACTGGCTATTAGTGAAAGACCTCTCCAGAGTATTTTGAAAAATATGTTGTCATGGATGAAAACTGAGAATTGCATTTGGTAATAAAAACCCTAAATTAAAGAATCTCATGATATTCCACTGCTATTCCACTTCTCATTGATATATGGAAGATGTCATTAGCACTGGCAAGAAATTTCTAGGGTATCCCAAGGGCCCCTTACCAGGCAGAACTTTTCCTTTACCCAGGGCAGGGACTTTTGAAAAGTGGAATGCCCACTCCATAGACATTTTGTTTTTTCTTTTTCTTCTTGCATCCACCAGGTATCACTGGAAAGAAAAGATTTTAAAATTTAAAAAAAAATTTATTTAATTTTTTCTGCTGGTGCTTTATGTCGGTTAATGCCCTTAGAGCAGGGAGTCATGAAATAAGAGTCTCTCAAATCCGCCTCAAGTGGGTGCTTATTTTGTGAACACCCTACACATTGGGTGTTACTAATGTTACTTGATTATTGGTTTTTTTCATAATCGGCTGGATAGTTATTTATTTATTTTTGAACCACATATGATATGGTATCGACATCAAAAAATTCAAAATT
The DNA here is from genome assembly GCA_963921925.1 of Sphagnum tenellum. Taxonomy (NCBI): domain Eukaryota; kingdom Viridiplantae; phylum Streptophyta; class Sphagnopsida; order Sphagnales; family Sphagnaceae; genus Sphagnum; species Sphagnum tenellum. The sequence goes on from OY998155.1 coordinate 3,846,990, forward strand.
TGAACCCATTTATTATCAATTTCACTTGTCAAAGTAATATCCCCATTATCAATTTACTCAGTTATTTTTAAAATAATAACTGTTGATTGTGCATAAATATCAGTTGCCGAATACCTATCTTGAGAACTATTGGTTATAATGCTTTGGCAGGTTTTTAATTTTTTTCTGGTTTCTATCACAAAGATGTTTTAAGGTTTTAAGATTGATAACCTACTTAGATGAAATTCCGATCATCCACGTGGGTTATCATTTGAACTTTGATACCCAATCCATAAGGGTCTTACCGGTTCTTGGAATGATAAGTACCAGGCAGTTTGGTTATCAACTGTTTAAAAAAAACTCAGACAACCAGGTGGCAGGTTATCAATACCCAGGCTGATAACCAGGTTTTTTTTTTGCAATAACCGGCCAACACTGACCTATTCCCATACATATAATGCCAATTATTGAAAAAAATTCCTGAGGAATTTATTAGTACCTTGTTAATGGATGAGAACTGAAAATTGCATTTGGTAATGAATATTGTACCCCAGTTCCACTACTCATTGATATCTGGACCAAGTACCGGTTGGACAACCGGTGGAACCAGAATCGGTTGGGGACAGGACCGGCAGATTTTGTTTGAGGAACAGAACGGGATCGCCAGGGACAGAAGAACAGGCAACAGAAAGACGACAGGTCGACTGCTGCTGCTGCTGCACCCGACGAAGCAAAAAAGGCTTCACCCACGGGAACCAGACTTGCAGAATGTGTCGAAGCAACCAAGTGTACCGCTTGAAGAATCCTTTTAGGGCAAAGCTCTTCCACAACCGGTACGACAGGAAATATTTGTTGGCCGTGCCTACGAAGGCAAGGATATTGTGTTTAGATTCATTATAGAGTATAGCAGCTTAATGGATTTTGGCCCCTATTTTATAGATCTATTTTTATATGAGTATTTTTGAAAGATGATATTTTGGCTTGTGTTGAAACTTGAGATTAGTTATCAGAGTTATAATATCTTGAAGACTTTTGGTTTCTTTTAGGGGATTTTTTGAAAATTATGTTTTGGCATGGTGAAACATTTGAGTTTCCATAATTCTTCTTTTGCCTTAAGATAAAATTTTAATGTAAATGGCAAGGCCACAGTGTGACACACCCCTTGTTTGTAAATTTGGTTTAAAAATCTGACCTTAAGCCAGTGAATGATTGTCCGCGTGGGTACATCACAAAATTGGCAAAAAGGAAACTTTGGGTCTCAGGAGTCAGTAGTAGGCTACAGGAAGAATTGGTTTTGTTTTCCCAAGTCTGTTAGTACAGATAATCTATGTGGACCTTAAATTACATTATTTTCAGAAATGCCAAAAATTTGAAAAACTACTTTTTCTCAAAGAACAATGGGTTTTGGGGGAAGGAAAACCAAGAATCTTTTGAAATATTCCGGAATTGTCTATTTTCGAAAATGGAATCTTCAAAATTAATTAATTAATTAATTAATGATTGGGTAGACATGTGCCGAAGCTGCCCCCTGTACTACAAGTAGCTACTTAATTAGGAAATTGAACACTAATTCCTGGAAAGGCGGGAGTTCTAATCAAGAACGTTGCCAACAACCATCACGGTGTTTCCCTGAATGCATGACGGAAAAAGGGATCCGCAGAAACGACTCACGAGAGAGAGATTCTGGCGAGACAAAGAGAGATGGCTCTGAGAACCACTTGCAGTCAGTCACGCATTTTAGTGAGAGAGAGAGAACCGGACGAACAAGAAATAGCACTGCATTGAACAACAAAAAAATTAGCTAAAGATACGAACTGTAGGTCCAGTTTAGAAGCGCTAGTTAATTCAAGGCCCACAAAGTCTACTGTAGATGATGAGCAGACCATACTGGAGTTCTGGTTGACAAGAAGAGGAGCAGCCGGTAGGTAGGCAGTTCTGAGAGCACTGACTGAATTAGACCCAGAAACAGTAGGAAGGGAGTTTCCTGATTTGCAGTAAGAGACAAGAGACAAATCAGCAGTAAGTGCAGGTTCCAGTTAAATTACAGTTCCAGTTAGTGGACAGGGAAGACCTCTTCTTAATCAATCAAAGCTGCTGGGAGCCAACAAGAATGGTGAGCAGGAAAGGCAAGACTCGAAGGAACTGTAAGAGTACGCAAAGAAGCAGTAGTGGTATAGAGATGGACATATCTGATGTCAAAGAGATCCAGCTCTTGTTGCAGTGGAAAGACATGCATGATGAAGCATGGGCAAACACAATGGGGCTACTTGGTCTTTACCATGTTAAGTGGGCTTCACCATGACAGGAACTGTTGGAGCAGTTCCTTGATACTTGGGAGCAGACCAAGGACCGCTGGATCAAAGCCAAGGTTCAGTCCCGCAGTAGCTCCTGTCGGAGCAGTTCCTTGATACTTGGGAGCAGACCAAGGACCGCTGGATCAAAGCCAAGGTTCAGTCCTGCAGTATTGCTACTGACGAAAATGTCATTTCTGAGATGTTCCACATTTCTAATATGGGGAAAGTAGAGCCTCCAACTACTGCTTTTCAGATTGCAAACAACTACATGAACAACATAGCTTCTTCAGGTGGTTACTGCAGCAGGGGGGGATGGATTGTCAGCTGGATGAAGAAGCCATACGCAGAACGGTATGCTGCCATACTGCAGGTTGTCTACCTCCGGAGGTGTCACACATATTTCAGCAACAAGACTGCTGTCACACTGTGCTGAGCAGAGCATAAAAAATCAGTCAATTGGTGTTTGATTATGCTACACTGTTTAGGTGTGGAGATGCATAGGTGGGACAATTACGGAGGTGATGTTTTCATAGCAGGACTGGTAGTTGACATTTTATTAAGGAAATGGATTCCTTTGGAAGACAGACCTGACAATGTCACATTAGAACCGGTAGAGGAGGAAGAAGTAAAGGAACTTGATGCAGAGATGGAGAATTCCCCCGAAACACTCTGCGAGCTGTTCATGAGGGAGAAGCGTGCACCTCCTACCATCAATACTTCTCCTCTATTCAGTAGAAGATCACAGTGACTGCAATCCAAGAGTAAATCAGTTAGACCTCGCACCACCGATGCTTCTCCTGTATTTGTGAGAAGATCTCTGCGATTCCAATCCCAGAGTAAACCAGTTAGTCTTTCACGAGAAGTAGCTGACAAGGAGCTGCCAGGAAGGAACCGTCCTAGGAACCATAGTCCTTCAAGGAGATCACCAGCCCGGCGAGACCGGCAATTGACTCCACCTATGGAGCAAGATGTCAACATGGAGCTGGAGATGCAGCAGTCAGCAGATCCAGTAGTACCAACTGGGAGAACAACCAGACCTGTACAGAAACAACACATTGTTGAGCAAGAGTCACTAGAGCAACCAGTTCAAATTACAGGTATTCCTAAACCACATCCCTCTTCCATTAGAACACCACAATCGCCACAATTGATTGCACACAGACAATCTGGACCGGAATCTCAAGATACTTTTCAAACAAGTCCAGAGGTGGTTCCAGTCAGCAAATTAAGTCATTTTCCCAGTGTCCCAGATACAACAGAAGGATCTCTCAATGAACAAGATGTCAATATCAAGAACTTAATGAGCTTCTTCCAGCAGGCAGCTATGTATGTGGAGACCTGTCAGTGGGTTTTGGCTAAAATATCCAACCTCCAGTTAGGCAAGCAGAAGCTGGAACAGGCTAACAAGACACTTAAGGATGCACTGAACTCGAAGGCTGTAGAGTTGTAGGAACTACACAACTCTGACAATGCTAAGGACCAGCAGATTAAGGAGCTCCAGGCCCAAGTCAAATCAAACCAGCAGGTGCAGGAGGATTTCTGGTTAAGGAAGCATGAGTTCAATAAACTCAGCATTGAGTTGGAATCTCTCCGAAAGGATTTCACTGATTTGCAAACAAAGTACTGGGACGATAGGAAGGAGTCTAATCATCTCATGGTGCAAAAGGAGGGGTTAGAGCATGACTACAAAAAGGTGCAGAAGACATCATTGGATCAATGGGTGATGATCAAAAACTTGGAAGCCAATCAGGATAAGATGAATCAGCGCTATTATGACCTCAAGAACCAGTTCAACCTGCTAACAGCTCAAAACCAAAGGAGAGAAGAAAGGCTACAGAGGCAAAAGGAAGGCCTGCAGAGGTAAAATGAGCATCTACAGAAGGATAATGACAGGTTATACCAATCACATGGGCCATTCATCAGAAACAACAGACTCCAGGAGTATGAGGAGTTGCTGTTGGAGCACACACTCCTGAAGACTCAGGTAGAAGCCCTTCAGTTGAAGGGTGGGAAGAGAGAACAGTGGTGGACTTTGGTGCAGGACATGGTGCAATAAGACATCAAGGATGCATTAGCTCACTATCGAGCTGATGAGGAGCTGTATCAACACAAGCTTCAGGCATATGTGACAGCATACCCAAATTTCAAGTATACTCCACCTGAACAACTGGATGCATTCACAGAGTCAGATGCAAGCTGGGATGCAACAAGCCCAAGTCAACTGGTAGCTTCAACAGTCTCTGGGGGCAGACATTTGCGTCTGAGATTGCCATTAGTAGTAAACCGGTCCCAGTAGCCACCTTTTGTCCTCCCTATCTACCTAGCTACCTAAGGACCTATCCATGACAAGACAAAGTCACCAAGGTGAATGCTGAGATATGTTCCTTAGGTGTACATTCCTCAGCATTCACATGCAATTAATATAAACAAAGGAGTGTTGTGTATCATATCATGTTCTCCTCCCATAACAAACCTAAATTCTAGAAACTGGGCTGCTCTGCCATGATTGAACCACTCACAATGACAGGAACTCCTTTCTTGAATTTACTAGGTATGTTAGAACATTACATTGTCATTCAGTCACATGCTTTCAAAAGGACACGTGATTTGAAAGATGTACTCACACTCACAGCCACAAGTAGTTAGGAAGAACCTCAAAGTGCGCAGCAGTGTGGATTTCCATTTTAGCTCTACAGAGTGAACCTCCAGAATTTCCAAATAATTATCATCAAAACTCACTCATTCCTGTTGCCTGACACAAGAACTGAATGTGCAACAGTTTTAGAAAGCAAACACAACAAATTGAAAACCAGTTCATTGATATTTCATAGAACTGAACCCAACATATCTGAACACAATAAGCAACTCACAGAACTGTCTGCAAAGATCTAAAGTATTTCAGGGTGCAACTCACATACTGACAACCAACCTTCATATATACAGACAGACAGGGACACAACCATCTCTAAACTGCAACTCAAGCAACCCTCTATGTCAGGAAGTGACTGACAAGATAAGAAGGTGCTGAAGTGGTTAGCGACTTCACACCAACTTCCGCATCAACTTCCACATCACCATGCAACTCCACACCAAACTTGAACATAAAACAACAAACACTCCAGGAATCCCAAGAAATCCTTTGGGGTGCCATCCACAGTAACACACATCAGAACCCAAAACCCCTCATTCTCCATCAACATCACAGCTGTCCTAGCCAAATCACATTGCAGCAAAGTGGCACCCCTTTTAGATCACAACTGCTTGTCACAGCCTTGTGTATTATGGTCACTCTGTACACTTCTACCAACTTCAGTATACCAATCCATATAATTTGCCTTTCTGGGTCTATTGTATTGAGAACAACTTCTAGTTAGCTAGGGTTAGGGTTTAGGGTTTAGGTTTACAATATCTGATTGATCTTGCAGGAAGCTGCACAATTCATGAACACATACCAAATCTGCTTTCTGATCCAATTTCACCTTCCCAACATTCTTGCAATAGAAAACCTGATTACAGCTCATACCCTGATGGCCAGCCACCAACAACAGGTGTGGGTGACTTTATAAGGTTATCTGCAGTCATCTGCCTTAATCCACTTGGTGGTGTCACACCACTGCCCCTCTCCCTTACGTCATGGTTTTCCCAATCTGATTACTATAGTAATCTGGCAACTCAATGGTACAGGAGACAGCAAGCTGGGGGAGAATTCTGTTCCAGTAACATAGCAGACTTCCAGGTTACCTACAATCCTCTACTCAGTTGTGAAAATCTTTGTTGGAAATCAAGTCATTAGCTAGTTAATGTTCATGCAGAGCCCTAATGACTGGTAGCCCTCTACAGCATCAAGAAGTAGGAAGTTTGATAATCAAGGATCTGATAATTTGCCTGCCTCCCTAAACTGTAGCTAATTATCCACCATATGGAGCTGCTGACTCTATTGACACCACAAATATCCTGATGAAGCTCCCAGCAATCATTACAATCTGCTAGGGCATCTGAACTTGGTAGGTTACTATGAATTACTGCAAACTATAAAACACTTTGGAGTGAAAGGGTGCTCAAGTCACACAATCAATGCTACAAGAACTTGCCAAAATTTCCTTTGGCTTCAAAAGAACTAGTATCCAGGTCCTTGATTATCGTGCCCAATCAGACTGCTGGTACACAGGACCAACAAGCTCTGCAGCACAAAGAAGCTCTATATTAATACTTTAATAAACAAGTCATGCAAATTGCTCAGGCTCAAGAACGACTGGCCCTCCTCAAGAGATTTGACTGCATTGAGCTCCTTAAAGCCTAAAGCCTAAACCATTGCACAATGGGTGCTGCTTCAAAGTGCAATATCAAGCCCATCACAGGAGTCCAACAGTTCAGGAGCTGTATCTTCCATAACTGTGAGATTGCAGAGAGTACTCCACAATCATATTTTACAGTAGCTGTTATGTCAGTTCCAGAAAACCCTAAACTAGAATGACAAGACTACCAATAATTGCCATAACTCCCCACTGCCTTCATTAGCTCCCAATGGTGGGTATAGATTGGTTTCATAGATCTTGGCAACTAATTATATAAATATCTGAATCAGGAGTTACAGTTGTATCTCCACAAGCAGCAGGAAGAATCAGTAATGATGATGATTAGCACTCAAAAGTCGTCCCAGGTTCATTCCATTCAAGTTGATAGGTGGTGATCAAACTGTACTATTGCAAATTGCAGAATTGGAGACAGGCACAGTCCTCCTGAGGATCAGGAACCAGCAAAAGTTATCCATTCATGCTACACACCAAGTGGAATTTCAGTCAAAACTGGATATGAAGGTTAGAACTTCTAAGAACCATTGCCTCTCAATGCTTGAAGGTTGTTGATGGTTCTTAACAAGATTCCTGTGAGACAACTCACCACTTGGTAAAGTTGTCAAACTCTGTGTACTCAGTGTCCAAGACCCTGGTCTGCTTGGACCAAGAGACCCTGGCTTCTTCACCACATCAGCTTTTGGCTGCATGTTGACCTCACCATAGACATGGATCCAAAGTTCAGGGTAGAGATCCAAAGAGATCTGTATTTATCCACACAGCAGAACTGAAAGAATGTTCTCTGAAGTGGAATGACACAGGATCCAACTAAGAATACCATAACTTGCTCATTTTCTCTTGCTTTCAAGCTTCTGCCTTTGCCTTGCTCTGATGCTCCTGATCCAAGCACTCCATTCTCCTTGCAGTCTTTGCATCTGTTCAATTTAAGTAGAGTGCAAGATTCTTCAATGCCTGCATCTTCATCTCCAGCTTCACATACTGGATAGTGCTGTGGATCTCATCAGTTGATGATTCTAGCCAAAACACGAATGTGCATGATCAGTTGGAGAAGGCTGTAGTTCTTCTTCACAACGACCTTCTTCTCATGGGTGTCAAAGATACATCCACCATCTCAAATGCACGTGGTTTGTCCACACAATGAAATGTCCAAGATGAACACCTGATTCACCAGAAACGAACATCCCTAAACCCTAAATTCCTTAGACTGTAATGCAGCACATTACACTACAACAAACACCAGATCTTATGAGACTTGTGCTCAAACCACTTGCAAGGAAAGACCACCGAAGTAGTACATGACTCTGGCTGAGGGAATTGAAGCACACATGAAGTTAGGTTTCCTATGTCTGGGTTTCACATCATGGAGCCCTACCGCTGACACGTACATGCTGTAGTACAAGAACTCAATAGGAGCTAAATAGAGCAAATTCAACCAGCCTGCGAAGATAAAAATTCCCACACCAGCAACATTTTTTAAAGACTTCATGAATTTTGAACCTACAGTGAAGTAAACCCTAAACCGTCATGAGAGGGCCCCAGGCAGAGACCTACCGCTTGTTCTTCATTTTTTCCTTTACAAGCGCGGAAGTTATGGCTGGCCCTAAAATTCCCGACAACTCATAAACACCAATTCTCTTCAGCAGCTTCAGTGCAGCAGATGTCTTCTCAATCGTCTCAGCGATTCAGCAAGGATGTCAGGAACGTTCACGATAGGGTGGCCTCGAACTGGCGAGAACCAGAGAGAGAATCGTCCGACGCCGCCAATGCAAATACAATTGCATAGGTATGGGAATACTTTTTACACATTTTGTGGTCTTGGGTTTCAAGCAAGGTAATAAAGAAATCTTGAGCTCCACTCCACTTTCTTGTGATAGTTGATCATAAGATCAAGAATTTTGATCCTTTTTTTTAATGATTATTGGTCCAACATCAAAGGCGTATGATGTGTAAATTTGTGGCAACCATGTCTTACAACGCATTAAAACTTCATCACTCATATTGTTACCACCATGAGGTTGTAACAATAGCACAATTTGCACGCTTTTTGCTACACGGTCCTAAAACATACATGTAATTTGGTGGTTACAATTGAATCTTTTTTTATACACTTCCAATTACGAACTTGGTGTATACATTCATGTTGCCTAAGTCCTTGGTGAATGATGAAGTTTTTTCACACTTGAACTAGTGGGAACATATCAATATTTCAGAAATTGATGGTCTATGGTCTTAGGTGCATGATTTTAAAATTGAAGCATGTCACATAGGAAATTGTATGGTAGTATTGTTTTTTTTGAATTTTTTTCATCATCAAGGTATAGATGGGTTTAAGAATCTTGTAATGTTTTTTCCTACATGGGAGTAAAATTTTCAGATTTGATGGTACCGCATTTAGACTATTTGCAAAAAGATATCTAAATCCAATTATGTAAATTTCATCTTAATAAAATACAAGTTATTAATGAAATATTTTTTGCACATTTTCCAATCTTTAAGTTCAAGCTTTGTGATAAGAAGTTTAGAGGTCTAGTTTCCCATCATAGTTAGTCATTAAATCAATACATTTGAGGTGCAAGGTCTTTTATTTGTGTGGTTGTGAATTCCAAGCTTTGTGATACTTGAAATTTGAGGTTGAATTTCCTATCGTTGTCAGTTGTAAAATCAAGAATTTTTGAGGTACAAGGTCTTTATTGCCTCAGCCCATTGGAGGAAACTTAAGCATGGTATTGCTTTTTTAAGACAAACTCTCTCTCTAGTACAAACTTTTAGTCTCTCTTTACATTTCTATTGTCATGTAATGGATCAAAGTTGGTCTTCACATGTATTGGCTTTGTAAAGTTGAAATAAAATGCTTTTCAATTATGACTCTGGACATGTATCGGTTTCAAAAGTTGGGGTTAGATGTATCTCCATTTCGAGAATGTGTTCCTTATACTCCTTATTCAATACATCTCAAAAAAAAGTCTAGCTTTCAGATCTTCAATTAATTTTCTTAGTCATCTCCAAGTTTCACAATACCTCTAAAAAAGTTAGTATATGTGAAGACCAACTTTTGATCCAATTCAATTGTTAGGGAGGAACTCATAGTCTAGATGAAAAAGCATCTAATTTCAACATCAAAAACATAAATCTTGTTTTGGGGTATATATATATTAGGGATGAATACAAGGAACCTACAATTTAAATCAAGAGCCATGTAATTATCAACTTTTAAAAGTACAAGCAACCCATAATCCAAATGGAAAGGCATTCAATCTTAACTTTTAAAAAAAGGAACCCACATTTCAAGTGGAGAAACATTTAATATCAGTTTTAAAAAACCAATACATATGTGGAGACAAACTTTGATCCAATTGTTAAGGAAAATTACAGTGAACCCAAAGTCCAAGAGGATAGGCATGTAAACTATTTATTCGGGAGGATCACAACAAAATTAGTCATAATGGCACTAGAAAAAATGAAATCTTCCAAAATTTTGCCAATTGTTTTGCCCCCCAAAACAACAATAATTGTTGATTCAAAAAAGTATTGTAAATTGGGTTCATGAACTCCAATGTATCAATGACATTCCAATTGTCGAAAAATTGATAGATATCATTTGTCAAACATCTATAGAGATCAGAGGACAATTTGTTACATGAGCTTTGACATAGGACTGTGGCAGAGTTTGGAGGTGCAAATTGTTGTTAGATAAGCATTGACAAGCAAGCAAGAAGATACTAGCAAAATTTAGTCTAATTTGAATTTTGAACATACTACAGGAGTACCCATGTCCTAGTTCCAATCATCGACCTCAGCTAGCTTCCAATGTTCATTGATTGTGTATAGAGTCTTGTAAGCGGGGAGACTGTTACACCCACATGGTCCTCTTCTCCCCTTGCCGTTTCATATTTTGTTTCTTTTCCAAATGTGCACCTCTTCTGTGTTTTCTCTATGTTTTCCCATCTGTGGTGTGAAGTACTTGCCAGTATCATGGCTGAGTAGTGTTTACAAATGAGGAGCTGAGAGACCTTGCTCGTGTTCATCTTGAAAAGTTCCAGATTAGGGCCGAAAGCTTGGAAGACAACAGCAGGAAAGATTGGCAACAACAGCCAGAAAGTGGAGAGTGAACCAACAAGAGCCCCAAAGTTGTAGCTTCATATAACAGTGGTCACTGTGCTAGAAGTGATGGTAAAGCAAGGTGTTCAGAGTCTTGAATTTGGTTTGCTTTTGCTTCTAGATTCTGCTTTTTTTTTGTGTCATGAAAGAATGTGGATGTTCTGCAAGCAACAGTTAGTATTAGTCTCTTGGCTTTCGTTGTCAATGCAGCTGATAATGTTGTTTTGCGGTATAAGGTCTCACATGGATAAAAGTAGTGTCTAGGTTTGGCTGATGTCATAATTGTCATCATCATCAAAGTTTAGATTGAGTTTGGTCAGCAAATTTGCCTCTCTTCCTACTGACCCCAACCTTTGATATTGCATCTCCCTTCTCTAGCTTCTATTGTTGGGGTCTAAAGAAGAACACAACATTGTCCTGGTCCTTGGCTTCTTCCTTCTGACTTGCCTCAGGTAGCTTGATCTTCTTCTTAGTAGTTCTCACCATCTTTTGTCTCTCTCTCTCTCTGCTCAAAGCTGCCATTTCAGGAGTTAGTACTGCTGGATTTTGCCTCTAGTGATTTTAGGTCAAAACCCCTATCCAAGGTTCACCACAAGTTTTTGGTCAATGAGAAAAATACAGAGTTCTCCATAGGTGCTCACTGACCTTGCCTATCTGTCTTTGAGTAAACCCTAGTTTTCTAAACCCTAATTCATTGCTGCCACTCTAATTTTCCAACCCTAATGTTCCTTAATTGGAGTTTTTGCTTCATGACTGCTGCCATCAGATCTTTCATGATCTCCCTCAGATCCTTGTTTTTCCAAGGGTTCCAATGTTGTTGTTATTGTTGTTGTTGTTGGCCTTTTACTAGGTCTGGAAATTGTGCGGTCCATGTCTGGGAGCTCTTCCATGGAACTCCACCAGCGGCGATCTTCAATAGAAGTTGTTTCACTCCGTATGCGAGCTTTCGGAAGTGTTGCCGGACTCTTGGATGTCACATGGCCTTGGTATTCATCTGGAACCCAGAACCCTGTCTTCGGGTCAGGCTTCCACCATTGCTGTTTGGGTGTACGCGGAAGTTCCTTCACTTTGCCCAAATCTGCTCGAAAAGCTTCTCTGGACTCATCGCTACTACCTTCTTCATGATCAACTTTGGCTTCAGCCTTATCTTTGTCTTCAACCTGATATTTTCCATGGTGATCGGTGCTGATTCCTCGTGCACTGCTTGCACAGCAACTAGTAGGCAGCAAAGCCCAACCCATCAACACAGTTTTAGATCTTCTATTCAAGAATTACTACTACTTTTTCTTCGTCTACTTGTTCTTTGATCCGCTTGTCATAGCCTTGCTCAAGGACCTTCCACTTCTTAACTTTGTCAGCTTGAAGCTAGACGGTTTCCGTGGATCCTAACAACATGGAAGGGTTGAAGTTTGAACCCTATTAAACCCTAAACTCTTCAAGACTACAAATGTTCTGTGAGGATGCATAAAAAATTCACTCTCATAACATTGTTTCCGGTGGCATTAAGAAGAGATCATGTGTTGACAAAAGCACTAATGTAGACAGAATCAAACGTACCGGATGATCATAAGCGAAATCTTAAATGCACTCAAAAGAAAACATTCTTTCCTTACTGAATTGCATAGTTTTGTGCATGTGCACGTCGCGGTCACAGTAAGAACAAACGGTGCATGCGTAGCTGCTGCTATCACAAGACGACATGCAATCTAGTTCTACTAGAATTTTATTTACGTTAGATCAGCTGCACCAGCCAGATGAAAGGATGCAGAGTTTACTTACAGATTCCAGGTACTAGAGGAACGTGGACATTTGAATAATATGCTCGGCGAGCATGACACCTGGTGGGTTGTTGCTGCTGTGGGAGCTCTTTCCATCACCGCGCTCAACACGCTCCCACGTATGTGTGCATGCGCTGTGTCCAACAGCACTACCTGCTGGAAGATCCGATGTACAAGTGCTATCGATCCCTGCACGTTGTTCGTCCCCCATCGCCTCTCTATCACACTTCTCATCATGCTTGGACGTTTCGCGATTCCGCCCCCCTCTCCCTACCCACCCAACACTCTTTCAACAACTTTCTTTTGTCGTCAAAAGAAACCTCCTGAGATTATTCCAATCCAAGATCGGATCTTACGCGCTGCGACCGAATTCATGCAAATCCTGCAACGAGGTTTCCGTGAACTTTTTGTCCAATTGATTCATCAGGTGCTTCTGCTGCGGCTGATCCTGCATGTGCTGTAGAAGACTTGGTGCTCCTGCTGCACTGGCCGCAACATGAAGAGATCAAGGAAATCCGTAACCGAATCCCTACAGCAATTCCCTGAGACCAATCGCGATTGTAAAATGTTTCTCTGACAGCAATCGCGATGGCAAATGATTTTGTGGGAGCGGCGGCGGCGGCGGCGGCGCGCAGGGAAGGTGATGATCGATAGATAAGAGAATGCGCCGCCTGAGAGAAAGGAAACCGCGGCCATCGAGCGGAGACTAAACTGCCGAACTGGGAGCAGCAGCTTCCAATTCCCAACTGCCACGCGGAGTCTTTTTTTACTGCTATAGTGTGAACGCCATCAGCAGGGTAGTACGAACTGCCTATTCGGAGATGCCACGTGGACTCTTCTTATTGGAAATAATCTGGACGTTATGGGCTGTAATGTGCTGTTGTTTCCATCCACGTCTCCCCTGTTATTAAGTTAAACTAGTGGGTACCCGGTGCATAATGCACCCATCAAGCTCCAACCTTGCCATTTACATGAAAAAGGTATCTTAAGGCAAAAGAAGAATTATGGAAACTCAAATATGTATGTCCGTCCATACCTGCGACCTTAGGTCACTGTGAGGCGCCCCTGCATTGTTTTACTAAATTTGTCATTTTATTTATTTTTAAAAAAATGCTATAGCCTGAATAGGATCGTCATCATTTAATGCTAATTAATGCTTGGGATCCTCGCCAATGGACCTACTCGAGAAATTTGCCCCAAAAAAAAAAAGAAAAAAGAACCTTGGTATTAACCAATGTGGGGAAAAGGGCGGTTGGGGGGGGGGGGTATTACATACCCTCTGGATCTGTGGATTTGAACAATTCAGAACCAAAAAATTAAAAATAAAGTTTCGGGTATTTGAAAATTAGCAAAATAAAAAATAGCCCCCAGTTTGGGTGAGTGAAAAACCTTCAATGACCGCTCACTGACTGACTGACCAGCGAGCGTTGGTCGAAATTATACAAAGGTCGTCTGTCCGGGCTGGTTCTCCCATACAAAATCTGTCTGTTCGTCCGTTCGTCCGTCCGTTCGGGCCAGTTTTGTCGGTGGATTAAAACGTAGAATCGTCGCGTCACTTTTCTCTGCATCCACCGTCACTTTTCTTTTTCCCGTCACTTTTCTCTGCGTCCAGTGTGACACAGTCGGACGCACGGACTAAGTGACTTTATGTATAAGATTCCATTGCTGGGTTTAGGGCATGTGGGGACGGTTCTTTACTTTTCTGAAGAACCTCTGGTTCCGGCTTTAAAAAAACCATTTAGAATGGTTTCAGTTCCAGTTCAGACATTAGATAGAATGGTTTCAGTTCCAGTTCCACACATAAATGGAACCGACAATCTGGTTTTTCTGTTTTTAAAATTCCAGTTCTGATTCCGGTTCTGAAAATCAGACCGAGTTCTGCTCCATCAGATTAGAACACTTGTGGTTGTAATCACCAGTTAACTGCCAATTAACCTCTGGTTAACTATTGACTTTTTTTCCCCAAAGATTTTGGTTTTCGTTCCAGTTCACACATGAATAGAATTGGGAACCTTGTCCTGGGTCTGGTTCTTAAGAGTTTCTAGGTCCAGTTCTATAACCGGTTTCAAAATAAGACCTGGTTCCAATTCGGGTTATACTAACTGAGTACCTGCCTGACCCTGGTTTAGGGTTTAGGGTATTGAAAATGCGGCTTTAATATGCACACTTCTTTTTTGTGGGTAGGGTAAAGCCTATCATCTTGAGTGCTGCCTGACCATCTGCAATGTCAAAATGCAATAGACTACCTAGGACTTTGGCAGCTGCCACACTAATTATATTATTTTGTAGAAATGTTAAAGTTTCCAAAATTAATTTTTTTTCCAAGAGAAAAAATAGTGAAGGAAAATAAAGAATTTTCTTTGAGTATCCAAGAGTATTCTATTTTGGACATTGAATTTTCAAAATTAATTAATCATTCAATATTCATGTGTTGAAACTGCCCCTGTACACTTGGTAGTATTGACATTGAACAAATTTGTTTCATTTTTTAATGTTTTGAAGGCACTGAAATCTTGGATTACTGTGATCATGGTTGTTAATAAAAAAAATATTCACCTTGTTCTACTCGTGTCATAAATTAGGGTTGCCTGTCTATTGTACATGTTGAATTATATTACTAACACAACTGATTTTTTTTTCAATTTTTTCCCACAAAAATGGCAAGTTCTTGCTAGAAAAACACGTTGTGCAATGGGAAAAAAACATGTTTTTCCATGTATATATCTTCCTATTAAAGAAGGCAGTTGATGAAACCCTGGCAAATTCCCTTAAAGGAAACACCCAACAAAGGGGAAAAGAAGAAACAAAGAAAAAGGACCCAAGTCTGGGCCAAAAAAGCAAAATCCAAAGTAAGTAACTCTGGGACAAAGGAACAAATCATGTTCCAAAGCTTTCACTAGTCCCAAGAAGCATATCAGAAAAAAAGGGACAAAAAACTTGAAAAAACAATAAGTTTAGAAAAGTTCTCACTTGCACCGTCATACCTCAAAATAAAGGTAGCTTGAGCTCAAGCCACTGACAACTTTTACTTATAGAATGCATGCAAAATAGTTAGAGGAGGGCTATCAATGGCCTTTGCTGACCATGTCATGTTCGTACATCAATGAAAAAAATGTTAATTTATTGTTGCAAGCTATCAAAAACTTTATGGAAAGGGGGAAAAGTGTATATGTTGGGTGTTGATTGTAGTAAAAAATTTCCTTTCTTTAGTTGCCACCATTGTGGCCACCCCATGAGATGAAACAACACATGAATTTGAATGTGTTTATGTGTAATGGCAATTACAACATTGGCCCAAGTGCAAATGTCATCATCAATAACATGAAATCAACCAACCCATTAACAAGAAGACTAAAAGGAGGGTGACCATAGGCTATGGGTTTATTCAAATACAACATGAAACTTCAATACAAACTTGAACACCTCAATCTTTAGTGATGGATGCAAAGGCAATTTTACAACATTATGAAATGCAATCCGTTCCTCATCATAAGAACAATGAAAAAGGTGGGTCTCCACTAGATCTAGAGGGTAATCACAAATGCAATGGATCAAGTTGGGAGTTATACTTATAGGGGGAAGCCCAACTTGGTGTGTAAAGCCATGTCAAAAATGATGTGGTACATCTATGGTGTAGGACTATATGATATTGAACAATTTTTATCATTGAAATTTCAATAAGATAAGATTTTAAATTGGGGCACAACCTTGATATTGCTAAATTCTTTCAATGACTAGGATTCTATGGAGGCGATTTTTTAATTTTTAGACCTAAATATGAGAGGTATTGAACACTTGCATGGCTTGGGCTTAATGTGACCTCATTAATCAAATAATTTCTCATTTTGAAACTAGTTTTTGTAATATGTATGAAGTACAGTGTGCGCTTCATGATACAAGTCACACTAATGTATGTTATGATAAATGTTTGTTTCTTTTTGTTTGGATATGACCACACCATAACTATGGGACCTCACCGCCCTCACATTACATAACTTTCAAACTAGCAAAAAAAACAAAGTTATTGAGTTTAGATTGATTTTATCACTAGAAATTAAATTTAAATTAATTTAGCATGGTTCCATAAAAACTCTAAAGTCAAGGCCTCTTCTACCAAAATAGCATGGGGATGCGTGTTCCATCATTATAGGAGTTTAACATTTGATATACTTAAGCCAATGCCATAAGGGGCCCACTATTTTCTCATAAATGTGTTTGAAAAATATGTAAACTTTGCTACTAAAGAATTCATCGCACACCACCATTCAAAGTGCATTATTCTAACCAAAAAAATTCAACACCTTTTGTGAGAAACTGAAACTGAAACCCATCCATTATTTCTCAATTGTATGAGATTTTCCGAAATGTGAACCATATAGAAATACGGTATTAACATGTATGTGTCTAACTAGCCAAAGGATTTGGAAGATAAGCAATTGGTTTTGATATTATCACAATGTTAGAGGGGATATTTGGGTCATTTTGCAATTCCCTTGACATTTTATGCCACTATATTAGATCTACTAGAACAAAATATGCAGCTAGATATTTGTCAAAATTTTGAAAATTAATGCTAAAGAGGGACAACAAGAAAATGTTGAATTCTTTGCATAAGTATTTTGAGAATATGTAAAGACCTGCCCATTTTTTTATAGTGTTAATGGAAGCCTTGTTATAGGGCATAATTGTTCCTCCACAAAACAAATCAAAGTTTTGTTGTTGGAAAGTTCCCCTGTTTTGTGGAAGAACATATAGTTTTATCAAAACCTTGTTTTTTGGAAAATCCCCCATGGTCCTTACAAGAGGTAATGCCTAAGGACTGGGGGGTTCCCAAAGTAAAGGCCCCTCTGCCTGGGGCAAGCCCTTGTTTTGGGACATCCCCTGTCCTTGAACACTACCCACCACTTTTGGGTATGCAAAGCCCTCTACTCCAAAATCTTTGCCCTCATATCTGTGAATGTTAAGGCTAATGATAAGGTTCACCTCATGCTTTATGTTGGGTAAGACCCAAAAGGGAGGGATATTCCCAAAATGCTCCACAAGTGACCAATTTTATGGTGCATTCACACTTGATGTTAAGTTAGTGTCAAATAAAAATCTAGGTGGCATCCTAGGTGGCACCCATTGTTAAATTTGTGACAACTTAATGTTAAGTGAATGTTAACTTAACATAAAATGTTCATGGTAATTAGGTGTAAGTTCTAAATGACTAGCATGGTGTTAGAGGACTCAACACTAGAGTCCTTAACACCAAGTGTCCATGCACCTTTAAAAAAGAGCTTTTGGAAAAAAAGTCACATTTTATAGAGAAAAAAAACAAGGTGTCACCATATTTAGACTAGAACTTCATTATGGTCATGAGAACCAGATTCTAAAAAAATTGTCTCACATCTAGCCTTATTTAGCCCATTCCTCTTGATGATGATGGCCAGTGGACCTACTTAACAAATTTGAAACAAGGGGTGTGTCACAATGTGACCTTGCCATTCATATTAAAAAGTAGCTTAAGCCAAATAAAGAATTACAGGAACTCAAATAATTCACCATGCAAAATTTTATAATCTTCAAAAAGTCCTCTAAAAGAAACCCAAAACCCTTCAAGATATTATAACTTTGTAACTAATCTCAAGTTTCAATACAAGCCAAAATATCATCTTTCAAAAATCCTCAAATAAAAATAGACCTATTACCTAGTGGCCAAAATCCATTAAGCTACCACGCTCTATAATGAATCTAAACACAATGTCCTTGCCTTGGTAGGCAAGGCCAACAAAAAAACTTGTTGCATGTAGGGTGCAAAGTCAACTAACACATACACAAGTATCATGGTTTGACTTTTGTTTTAAATCTCAAAACCGACAAGTGAAAATTGTTTTTGATGATGGTTTGTTCTCAAATTTATAAGAATCAACACTTTAAAAACTGGTCAATACAAATATAATTGATGCCCTACCCCTATCTTCGAAAAGTTTTTAAATTTTTGTTAGAAAGAATTGGTCAAATATTTCAAACCTTTTGTGAAAACTGAATCTAGTGCGTATCTTTTTTTCGAAAAAAACCCCATTAAACACTAATAAATATCATGAATAGTAGATGATGAAAAATATGTAATTTCAAAATTAAAAATCAAATTCACTTTTTAAGAAAAACATATTTGTTTTGTCAACATGGAAATTAAACATAGGCCATGGTAATATAAAGTTTATAATAAAGGTTTAATAAGGAAGGTATTGGGCTTGTGGTTGATTTGAGGTAATTTTAAAAATTACATTCTAGCTAAGAATGATATGATGAGCATTAAGGAGGTCAAACTCATGAATATTGAAATAACAATTGAAAAATATTGATTGAAAAATCCAAAACTCATTAAGCGCTAAGAATTCACCATTTTCTTCCAAATGTAAAGCAACAATTATTCACATAAACATAATTCTCACATGAAGAAAAAAATGAAAATAATGGGTGGGAATGACACCTTTATAAGGTCCCACATTTTTCTCCCTCCTCCTCTTTTCAACACATATGTTGATATTTAACTACCTTATTTCATTAAAAACCAGCTTATTGTCAAATGTCTAAAACACAATTGAATTTCTCAATCACAATCAAAATTTGATCACAATCTGGATGTTGATAGTGGGCAATTAGGAAAGAATTTCCCCCATTTGACTTTTGGCTTGTTGCATTAAGTTAACCCTATTGCAAGTTATATAGGTCACTCATGGTTCAAGTTGGAATTGAAATTTAATTTCAGTCACAAATTATATAGGGGCAACCCACCAAGATTTTTTTTCAATTGGAAAAAAGTTTAAGGTTTTTGGAATTGCTACTCACCAATTTCAAGGAAAAAAATTTAAAATCTTTTAAAGAATACCAATTTATTTTTCTAAAATTGGTAGCATTGAGTATCCAAAAAAAAAAAAAGGATGTTAGATTATTTTTACTTTCATATTTTGTTATTGCCAAACTTGGTTAAATCGTCTTATGGATCATCACCATTTGAATTATATCACAATGTTTTTTTAAAAAACCTTGCCACCCCCAATACCAAAAAAATGAAAAAAATTCAAGCAAATAAATTGACCAAAAAATACCCCAATTTGTCACCATGTTCAACTTGACCATAGACTTGCCATTTTGGATAAGTTGATTTGGACCTGACATTAAATTGATTAGGTCTTTTTGGTTCAATTTATTTACTATATATAATTTTAAGTATTTAAATAGTTTTAATATTAATATATTATATTAATTTATTTATTTAACAACCTACATGGCTTAATAATTAATGTAGAAATCAATAATAATAAGCTTATTCACCTACTTGCCTATCTTATTTAAATTAAGTAGCTAATCCTAGCCCGACACTTTCCTTAGGCAATGTATGTTACTTATCTAAATAAGCCATCTAAAGCCAAGCTAACCTAGGTAGCCAAGGTTGCAAATGTGAAGACTTGAACTCCTCACTTCCATTTTGAGAAATCCAAATGTTACCATTGTATTACCATTTCAAAAAATGAAACATTTTGTAATCATATTGTAATGAACTTCAAATTTTTATTACATTATTTAGTTAGGTAGTAGGTTATGCCATGTGCCTAGGTACTTATTAATAGGTACCATGTATGTAAGTTTATTCTACATGTACTTATTATGTACCTATATATCATATAAGTATTTGGCCTTAGTCGGTTATCTACATGTTATTAGCTTAATGTTTTTAATTTACTATTAATATTAATATCAATTAATATATAATGAATTATTGATTAAAATCAATAAATCAGTAATAATAACTAATTAATTAATAAGTTGATGGATTAATGTTACTGCTTATTAAGTAACATTTGATTGGTGACTTATTAATAAATTAAAATATTAATTACTAAATATTAAATATCAAACAATTAATGTAGTAAGCCTAGGTACCTACATGTGGCTAAACATAACATGCAAGTAGTCTATTAAACCTTATAAGTATTTATTAAGTGTAATATGATTAACCTAACCTAGCTATAAATGTAGGTTAAATATGTGCCTTATGACAAATAAACTTGTAGGTTAAGTAACCAAATTAATATGATTGATTTGATTAAATGTCAAATCAAAATGGCCAATTTGATTAAGCTGTAACCTTTCAATATAGTTGATTTGATTAAACCTTAATGATCTTGACATATTTCTATACTTTTTGATTAGATGTTTGGTTTGTCACATGGTTAAAAAGGTCACTTTCATTAGTTGTTTTAGACAAAAGTAACTTGTGTCTTTCATGCCCTAAATGTTTATTCAAACCCCCCCCTTGGTCAATGTGAACATTTTAATCAAGTTAGACCTTTTGAAAAGTCATGTTTTTTTTATAGTGCTCTAGCTTACAACTTATGGAACTCGTGATTGAATTGTGATTACAAGTTAGAAAGGTCAAAAACTATGGGTGCCCATGTCCAACTTGTAATCCAATTGCAAGCTTGAAAAGTCCCAAATTATGAATGCCCTTGTCCATTTTCACTATGAGAAATTATGTCCATGGAAACTTCATTACCCTATAACTACCATTTCAAAATAAATAATTTGCAACTATGATGAAATTATCCCATGGAAATATGGGAAATTAAAAAATAAAATGTCACGTTACAAATTTGTGAAATTTTATTCTAATTGTGTATTAGTCCGAAGATGGACCCCAATAGAAATGAATGTACACACCATATATATGGTTTGGTTAGAAATATTTAACTTTGTTAATAGGTTGCATGAAAGTCACATATGAAAAATATAATACATTTGGAATAATGAAACTCATTAATAGTTTTTTTGCAATTATTTTACAAGTACTACGTTGGATCTTTATGCAACTACCCAATTATTAGCTACAATAATAATAATTTTAGGCTAGGAAACCATAACCTAGCCTAACATAACTAAAATTATAATTGATAACTAATTTAGGGTATTGTTTAATAATAATATTATTATTTATTATGAACTATATTAATATATTTACTAAATAGACTATGTAAGGGTATAATTGTCCATTTTTTATTGTTGTTCGATGATTGAACAATTTTGAATTTGGGTGTGATCACAATAAAATGAGCCAACAATGACAAAGGATTCAAAGATTATAATCCTTTTTTTGGTCATTTTCATTTTCTCATAGAAAGGATTTTTTGGATAAAACCTTTTGTAATATGTTATTAAACATATATATAATTTCTTCAATACATAACATTTTTTGTATTGATTTTTGATGAATAACTAAGAATTTTCTAAAAGTGTACAAATTCTACCAAATTTTGTGTTTTATTTTGAAAAATTATCTTAATTTTAAATTGCAAAAAAATGTGTTAGTAATTTTATGATTTTTTTTCTTCTATCATAAAATAAAAATTTGCTTTAAATGTCATGTACAATTACACCCATTGACATGTGATAGAAGATTCTTGAAATCTTACAATTCTATTCAATAAATCTTAATTTTTAAAAAATCGATTCCACAAATTTCAAATTGTGAGCACTTCTCGAGTGTGGGTAATCAATTAACATCATCTCAATTTTTTTTCTCATCAAAATTTCATTATTAAAAAAGTCTTTAACTTAGTAATTTACAAAATTGACTACTTTTGATGCAATTGTTGTTCAATTTCAAAGGTCTTTTATTAAAACCAAAACCCAATTTTTTTTTTTCAATTTTTGAATTCTTTAACACTCATATTAGTCATTTGGCACAACTTCCCATGATTACCATGGGATTAAAGTAGCATCACAAAAACATATCTAACAAAATTACAATTTTCAAAAAACTTTGGCAGTCATCTGACATAGTTTTTGGTTGTTTGATTGTGATTACACCCATTTTTATTGGTTCTTGTATATTTTGTGTGATGTAAAACATCCTTAAAACAACAAAGTAAGCTCTACATAATATGTTTTAACTCTAGAGGCAAAGGAACAATATAGAAAATCATAAAGCATGTCAAAAGCATAGTTTTTAAAAGATAAAAATAACCTTTTATTTCTAAACTTCATATTTTCCTTGATTTTCATAGATTTTCAATAATCTAAAGTGCTCTAGCTGTTCTGAGTTAAGATCTACATTAAATATTTGAGTTTTGAAACTAAAGGAGAATTTTTTAAATTATGAAAAAAATGAATGTACCATATTTTTTTCATTTTGTGATTTTTTAGTAATCTAAATGGTTAAGGGTGTGCCAATTTAAGGTCTAAAAAATCCTCTTGCACTCGAGAGGCAAATGGACAATGTATTATAATATAACGTTTAAGAATTTAAATGTTTGTTCAGTAACATATCTTGTAGTAGTTGCAAATGACCTACAGTTAAGATGTAATTTTTTTTTTGTTTTATATTGTTTGTCCTACCTTTGAAGTTTGAAATATATATAACTAAATGCACTAGGGTAAAAGTAATTTAGGGTGGACCAAACAAGGTGCATGTGGAATCCTTAATAATATATTTTTGCATTGTCTTTTGATTGTGACCAAAATGTAACACCATTTTATAATCATTTTATCTTAAAAGTAATTACATGGGCACCTTTTAACATCCTAAAATTTAAGGTTTGTGAAAAATATATATAAATTCCACAAAAATCATGTCCAAAAAGGCTTCATAAAGCTATTTCATAAAAAATTTAGGGTCCATGTTAAGGGGGTAGGATAGGGACTAATCATGGAACATTGTAGGTTTTAATTTTCAATTTTTGTGAATCATGATGATGTGATTTGGGACTACCCAAAGATGGGAATTTTGGGGAAAAGGATTTCATTCTTAGACACACAATTGTGGAAAGTAAGGATAATTGTAGGTATTTTGTAGTAGAAAATCACATATTATATTTTTGATATACCACAAATCTTATCTTGTTATTTTGATTTCATTTCAATAGAACATGGGATTTTGTTATACTTCTAACTGAGTTTTCAGTAAAACAAAGAAGTACAAACTTTTGCAGTGCTTTCCATATCCATATTGTTGTGTGAATTTTTTGTAGCATCAAAAATGTAATGAAATGAATCGTAATCTTGTCTCTGGATTTTTTACATCGTATTCTTAATTACAAATTCTAGTTATATGAAATAATGATGAATCTAATGTTTTAATGAATTGTAGAGTTAAGTGTGTTTAGGATCAAGGAAAAAATTATGAATGTGTGCATATTATAGTGCAAATTTGTTGTTATAGTAGTGTTGTAACCCGAAATTAGGTTACATCAACTTCTGGACGTCACTGATCAGGGAAGTTAACTTGTGTGTTAATTGAGTCGTTTATTTCTATGGCGGCTGCCTTTACTTTACTTCTGGATGGGAAGCTTTGCTGGTTTGTGTGTGAGGTGTTTACTGAGTGGTTTGCATGGCGGTTGCACTGAATGGGTGTGGAGGCTGAATGGCGGCTCGGAATTATGACTTGGGTCGGTGCTGCAATTATGAAAAATGGCGGTTTGGAATGTGAGGAAGAAGGCAGAAAGGCGGAGGATTTTTTTTTTGCGCGAGGAGGGTGAAGGAAAGGAGGAAGAGAGGAAAAAGATAAAGAGGAGATCCATATTTTGGCTGTTGGTTAGCTGCTCAATTTTTCCGCTGTGCTTGTGGCTAGTGAGCAGAGTATGATCGGATGTCTGGAAACATAAGTTAGGTTGTTCTGTGAGCTTGAGAAGATAGTACCAGAAGTTTGATGGATGAGGTGCAGCTGATCTATCAGATTTTGAAACTGTGAACTTGTGATAGCTGAGTGTTGGGTGAACTAAACAATGTCATTGCAGATGCATTGTGAGCCAAAATGATATGCCTCTGTATATTTTTGTGAATAAAATCTGAGCTTTGCAGTCATAGCCGGAGTAGTGTTTTGAGAGACAGATGCACAATTGAATGTGTGTGTGGAGCTGTGAATTGTATGAGATTCTGGGCCTTAGTATCGTGAAGGTGTCTGTCGAGCATTGAGGGAGAGTGAACTCTGAGATCACGATTGAGGTCGGAAGTTGGAATCATGGTCTGTAAGAGTGTCTGCTGTACATCTAAGGTGTCTGTTGTTTGATGGTGCCCTCTCTTTTTTGGTTACAGTGTGGAATATTTTGCATGAATTAAATCCACTTCTACCAGTCCAACCATGTTATTAAAAACCACAAGTGCCCCTTTTGAACATTATTTTATTTTTAAAATATTTTTAGAATTTTTTTAATATGTCTTTCAAAAATATTTAAAATATTTAAATTTTTGTAATACTATTATGTTAAGGTGCATATTAAAAAATATGTCATTAAAAAATATTTTCAAGTTGTGTTTTTATTGTCAAAACTGCTTGTAAGCTACTTCTATGCATCTTTTTACAAAAGGTTAAAAATCCTTATATGTATTTTTCCCTCATTAGGTTGATTCCAATGTTTTATGATATGTACATAATGTATTCACAACAAAATTTTGTAAAAAATCAAATAAAAAATTATTATTATTATTATTTACAATCCAAAATTCAAAAAATCAAGTAGTGGTTATGATTGCTTTTGGTACATGTTAGTATGACTACACACTTTATAAAGTCCTTATACTTCCATGTCATCTTGAAAATGGTTTGGAAACCCTTATTTCAAATTCTCATGACATTTATGAGGTGTGAAACTAATAAATGATTCCATCAATGCAAAATTTGGAAATTGTGAATCCATATGCACACCCTTTGTGTACTATTACATTTTAGGGGGTCAAATTTAAAAGTTTATCATCTGAAATGTTTATATTATTTTTATTTTTTTTTCCACAAGTAAATGTAGTCAGAATCATTAAATTTAATTCCTTTAAAATAATTATTATAATAAATACATGCACCATACATTTGAACCCATAGAGGTGTAGACAAATTGGCTTGTTACATGATTTTGTGAACATTCTAGTTTACAACTACTCACTACAAATATTAGAAAACAAGTGACATTTGGAATAAGCCAATAAAATAAGGTTTGGTCTTAAAGGTTAAACTCAAAATAAAATAGGATTATCCCAAATGACCTATTTGCCTAGCCTAAGAAATATAGATAGTAATGCCTACCTACCTATTGACCTAAATGCCATGTGTCAACATTTTATCAGCCCCAAGTTAAATGATCTAAATTAAATTAATAAAAAAATTAGAATTGCCACATGTCCATAGATGATTTATTAGCACATTATTGTCACATTAACACATTGTTACTTATGTAGTTGCATAATAATTACAACATAGTGGCACAATAATTGCATGTAATGGCATAAATTAGAAGGTAATGACACAATGTTTACAACATAGTGACATAGTAGTTGTAATGAGTTGCAAAATAGTTTGCACTAGTTACATATATAAACAATTTCATACATGGTGACTTATGTGATTGCAACTTTTGCAATTTATCGAATAGCACTCAACTTGTAAAACTATGTTGAATTGCAGGCCTAGTTACAAAACACCTATTTTTTCATAGTGTTTGCAATCGAAAGTGAACGAGTTGGGTCCCAATTAAACAAGTTCAATCACAAGTTAAAATTAAAGCATCCGTAGTTTACAACCATATTCTACTTGTGATCAATTTTTGGTCACAAGTTAGGTCATTTACCCACTACCTACAACATATTTAATTTGTGACCAAACCTATTTACCTTGTGATCAAAATTTGATCATTAGATAAACATGGGTTTTTAAACCCTATCATAATGACCTAATATCCATATTCTTGACTATTCAAACTATGATTAAATTTGATCACAATCTACATAGTGGGCACAAGTTTATTTATAAAATTTAAATGATAATGTGATATTTAGTATCCACATGGCAAGTTATAGTTCACTTAAAATTTGTATGCTTGTATTTCAAGGTGTGTTAATTACAACATCGTTAAATATTTGTTTAATAATTATAAATAAATACTAGGAATATAGTTAACCTCAATTTTATAGTGCCAATGTCAACCTATCAAGGTTGATTCAAAAATTGACACACTCAGACAAATGTCACCATGAAGACCAACATAAAAAAAAGGCATGTCATGTCATTTATTACAACTTGTTCACAAACATAATTCCATGATATGGATTCACATGGATTATTGATATTTTGAATTTCATAAAGATTATAAATCATTTCAATTACTTTGCAAATATTTTTCATTTTGCAGTACAATGTTACAAGTATTATTTTCACACAAATATATTTAAACTCACATTAAATGAAATTTAAAAGTGCAATTACTTAAGCAAGTAACTTATTTCTTTTTGGGCTATCATGATATGAAAAATCATTATGAAAATCTTTTTCAATATTGTCATTGTTAAAGTTTTAAAATATAGCACCTAGAAAAACATAATAAAGTGATGTAGAAGCAATGTCCCTTATGTTGTGCTTTCACCCAAACGCATTCCACGAAATGTATTCTATGAGAATGTAAGAAAATGATTTCCCAAACTCTGAAGTGGGAGTTACAAGTTTCAATGTGTTGATTGGATATTTAAAATAAGGTTTGAAATACCAAACATTGTCCAAATTGGGCCCTTGTTAGGTCACCAAAAAGGTCTTGAAAATAAGTAATTATAGCAGGGTTATATTTCTAAATCAAAAACTTGAAACATATTACACTTGAAGAATTGAAAGTCAAACTATTAAAATGACTCCCAACCAATAAAACCTCTAATGTAAAAATTTGATTCAAAAGATTGATAAGTCATTGGAAATAAATTTTCAAAGGTTATAACTATTCTTTTTATCATTTTCCAATTGAAAGCAAAATGAAAAAGTCATGAGTCCCCAAAATGTTGGGATTTGTATCGTGATAATTTTGAAACTCTTGATTGGAGTCCTAGGAAAAAATGTCATTTAAATGTAGTTGTGTAAGGAACTATAAAGTAAAATAGGGATGAGAAGAATGACTTCACCCAAGGATGAAAGCACATTACATTGTCCATAAAATGTTGTCACATATTAGTTTTTGTAAGATTTTAGAATTTGTAATTGGCCATGTGATTAAATATAATCAACTAAAATGAGAAAGGACTCAACACTACAATGTTATATATGTTATAATCACATTGTATGAATTTCATAGGTAGTTTTTGAATAACCATAACATAATGGACTTTCAAAGGAGTACCCAAAAACCTATAACATTCCACAATCAATGAGTATGGATTCCATGCACCTTCATATAATTTTTTTAATGAGTAAAGGACTCAATGGTAATATGATGTGATAACGTTGATACCAAAGAGGACTTTTTGGAAAGATTTTGATGATCAAAAATTTCTATGTACCTTGAATTATGATTTTAAAAAACAAGTCCTTTATTTGACAAAAATAATAGTTTAGAAGTTCATCTTTCAAATTTAAATTCTCCATAAGGTAAACTAGAGTTGAATTTTTTTTTATAACAAATTTTTCATGATAACTTGTAAAATGACATGTGATTCAAGGTATTTTGCTTTCACACTACCTTTGTAGTGTTAATTTAAGCAATCATGGACTTTCACATGTGCCTAAAAATGTTACACCTTAGTGTGCTTTCACATCCAAGTCCAAGTTGTGATGTGTTTAATGAGTTTATATTTGTCCATGGTTCAATTATGGACCATTTTGGTTCCAAACTATATTATTGTACCTACTATTGATATATAACACTTCTTTGTTAAATATTTATTATTTTAGAAAATTAGTTGGGCCTCTTCAAATTGAATTATCCAAAATTTCAATATATGCAAACCAAGTACACAAAATACATCTTTTGTTGTGTATTTGTACAATAATAAACCCAATGTTTGAATAAATAACTATTTTTCACAAGTTGGAAATTTGATTTTCAACAATTTCAACAAATATCAATAAATTTTGCCCTTGTTTTAAACTAAACCTTTTCCAAATTATTTTGCATCAAACATCAATCTTAGGTATGGTAATTGTTTATTTTTCTTGGCATAAGCAATTGGACATGATTGTGAATTCAATTAAAAAACTTTACTCTAGCTCCATTTTAGAATTCCTACATTTTTTCATTTTAGGAACTAAAGATTGCACTCTAGGTTTGCATTTAATTACAAAACTAAAAATCTATACAGTGTTTTCCCTAGGAATGCATATTGATTATTCAACCATCACTTGAACTTGTGACACATAATGTCATTGCATAAATATAAACATATTTATAATTGAAGTATTGTGCAGTATTGTATTATTTTGTAATTACATAATATAATAAATCTATATATTTAATCATAACTCAATTTAATTTGAAAAATTATTTCATTATTTCATTATTTTTCTTCCATTTTGAACTTAAAATGAACTTGATTTTAAATATCTAGCTCAAAAAATATTTTATGTAATTATATCGGTTCTAATTCAAACAAAAGTTTTAATCAAATAAAAAATTTGTTATTTTATAATGGTAATAATATGTTTAGAGTTTTTAATGCTTATATGTAATTTTGTAATATCTTTAGTCTCAAAATGCCCAGAAATATATTTATTCAAGGTATATATTTCAAAAACAAATACATAATGTCTTTAGATACAAAATTTGTAATTATATAATTTGTAACATGTTAAATTATCCTTTAATCTTATATTTAGTTTAGAATTAATAAATTTTGGTTTATATAAAAAAAAATTGATGAATTTTTTAGAAATGTTTTATATGTCAATCAAGTTTTTTTTTTAAATAAAAAATTGTTTAATTTTATTTATGTGAATCAAATGGGGTGAATATGATATTAAACCTTCAAACTACCTTTGTCATGTGGTCCCAACAATGACTAGGGGATGTTGATTGATGAAACTTTCCAAGAGGAAACATAAAAATTCAAAATTCAAACAAACACAAGATCTAAATTAACTTTAAGGTGGATCAATTTCCATCTTAAAGTCTTTCAAAATAACCCATAAACAATATCCCTTTTTTACTTAAATAGTGTCAAATTTTAAAAATAGTGTTTTCCCTTAAGAACAAAAGGCTTGAATTTATTTGAAACTTGGAGCTTAAAGGAGCGCATGAAATTTTGATTTAAGTAAGAAAAATAAATAAATAAATTTGTAAGTAAAAATATGAAATCACTAGCTCATCCATTGAATTTATGGTAGGTTGAATACACAATTCAAAAAAATTTGGTATTATACATTTATTTCAACATAAATTTTACTATTTTCTTGTTTGATCCCATGTGTTGGCCTAGGTTTTTGTGATGGGTGGAACCCTAGAATAAGGGCATTGAAGGCTTAAAATGAATATGGTACTATATTAAAGGGCTTGTAGAAGTCAACAACTAACTACAAATTGAATTCTAGTAATGCCTTTGTCCTAGGATCTTACCCATGTTAAACCATGTGGGAAATTTTCTTTGTTTTCTGGAAGACCTTCCAGAGGTGAACTTCACATCTAAACTCATGTGGGGGAAGTTTTGCTTAGTATTAATTTGAACAAAGGTGTTTCATTGATGGGGGAACATTAATAATCATATTCAATCAATTTTAGTTATAACTACTGCACTATGAGAAATTGAGTATTACAACTAATGTGCAATTATCCTTTTAAAAATGTGATGTATTAATAAATAAATTGCCACATCACAAAATTAGTTAGTAGTATTATAATTGCAAATGAGTTGAAAATGGGTCTTCTATATGGTAATATGTACACATCATACAAACATATGTAATCAACCATGTTTGATTTTTTCAAAAGTTGCACGTAGCAATTATTTTAGAATTGTTGTAAATGTGCCACTAAAGCAACAACTATGTTGTAATTAGGTACAATGTACATACATGTAATCATGCCATGTGTCCACATTTCCTCCACCCACATTTACAACTAATTTTTTATTATGATTTTTATTGATACAATTAGTACCACCATTAGTGCCTCAATATTAAAGTACTATTATTCAACTATGTTATGATTATGATACAATTATTTATAACTTAATAAGATACATATTCATGAGTTATTTACATTTTCATCATAAGTGCTTCAAATTGAATGATTTAAAATGCGGTGGAAAAGTTACCTCAAGCTTTAGGAATTATCTTTGTTTGAAGTGTAAAGGAAAAGGACTCATGAAAAAATGACAAGAAAATAAATAAGCTTTCCAACTTATAAAACACATTTTTTTCCTTTTGTTCCTTCTTTGGACCCCTCCTATTTTCAAACCTCATAACTTTCTTATTTCTTATTCATTTTAAATGATTCAAAGTGTTATAAAAGTAGCACTTGAAGTTCTACAAATCGTCTTTGAATTCTAATAACAAAAAAAAACATACAAGGATTTTTTTTTGTTGTTTGGGAATTGCCCTTTGTAACATTAAGTGGTTTGTTTTTTTGAGTTTTTCACCCCTTCTACTTTGGGGGGCCATAACTTTCTCAATTTTATTTCTTTTTTGGTTATTTTTAATGCCTCAAAGGCACCAATAGGAAGGGTTCAATTTTTTTTGAACTTAAAAAAAATTAAGCCCTCCCCTTGGATTTGGCCTAACTTGAGCGCTTAAGTGTTATATCTATAATTTAATTTGTGACTAAAAAACAACTAAAAGATTTAACCCATATGATTTCTTTTCAAATCCCATGTTATAAACTATACAAGAAGGTTTGTTCTTTTATATTCTCACATTAAAATACAAGTGACATTTTGGGATGAGCTCAAAAAAAACTTAATTTAAAGGCAAAACTTAAAATTAAAAAAATAAATTAAAAGAATGTTCTTGAGTTCACTTAATCTTGTGTTATTTTACCTACTTATCTACCTATGTAAGTAAATAGGTCTTATTTTTCTACCTACCTATACGAGTGGGTAAGTAGGTAAGTCTTAGGTAAATATGTAAGTATATTTAGGTTTTAAGACCTACCCACCTATTGACCTAAAATTATGTACGACTTACTTAGTTACTAAAATAGATATTTATATTTATTTATTTATTCCAAAATATAATTAATATGCCATGTGGCAATTTGTTTTATTATGCACATGTCACAATCTTAGACCATCATTAATAATCATAATGAATGATGGAGATCAATATTTCCAAAAAAAATTATGTTTAAAAATCTTCATAATGCCATGTGTCAAATTTTAATAGATGGATGACAATTAATGATGTTAACACGACATCATGGGTGCAATTATTAATGAAGTTGCATAGTAGTTGAAAATGAGTTGTTTTAATTGAGTTGCAATTGCATTGTATATAAAGTGGGTTGTAATTCTACAACTCATGCAACTTATATGTTAACACCCACAACATATAAATACAGTGAGTTACAAGTGTCCTTTATAATTCAAAAATTTAGTTGCAAGGCTAGTTGCAAAACACCTTTTTTTTTTATAGTGATGGAGCCTCTTTAATGTTACTTGTTGCCATTTTTTTCTTATCATGGGGGATTATTGCACGCACCAATTAAAGTAATAATTTGCAAATTTAATTTACTTGCAAAGAGAGGGAATGTCATCATACAACTTTGTTATACTTCAAAGAACAAAGTAGATTTGCAAAGTTCAACATGCATATTAAGTTTTGTGGTTGCCAATAGATTATATGATTTACATTTACACATTAAAATGCCAATTTTTATATTTGGGGTTGACCCAATGTTTCATGACAATAAAAATGTGGTCATTCGCAGTAAACCAAGAGATGAAAGTTGTGAACATCTTGAGGTGGGGAAATGGGGAGATTTTACTCAAGGAAATAAGTAAATGCCTCCCAAACCCAAACCCCAAGCCTTTTCATATAAGAAGAATATAAATTTCAATGTTAGATCCACCATGAACTATGAACATGGTGTAACCTCAACAATTTTACTTACTATAAAATATTGGGAACTTTTTTTTGAGTATGGGTTAGGAAGATAAATGTGTATTTCTAAGGTGCCTTTTACAACATAATTTATCTAAAAGCAAAATGCCTATTCTTAGGTTCTTCATCTTTCAAATGCCTTCCTTCATTTTTTTTCAATTTTTTTAACGATATCCAATACTCATAAGGTGTCATGGGAAAAAAAATGAAAATGGCAAATTTTTGCTAAGGCCTTTACATTAACTAACATTCTTAGAATAAGGCATTCCCAAAATAAGTACCCCTTGGTTATATCACAATGGGTGTTTATTTTGGGAACACCTCACTTTTTGTGTGTTACACCTAACATCCAATATTTTCCTCTCAAAAGTGTAGGAAGACAAAGTTTGGGTAGGCACTTAATATTATTTTTCAAGGTATGTTTGGGGTATTTTTTATTCAACCATCAAAGGAAAATAAAAATAAAAATTGGGTAGCCACCTAAATATTATTTTCCTTAAATTTTCACAAAAATAAATTATATGGAAAAAACTTGCCCAATAATTTTTTCCTAACCCAAAAGAAAACCAAAAATGAAAAATTCCTTAATGTGAATGAAAGAAAGAAACATTTGTCTTTCTCTTAAAGAAGTTCATAAGTTTGTTATGCAACTAAAGAAAGTAGTTTTGAATGTTTTCATCCATGACTTTGTTAAAAATCATGTAATGTTGTGCTTTTAAAAAACAATTTCCTTTGAAGGTTGTTGTCACATTCTTGATTAAGACCATTACACGTTGGCGTCCATTGTATGTTTGCAAAATTTGACCATATTACATTTTAAAAATTTTGCCCATGGCAAGGATATCTTGGTCAAATTTTGCTTTTTTGTTTACAATCATAAGTTGTTTTTCACCCTTGATATCTCCCAGTCCACTACACCAATGGTAATGCCAATAATGTTAGTAGAGGTCAAATTTTAGATAAATGTTTTGAATTCCCAAATGGAATCCATGTGGAAAACATGAAAACCAATTTAGGTTGGAAGGTTGAAATCAATGACACAATGATTGTCAACTCAATTGCAATGACAACATGCATGTCACTTTTCTTAAGACCATTTCAATTATGTGCCAAAATTTTCCACCTTCACATACGTGCCCTTTTGCAAAAGTTGTTCATACATTTCTACATGAGGTGAATATGCCTTCAAGGTGATTATGGTCAAAGATGCCATATTTAGCAAATCACAATGTACAAATGTAGTCATGAATTTAATCATAAATCCATGTGATAGTCACTAGTGGTAGTGAAAAGCAAATGAAACTAATAATTAAATATACAACTACCAATTGGTAGGCACATGACATTAACAATTGGGATTCTAATTCTAAAAAAGATTTTCCTATAGAATCACAATAACATGTATCATTAGACTTTCTCATATATTGATGGATTACATATTGGAAATTTTGGGGTTTCATATATTTCCATCAAACATTGATTTTCCCTTTTTAGTGTGATTGCAAATTTTGTATGATCAAGGTGTAGCTTAACATCCATTTTCACATAAAGAAAGTTCAAGTCTATTTGTATATCAAAGGAGCATAATACATTCATTTTGCCACCATGAATTACATGTCTATATAACAAATGAATGTATAACAATCAATTTCACAAAAAAATTAAAACATTAGTATATCACATGAGGGTGTTGTAAACGACCCTACCATTTCAGATTAAAGTTTGTGGACACATAGAGGTGCATCATCACAAAATTTCAACAAAATTCATATGAAATTATAAAATAATATTTTTTTGTGCAAAATCCGTGGGCTTCAAAATATAAAAATGACATGAAATATATAGTTATTATTTATATAAATGATGTCTTTTTTTAAATTTATGGTGTTCGATGTAAAATGCATATGATTTATGTTCTAACTAAATTTGTGCAATTATTATGTTATATTTTTCATAAAACTATACAAATTTTGTATATTAAACATTCACATATGTCATTCAAAAATAATGTTTTATCCATATAAATAATTAAAATACTAAATACATACCATAACATTAAATTTGTGTGATATCATTTTGTATAATAGTTTATAAACAAATATAAATATTGCATTGCCTTACCCATTTTTTCTTTTTTTAATTACAATTACAAAAATTGAAAATATTGCACAAATGAACTTTGCCATTAAAGTTTGTAGAAAAATGAGGGTTTTTAAGGTGTTAGGGCTGTTTTTAGGCTTTCCTTTGAATTGTGATGGACACTTTAAGACTAGGGAAAACCCTCAAGGAACTTTTATTTTGGGTCACAATTGACTCCAACATTTGTTAGTGGTATTAACAAGTAACTTCAAATTAAATTATACCTGTGATTGTTGCCCTTGATATAAGTATTTCCCATTTGCAATGGGGATTTGAAAAGGATTTGGGTATGATTGTTTTATCACTGAATTTTGAAATATATATATTTGCATATTCCCTAAATGCTGAGGAATATATGACCATATATTATTGCACAATTGGGTCTTTTAGTTGTTTGCTTTCGTGTTATGATGCACAATTTAAATAAATAACGGAACTCAAAAGACTGATGTTTTCTCACAAATAATTCCTTGTTGTGGAGTAGTACCTTAAAAAATAGAATTCCAATTTGCTAGTAAAAGTCTGGTGTGGTACGAAATTAGGTCGCCGTGAAAATCCAAACGATGGCTGATCTTGAGGATATCAGCCGTCATCTACTTGCAGCGCCCCATTACTACTGCATGGAATTGCATGGATTGTTGGCTCTTTGTTGGTGTGGGCTGAGTGGTTCATGGGAATTGGCGGCTGGAAATAATGGAAATGTATGGAGCCGAATTGATGAAGAGGAGTAAGCAATGGCGGCATGCGGTTGGTGATGGATGGAACGGAGTAGGAAGATTTTCGAGAAGCTTCAGGAGGAAGCCAACGGAGGTTTTGGTGGCGTGGAGAAAGATCAGGAGGATAATTTTGGGGCGATCGGATCAGAGAGGAACAGAGTAGGAAGGAAGAGAAGAATGAGAGCATGGAGAGGCAGAGGTTAGAGATCTAGGAAGGACAGAGTGAGGAGATGTTCTGTTAGCTGCAAGAGAGCTTGGCGTAAGACTAGAACTTTTCGCTGCGCCTAGTACCTGGCCAAGCGACTGCTGTAGAAGAATGAGAGAGAGAGAGAGAGAGAGAGAGAGAGAGAGAGAGAGAGAGAGCAAGAGCAGACAACACTGGGAAGCTGGTGTTTTCTGAGCATCTGATGCAAGTCAAGCTTGTGCTTTCGGGCAATGTACATAAGTTTGGAATGAAAAGAGTTTCTTTGGCTGGAAATTGTGTGAGTGGGCGGGGCAGGAGATGCATCTTGTGAATTTTGTTCTGTCGTTGTGTGGAAGCAAAGCAAAGACATCTCTGGTCTTATAATGTGCGTATGTGAGTGTCAGTAGGCAGTCAGTGTGTTGAGGGATGATCAAAGGTCTGAACTGTGAGAAAGAA
This sequence comes from Sphagnum tenellum, assembly GCA_963921925.1. Taxonomy (NCBI): domain Eukaryota; kingdom Viridiplantae; phylum Streptophyta; class Sphagnopsida; order Sphagnales; family Sphagnaceae; genus Sphagnum; species Sphagnum tenellum. Next base: position 3,882,763 of record OY998155.1, read on the forward strand.
GATCAAGAAGACATGGACGCCTGGGGTCGTGCAGCCAGCCAGTGTGTTGTGTGATTTCGGACCCTCTCTTTTTGGTATCAGAGCGAGGTTCTGTGTTTGCAACCTTGGTAGAACCTGTGTAGATTTAGGTAGAATGATAGTGGAAGATCATGTCTTAATCTAGCGGAGAGGAAGTTCCTGCGGAACAAGTGACTTAGGAGATTCTTGAGTAGGGCTTGTTCGTAGATTTGATTTTTTCAATGTTCAGAGCAGACCACAGAGGGGAGCAGTCATTTTGCGTTTTCTAGGCTTGGGTGTGGTGAGGCTTGTAGGAATAAATCCTAACGAGGCTCGAGTAGGAGACATTGCTGTAGAAGTAGCTCATAGTGGTTTTTACACTCGTGCGCAAGTCTGGGTGAAGGTAATTGATGGAGCAAGGGGCTGGGTATCGACCTCAGACTTATAGATCAGTTTTTACTTCACCTCCTACCTTACGTAGGTGACTCCTGAATTCGTAGAGCGACAATCTAGTGTACCGAGGCTAGGGGACATTTGGATTCCTAAGTCGGCGGTATCACCTAACCATTTTGTGAGATTGTATATTTCTGGAGTGGAGGATTTGTATCAGGAGGGAGATCGCTTGCTTCGGGTGGAGCATGGCGGATCAAGATCCCGCCTCATTAGCTGGAGAATCTGGCGAAGCCAGGAAGGAGGATGGAGATTCCAACAAGAGTCTACGGATGAGCAGAACTTTACCACTGTTCCATCCACTTTTGAACCTTTGAAACCGATAGTTGAAGGAGCGCAGTCCGAGTTCGATGGGTGACTCAGACAACATTGTTTTTTTTCGAGAGATCAGAACTATGTTGCAGAAGCTGCGAGGCTGATCAATTTTGATTGCATTTATTTTTCTTTCTGTTTGATTTGAAGAGTTATGTGTGCAGAGAAGGGCTGCAATTTTTGCTATGTTGCTGAACCCCTGTGAGATGACGAGTCCTCAGGGAATGGATGAGTTATTTTGGGGACGAGATCATGAGGATGTGAATGATTGGGCGGAGCGACTTACCATGGCCGCTAAAGTGCTCGATCTCAATGCTGACAAATTGTTCAAGATCGCCAAGCTGAATTTGCGCGGTCGAGCCAAAGAATGGTTCAAAAGGCTGCAACCAGCGCTTGCTGATTGGACTGAGTTACGCAATCTGATTGTGCAGAAGTATGGAGGCATCGATGCTGATGACATCCGAATGACGATGGATGCCATCAAGCAAGAACCCAAAGAAAGGGTTCAGAAATATTTCGAACGATTGGACAAGTTGTTTCGAAAGGGCCAAATATAAGATGCAGAGCAGAGGAGGAGATTCTTGGCCAAATTGAGGTCGGAAATCCGAAAGCTGTGTGTGGTGAGGACGTTTGCAGACATCGAAGAATTGGTTGGAGCTGCAATAGAGGTAGAAAGAGTTCTGGGTGAACTCGGGGAGACAACATATGAGCCTCTTCGAGAGGAACAAGAAGAGGAGACGTCGGAGAGCAATGTGGAGAAGCAAGTTACTGCGTTGAACAACACCCTAATTAATTTCTTCAAGGGGAATTCGCATGATTCAACATCATCATCCTTTTCCACTGCCTTTGGAGGATGCTAGCTCTGTAAGGGTGGGGACCATATGGCCACTGCCTGTCCGAGTCTAAATGAAGCACGGCCGAAATGTGCAAAGTGCAATATGCCGCATAGGACAGAAAACTGTGGTATCAAATGTACTTTTTGTACAGGACTGGGGCACTCTGAAGACAAATGATGGAAGAAGCCCAAAGATGGGAAATCAACAGCTGGAGCAACGAATTTCTTGGAGGTGTTGCTTGATGATGGAGCAGCGACCGAGCAACAGCTTAATAAGCTGTGTGGAAATGAAAATTTATTTTCCTACACCTGAGTGCCAAGGAGAAGGACTCCTATCGATGTAGCACCGGGAGGAGTTGCGCCAACCCCTGAAGTGGAAAGGGAGGGAGTTGGTGTGAACACGGACGCAACCCCTGAAGTGGAAAGGGAAGGAGTTGTGTGAACATGGACGCTTTTGTGAGGTCCAAAATCCTTTCACATTTCATAAAAGGGAAGATTTTTTTATCTCCCATGGAAACTATTCTCATGATTCCTGGAGAGTTGGAGCACCTTGAGAGCTTGGTGAAGCTTGCAAGGAGAAAAAAGGATTCAGAAACCACCGAGAATCAAGTCTCACTGGTCTTTGCACTCCCATCACTGAGGAAGATTTGTGTCAGTAAGACGCATCGAAGCAAAACTCTACACTTTCCTGTAGAGATCAGCAACTGCATTGTTGAAGGGTTGGTGGATGTAGGAGCATCCATGTCGGCGCTGGTTGTTGCTATAGTAAGGGAATTAGGTATGATGCATCTTGTGACAGGAAATGAGAGTTACAAGACAGCGTCGGGAGTGATCATTCGGGCATTGGGCCGGGTTGATGAAGTACAAGTTAGAATCGGAGGTATACAGTGTGCCATGACTTTCATGGTAGTAGACACGGATGGATACGACATGCTACTTGGTCTGGACTTTTTGATGAAGATTGGAGCGGTGGTTGATGTGGATAGAGGTCTGATCCAGGTAAGGCATGGGCCTGGGACCAATAGAATAGTATTGCCACTAATAATGGTAAAATTGCTGCAGAGGATGAGTGCGGGCACAATGGTGCAAGAGACGTCGACCACTTGGAAGGACGCACATACTAACCAAGAAGGTGACGTGGTGCCTGATCAAGATCGAGAGACAGTCGACGAAGGGGATGACGCGTCTGTCTCGAACTCTGATGATGAAAGTGACGATGGTGAATATCATGACTTGGAATGTAATCGACTGGAACAGATCGATTCAGAAAAGGAGTTTGTGGATGGTGAATTTGAGGAATTGGTGAGCTCAGAAGGACCACATGAAATGCTGCGACTAATGTTGTAGGAGCAGGCTGATGGGATCATGACAGAAGAGATCGCGGATGGGGATGATTATGCCGACTAGATCAGGTGGGCGTCTGATGCAGAGAAGAACACACCGTCCGTGCACGAATCCACACACGATGTACCTGTGCCATTAGTCTTGCAGCAACACAGTCCCGAACATGACTCTGCAATTTCGATGCTACTCTAAACCGTCCAGGTAGAAACTGGCAACTCTAATTGCAAGCCCACTGAGAAATTTGCATCGTGCAGCCATCTTGAGTTGGGAATTAGATGGAAGGAGATCTGTGAACGAATCAGGATCGACATAGATTTGGGTGAGCATGGGCAGCAACAACTCTGGGAGGTCCTGGGTAGATACCAAGACGTCTTTGCGTGGAACAAGGGCGAACTGGGCTGCTGCACCATTGGTGAGCATAGTATCGACACGTAAGGGTTTCCACCTTGCAAAGCCTCTCTTGGTCGACTGTCTTACTCGGAGGAAACTGAAGTAAAGAGACAGATTGATGCATTGGTAGATTTGGGCAAGATGAGACCCAGTAACTCTGAATATGCATGCTGCCAGGAGGGGTAAACATTTGTTTGAAGGCTTGATTGCAGGTCAGACGATGGTGAAGATAAAGAAGCCAAGGAAAAGAAGAGCTCTGACTGCAAGTTGGGAGGGGCCCTACCGGTTCATTGGACATACCGATGGAAAGGGGAACCTCGATTTTGAGGAAGGTTGTCGATTATGCATCATCCAAGATGCCGATGGTCACCAGTGGGAGAGATCTCGTCAAGACCTCCAGATCTTTTTCCCACCAGACTAGATGAAGTTGAGGGACTTAGCTGTTTAAGAAGGGAGGGGTTACATATGTGGTACGAAATTAGGTCGTCGTGAAAATCCAAACGATGGCTGATCTTGAGGATATCAACCGTCATCTACTTGCGGCGCCCCATTACTACTGCATGGAATTGCATGGATTGTTGGCTCTCTGTTGGTGTGTGCTGAGTGGTTCATGGGAATTGGCGGCTGGAAATAATGGGAAGGTATGGAGCCGAATTGATGAAGAGGAGTAAGCAATGGCGGCATGCGGTTGGTGATGGATGGAACGGAGTAGGAAGATTTTCGAGAAGCTTCAGGAGGAAGCCAACGGAGGTTTTGGTGGCGTGGAGAAAGATCAGGAGGATAATTTTGGGTGATCGGATCAGAGAGGAACAGAGTAGGAGGGAAGAGAAGAATGAGAGCATGGAGAGGCAGAGGTTAGAGATCTAGGAAGGACAGAGTGAGGAGATGTTCTGTTAGCTGCAGGAGAGCTTGGCGTAAGACTAGAACTTTTCGTTGCGCTTAGTACCTGGCCAAGCGACTGCTGTAGAAGAGAGAGAGAGAGAGAGAGAGAGCAGACAGCACTGGGAAGCTGGTGTTTTCTGAGCATCTGATGGAAGTCAAGCTTGTGCTTTCGGGCAATGTACATAAGTTTGGAATGAAAATAGTTTCTTTGGTTGGAAATTGTGTGAGTGGGTGGGGCAGGAGATGCATCTTGTGAATTTTGTTCTGTCGTTGTGTGGAAGCAAAGCAAAGACATCTCTGGTCTTATAATGTGCGTATGTGAGTGTCAGTAGGCAGTCAGTGTGTTGAGGGATGATCAAAGGTCTGAACTGTGAAAAAGAAGATCAGGAAGACATGGACGCCTGGGGTCGTGCAGCCAGCCAGTGTGTTGTGTGATTTCGGACCCTCTCTTTTTGGTTACACCGGTTCCTACTCACCATCAATATCTTACTGTTTTCTGGTCCCTCGTTAAATATCATAACCCAGTGTAGGGAGTCTGGCACTAACATGGCATCAGTCAGCATGCTCCCATGGGGGCAGCTCCCCTTTCTAAGGTGCTCCATATATCTTGCTTCCTGCCTTCTTTTGACATTCAAAATTTTTGTAGTTCCCTAATTCCTTTTTGCATGTTCCTAGTCTTATAGTTGAATGAACCTGATAACTCCCATTTAAATTTTTTGTAGTTCCCTGATTCCTTTTTGCATGTTCCTAGTCTTATAGTTAAATGAACATGATAATTCCGTTCTTCTTCTGTGTCCGATAACCAACCCATAAGCTCAATGCTCCTATACAATAGGTTATGTGGGGGGTTACTACCTAGTCCATAAATGTAAAACATATCACCATAGACAAATAGTCTCAGAAGGTGAAGGCGAAGCTTCTAGGCTCAAGAGGCTCAAAAAGGTGAAGGTGAAGCTTCTAGGGTCTTCTCGTTTCATCTGACGTCCTAGCTCCTACCTCCCTCACCTCAGCCAAACTCCAAACTTCAATGATTGTTTGAAAGTAAGGATTCTATCAAGATAGGACAAAACTATGCTACAAATATCCATCATAAACAATTCTTTGTGCCGAAAGTAGAAAGCAACTACATGGGTGCTATTGAAACTCTTTGTATTTTTTGCTAAAAAATCCTTTGTATGATGATGCAACCCAGTTAGTCATTTTCATATCATTAGCTAAAACTAAAACATTCCTTGTCATTGTTTGGATTCATGCAAAATAGAATGAAAGTTTCATGCCCAGTTTTGAACAAGAAAAACTAATCCAATCCATAATGAAGCTGAGAAAAAAAAATCCACTCCCAAAGTGAAAAATAAATGTTTAGGAACGATATGAAGAGGCTTCTTTTAGCCATGTTTTTAGGACTGCACATTCATTTGGGCCAAGTGGCCAAGGCAAATTGACCCCCACATTTGGATCATGGAAAAAACCTCAAAACCCATTTGAATTGCTTATATATGTTCTAAACATTCATATAATATCATTTGCATAGACTAAATCAGGGTCCCTGATTCCAAATTTATAACATTGGGGGCCTAATATGACCATTTAAATGGGTTTTGGGATTGTTACGATGATCTCAATGTGGGATAAATTCGCCCCGGCCCAGTTACCTTAATCTCTAGAAGTAACTTGGACCTAATGATTAGGGCTTTTTACCTTGTCTGTATATAGACCATGGTTATAGGTATGGTGTGCTTTGTAGAAGGGGTATTATTAGCTGAGGCAAAAACAAAGGAAATGGTGACAGCCAGTGTTGTGCATGTATATGGTTTAGGACTTATATTCCATGTAACTCTAAAATTGTGTAAATCTATTTTGTGTCATGTAAAATAATGTAAGTATAAACATAATATGATTTTATGGATCCATTGTAAAATAGTGTTAAAACATGTTCTTTTTAGTGGCGGAAGGAGGGGTTGGATTAGAATGTTTTTTTGTGATAGGCCAATCAAAGTGGACCATTGCACTGTTTTTTTTTTTTTTGTATCCTTAAAAAAATTGTGCTTTGGAATGCATGATAATCGATTAAACTAATTAATATGGATTGTAACTAGGTATAGTTATAAAAAATATATATAATATATGTCCCAAAACATTTACACAACACCATGAATTTGATAAATATTTACATATTCTAATATATTAATTCACTTGTCTGTGCATCTGTCTGTCGAGGTCCTGAAACCCAGATCACTTTTAAAACTGTCCCCCCAAACTCGAGGGCTCAAAAACTATTCAAGACCTCAATCACACACTTTTATTTCTTTATTTACCGAGTCTCGAGTCCCGAGGGCCCAACAACTATTCAAGACCTCAATCACACACTTTTACTTCTTTACTTACCGAGTCCTGAGTCCTAAGTCCCAACCAATCCAGGTCCCAAGTCCCAACACCCAGGTTTCAAATTACTTATTAGGGTGCCTACGATCAAAGAGCCGAACGATAAAAAAAAACCTGGCGTGGGCCGGGCGGCGCCCAGCCATCGATCGCGTTATTAATAAATAAATAAAATGAAACAAAGTTGTAACAAAAAAGAAAATAAAGAAAATAAAAAATAAAAATAAAAATAAAAAATATATTTTAAAGGGGAAAAACTAGAAAAAAAATCAGAAAAACATTTTAACAATTAGAAACTTTTTTTAAACGTTTAAAAATGAAATATATATAAAATATATACAAATATAAAATAATAATAAAAAACACATTAAAATAAAAATAAAAAAGATAATTTAAAAAAAAAAAACTAAAACATGAACCGGGTTTACAGAAAACGGGGGACTTCACAATGTCCAAAGGTCACAAGTACCCACTAGTTCTAATATATATATACTAGTGGGTACCCATGACCTTCGGACACTCTGACATACGACATCACTTTCTCTTCTATACATAACATAACAACAACATTCAAAATGTTTTTTTTTGAAAAAAGGTGTAATTTGCAAGTCTAAGTTCAAATAATTTTCTGAAAATTTCAACAAACCTTGTCATACTAGCAATATAAAAAAAATAAAAAATAAACTCATGAACATGTGTGAAAACTAAATCCTTAAAAATAAGTATATTATTCTATAGTTACTTGCTGAACCCAATCTCAGCCTGTGATATATCATCCCTCCCCCAAATTACGCATACCCACTAAAGCCCCCCCAACATACAGCCCAAGGAGGACGACCGGAGGGACAGTGACCTTCGGGCACTGTGAAGTCCCCTGGTTTCTTTAAACTTGGTTCATGTTTTAGTTTTTTCTAGAAACTTTTTATAAAAAGAATTATTAATGTGTTTTCTGTTTTTATTATTATTTTGTATAATAAAAATAAAGTGTTTCTTTTTCACTTTTATATTTTGGTTTATTTGGATGCAAGTTTGAAGTTTGGAGAAAGAAGACACACCTCATTCTTTTTCAAGCAGGGTTTTTCTTCATTATTATGAAAGAGAGAGAGAGAGAGACACACACACACACACAGGTATATTGAGAAAGAGAGAGTGAGAGAGAAAGATATAGAGAGAAAGAGAGGGAGAAGTCGAAAGTTTTAGAGACGGCCACACAGAGACAGATAATTCTTGACACACACATGTATATTGAGAAAGAGAGAGTGAGAGAGAAAGATATAGAGAGGAAGAGAGGGAGAAGTCGAAAACTTTAGAGACGGCCACAGAGAGACAGATAATTCTTGAGTTTTCATCTGCAAGAGGCAATACAGTGCCTAACTAACTGATCACAAAATGCCAGACGAGACGCAGTCTGGATTGGGTCAGGAGCTCGATGACCCTAAAGCTTTACATCAAGAAACATGTCGTTATTGTCAAGATGCAAAGGATCAATGTGCAGGCAAGGTGGTCGTAGTACTACCGCACGCTTCCCAGAAGCAGCTGCTGGAGGCCAGCAACTGCAACATAGGCTGCAGTCATGGGGTGGTTAGTAGTCGTCTTCGGTGCAATGAGAAATTGGAGGAAAAGTACAAGAGAGCGCGCAACACTTACGACCTCGCCTCGTCTTCCAACACCTCATCAGCTGAAAAAGAAGAAGAAGAAGAAAACATCTCCACCTCTATGAGGTTTTCCCGTACGGGTTTGGAGGGAAACCCTGTTTTTCTAGCAAGATAATGCAGTCTTTCTGAGTGAAAAAAGAGCGATTGCTTTCAGAAACTCAGACAGAAGTACACTGCAGTGCGAAAAGAGAATTGGGAAGAACAATTGCAGGCTTGTTGTTACTAAGTTTTGTGGTAGAGAAGAAGAAAAACTGAGTGATCTGTTTGTCGTTCAGGTGAAGGATTGATGTACTCCCGATTTCGTCTGTTATGCAAATGTTCCAGCATTGTTTTAGGTCAATTTGCCAGAAAGGGATCTAGCGAGGGTTTTCTCGTTGTAGCTGGATTACCATTGACCCAATATTGTAAAACATTAGGTTTTGTAGAAGAATGGATCCCCAAGATCCGGCTAACAAGATGCTCTGCAATTTTAGGGTTTGAAGCAGAGCTATGCCAGATTCTAAGAAGTACTACATTGCAGTGGGAGAAGAGAATTTGGAAGAACAATTGCAGGCTTGTTGTTACTAAGTTTTGTGGTAGAGAAGAAGAAAACTGAGTGATCCTGTTTTGTTGTTCAGGTGAGAAGGATTGATGTACTCCATGGGCTAGTTGCATTTCGTCTGTTTTGTAAATACTCCAGCATTGGTTGTCAGTCAATTTGCCAGCATGAGATCTAGCAAGGGTTTACTCATAGTAGCTGGATTACCATGACCCAATATTGTAAAACATTCAGTTTTGTAGAAGAATGGATCCCCAGGATCTGGTTAACAAGTTGCTCTGCAATTTTAGGGTTTGAAGCAGAGCTTTGCCAGGTTCTAAGAAGCACATTGCAGTGCAAGACGAGAATTGGAAGAACAATTGCAGGCTTGTTGTCACTAAGTTTTGTGGTAGAGGAGAAGAAACCTGAGTGATCCTGTTTTGATGTACTCCCTGAGCTAGTTGGGTTTCCGTCTGTTTTGCAAAGTAACACCTTGCTGTGATTCATGTGGATGCAGTAGGATGACTTCCGAGGCAGCAGATGCAGTTACAGACTCTGCAATGTCTTGGCAGCCACCAGCAACATCTTCAAGGCAGGATCAGATGTTACATGATGCCTTGAGAGGATCTTCTGACAATCATCGTTTGAAAGCCCCTGAAGACGCAACTGTGACTGCGTCTTCTAATCAGAGATTACAAGACTCTCACTCTGCATCAGACTTTGAGCGAACTGCAGAGCAGCTGGTTGCAGAGGATCCAGAAACTGCAACTGCTCCCCCCAGCTCTGGCTACGACACCTCTTTAGATTCTTGGATCAGGTCAAGAACCTCTGTAGATCCCTTATTATTCACTTGTACTTGTTTTGAACAATGAGGTAGATTGCTGGTGAGATAAACAAGTTGACAAATGAGAGAGGTGCTATTGACTAAGAAATGTTTGGAATTTGACTAAGAAACATGTGCAGATTTGTACGTGCACCCAATGACTGAAATTTCAAGGAATTCATGATCTTTTGCTTTTGTGCCAAAGCAGAAAAATAGACATTAAATTCTCCTCTGTTGTCAATCCTTAGATTTTTAAACCATAATTTTATTCTTGTTCCTGCAAAGCTACCTTTTAGCTGGAGTTTTTGAGTATTATTATTGAGACTGGTCCCTGCAGCTGTTGTCAGTTCTGGTTTCTTATATGCCAAAATTAACTTGCATTGATTGTTGCAACATACAATGAGCAGGAGCCTGGTGCCAGGGAGTCTTTGCACTGCTGCACATGGACATAATGATGACTTAGATGAACATACAGATGAAGATCTTGGTTCAGCAGAGAGACAGGAGGATCATCCTTTGGTTGAAGCAGAAGACAACAATGAGATGGAGGTCAGAACATCTGTACTATCTTAATTTGATATCATGTTTGATGCAGTTGTAATCTAATTTAACAGATAAGACTACAATAACTTAGCTCAGCAATGACAGTTGATGCTGTAAATGAGTTGATAACTTCATATTTGAACATGTGATTCTTGCATCAGGAACAGAGTGATGAAACATTCTATGTTCTAGGAAGTGGTGCCTGCCTACTAGGTTCGAATCTCAAAGGTACACTTGTGCCCAGCCCTTACACTGGAGAGCTGCATGCTGGAACAACCAACTTGCAGCAATGGTTTGCACCAGGTGTTGCTATGAACCTTGGCACCATCATGCCTTCTTTTGACATGCATGTTACAGAAGCTGCTTTTGTTCAATATGGAATAGATCAGGTGCTGCAATGATCTTTCCCTCTGGTAGGGAAACCAATTTGTTCTGCAAGCTGATAGTAATACCTCTGTTGCTGTTTATAGGGGACAAAGTCCCCGTCAAGCTCTTGGAAAAAAACCTCTTGAAGGTTGTTGTATTTGTTGGCTGCCCTTCAGGGTAGAGACGTTGTGATGCACCCAGAAATGGGCTAAAGTTTGGCATCCCTACATTGTAGGGTTACATGGAGTCCACTTTAGAAACAGTTCTGGCATAACTGAAGGATCCACTTGGGCTTCACCATTAAGTATGTTGAACATTTATCAGCAAAAAAAAAAACCAGAAAATAAAATAAAATGCACATCCTTATGGATGTCATTTAAAGGGCAGAGCTGTTGTGTGACAAGCTACTTGTTTGTTAAGGATTTTCTGTGTACAAGTGCAGTGCATCATGTGTACTAAGGTTATTCAGTCTTATGTTTTGGTTGCTGAAAAGTTTGTAGCCAAAAAAGATTGCAAACTCGGGTCTTGGAAAGTCTAAAGAGAAACAGTGCAGAAGATAGAAGATTCTCGTTTGGACAAGAATGTTTTGATACATAAGTCCTGCACAACCCCCATGAATCAACCTTGGAGATTAGCACCCACCTGAAATAGGTACCATGCCTTCATTGGAAGCAGAGTCGACCCATTTGTACACAAGGAGGGTGTTTTCTACTATCTTAATTTTTCCAAAAAAGATTTGGTGGGTACTTGCCATCAGTGTTTGTTAGGAATTTTTGTTTTTACTCAAAGTGGTGATCATCTTTAGGAGGATGTAAAAAAAGTGGTGATCATCCCTAGGAAGATTTAGCCAAATTTGGCTATAAACCCATGTATGAAATACAAAACTTTTAATCCTCCTCCTATATTTTTTTGCTACACACTGAAAAACAAATATAGATAATTGAAATCTGGGGATTTAAAAAAAGAATTCCTCACTTCTAGTGATTGAAAACTTCCAAATCACTTAAATTTTAGATTTTTTAAATTTAAAATTTCGTTTTTATGGAAAAATTTCATCAATAAATAACATTGGTTACCATCTAATGTCCATACACCAACCAGCATTTTTTGTGTGGCACTCCTACCACTAGGCTTGAAGTATGACAAAATGTTTTTGGCAAAGTCATTGAAAGGTTAGACCTAGCACCAATTGGTTCACTTGCACTTTTTATGTAAACCTTTAAACCCATCGCCACACATGGCAAGCTTCCAAATATTGGTAGCCACATAGTAACTCATTGATGCCCTAACTCACTAGTTCGTGCTTCACCATAATCTTGTCCATATTCCTTGTTGTCACACATAAAGTAAAACCCTTTGTCATTGTTGTTTGCACAAAATTAGGTTGTCATTAATTGTTGTTACTTGCAAAGGAAAACCTCTCACCATTGTCACTTGCACAAAGTTAGGTGAGATCGCAAATATCAAATTCATCATCTAGAGTAGTAGGCTTATAGGTTAAAGTGTAGGTTATAGCATTTAACAACTTGCAACTTGCTTTGTTGTGTTAACTTCCAAAGATTTAGACTCGAAAATCAAATCCATATGTGCTTCACAATAGGAAGAACTTCATTTAGGTGAGATTCCATAATTTTAGATTATCCGGTGGTGGTGGCTTGCAGTAGGAAATTAGGATTCTTGGAGGTTCAAACTTCAATCAAAGTCTTTAAGAATCTAATTTGGGGTGAAGGATGGTAACTTCCATGCATGAACTAGTGTTGAACAAGACCAAGGATTTGCTCTAGGCTATTAGATTTATTTCCTTTTTGTGTGATGAAATTACAACCATGGATAAACAATCTTGGGTTTTCATTCATGCATATGTGGTGGAAAATTCATAGAGTTCATTCTTTTGTTGTTATCCTTGTAATTGTTGTTGATGGGGACATCTTAGATAATTTGAAGAGAATTGTGGTGGATGCCATGGTTTTGTATGGTTGATTTGGGAAACAATGGTTTTAGAGTTAGTAACATAATTTGGAGCTAATGGGGTCAGTGTGTTTCATGGTGTTAGAATTAGGGTCATAATACAATTGAAATATCAAAATGTTCCATTCATGGTCAATGTATATTGCACGAGCCGTCATACAAATTTGGTAGTGCAAACACTTTCAAAGTTAGCCATTATGGGGGAGATTGGGGATGTGTTGCAAATTATATGCCTATTTTTATCACAGTCCAAAAAGAACCCAAAAGTTTGTTGACCTAACCAACTTCCTGGAACTTGGGGGTTAGCACATTCTCCAAAACATTAAAATCAATGGAGTTTTATATTACTCCTAGTAAAAAAAAGTTTTTCCTAAATATAAAACCTATGTTTAAAGATGCATTGAGATTTTGCCACAATTTCAAAAGTTAACAATAACTTTCAACTTCTTTGTGACTTGGAAGTAATACTAAGGTTGTTTTGTCTCATGTCAATGCTTAAAAGGTTGAATGAGTTGATTAAATTATCTCAATGCCAAGAACGTTTTGTTTGTGATTTCATTTTTATTATAAAGTTATGCCAAGCAAATTTGTACTCTTGGTACAATGATCCCCAACTTGCTTACATGAATGATGTTTTTATTAAATATTAGAATTTGTTCAGTGGGACATTAATGTGGTGGTGCATAAATGGGCACCTTAAACACATGTGTGAAAAACTTAAGCTTTTTCATTACTGACATTTCCATTATGATGCATTATTATTACCTTCAAACATTTCTTTATGTTCCTACTATTCACATTTTCTTCCAAAAAATTATCAATGATGTTCAAAAGTTGTGTTCAAAATTTTAGCTAAAGTTAGTGATGAATTTGAAAAAAACTTTCTTGCACAAGAAATGATGGATGCTTTAAGGTTGGTTTATTTGCAATTTTGGTTTAAATTCTCATGTGAAGAAACTTTCTCTATCCATATGGCTCTATTGAAAATGTTTTATTGTCAACCTAAAAAACTGTGGATCCTTACAATTATTGATGCAGATATTTTAAACTTACACTTTTTTTCTTCAAGATCACAATGAAGTCTAATACATAGTGGGCTATGGACTAACCTTTGGATTTGAATTCTTTGTCCAAGTTTTGGAAAAAAATTAAATTCAATGCATTACTATGTGTTTATCTTAATGAGTTCACAATGGGGGCAAAGTTGACAATGGTTCAAATCATGAGCTTTATGGAAGATGAAAAGATTTCTTCAACATTGGTATTTATGGAAAAACTTTTGAAATTGGCTTTGTGAACATTTGAATCTAGTGATTCATATGTATGCACAACCCTTTTATACATTTACTATTTTTTATTATAAAGATGCCATCACAAGATGGACTAAGAAATAAACACAAAAAGGTTTTTTAGCTTGAAACTTTGGATAATTGGCTCAGTGATATTGTGGTAACCTACAACTAGTTATGTATTATGTAGATGTGCAACTTGTTTTCTGAAAGCATCATGACTATTGTTATAACTTGTGTTGACAACTTGGCAACTATAATCCATGACAACTATTGGTATCCAATTTGTCCATTTTTAAACTTTTGATTTGCTTGTTGCGTTTAAAATTTGCATTTTGGTTTTGATATGCCATTTTTACAATTGTTTGGTTGTGCAAGTTTATGAAGAATTGCAAGAAGTTTATGAAGAACCCATGCCAAGAGCTTTCAAACTTTATTTGTAGCCTAATTTGTTAGTTAGTCAAACTTGAAGTAGCCACTCTTCACATATATGATGCAACTTCAAATAGCCAAATAAACAAGTCCTCCTAGGGGGAAAAAATCGCCATAAGTTCTAAAAAAAACAATTCTCTATGTAACCACTCTAAAGATGTACAGGCATATGACTATTATAGCCACTTAGGGTGCTAGCTCAAATGCACAATCCCCACATAGGCTACTTTCACAAAATCTTTTTTTTTTTAAAAAGGGCCGACACAGCAATATTTTATATATAAATTCACTTAGTCCGTTTGTCTATGACCACTGGACGCAGAGAAAAGTGACGGTGGATGTAGAGAAAAGTGACGAGAAAAAGAAAAGTGACAGTGGATGCAGAGAAAAATGACGCGACGATTCTGCGTTTTAATCCACCGGCAGATCTGGCCCGGACAGTCGGACGGACGGGCAGAACCGGCCCGGACAGTTGGATGGACGGACGAACAGACAGATTTTGTATGGGAGAACTGGCCCGGACAAACGGCCTCTATATAATTTCGACCAACGCTTGTTGGTTAGTCAGTCACTGAGCGGTCTTTGAAGGTTTTTCACCCACCCAAACTGGGGGCTCTTTTTGATTTTGCTAATTTTCAAATACCCGGAACTTATTTTTTAATTTTTTGGTTCTGAATTGTTCAAATCCACAGATCCGGAGGGTATGTAATACCCGCCCCCCACCGCCCTTTTCCCCACATTAGTTAATATCAGGGGTTTTTTTTTTTTTTTTTTGGGGCAAATTTCTCAAATAGGTCCATTGGCGAGGATCCCGAGCATTAATTAGCATTAAATGATGACGATCCTACTCAGGCTATAACATTTATAAAAAAAAATGAAATGACGAATTTAGTAAAACAATGCAGGGGCGCCTCACAGTGACCGAAGGTCGCGGGTACCCACTGACAGACGGACGGACATACATATTTGAGTTTCCATAATTCTTCTTTTGCCTTAAGATACCTTTTTCATGTAAATGGCAAGGTCGGAGCTCGAGGGGTGCATTATGCACGGGGTACCCACTAGTATATATGTATGTCGCATAGGTACCAATGAATGAAGAGAGATCCTGGGCACCACCTGGTGATGTCCATGCAAGATAGAAAGGAACAAAATAGACTTTAGGAGTGGCTCATATTCCAATGGACATGGGTGTGGTGTTTGACATAAAGAAAGGTTATTAAAGTGGACTCAACTTCAAAGGCCTTTCTTACCTGATTTTTAGAAAAGCCTGTGCATTCTCATGCCCCAGTGCGCAGTGGCTTCTCACGAATCAGGAGTTGGGGGGGGGGGGGGGGTGTGCCACTTTTGGAGATCCGAAACCAAGCAAGCTACTACCATGCTCAGAAACTTCTCACTACACAACATGTGAAATGAATTGGGATTAGATGGTTTGATGGGACTCAAGTTCCAATGGAATTTATGGCTCTTGGAGACTTGGGTGTTCTCCATTTGGTGACTAGCCTAGAGCAACAACTTCATCACTTGTTGGTCCTTACATGAGAACTCTTAATTTATAGGCCTAGCTCTTGGTGGCCCATATGGCCATAGCACATGTTGTGGCAGAAGATCCACTTTTGCTGCATCTGCATAATAGCCCGAACTAATGTTCAATTTTTTTATAGAATTTTGCAAATCTCACAATCAAATCTCCATCCAAACCAAAGATCCATTGTTTTTTCTACCCTTTTGCATCTGCCATTCTTGTTTTGATAATCAAGTCTTCAGAATGTGTAGGCTGTATGTGAATTCTCATGCATTTGTTGATTAATTCACCCTAGTGTAGCCTGTGCTGTCGGCCCAAGTGTGAACGCTTTTTGAATTTTTTTTCTAAATTTGGAAATGTGAACATATTCAGGGCTCAACTGGTTTTTCCTTCCAAACCAATTTTTGTAGTTTGTTTGAATTTCCAGCAACAAAATCCACTCAAAATCAATATCTCCTACATCTTAGCTCTGAAAATTGTGAAAAAAATTCATGAAATCTGACTTGCCAAGGGCTTTCCAAGAACGCTAACAATGCTTCCAAATTCCAATACAATTTTCAGCTTCAATTTTATTTAATTTTCAATGAGAGGATGGTTCAATGATCAATAGCTTCCACACCCTGGCTCCAAAGAATTTCAAACCAAGTGGTTGCACCCCTACACATTGAGAGCTGTCCAAAGATACCAAGAGTGTGGCATGGAGCACTGCAGTTGGGGAGATCTCAGTGTGGCAAAACAAAGCAAAACAAACTACCCTGCTTCATAGATACATTACAAATTGATGTGGCTTGATCAACAAATGCATGGCACCAATGAATAAATGGGCCAATTATAAGTGTTAAAACTCTTTTCTTTGACAAAGAATGGAGTACAACGATAGACACGTTGTCCTATTGGTTATCTAACTTAGGTTTTGTTAAGGAATGGTGAAAATCATTCCTATCCTTTCTAGTGCACCTCATTGCCCGAATTATTATTTTAAATTTTTTTACTATTCCATTGTCCTGTAATGTTTTTCTTACCATGCTTCATGGTAATCCATAGCATCCTTCTTGACACCCCCATCACCCAAAAGAAACAAAGATAACCATTTTCCCTTCCCACCCCAATGCATTTTCTCATTTGAAAAAAACTAAATAGAAAAATATTTTCAACCCCAACACCCCCAACATACTTCTTAGTGCCCCTAACATCATTCAACATAATATTTGTTACCCTCAACATCCACTGACACCCCATGTTGCCCAAAAAAAACATGTTTGTCCAACTTGGTGCCCTTGGTGTTTCCAATGTTCCTTTCCAATGCCCCACCATCCTGTCACCATTTTGCTATTCTTTGAAGGCATTCCTATTGCCTTGTGATTATTTTATTGTCTTTCATCATCTTCAATGTCCTCCGGGTGTGGTTTTGTCATTGACCTTGAGCCTAATTCAGTGATCCTCAAACCAAAATGCCCCACCCAACCAAATTCTTGCTAGGGATGCCCTAAGTCGGGATGTTTGGTAGGTTGATGTCCCATATAGCGGTTAAAAAAAGGGTTTTCACTATTCGTAAAAAAGAATGAAGTTGAAGGGGGAAATGTCTTCTACCAATTCCACAAGAAAAAGTGATTAAAAGGAAAAGAATTGTTGACCCAATCCAAAAGAAAGGATAGTAATTAGAAAGAGAAAAATAAAATGTTCATTCCCAAATCATGTGTGAATATGATATTAAAACATTGTTAGATGTCACTTCCATATCTAATGAACATGATGCTTAGAATGGATTTCAGATCATGTCAAAACAAGACAAAGTATGTTTAAAAAATAAACATTTCTAGTTAAACCCTATGTCACTCATATAATTCTAATTTAAAATAGCATCAAATTAAATGAAAATATGTGTCAATTATTATTCATGGTTGTAAATAGGATATAAGAAATCACTCATGCTAACAACTTGACTTCTTAATGATAGAATATTTTTATAATGATGGTTTCTAAATCAACTTTTTTATTTGATTTAATTACTATGACAAAAAAAAATTTCATTATAATATTATGTGAAGGTATACCTAAAAACATTCTCATAAAAATATCATTTCGCAGCTTTTTGAAATCATTCAAAAAAGTCCTTTAAGTGGTGAAAGTATTCTTTTAAGCACATGGTTAAATTTTAATTTTTCAATGTTACATGTTCATTCAATTCATTTCAAAATTATCCTTGGATGTTCCCATAATACATGAGGAATATTATTTTTAAAATTCATGAAAAACTTTCAACATTTACTTAAGTAGATTTTTATCACAAAAACAATTAAACATTGGCCATGGTCCTAAGTGCTTCTTTATAGTTTGACTACACCCTATTTGTTCTATTAAGTTTATAAAATTCTAGTTCAAAAAAGACTAAAAGCAAATGAACTTAAAAATTCTAAATTAAAGTTCATTTGAAATTGATTTATTAATATGTGTTCAAACTAAAATGGGGCAAGTATTAGAAATTGCACTGAAACCCCCCACTATGTATTAGGCTGAATATCAAAGTTACAAAAATTCAGAAAACAATTTTTTGATATATAATCAAGGTTATTGAAAAATCAAGTATTGGTTATCATATATAACCAAGATGGTTAAGATTTAATGTTGAGATTATGATCATGATGAAAATCTTAAATTCTTATTGCCACTTTTTAATTCTAGATATCACATCATGCCAAAGGGAAATTATTTACATCTTGAATTGAAAGAGGCTACAAGTCTTTCTTTTTGACTCACTAGTCACATCAACATATTTTGAATAATTGCAAATTGAGAATTAATTATAGGAGTTGAATTAGTGATTGGCAACATTTATAAAAATTTGTGTTCATCCCTTCAACATTGTCCACAATCCAAGGAGACACCATGGGCTTGGTTATGGTAATTGGTTTTACCAAATACATACAATTAAGTTTTTTAACTTTGTTACACCCAACAAAAGACGTATTGATGACGAATGAAAGGAGGTCATGAAGACAACCAAACTATTTGATTATCTTTTAATTCACACGTCCCAACAATCAGGATGTGATTTATCATTAATTACAAGAAATGGAAAAGGTATTAAATTACAAAGGTAGACACACATTCAAATGAGCCAAAAATGAGGACAAGTGTAGAGAGATCTATAATATTATTAAATACACTTGACATGTTATTTTATTTTCTTCGAACTAGCATGTTTTATATCCTATGGTTGAAAGGTGATGTACCATTGTTTGAATAAATTATTAGTTTTCAAGAAAAACTAATATTATTATAAGACTGCTTTATATATATATATATATATATATATATATATGTGACTTAATATAAAGCTATTGAGACAAAAGTGTCCCATCTGTCCCTACAAAAAGTTTTGTGCAATTGGAATGGGATCTTGAAGGGAAAGTGTTGTTTGAATTGAGACTTGGGAAATCAATATAAGATTGGAAAGCTCTCAACATGAACTATATGAAAAGGAGATCCCATGCCCAATTTGGTTGAAATTTCTAGACATTATGGCTATTTGGAATGAAATTGGGTGTGTGCCATAAGACAAATTTGGAATTTTCCATTTCAATGTAGGTTACATATAACCTATCCAGATAACTATAATGAGGCAAATGATACCAAACCACAACTATTGAACCATAATAATAATGTGTCATGCGATGACTATTAATATTGTGTGGAGAATAAAAGCATGGTTATGTGTCTCACTTTTGACATTATCAAAAGCGCACATGTTACACCAAATAAAAATCCTACAATTATGATATCAAATTACAAATCATATAAATCCCTATGCTTTTGGTCAAACATATGATATTTTTCAAATATTAAATATGAAAGGTTGAAATTTTCAATATGAAATAGGTTGAAAACAATTTTAAAAAGTGAAAACGTGTCAAATCAAAAATTTAAAGATAAGAATATCTTGTATTAAGAAATTCTGAATGCATATTATTTTTTAATGTTTCATTTGATGATGGTCTATTTTGTATTTTGACATTACTATGACATACTTTTGCTACCACATTTTTTATATTGTATGCATGTGACAAATGCATTGTCATCATTTCAAAAGTCCTTTATGCAAAGCAACACAATGTCTTGGGTTTTGTGACAAGTTTAAAAAATGACTATTGTTTTTTTGCCTATGTTTATAACCAGGGTAGAACAGCCCATCACTGAACATCAACCTATCACCAAACATTTTGGCAAATCTTTTTCAATTCTTCTCCATCTGGAGTGATTTAAAATGTTATGGGAGTGTTAACTTGAGCTCTTCACTTTGTCTTTGACCACAGAGGCAAAGGAGTAATTATAGAAGAACAAGAAGAGAAATAAGCTTTTCCAATGATAAAACCCGTTTTTTTTCTATTTTCTTCTATTCTACCCCTCTTACTTTCAATACTCATAACTTTCTCATTTCTTGTTCAATTTAAGTGATTTAAAGTGGTATAACAGTGCAACCTTATGCTTTACAAATCATCTTTCAATCATAAAGGCAATAGAGCGACTTTCAAAGACTTTTTTTTGGGTGTTTGGTAATAGTCTTCCAAGTGTGTGGTGGTTTTTTGTTTGCACCATTTGACCCCGCCTGCCCCCTCCCCTACTTTGGAGGGTCACATCTAACTCATTTCTTCATCTTTTTGAATGATTCAACTTTTTGTGGGTCCACAAATAGTAGGGCTACAATTCCTCTTGGGGCATAAAATTCAAAGGAGCACTCTCCATAAATTCACAAACCTCTAAAACACTAAGTGTTTGGGCATCAACCTCTTTAGCTTACTGGGTCACAAAGTTGCAAAGGACATCAAGATGTCATGTGACATCAGGTTTTGCAATTGTAGTCAATATAACAACTTGTTCAAATTTTGGGTAAATATATTATTATTTTTGAATTCATATTGACATATTTAAATGAATTAAAATTAAGAATTCAAAAATATCATTTACTTTTACGATTAATTATTAATAATGATTCATTTTTTAATGATGATGATGTGGCATGGCATGTATCAGCAAAGTGTTACAATTAATAATCAACCTCATGATTCATGACATTTATTTCAATAAAATTACATTTATTGATTGGTAAAAAATGTTCATAATGTCAAAACATGTTTTTTATTATTTGTTTTATGCAATTACAATGTCTAACATATTTTTTAAATGATTAAAAAAACTTTTAACATTCAATTTAATGATTCATAACATTGATTTCAATAAAATTGCATGTATTGATTGGTCAAAAGTGTTCATAATGTCAAAACATGTCTTTTATGACTTGTCCTATGGAATTATAATGTCCAACACAATTTTTTAAATGATTAATAATGTTTTGAACAACTAGTAATCAACCTAATGACTCATGACACTAATTTTAGTAAAATTACATTTATTAATTGTTCAAAAGTGTTCATAATGTCAACACATGTTTTTTACAACTTGTTATATGCAACTACAATGTCCAACATGATTAAAGAAATGACTGAAAATGTTTTTAGCAATTGTTAGCCAATTTTATGATTCATGCAAGCAATTTGAAAATGATTAAAAAACAACTACAAAGATTTCACATAAGACCAATCATTTTATTAGCCAAGTGTAGTTTAAATAACCTAGTTTAAAATATAATTTTATCACAATTTAGTTAGATTTAAACATGTATTGCTTCAATAGTGAACTTTATCTTGATTTTTCAAATTTTAACCAGATATAACCTAAATATTCAACAATTTAACGATGTTTGACATACAAATTATGTTTAATTTAACCATGTTTAGCTTAAATAATTATTTTAAGTATAAATGATATTGATTTAGTTATACATTAACAATTTTCAACCATGTTTAGCCAAAGTAGTTGTGTTTTAAATTGTTTTGCCGTGTTTAGCCTTATTTATCTTCATTTAACCATGTTTGTGTTAAATATTTGTGTTTAGTTTAATTTATATTAATTTAGCCATATTCAACCTAGGTGTTTGTTTTTAGCCAATTTTATTTAAAGTAGTTGTATTTAGTCATGTTTAGACTAACTTAGTCTATGTTGAGCTTAGATTAAATTAGTTTAGTCTAGGTCTAACCTAGCTAAATCTACTTTAGTTAATCTAAGTTTAGCATAAAACTTAAGGAGTCATAACTAGGCTAGGCTAGGATAATTTACTTTAGCATAAGGAAACTTAAGTTAACTTAAGTTAGGTTGGTAGGTATTAGGTAGGTTGACTTATGTCAACCTAGGGTGGCCTAATTTAATTTGAAGCTAAAAATTTTGATCTTTATAATTTTGTGTTTAATAGATTTAGTATTAAAAAATGTGCTAGTGCAATGGATGAAGACTTAAACCCCAAAGTGAAGTGAGGGGTTCAATTCCTTGTTCTTGCAACTTATGATACCTAGGCCACTAAACCTATGTTAGATAGTTTAGTTTAGGCTACCTAAGCTAGAAGATTAAGGTTTGTTTTTAATTTAGGCCACCTTATTTAGGTTAGGTAGCCTAGGCTACCTAGGTTTAGGTTGATTTTTGGCTAGGCTACCTACTTAGGTTACCTAACCTAAACTAGGTTGACTTTTGCTCTTGTGTGATGATTCATAATTGAACATGTGTTTAAATTTTTTTTGACACATGTCATCCATTTATAAATGCATTTTTTGTAACTTTTAGTTGAGTAAAATGACTAAGTTGACATGTGTTTAATTAACTTCAAACATGTGTTCCAAGCCATTCTACCATAATATGGATAGTTAAAATTTGATCATGTCCATTCATGTACAATCTAAAAAGATTTGTGATTGTGACAATTCAAATAGTTTCCCTAAGTATGTTTCACCCTTGCAATAGTATGCCATTGTAACTTTCAAGTAAATCGGAACTATGAAGCCATGCTATGATTAGGTTTCTTAATTGCAAAAGTTATGTTTATGTAGTAATGAATAATGAGTAAAATTTCAAAACATGTATAATTAGATCTTACATGAGGAAAGGAAAATGGCTAAACATGAAAAAAACCATTGCTATAATACTTTGAATAAAAAACAAGCTCATAGTAGTGATGATAATAAGTTTGAACTTTTGATTGTTTGTGCATAAAATTTTAATATATCATGATTTTGCAACCCAATTACAACTTTTTGATATTTCAAATATTGGCTTTAATTTATACAATAGGAAACAGAGAAAAAGTTTAAAAATTTGTTTATTATTTTGAAGGCATGAAATTTTGTTCATGTAGATATAACTTGCATGTAAACAATAGTCAAATTAAATTATTGGTTCAAGATGACCAAAGAAGGAATGTGATAATTGGTTTTACAATTTGGTGGATACATTATCTTTGCCAATTCTATTTTACTTCTTACTTTGGAACATTACCCAACATTCTAGGTCTAAATAATTGATGAAGATTCATTAGTGATTTGTCATATGTGTTATCTTTCCCTTTCAAAGTATATTTTATGTTTATTTTTAGGTTAAAAAATTTAGAATCAAAATTATGATAAATTGAATAGAGGGCATGGATAATATTTGACACATACTTTCATTCAATTTGCTTCCCTATTGATTCCATTTTGTATTTAAAGTCTCATAGTGAAATGGGTTAATGAATTGCACCCATGTTTCCTAGTAATGTGAAAAGGAATAATAATATGATTTTTAAAAAATAGTCTCAAAAATCTAAATGAATTTTCAAATTGGCCAAATTGCAATGTTGTGCTAATTTATGTCCAAAAGATTCTAAATTTAGGTTCTTGTAATGAAAATTCATCTTTTAGGTTGTATACAATTTAAAATTGTTTTGACTAACTCCCCAAAGTAGTATACAAAATGCTCCCAAATTGACATTCCTAGATATTTTTCTTGTAATTAGGTGACATTTTGTGGTGGCACAATATAAAATACTTTCGTATACAACATAATTGGTTTTTAGAAAACATGGTAGCATATGAGTGGGTGGTTGCACACTAGTTGTAGTTGGGGTTGTCCAACTCTTGATTTCAAAATGAACATTTAGCCCTAATTTTAACTTCTTTTTTGTTTTCAACGGAACCTTGATTCAGTCTTGAGATTGATTCTTTGAATTTCGAATACCTTTGGTTCTAGTCATTTTCATAAAGTATTTAAAACAAGTATAGTTTAAGACCACACTCCATCTTCATCATACATAGTTCTAATTATTATTATTATTACTATTAGTGTGTAATATTAATATCCACATAGTGCAAAATAGAGATAATGTAATACTAATTATGTGCAATCAATCAAAACAAATAATTTGCCTAATATGTAGGGTTAATTATTCATTTATTTATAAAACTGTATTTATCTAGCAAGAGAACTTGAACTAGTTTTTAAATGAGGCAATAGCCTCAATACAATTTCGAGAATTAATTGAAACTTGCCTTAGATCTTGACCTATAACCTGGATCTGAACTTGCCTAATTCCTAGACCGCAGCCACATTGGTTAGAACCCAAAACTTGTGAGCACAAACTGTGCAAAAGTCACTTGTTGTGAAGTCTCAAGTTCGGTCAACATTGGTGTAACTTTGGCAAAGTGCAACATCTGTTTCCATCAAGTAGAGCTACCTTTGAACCTCGATTTTTCAAGGCGAATTGGGAAAATAAGTTATATGACGAGTAGGCTCAACCTTAAGAGTTGGATGATGAGTTGTTGTCTATGGATTCTAGAGCTTAACCCAGTTTTCTCATCATTGATTCTCATCTCAATTGTATTGTCCACTGTTGATTCACTTCACTTTACAAATGAAACTGACTAACACCAAAAGTGAAGCTAGTAATTAGTTGCTTGTGTCACCTAGGAAAATGCTTAAGAAAGTGCCAAAATATATAGGGCACCCAAACTGGTTATGTAATTGATAATGTCCAAGCATGGTGGCATTCCTAGAGTAAGGGCACTTGAGGTGATAACCAAAGGGAGGGACTTGCACTGGGAACACCCAGTCTCAGGGTATCATCCCACCTAATAACCAGACATAATTAAATTTTTTTTTCCCCATTGGGTATAATAAGAAAAAAGAAAACACAAGGCAATGTGTCTCAATAATTGAATTGTGCGAGCGTTTTGCAATATTACTGTAAATTTTATCCTGCCATCCCATAACACTAAAAACTTTTAGGCTAGGTTACTGCATGTTAGGTGATGCCTGAGGCTGTGGGCATTACCAAAATAATGGTGCATGCAAGGGGGAGCCAAGGCGGGCCCAATTTTAGTAATGCACACCGCCAAAGGGGTTCCACCTCCTAAAAATCAACGATGTTTTTACTATAGAATTCCCTGTGATACCCAGTGCATATCACCCAAAGAAAAAGGAAAAAAGACCATCACTAGGCAGTTTGAAAAATGAAAAACCCAAAAGAGCAAAGCCCATTTAGTTTCACAAAATGCATTGTGGGTTCTTATGCTTGGTAAGCATTCCTCCAAAATAAACTACAAATCTTGTCAGAGGTTTTAATAGTAATAGAAAGTCCTGGTTGAAAAAGTCCTGGTTGAATCATGCGCATGAAGCCATTGTAACATGCAAATAAGCTCACCATCCCTGGCTTATTTGTTTGTTGTTGTATTTGATGCTGTGTAGTTTGGTGGTTGTCTGTTTGTCGCACTAGGGATCTTATGCCCTAGAGCATTTAGGGTTTATAAATGGACAGACAGGATGATATTAACATGTGCCTTTCCAGATAAAGTATCATACACGGAAACTATTACTTTTCCTAAGGGATCAATACATGGAAGCTATTACTTTTCAAAAAGGATCAATTCACGGAAACTATTACTTTTCTTAAGGGCTCAATACACGGAAACTATTACTTTTCTTTAAGGGCTCAATACACGGAAACTATTCCTTTTCATAAGGGCTCAATACACGGAAACTATTACTTTTCAAAAGGACTCAATACGCGGAAACTATTACTTTTTATAAGGGATCAAATGGCTCAAGATACATGACCCTTTCCAGTAGAATGAAGGATTGCAACACATGCTTTTATTGATATTTGCCATGTGGGGACCAAATGTGCCAGAGATGAGGGTCAGGAAGGAAGGATGCAGCAAGTTTGTCCACCTTACAAAAAGTCTTTGATCCATTCTTGCAACTGTTGATGTCATACTTGGCTCTAAAGCACATGTTTTGTAATTCTTATTGGGCACGAGGGAATAAGGATAGCCATGCACATTTAGATATCATTTTCTACTTGCATGTATGTGGACTTAAAGATAGTGTCTACAGTCTATACCAGTGTTGGGCGGTTCTCACTTTTTTGTGAGAACCATCCAGTTCTGGTTCTCTCGTGATGTTATGAGAACCTGATCGGTTCTCTAATATATATATATATATATATACATTGGGCTGGTGAGACCAATCAGGTTATCAAAAAGAATCAAACCCACCCCCCTCTCAGATAAGTCGGTTTTCATATATATAACAGCAACTGGAAAAGAATAAAAGCGATGGGGAAAAAAAAGTAAAAGGAAAAGTAAGAGTAATAAAAAGAGAAGAACAATAATGGGAGAAGGGTAGCAGTCCCAAGTCAGAAGAAGCACAATAGGAACCAATAAATGATACAGAGAACTCTGAGAACCGGATTTGAGTTCTATGAGAGAACCTGTTTGGTTCTCTCAACAAATATACATTTAAACCGGTTCTCACAACCGGTTCTCTATCAGGGGAGAACCTTAGGTCGGTTTTCAGTTCGGTTCTTGCATTTAAAAGTGTCAATCGGTTCACATTGTGAGAACCGGGATGAGAACCGTGTCAACCTTGGAGAACTGCCCAACAGTGGTCTATGTGCCGACTGAAGGGCCCTCTCGCTACAGAAACCTCCTCTTTGTTGTGTGCTGGTTGGCCCCCAATGCAACTTATCCCCTTGGATGAACCAGCACCTACATTAGTGCACTGTTAAAAATCCTGAATTTGTTTAGGTTCATATTTGCCATCACTTGGGAAGGCAAATAAATCAGAGATCTTTGAGTCCAAATTCAACAATATATATGTATGGCTACTAAAAGGACTAACTCCAGGAGGTGAAGGTACCAGTGTAAGTTCTGGTTCAGCCTGGCCAAATCAAATCCACGGAAGTAATAGATCATGCAACCCATAATAACCCCTTGGTTTTTACATCACAAATACAAGACAATTTTTTTAATTGTTGCACTAGATATGGAAAACTGTTAATGAATGCCCCACTCCTTGCACAAGCACCTGAGGTGGAGCTGAGGGGCGCATATTTTGTGAATGCTCCGCTTTTAGGGTTTAGGGAACCCTAAATAAAGTACCGGCAGAATTTCTTTTTTAATTTTTTTTTTCTACCCACCAGGAATCAGGGGGAGACAAAGGTCGGGCATTTCAAAAAGTTTTGTTTCTAGAAATGCCCCACCATTTGCCAAGGAGAAAATGTGTACGTAAAACATTCTGCCGATGCTTTACACTGTATAGTATCGACCTATGTTGAAGTTGTTTCATCTTGCAAATAACATTCTGCCCACGGTTGGTTGCACAAAATCACCTCCGTGACCTAGTTTGGAGGAGCTGGAAGACGGTTAGCTCACTCTGAAAAATGGCCTTTTGGAGGGCATTGGGAGACACCAAAACAATTGCAAAGGAATCTAGGGTCCGTAGCTCACACTATTATTGAACAATTTAAGAACACATTTAGAAATATTCTCCTAATAAAATAATAAAATCTTCCTTGCTGAAACTTGGTATATATTGCAGTACCTTTATCATTCCAGCAATGATTCAATTTTTTTCAGTAAGTGACAATTTTTTCATATTTACCTGCCCACAATGCTGGATGTTCTACAAATTCTGTACTTACCTAGCGTCCACGGTCACTTTGTGCACTCCAGGTCTACATGGTCAGCTCCTTGAAAGTGCCAAGAATTCAGGAAATTCTTATTGTTACTGCTGGAGTGAAAAAATGCTAAATAAATAAATAAATAAATATTTGGCAAGAAGATGCCCTAATGATAGAAGAAGTAGTACAGAAGTGCCTATTATCTATGTTGGCCAGGAAACCTGATTTTCAGAATTTGCACCTAAGAAGAGCTTTTTTTCAAAATTTTTGAAGCAAACAAATTACTCAGCCTCTTCCTATGTTTTTTGAGTTGCTCCCTTATTTCTGATGTTGAAAAAACATTTGTAGCCCTTTAATTTGCACATCCAAGGACACAAAAATCGCTCAAATTGGTTAAGGAATGTGGAAAATATTGGAAAATGTTTAGTGATAAGTATGTGTTCGATGATGGATGGATCTACCCTAATTGATAAAACATGAGTTCACCATTTATCTCATGATTGTACACTTGTTGCACAACAAGCGGCTCTGTCTTGAAAATAAGGTATTACATTTAATGTTTTACTATGAATTCAAGTTATATTGGATGAAAGTTTGTTGGCTTTATGGAAGATTATGAATTTGTTTTTCACATTTGTACTAAAAAAAAAGTCTTTTAACCATCTTAGAAATTCATTGTGGATATTTAGAAATTGAGACCATAGTTCCATTGTCTTTTCTTTAACTAAACAATTTTTAGCAATGTGCATGAGATATTTTGATGTTTGAAACAAACATCAATATTGAATATATATAATTTAAATGGAAAGATTTTATTTTTAGTTTCATATTCATTTTGAAATTCGAGAACTTGGCAATTCTTGTATTTGTTTTTGTCACATTTTGGGTTTTAATTGTCCATGAAAGTTGTTTTGTTATGATGTTTGATGGGTGTATGTGTGTGTAATCAAAAGAGAGGGGCCCAGAAATCTTACAACACATGTGCATCTACTCTGAAGACCCCTGGGACTACCTGATCTACTGAATCGAACTTGCACCTCTCAACACCTAAACCTCTCCAAGGCTCACACTATCCTTTCTGCTCTTTCTGATCCTAAGCAATTCAAGTCCAACAGACATCTCAATGCAACTCTCACACCACACACAACATCCTGAGGTATGTCTCCATGCTGATGCAATAAAAAAATGAAGTTCTTATTTCGCATTTACAGATTATGTACAAGTCCGACAACACAAGCATCTGCCTTTCCTCACGAGATCACCAGGGAAAGATTTGATTATCCCTTGGTTCTTAGCATTCTTCTCAGCCTCTTTTCCTCATTTCTCTCCTCTATCTTTCTGCAACAGAAGCCTTGCTGTCCATTAGACGCAGCGGAAAAATCTAACACAGCCAAGCTTTTCTGTCCCCAGACTAATCTCAAAACTCAGAACCTAGATCCCTGCTACTCCCTCCTCTACCTTCCACATCTCCTCAGCTAGTCTCCCACCAAAACAACTTGCTTGTTCCACCGAAAATTGGCACCTAAATCTGTTTCCTTGCCCCAAAAAATTTGCCATGTCCTCCAAACTGACCCTACTGATCTTTTTCCTCCAGCACTCCGTTGGCTTCCTCCAGAAGCTTCTCCCAATTTCCAGTGCCGTTCCATCCAATTGCACCATCTGCCGTCATTTTGCCATCGTCTTCAAGTCGACTCCATCTTCCTCCACCAATGGCAACCGCCACCTCTTGAGTACCATGCAGCACACATGCACAAGGAAAGAGGACATTTCATGCACTCCATGCAACAGTAATGGAGCGCCGTCAATTAGGGCAATCCAATCAAGCCTACCTCAATACTGAACACAATCCAGTGTCCATCCTGAACTACTCTACCCATCTTCGCACTACATGTGGATAAAAAAATTGTTCAATTTTTTTTTTGTCTTGTTTTTGATATTTATGATTTTTTTTGCACATGGTCCATGTAAAAAATGTAAAAACGCAAATTCAAACCACAAGGTGCCAAAATTTTGGGAGTAATTATTAGGTGGAAAATGCAAAATTTACATGCATATTTTCACAAACACTACACTTTAAATAAATGGAAAGATTAGTGGTTTTTTGTTATACATTGGAAATGTGTTTGGTAATTTGGATGCAATGTAAATTGATTTGTGAAAATTTGACCAATATAATTCTGTTACACTAAATTTGCAATCATTTCTAATGACAATTGGCCATATATGATCATTGAAATTCAACTTTTGTGGTGTTTTCACTAAATTGTGATTTTAGTTGGAACTTATGTATGAAATATAATAGTTTTTGTTTATAACTTGCTTGGTTATTGTCTTTTAAAATGTCAACATTAAAATTTCCCATAACGATGATTAGACAATGTTTGAAAGATTGTTTAGGAATGTAAAAATTGAATAGGAATGAATTTTATACACACATACAATGTGCATTGTTTATTTTGTATTAATATTAAAAGTTGTTGTTACATTTTTTGAACCATCACTAATTATTATATTGAAGGAATTTAAGTGCATGTGTATGTCATACATCATCATCAACCCATGATCACCATGGATTGAAATATATGAACATTTCAATGAATTTATAAATTTGTGCACATATGTTGATGCATGGTGTATTCTTGTTTCTATAAGACATAAGATATGACATTTGAAGGTTATGGGGTGCAAACAGGATAACATGAGCCACACCCACCTGCTTTTGGGATTGCTTTTGGTGGAATGTTTTCTAAAAACATTTTGAAAAAATATTCAAAAAATTCTTCAAAAAAATTATATATTTTATATATTATTGTGTCAAGGTTTATGCAAAATATTTCAAAATATATGTAATTTTCAAATTTTTTGAAGTCTATTTATAAATCCTTTCAATGCTAAAAAACATGCATTATAGTGTTTAATGAATGTTTTTGAAAGTTTATTATTCATCAAATATTTTTCAAATTAATTCACATGTTCCAATGATATATTATGAACCTTATTAAATGAAAAAATCTTATACTTTCAACACCAAATTAAATTACCACTTCTAAACGTGAAAAACTAAGCATTGGTTACATTTGTTATGGTTTGTGTTAATGTGATTGCACCCTATGATCATGATTGATGTTTTTGGAATGTTGGTGTAAAAAATTTGTATTCAAAGCTTGTATAATTACATGAAAATTATGTAAGTTTTTAAATTAATGAATTAATGGTATCCAAGTTGCAATTATTTTCAATCTATTCATTTCTACATGTATTTTTGCATCCACATAAGAATTTTCATGTTGGAGAAGAACTAATAAAAATAGCTTTTCTTTTGTTCGAATGCAAGATAATGTTATATATGTTAACCCATATTTTTTAATGTTAGTGGGATCAAAAACCAATTCATCTAATGATAATCCCTAATAATGATGAATGGTTCTTGTTGTTGCAAGTTGAATTGGAAATTAAAACCTTATTATGATAAATGATTGGGATTATTGACTGTTATATTTTTTATGAAAGGTTCAATTAGTGTCCATTTTGATTCAATGTTGTTGTCATAATAATAATTATATTTTTCTTTTGTTAGTCTTTCAATTTTAGTTTTCTAAAACATTATCCATATAATGGTTATTTAAAAATATGTTGTTGATGTTTTAAAAATGCCATTAGCTCCACTCACAAGACAATCAAATGTTGCATAGTTACTACCACATAATTCAACCAACATATCTTTTTTTATATTAGTTGTAAAATGTAAACCTGTAATTTTACTCGAATCATTTGAAAGTTCATAAGTTGGTGGGTGTGATTGATGGTTGACATCCGTTGCTTTGAAAATAAAAAAGGGACCTAATGTATTAGTGAACACATTTTCATTGAATTCTTGCATAGGTTTATTTGTATAAAATAAATATAAAATAATAAAATTGTTGGGTGGTTGTCAATTACAAATTGAATTAATTTATAAATTCAGTATCTTTTGTATTTTTATTGCAATATGAAATTTGTTCAAAGTTTATATAGAGACTATATTAGACTATTGCATAACTTTATTAGTTCATAACATTGGACATACGTTTGTTAAAAATTTGGTGCTAATGCATTAACATTATTTTTGATATTTGAAAAGATTCAACCATCTTTCATAGGGGTTGCTTGATAGAAATCACTTGTCATGATAACATCAACACCACCAAAGAATTTTTTTTGAATGTGTTTTATGGACCTTAGCCTATTATCCATAAAATTACACATTCTAGCACCAACATTACAAAAAATTTAGAATTAAAATAATATAATTATAATTGCAAAAGACAAAAGTTTAATCATAACAAACGCATGCAACTACAAACCTTATAGTCGCCTTGGACATGTGGAAAAAAATAACCAATCACAAAAAATTCCATGCGGCATGTATGGTCACCTTTGTAGTTGCATATTGTTTACAATTACATGGATTCTTCATCCATTGACTAGTCATAGGACTATGCAACTATAAATATGATTACATAAAATATTGGGTAACATTTTTAAAATAATTAAATTTAAATTTTTTAATATTTTAAAAATCACATATATTAAGTATTGTATTATTTTTATTTATATAAATAATGAAATATAATAATCCATATTATTGATAATTTCATAAATTTTTTGCCTATGATTTGTTGACACATGTCACTACTTAAGCTAAGCTAAAAACCTAATTTAGGTAGCTAGGTAAGCACCTAGGTTAAGTAACCTAATTATGTAAGGTACATATGGTCAACATACCATCATTGGCCACAATTATGTAACTTGTGAGGTTTGAATCTTAAACCCCAACGGTGGATGTCAATTCCTTTGCCATCAAACCACCCCACTTGATGTGCAAATATAGTGGAATGCATTTTATTCAACCCATACTTGACTTTAAACATTACACAAACATTAATTTCAATATTTCTTATTTTATTGATATGTTTCCAATTAGAAAATTTTTAATTGATTTTTAATGTACTTTCAATGACATACATGATTAAATATATTTTTCTTCCAAAACTTTACATTAATTTGAATAAGTTTTTAATTTTTTTGTTAAACACTACACCAAAATGCGTTCTAGTTCATTTTGGGTTTCATTATATTTTGAGTGAATTTGGACATTTTTACCATGTTCAAACTAATAAACCCCTCAGTGAATGAGGACCAATTGCTACAAATAGTGAATTGGCCCCTTAGTGCCTAGCGAAACAAGGTCACTTTAAAGTGAAATACAAATTTATCAAGCCATTTCACTTGTTATTTAATTAATTAGGGAACATGGAAATGGATTAAATTTTAACTATATAATATTTAATGTAATATTTAATATTATTCATAATTTCATGATTTTCAGCCTATGAATTATTGACACATGTTCAAATGATGAATCAACAAGATTTAATAAAAGTGTTTCCATTATTATGACCTTCAATTTAATGGATACCTACTTAAATAAAAACATGGTTCTCACATAAACACATTAAATAAAGATAAAATCAATAATTCATTTAAGATTTTTTTTTTTTTTTGGGGAAGTTCCTTGTGTTGAAAAAATCTTTATATTGGAAAATTGCTTAGATGTAAAAATTGTTTGTATTAAAAAATTTCATTCATTAAAAATTTATTTTCATTGAAAAAATTACTCGAATTTAAGAAATTATTTTCATTGAAAAACTACTTTAATTGAAAAATTGCTTTCATTGAAAAATTGCTTCACATACAAAATTTTGCATTTAAAGTTATTTTTAGCACTTGATGTAAATTGATGTATGAAAAATTTCATTGTCCTTTAGAAAAGATCCTATGAAAAATGATTATATAATATGGGCTATTTAAACCAAAATTTTGATGTAGGGAGTTTCCACATATATAGATTATTCATATACTAAAGGTAATTATAAAAAGGTCACACAAAAACTATCAACAACCTTAATGTTTAAAAAGGTTTTTGTATATAAATTGATCATGATTCAAAATCAAGCTTGTGTTTCACACTACGTTAAACATTATCATTAGGAATGATTGCCAAAGGAACAACAAAACTTTCACCCTTTCAACTTGTTTCCACTTGTGGGATAAATTGTTGGATGTCTTCTTAAAAGCCAACAAGGGCAAATGTGGTTGACAATCAAAATTTACCGTGAATGCAAATTGAAATGAGGAGTTGAACTTGTTTTGAATGCAAATTGAAAACTTGATAATTTATTGTGCAACTATAAAAATCGAACTTGGATAATTTTGTTAGCAACCTTTATTAAAATGGTGTATTGTTGTGCCCTAAAATATCAATCTCCTTTTGATGTTGTTGTCACATTCTTGATTAAAACCATAGCACATTGGCCTCCATTGTATGTTTCAAGAAATTGTTCATAAATTGTGTTTTGAAATTGTTACCAATAATAAGAACGTCTTGGTCAAATTCACCTTCTCCATCTACAATCAACGATTGTTTTTCACCTTTGCTATCCGTTACTCCCCTTACACCAACGACAATGATAATAATGGTAGTAGACCTCTAACTTTGAATAAAACTCTTGAATATTCTAATGGAATCCATGAGGAAA
Source organism: Sphagnum tenellum (assembly GCA_963921925.1). Taxonomy (NCBI): domain Eukaryota; kingdom Viridiplantae; phylum Streptophyta; class Sphagnopsida; order Sphagnales; family Sphagnaceae; genus Sphagnum; species Sphagnum tenellum. The sequence goes on from OY998155.1 coordinate 3,916,866, forward strand.
AACATGGGAATTAACTTAGGTTGGAATGTAAGAATTAATGACACAATGGTTGTCAACTCAATTATAATGACAACATGCATGTCACCTTTTTCAAAACCCTTTTAGGAATTTGACTAAATGTTAAAAAATTTCACCTTCACAAACATGCATTTTTGCAAATGTTATTCATGCATATCTATATGAGGTGATTTCATCCTCAAAGTGATTGTGGTCAAAGTTGCCCTATCCAATATATCACAATGCAAATATGCATAGCTTAAATCTTTCATGTTCCTATTTACAATTCAATCAAAGGTGCCATACCTATTGAACACATTTGCTTCAAATGCAACATCTCTAATTCCAAAATCCAAATCATCCATTATAACAACTAATTTAACTTCACTTGAACAACAACCATTTGTGTAGAAAAAAGAAAAAAGAACTTATTAAAATGAATTTGTAATAAACAAATGAAATATCACTTGGAAAAACTAACGGTTGCAAAAACACACATTTGGCAAAACATACATTTACCAAAACACAAACTTGTAAAGCAAACAAAAAAACAATCAACAAATGGTGAAAGCTTAAACCAAGCACATTGTTTTTGCTACAAAAAAAAAAGACAACAATGTTATATTTATATGAAACAAAAAACCTAACTTAAACCTTAACCTGACTCTGAACCTAACTTTAAACTTTTTTCTACTTTGTATTGATTTTAAGTAATTTTGACTATGGTTGATTTGAATTTAACAATAAAAGATCATATCCATGGTTTGGCGGTTAAGTTATGTTTTAATAATGAACGGGACATCAATACCCTTGGCATTTTATAAATTTTAATTATTGATTTTTAGTAATTTTGACTATGGTAGATATCTACCATTAACCATGAATATTGATGAACCATTGTTTGGTGGCTAGATTGTGGTTTAATGACAAACAAAACATCAATACCCTTGGCATCTTGTAAATTTTAGTTATTGATTTTTAATAACTTTGACTATGGTAGATATCTACCATTAACCATGGATATTGTTGAACCATTGTTTGGTGGCTATATTGTGGTCTAATAACAAATAAGACATCAATACCTTGCAATATTAATTATGCATTTCATGCTTACACCCAAACCTTAAATATTTCAACTTAAATTTGAAAGATATTTATACGTAAACCTTAAACTTTTCTCCATTATTTAACCATTATTTTCATTTTCACTCAAATAAATAATTATTATTTGATAAACCTCAATTTTTTTCTCATATACATAAAAAAATTAGACATACAAAAAAATCAAAATCAAAATTTTGCCCCTTTTTGGTAAGATGTATTAACTGCTCCATTTTAAACAGAATATTTTCTTGAGAAAAAAATTCATTAAATCACCATATCAAAAAAGAAAAAAAGACCAAAAAAAATTCCTTGGAAAATTTAAAACATCCCACCTTTCCCAATCCCTTAAAAAAAACCTCCTTTGGACAGGGGTGGAATTATCCCATCCTTCCCACCTGACCCAAAAAAAATCCTTTTGAAAAAGGAAAAACATTCTTAACTTCTCATCCCTTTTTCTTAAAGCTTTAGTTAAAACTTATAATTCTTTCAATCTAATTGAATTATGCACTCCTTATACTCATTGAAATCCCATAATAATAAAAAATCCTATGAGAAAGGAAAAAAAAGAAACATTTTAACCCCTTTGCTTTCCCTAAATTTTCACCCATAAACCCCATTATACCTTTGCCCAACTTTATAAACTACAGTAGAACTTCTATAAATTTATCACCTAGGGACCGGCAGCCATTGATAAAGTTTGAGAGGTTATAAATTATGGGAGAGTTTGGAACTGTGAGGCGTAGGGTTCAAAAGTTGCAGGTTGCTCTTTTTTCCCATTTTCTTTGCATTTTTTATCATAGAGGCAACCCGTTTTTGGCAGAAAAAAAGGGTGAAAAACATTTGAAGTCTATCACTTTTTTTCCGAACCTGCTTATAACTGGAGTATTGTCCCTCTAGCGCACTTCACACTTTGCCCTAAACTAGATATACACGGTACAGATCTGAGCTACGCTCTGCAGAAGGTCGCGGAGACCCCTTGGAAAGTCACAGAACGTTCTGGAGCCTTCTTGTCGATACTGTACTTGATTAATCCGGTCAGATCCACATGAATCGGTAGGGACGGAACATCAGGGAACATTCTGGAAAATCGACGAACGACCAGTTTCTGCTTCGAACTGTATCCCCAGATATGTATAGTAGCTTAGTTGCCAAGCGAATACAAAGACTTGTAGATCGACTTTGTTACACTGCTTGTGCATAAAAGCAGGGCAGGACCCGTTTTTTTTCTTCACCAACAATGGCGAAGTCCCCTAAACAAGCCCGCAACCATCTGACGGAGTCCCTGTGCATTGCCCTCTGTCGATATAAGAGGGACAACCTAGCCTTTAGTCAAAGGGCCCTGGTGAAGTGGTTGGAGGAGATTCCCCAGGTGACGGTGATGCATGCGACAATCAGCAACACTATGCAATGTTCGGCGGAGCTGCTGGCACGAGAGGAAACTGTAAATGGGAACACCAAAACCCGGCAACTGGTCATGTATCAGGATGTGGATGAAGCCTTGGCGCAGTGGGTGGAGGCGTACCATGCTAATATCAACATTAGCGGGGAAATGATCCGCCACAAGGTTGCCCAATTCCTGGAGAGGTGCATCCTGACGCGCCAAAATTCGAGTTCTCGAGCGGATGGCTAGCCAAATTCAAGCAACGACATCAGATACAATCGCATCGTCGATTTGGCGAGAGTGGTGTTGCGGACACGGAGGTCATCGAGGAGTCCCTGCCACACATCCGCACAATCGTGGACTAGTATGCACTTGCTAACATATATAAGATGGACGAAACTGGGTTTTTCTACCGTATGCAAGCCGACAACTCGCTTGCTACCAGACAGTTCAAAGGCCGCAAGCAGAACAAGGAGCGCATCACCATCACTGTATGCTGCAACGTTGACAAGTTTGACAAACTGCCACTCTGGAACATCGGCAAGTCGTTTCGCCCTCGCTGCTTCAAGAACATCAACATCGACAACCTCGACTGCAAGTACCACGCCAACAAAAATGCCTGGATGATACAGAACGTCTTCAAATTGTGGCTAACCGCTTTTGATCGGTGCATGGATGGACAGAAGGTGATACTGCTCCTCAACAATTGCAGTGCGCACATCAAAGACGCCGATATGGAGAAGTTCAACATTCAGCTGAGGAACACAACATTGCTCTACCTGCCGCCAAACACCACCTCGAAAATTTAGCTGTGCGACGCTGGAATCATTTGCACATTCAAGGCCTATTACCGCCGTTGATTCAACAACCAACTGCTGTTAAGGATTGAAAGCAGCATCGCAGACCCGGAGAAGATCAACCTCCTTGACGGCATCCAAAACGCCATCGTAGCCCGGAAGCAAGATGTCCAATCAACGACCATCAAGAACTGTTTCCAGCACTGTCAACTCCGCTTAGATGCGACCGCCACCCAGGAAACCGAACCCCCCGCTGAACTGGTCGCTGAACTGGAAGAGCAGATTCATCAGTTTCACTATCGCAACCCCATGGAAATCCACAACCTTCTCAACTATCCTAACGAGGAGACAGTTGCCAGCATGCCCACTGACGATGACATTACAAAGGCTATCATCGAGCAATTCCAGCCATCGCCGCTGCCCGTGGACAATGACGATGACGACGACAGCCAGGAGTTTTCGGTGGTCACATCGGGGGAGGCATTGGAGATGCTTTCCAAGCTCCAGCTCTTCTGGACACAGCAAAAGGACAACTATCCTGCTTTTGTTGACTCGATTGTGAAGATGAATGACATAGTACACCATCTCCACCAGAATAGTCTTAAACAGAGGCCTATCACTAGTTATTTCCACCATAACTGATCGAGAAATAAACGAATTATAAAATTATAAAATTGTCGGGAAAGAGGAAAAGTGATAAGTTATAAGAATATAAAATTTTTGCCTGGTCCCATTGATGGACCAGGCGGGAGTGATAAAATTTGAGAGGTTATAAAATTTGGGGGGATCAGTTTATAGAGGTTCTACTATAATTGTGTTTGCCCCATGCATGCCTGTTAAAACCTAGAATCATACATGCATATCTACTATCTTAGGGCAATAAAAAAAAAAATTATAACATAAAAAAAATACCAAAAAAAAAATTCAATTACAAATAAATTTCATTATGATGTTTGTTATTAGTCTTCATGAAAGCCTTATTGAAGCTTTAAAATTTATATTAGATTAATAATTTAAAATTATATCTCAAATTCGAATTTTAATATTTATTTTAAAATTGACATGTTTTATTTTAATCAATTCTTGCACTATATTCAAACCACATTATAATAAGATTTAAAGGAATTGAAGCTAATTATTTGTATGTTTAAGAAACAAGTTTCATTTTAAAAAATAGTCATATGAATTGGTTTAAAAATTTCATAGTGATATGAAACCCCATGATACAAAAAGGCAAGTGACAACCCAAAAAAAAAAAATGATATAAAGACATCATTAAATGAGTCACTCCAAAATGTGAAGGATGATTAAAAAAAAAAGCCTTTCATATTCTGTTAAAAGCCAGATTTGGCTAAACTGTCTTATGGATGATCACCACTTGAGCTACATCATGGAAAATGAAAACAAGAAAAAGTGTTGCAATATATTATTAAGAATGGGAAGTAAAGAAATGAGTAGGTACCTACTTCTGCATATGTTAGGGGCCAGGGCTTTGCTGATGGAACTAGATTGCACAAGTTGCTTACTTCATTGTTCTGCTTGGCCATCACAATGATTGGTCCAGGTGGTTTGCTATTAATAGTCCCGCACCCATTTGCAGTTTCAGTTTTATGGGTGGGGTTGGGAAAAAGTAGATGCTTAAACTGTGAATTTTTTTCGAAAGTGTTACACTTTTTTTTGTGATGGAACACTTCTCATGAGCGGAGGATTTTTCTAGGGGAGATGCTAAATTTCGCCCCCACCCCCGCGCCCCCAGAGAGCCTGTTTTTCGGCCCTCCATGATTATACATGTTCCTTTTATTCTGCAAGAGCACTCAGAAATGTCCTTTTGATTTTGTAGGAAGAATAAAATCTGCAGTAGCAGCTGTGTTCGCTGGGTTCGAAACCTGAATCTCCCAGGAGCACATCATGCTACCAACCGTGTCACAATTCAGGTACTGTGAATATTTCCTTTTTCTTTTTTATTAAAAGAACTTCTAGAGTCAAAAAGTCAAACCCTGCGGCAGAACCACACGGTTCTCCGCAGGGCTGCACTGTCAGGCCCAGAAAGGACGCCGGGCAGTGCTCGATGCGGGGCGGGGGGGACCCGGGGGGGGGGGGGGGTTTATCGTCTCGCTTTTATTAGAGTTCAGGAACCTGCTGCGACAGATTATGAAAACCAATGCATGATTCCCCTAACAGAAAAGCACGTTTTATCAACCAACCGGCAGATGCCAGCAAGACTCTGTAACTATACAAAGTTCCAAATCATGCCAATGCACTCAAAAGAAAACGTGTATTTTTTCTTCTTTTGGCTCTACTTGGCAGAAAGAAAACAAAAAGAAATCAGAAAAAGGGCGGGTGGAGGGGGAGTGAGGCATTACCATGTCTCTTTATAGCCTCATGGAAATAAAAAAAAGAGGGGTAAAAATAACATGAGTTTTCAGCCTTGGGGGGATTAACGCGTCTTTTTTTTAAAAAGTCTCATGTGCCTCTTCTAAAGGTGAAAAAGTTTTTATAGCCTGATGGTGATAGGAAACGAGGAGGGAAAAAAACACATGAGTTTTCACCTTTTGGGATTAACGTGTTTTTGTACAGCTCATGTGCCTCACCTGAATGTGGATAAAGTTTTGTGAAGGGGTAGTACTTACCTAGTTAGTGACAACCAAGGCCAAAATTTCTCCCCTTTCCATGCCCAGATGATGTGATATAATAGTTAATTCTAAGAACGTGTTTCGAATCTCCTTAGCATCAAGAACCCTAAACCCTAAACTACACTTTTTTTTTTATCTTTCTGTCTTCTTCCTGCTTCAATTCAGGGGATGGTAGCTCCCTGACTTTATTGTCATCCTTTCTTGGATGAATGATGATCACTGTGAATTTTTTTTCTCTCTCTCTCTTTTCGAATTTTGGGTTGTGGCTGAGTTGGCACTTATCCACAAGTTATTTCAGCCGAATCTGGCTATTAAAAATATGAAAATAAATATATCTAAGCATCTTTCCATGTTGTTTGCTATGCTTTTTGAATTCAAGACAGCAATCTGATTTTATTTTTTATTTTTGAAATTTGGCAACTTGAAAGTCCAAAAGACAATTATTTTTTTGCCATTATTTTTTCTAGAAACTAAGTGGCAACATTTAACCCAAAAGAAAACCACTAGTAATCAATGCACCCAAAATTTTCAGCTTGATTCATCATCAAAGCTGGAAGATTAGTAATGAAACATAGTAATTTTGAAGAGTTGAAAAGTTTTTAAGGAAACAAACTGTCTAGCCCTTCCTACATCTATTTTGTCTCTATTTAGAGCCTTAGTTAAAAACTTGCCACAATCTACTAACTGAATGGGATTAGAGAATCCAAATTTCACACACTCCAAAATCTTTGGTACAAATTTCTGCAAGAACCAAGCAAGGGACGAAGAGATGGCAAAGTCAAAAGTTTTTGTTGGAAGTTTTACAGTAATGCATGCAGCTATGAAAAATTGTGTCATAACAGCCCTTTTCCATTGCATGTTTTCACCTAACTCAGGTCAGAGTTGCTCACAGAGTCACAGCTCCTGCACGATAAGTTGACGTGAGTCAGATTTCTTAAAAGTAGAGCATCTAAAAAGTAGCTAAAAGTAGCTAGATTGTCAAGCTATTTGGGTTTACTAGTTGCAAATTTTTAGCCAATTGCAGCTATATGCAATGTAAAGCAACTATTCCAACCGCGTCCATTAGCCTGCTGTGATCACGATTACTTACTGTGCAGTGTGTGCTCTCACAATGACCATGTGATTACCATGGTGTGTCAGGAAGAAAGCAATTTTGGGAATGGAATAGGATGATCTTTGAAACCAGGCAATGACTTCAGAGGAAAGCCATGCTGATCCCAGTTTTGGAATTCAGTCATAAATTGATTTTTCGAAGTTAGCTCCCTGCTTCCAGGCTACCTGCAATCCCTTGAATGTGGAGATGGGTTCATCAAAGCGCTAATTCAATAAAATCCTCAGTGCTCGCCATGGCAGTGCCCAATCAGTAGACCATATGAAGACTCAGAGATTCCATCCAGCTTTTGTTTTTTTTGGTGAGAATTTTCGCCAAAAGGTTAATGTGAAAAAGGGGCTTTGAACTGCAAGCAGGGAATTTTTTTTCCGAACCATTGACATGCTGTTGCAGCGATTGCTCCATCCTGAATTTCCTGGAGTCGCCTCAACCAGATGGCTGGGAGTGAGGAGTTAGATCCTTCTATCCAAACAAAGAGAGTTCGCATTGGAATTGAGGGTAAATACATCCATTAGGAGTTGAGAGTAATCAAGAGTTATGTATATGAGAACGTACATTAAGGACGTCTTAAAGACTAATAAGTAGCTGCTTTCCATCCTTAAGTATTAATTACTCAAAAAGTGATCTCAACACATATTTTGCAATGGTTTTTGTTGTGGGTACTTCTTGAACTTCTCCCCCTTTTTCTTTTGCAAAAACTGCCACCTTAGGTCTATTTTGAAAAATCTATCTTTGCCAAAAACGAAATCAGCAAATGACCAAGACGCAACTACCTTTCCCTCCATCAAAATTACATTAGAAATAGCCTTTCTTTTCTGGCGAAATGGTGCCAGAATTTGTCCTTTACCAAGATTGTTTGATGACCCAAGCAAAAAATTGGTGGAGGTTTCGCCAAACAAAGCTCCAACACCAGACGGACATTGCTCGTTTGCATTGTCATTGGTCATCCATATCGCATATCCACTATTGGTGTTGTAAAGGTCACAATCCTCCTTTCGTCGGATTTTGTGCCAGACCTTAACTGATTTCACCTATTCCATTTCACAAATTAGGGTTAGGCTACCAAGAAGTGTCATGGAGCTCCTCACTGTCACTAGTCATTTGCATTTAGCAATGCATGCTTGTTGCCAAATAGTGGTTGAGTTACCTTTGAGATCACCAAATCTCTAGTACATTTCGGGGTTTATTTGAAAAGGGGAAATATGTTGCACAAGATTTAAAGGGGGGATGTTTAATCACATTGCAAAATGGTGCCATTGTAAAATTATAACTTATGGTGTGGAGGCACAATTTAGAGGTTGGAGCTTTGATGGCAATGGCAACAAGGATCGTGCAATAGCTAATGAACTTCAAGCTTTTTCACCATAGTTTCAAAAGTTTAGGTGGGTGGCCAAGCCCTACCTATTAGTGTTTTTTTTATTAAAAAAATTGTTTTATGTTGAATTTTGGTGCTTCTTTTCAACAACACTCCTCTTATGCATCTTCTGAACTTTACATTTTTTTGTTATTTGGTTTCATCATGTTGTAGCATCTTTGTGTCTAGTCGTGTTATGCATCGTTATTTGTATTTTTAATCATGTTTTGTCCACATTGCATCGAATCGATTTTTAGAAGCTCAAGCCTGAAATGCCAATTTTTCATTTCTCAAGCTCTCAACCACTACAATATTTATGTTTGGACTTGAAGTGAATTGAGTTTTCTAGTTCACAATTAATTTGTTAAAAGCCTAAGTCTTTGTCTTATGGATCATCATTGATTGATTTGGATTTTCTAGCTTTAAAGTTTAAGTATTTATTCTTTGTCTTCTTTTCAACTTATCAATCTTCCTAACCATAATTTTTTTGATGTCTTTGAGGTTATGTGCCTACTTCAATTCAAGAAAAAATTCTTGTCTTATTTCTCCTTTGCTACTGGTTTTAGATTCAACTATGTTTCCCCCTTCCTTTACTTCTTTCAATGGATCAAAATCCCCTCTTGAAAAGGCTTGGAGTCCTTCTAATTTTATAAGACTTGAGAATTCTTCAAGTTCAAATTATGACAAGGTTTTTTCCCCCAATTCATGTTCAAGGTCCTCCTTCCTTTCTTCATCTTAATTCTTTTATTGATCTTACTATTACACCTTATTCTAGTGGTCCTTCTTTTTCTATTTGTCTTGTCTTCCTATCCCACTTGTCTTTTTTCTTATATTGTTCCTACTATTGTCATTTCTTTAAATCGAAATGTTTTTTCCCTTGTTGGTCTTCATGTGCAAGACTTTCAAGACCATGAGCTAATACCCCATGTTGATTTGTTTGATTCTCTTTTTGACATGGAACCTAATCCACCTTGTAAGAAATAGAAGTTTGTTGAGGGGGAAATGTAGAAAAAATGTTATGACAATACCTACAAGTTCCAAATTGAATGGGCAATCAAAATGCCATTGGCAAAAGGTATAGTGGTTAAGGATGGTTTTATAAATATGGTGAAATGTAGAGTGTGTTCTTTGATTAAAAACAAAGAAAAATCATGGGTTGTAAGTGGGACACTTTAACTAAACATTAAGGCTGTCGCAACCCTACTTTGGCCAAGTGTGGGGGTGAAGCCCAACACTTGGAAAAGTTGGGATTTGGAGTCCTCCGGGACTCCCGAATGTTTAGAGCTCGACAGCAGGACCCAAAACACCTCGCATCGGAGTGTTCTTGGTGTCATTGGAAAGGTCTTGAAGCGTAGATATCGAAAATGGCCTCGCATTGGCCATTTGGACATCTGTCGCCCAAGTTATGGGCAAAAGAAGGGCCGGGAGTCAAACTGGCAGTTTGACTCCCGACCACTAAAAGTCGGGAATCGATCCGTTTGCGAAGTCCGAATTGGGAGTGCGATACGTCGTTGGAAAGATCTTGACGAGGGCTACAACTTTGGTTCAGACCTCGTCGCGATCCAACTCCGCAGTCGGGAGTTATGGCCGTTCAAAGTTCCGGGAGTCCCGCCGGGACGATTTCGGGACAACTCCGGGACTCCATTTCGGGAGTCCCGGGAATTTGTGCCATTTGGGTGTAGTCCCCACAACGTGGCGCAGAGTATACTATAGGGAGTATGGTGGTGGCATACTCCCGAGCCAAGGATGTGGTGAGTCCAAGTGAGTCCGGGTCCCCGTGGCTTGTCCCAACACCAAAAGAGTGCAAATGGATTCTAACCAACTCGTGTTGGTTTGTGATGCAGGTTCGTGTGATCTAAAAGCTTGATCTTCCTAGTCTAATCCCGGGGCTCCCAACTCGACCCTCTACCCCTTTCTAGAGTTGGAAGCCGGGAGCGTGCTACCAAGTCTCAATTCCGCAACTTGACTTTGGTGAGACCCTCAAGTGGGTTTCACCCCCGTGACTTGGGAGCGCGTCACGTGGTATCAGAGCAAGTGGTGAAGCTCACTTCTTGGGTTCGGATGGCTCCCAAGAAGAACCGCAAGCAACCGCAAGACTCCGTGATGGAAGAGCCCGTCGATGACCAAGTAGCCCCGCCCGAATCTATTGGTGAGGAGGAACCCATGCCCCGGGAGGACCGTGATGAGCCCGAAAGTGAGGAAGAGAGGAGCTCGGTCCTATTCACCCCGGCACAATTGGAAGTACTCCTCAAGATGGGAAGACCCGACTTCGGTGAGTTGGTGGCGGCTCTCAAAACGGGAGCCTCCAAGGGTGAAAGGTTTCAACCGGCCAAGCCCGGGAACTTCGATGGCGCCCGCGACCGCAAGGTTGTGGATGCTTGGCTTGCGGAGATGGACGACTACTTGCATGCCGCCAAGGTTGGACGGCATTCCGCCGTGGAGCTTGCCCAATCCTACTTGAAGGGCTATGCCGCCACATGGTGGCGGACGGTGCGACAGGAGGAGGGGAAGAGCCATGGCTATACGTGGGAGTTTTTCAAAGACCGCATTGAGGCGGAATTTGTCCCGAGGAACTCCGATTACATTTCAAGGTGCAAGCTTCGTGACCTTGTGAATGCCCCGAATGAAAATTTGAGGCAATATGTGAGGGCTTATTCGGAACTCATGCTCGAGGTACGGCACATGCACGAGATGGATCGGGTGTGCCAATTCGTGATGGGACTTCCAACTTGGGCCAAGCGAAAACTTGAAGAGAGTTGGCCCGCCTCATTATCCGAGGCCATCGCGAAAGTGGAGAATTTCTCGGATGTGGGGCGGAGCGACAAATCCGGGTTCAAGAAGGACAACAAGTTCCTTCACAAAAAGCCAAGGCATGAAGGGGAGTGGAACCGGGGGCAAGGAAGCCCAACCAAGGATAAGCCCAAACCATTTCAAGGCTCGGGGTTCAAGCCAAAGGGAAATTTTGTGAAGAAAGGGGCTCCTTTCAAAGGGAGCCAAAACAAAGGGAATTCTGGAGACAAGCCCAAGGGTGCGTGTTTCAATTGCAACGAGGTGGGGCATTACTCCAAGGATTGCCCCAAGCCCAAATCCGGTGTTGGGAGCTCAAAGGTACTTGCTCTCAATGCCACTCTAGCCCAAAAAGAATGCAATTGACTGATCTTCTTGAAAGGGAAGATTGCTAAGCGGGATGTCTTATGTCTTTTGGACACAGGGGCTTCTCACAACTTCATAACTCGGGAGAGCGCCGAAAGGATGGAGCTCCACTTAGAGGAGCTCAAGGCACCCATTGAGGTGCATTTTGCGGATGGGATTCCCCATCCAACTACGTTACAAGCGAAAGGAGTCCCTCTTCAATTGGGGAATTGGAGAGGAAAGTTGGACTTGCTGGTTTCCACTTTGGGTGGAATGGAATGTGTTTTGGGGATGGAGTTCATCACCCAAAACAATGTGCTCATAGAAGGGCACAATCGGATAGTTAGAATCCCATCTAAAAGTGGGATTGTGCGAGTCAAGGCACATGAGTTGCCTTGTGTGGGTGATCCAACCATCCGCTTTATGGTAGGAAAAGTTTTCGAGAAGGAATGTGTGGGAGGTTTTGGCATGGTGTGTGTGATGCGGGTGTTGGACGAGTATGAGCCCGAGGAAGTCACCAAGTCGATGACTTCCGCCAAGTGCATAAGGCGAGTGTTGGAAGAGTTCCCGGATGTGATGCCCGCCGAGTTGCCCGAAGACTTGCCCCCGAGAAGACGGGTTGATCATGCGATTGAAGTGATGCCGGGAGTGGAACCTCCCGCCAAGGCCCCATACCGAATGAGCCATGAGGAGTTGAAAGAGTTAAAGGTTCAACTCGAAGAACTCCTTGCAAAAGGGTATATCAAACCAAGCAAGTCGCCATATGGGGCACCCGTCCTTTTTGTTCACAAGAAGGATGGGACTTTGAGGATGTGTGTTGATTATAGAGCACTCAACAAGGCAACGGTGAAAAATCGGTATCCTTTACCTCGCATCGATGATCTATTTGACCGTCTCTCGGGAGCCAAGGTTTTTAGTAGAATTGATCTACGTTCCGGGTATTACCAAATAAGGATAGCGGAAGGGGACGAAGAGAAAACCGCTTGTCGCACAAGGTATGGCTCATACGAGTTCATGGTGATGCCCTTTGGGCTCACCAATGCACCCGCCACATTTTGCACTCTCATGAATGACATATTCCGCGAATGGCTTGATGATTTCGTGGTCGTCTACATAGACGACATTTTGATCTATAGTAGCTCCTTGGAGGAGCATGCGGAGCACCTTCGCAAGGTGTTCCAAAGGCTAAGGGAAAACAAGTTGTATGCAAAGCTCGAGAAGTGCGAATTTGGGGTGACGGAAGTAGACTTTTTGGGACATAGGATAACTCAAGAGGGCTTGATGATGGACGATCACAAGGTTAAGGCGATTTTGGATTGGGAGCCGCCCAAGTCGGTTCCCGCCTTGAGGTCCTTCTTAGGATTGGCCTCATACTATCGCAAGTTCATCAAGAACTTTGCAAAGATAGCGGCGCCTTTGACGAACCTTTTGAAGAAGTCCGCCGTCACCTATGAATGGGAACAAGCATGCGACGAAGCCTTTGGAACATTGAAGGGCATTTTGGTGAAGGCGCCGGTGTTGAAGTTACCCGACTTCGACAAAGACTTCGAGATTCATTCCGACGCCTCCGACTTTGCGGTTGGGGGAGTCTTGGTGCAAGAAGGAAGACCGGTGGCCTTTGAAAGCAAGAAGTTGGGTGAGACGGAGCGAAGGTGGCCAACACACGAGAAAGAGATGTGGGCGGTCATACATTGCCTCAAGACTTGGGGCCACTACATAGGTTCCAAAGACGTAGTGGTGTGGACCGACAATGTGACCTTGAAGTACTTCGCAACGCAACCCAAGTTGTCATCAAAACAACAAAGGTGGCAAGACACATTGGCCTTGTTTAATGTGGACATCCGGCACAAGCCGGGAAAAGAGAACATAGTGCCCGATGCCTTGAGCCGGAAACACCAACTTAGAATGGTGTGTGTTGGAGAGTCGGAACTTCAAAAGGAAGTTAGACTAGCAAGCCGCCGGGATGCCTTTGCCAAGGAGACAAGGCAAAGCATCCAAAATGGAGCCAAGTCCCACTTCCATTTGAGAAATGGATTATTGTGGTACAAGCAAAATCGACTTTATGTGCCGAAAGGGAAGATGCGAGACACACTTTTGAAGGAATGTCATGATGGACCACTTGCGGGCCATGGTGGTGCCAAGCGCACCACAACATTCCTAAAGAAGTCCTACTATTGGCCCAACTTAAAAGATAGTGCGGAGGAGTACGTGAAGACTTGTTTAACTTGTCAACAAAACCGGACCCTCAACAAAAAGCAAGCGGGTTTGTTGCAACCCTTGCCAATTCCCGAAGGGCCATGGGAAAGTGTGTCAATGGATTTCATGGTAAGTCTGCCCCCTTCAAGGGGATTCGATGCCATCATGGTTGTGGTGGATCGATTTAGCAAAATGGCACATTTCATTCCCACAAAGGATGAAGCAACGGCACAAGAAACGGGGAGGTTATTCTTCTCCCACATTTTCAAACACCATGGGCTTCCAAAAGACATAGTGTCGGATCGAGACCCAAAGTTTACAAGTAAGTTTTGGCGGGCCTTGTGGAAGCGAATGGGGTCGGAGCTCAAGATGAGCACCTCTTTCCGCCCCCAAACCGATGGACAAACCGAAAGGGTGAACTTGGTCATCCAACAATTCTTGAGGAATTATGTGGCGGCGGATCAACAAGATTGGGTGGACCATTTGGAGTTAGCCGAGTTTTGTTATAACAACTCGGAACACTCCGCAACTGGGTCCACCCCATTTCAAATGGTGACGGGAAGGTCACCAATTGTGCCCATGACTTGGGCAACGCAAGGACAACCTTCGATTGATACAAGTGAGGAAGTGCCAATGGTGACGCAGCTTGATGGAGAAAGGAAGCGCTTATGGGAGTTGGCCAAGGCTAACTTGCAGAAGGCGCACAAAAGGTACAAGGATTTTGCGGACAAGTCCCGACGAGAAGTGAAGTTTCAAGAGGGAGACGAAGTGTGGTTGAACATCAAGAATTTTAGGTTACCGGAAGGTTTGAGTCATAAGTTCTTAGGCCCATATGCGGGGCCATTCAAGGTGTTGGAAAAGAAACTTTCCGACACTTATAAGTTAGAACTTCCGGAAAACTTTAGAGTTCATCCCACATTTCATGTGTCCCTTTTGAAGCCGGTCTCCCGCGATGCCTCAAGGCCTAATCGAGAGCATAACTCAAGGCCTCCGCCGGACTTAGTTCATAATGAACCAGAGTTTGAGGTTGAGGCCGTGCTCAAATCAAGGCAACTTAGGGGACGAGAGCGGGAATACTTAGTGAAGTGGAAAGGTTACCATGCAATAGAAGCTTCTTGGGTGAAAGAGTCCGACATGGAACATGCCCAAGAAGCCATAGAAGAATTTCACACTAGACCAGCAAAGAAAAGGCGTAGAGCGTGATGAGGGCATCACCTTTATTTTAAAGGGGGAGAATTCCATAAAATGTACCACATCAAGTTGCAAGTGAAATAAAAAGGGCATTATAACTTCCAAGAGATTGTATCATGGGGAAAAATTGTTAAGGCAAATAGGGTTGTGGCATGGATAAATGGAACTATGTTGCGTAGGCTCAAATCAAAATCGGACTCCTAGTTTGGGGTTGAGGAAACTTGACCCCAAAAGAGGAGGCAAGCAAGGTGAGCTTGCAGGGACATGCACATGCCTTGAGGTGCATCCCGAAGGGTTGGCTTGTAGTGTGGCCAACGCGGGAAGTCATGACCCCGCTCACATACTTTAAGTGTAGTTTGGGACTTGGGTTTGGCAAACCTAGGTGTTGCTTCTCGTACCTTGATAAGCAAACCTTTTAGTTAAGGCTTGGTTGTTGTGACCGAGGCGCGGGATAGGGAAAGGAGTCATGTCAAGTAGCTTAGGTCAAGATTAGACTTGACTTAGGCTCCTCATGAGGGGAAGAATGAAAAAGTTCCTCCCAAATGAGGAGCTTCGTCAATTAGGCTAGTTAGTCTTTTGACGAAGCAAGGGGAGAGGGTCCCGGAGAGGACACCCTTGGACTTGTCAAGAAAGTGTTGGAAACTTGGGGACGCCTAAGTTAGCTTGAGACAAGGTCTAGCCACAAAGTTGGCAAAATGGCCAAGGAGCCAAAAGAAACCAATTGCAATTGTATGAAAGGAAATTCTAAGTGTCAATGAGGACATTGACCTCTTTCTTCTAGTGGGGGAGAGTGTCGCAACCCTACTTTGGCCAAGTGTGGGGGTGAAGCCCAACACTTGGAAAAGTTGGGATTTGGAGTCCTCCGGGACTCCCGAATGTTTAGAGCTCGACAGCAGGACCCAAAACACCTCGCATCGGAGTGTTCTTGGTGTCATTGGAAAGGTCTTGAAGCGTAGATATCGAAAATGGCCTCGCATTGGCCATTTGGACATCTGTCGCCCAAGTTATGGGCAAAAGAAGGGCCGGGAGTCAAACTGGCAGTTTGACTCCCGACCACTAAAAGTCGGGAATCGATCCGTTTGCGAAGTCCGAATTGGGAGTGCGATACGTCGTTGGAAAGATCTTGACGAGGGCTACAACTTTGGTTCAGACCTCGTCGCGATCCAACTCCGCAGTCGGGAGTTATGGCCGTTCAAAGTTCCGGGAGTCCCGCCGGGACGATTTCGGGACAACTCCGGGACTCCATTTCGGGAGTCCCGGGAATTTGTGCCATTTGGGTGTAGTCCCCACAACGTGGCGCAGAGTATACTATAGGGAGTATGGTGGTGGCATACTCCCGAGCCAAGGATGTGGTGAGTCCAAGTGAGTCCGGGTCCCCGTGGCTTGTCCCAACACCAAAAGAGTGCAAATGGATTCTAACCAACTCGTGTTGGTTTGTGATGCAGGTTCGTGTGATCTAAAAGCTTGATCTTCCTAGTCTAATCCCGGGGCTCCCAACTCGACCCTCTACCCCTTTCTAGAGTTGGAAGCCGGGAGCGTGCTACCAAGTCTCAATTCCGCAACTTGACTTTGGTGAGACCCTCAAGTGGGTTTCACCCCCGTGACTTGGGAGCGCGTCAAAGGCCATCGAATTGTAGTGCAAGTTATCTCAAATCTTGGGTTGAAAAAAGGTTTGGAATACACTACAAATGTTGCTTCAAATTAAACAAATTGTCAATGGGTTGGGGTCCTCTAATTTCATTAAAGTTATCTTGGTTGCTTTGATGAATGTGGGGGGCCAATGAGGGAAGAGGTGGCAAAAAAGTTGTTAGGCTTTGGTCTAAATGGGCCTTTTGTTTTTTTTTTTTTTTTTTTTTGTGGGGGGGGGGGGGGAAGGTCACATGACGAATAAAAATGTTTGGGCGTCCTTTTCATAACTCATAGGATTAACCTTGTGATTTAATTTTTGTCTAATTTGACCTTTGTTCAACTTGAAGCATTCATAACCAACTTGCAAAGTTATTTTTCACAATCGTTGAAACACCATTTGGAGTTTAAAAACTTGATATAATCATGGAAACCAAGGGCAACAAAATATTGAAGAATATGAAGATGTGGTGGATGTTTATGCTAGATCCTTTGAAGAAAATCATGTCAAAACACAAATTATTGCTTGCAATTATGCAAGTTAATCAAACATCTAGACAACTAACAAAGGTGAATGTTAATAAGCTTTTCCTATGTTTTTTTTTATTTTCAATTTTCTACTTTTATCATGCAATCAAATTTTGTAGAACTTCTTCCAACTTAAAAAATGGTTGGAGGTTTTGAAGAATGGCAGTTGACAAGTAAACCTAACATATATCTATTTGTATGTTTTAAACTATTAGGATACAACTTGTAAAACATTTTTTCATTTCATGATATCTTATGTTACTTATGATTTTCATTAATGGGGGATGATCCAACTTCTTTTATGATTTGATGAATTTTTCTTCTAATGTTAAAAGTCAATTCTTTTGTGATGGAAATATGTGATATCGTTTAAATTGATTTCATTATTTATTAGCTACCATGACTTGCCAATCTTATTTTATTGTTTCGCCTTTCATGAATTTCAAAATTCAACTGCATTTTTATCAAGAATCTTTACTTAAAAACAATCTCATAGATGATTTATATTGGAAATGTGTGGATTCCAAATGATAAAGCCAATGTTTTCCTTTTTGGAATGTGGCTTTGAATCAACACAAACTTTTAATCTACAAATGGAACTATTTCAGATTATAGATGTGAGTTTCATTTTGGTTAAATTTTTTTAAACTATCATTTTGTAATCTACATTGATTTTAATTTGGTATTTTGTTGGAGTCTCCTTTTATTATAGGTCAATTTGGGCCTATTCACAAACACCCATCTATTCTTTATACATTTATTTTGCTTCCTTTAATGGAAGTAATTGGTGCCTTGTTCAACTTTGTTCAAAAGCAAGATATTTTCATTAACAATTTTGTTGTTATAAGAAAGGTTTGTTAAGGCCAATTGTATAATTTATATTGTGACAACAACAATGCCTTTACTAGTGATGACTTTTGGTCATTGAGTGGATTGTTAATATGTGACCATTAGTAAATCCACATGAAACGGGCCATCAATTATAATAGTGATTCAATAGAACACCTTGCATTTGTGTTGCATGGGGAAAACATTTAGGGTGCCATATGTTCAAAAACTAACAAAATGTTCCTAATGACATAAGTTGTTTTCACCCATATACTTTAACTTGTAAAAGCAAAATGTAAACGTAAGTTTCTATTTACATTAAACCTTTTTCAAATGTTTTGCTTAATTTTAGTTTGTAAGTTTGCTCAAAATCATGATTTAGATAAGGAAATTCATGCAATGGGATTATGGATAAAAATTTAAATATAAATCTTATTTTAAATATTACACAAATTTGGCATGTGGGTTGAAGTTGGAACTAGTAAAGTCTATTACAAGGTCGATTGAAGAACCAAATGTTCGATTTCCCAAGTAGTTGGTACTGGATGCCATGGGAATTTTTTATCCCCAATATTGGTTATAGGAAAAAGCATACATAACTTTTCCTTAACATTTGGAGGTGTTGAAAGAAATTTTTGAACTGTCCATGTACATGTGGAGTTGCAAGAAACAACAAATCAACATTGATGGCACATGTTGTTCTCTTAGGTTGGGACTTGGATGCACAACAAGGGCTTTTCAAACTTACCATGAAGTTGAACATTATTCATGAACAATGGAAAAATGGTGGCATTGGTAGCTGACAAGGTGTAGCCCCAAATTGTCGATCCCATATCATTTGTGGAAAGTGATCAATGTTTTTCAACTCATGTCCCATACTTTCCAAGAGTATTTGAAATAAACAAAAAACTTTATGACTCATGTTCTTAGGTTTGTAAAGGATGAAAGATGTTAAAGTTGTGTCATTTTTAAAGAGAAAATTGCAAATTCATTTAAACTCACATTTGAAATTGGTTATTGCTATGTATGCATAATGTTTTTTTGCATTATTTACACCTTTCTTTATGCAACTAAATTTGAAAGCTAGCCAAATGTCATGAAAACTTCTAATTGAGGCCAATATGAATGATTTTACTAGTATTTTGTGTGTTCATGATTTCCATGACTATAGCAAGTTTTGGATGTGTCCAATTTTCTATGGGTGGTATTTTGAATTCCACATGTCATGTTTTTGGCAAAAGTGTTAGCCCCCAAATAATTTTTGTAACTAGAATACAATAGATTTAAAGATCTATTAACCAAACATAAATATATACTAAGTAGAAGTACCTAGCACCAAATGGTGAAATGAAAAAAAATGTTGATTAAAAACCATTTAAGCAAATCAAAGGGTAGTCCTATTTTCACTTGCCCAATTTTATACTTTGTAAATTTATAGAAAACAAGCTTAGAGCTTTCATAAAACCCCCCATGCAACCTAGAATTGAAATTTATTTGTGCACATACTACATGATTCATATTTTCATGAATCTTAATACATATGCATGGTGATGGTTGCCTTTATGTTTGAGACTTATAATATGTATTTTTGTTTTGGTAGATTATTTCATGGATTCTGAAAGTTTATGGTTAAAGTACATGATTTGATTGTCATGGGGTTTTGGGAATGCCTACAACTACAAAAGTGTTTATTGGACCTTGAATTCTAAACAAAGCTCCAACAACCCTTGGGAATGCATTTTGTTGTTTGTTTGGTAGAGACATTGCAAGTCAATTCAATCACTCCAAACTGTAAACACCAAAGTGTTTTTAGTGTTCGAAAGTTTTAATGTCTCTCTTTCAATCCAACTTTGACAACTTAATATTTGTCCTTTCCAAGTTCACTATTTTTTAATAGTTCTACATTTGAAGCTTGTTATTTTCAAGTTTCATTATGTTTTGGGAATCAAAAATCAATTGTTGGAACTTGGGACTCTTCATTTAGGCTCTCAATGTCCATTGTTCAAAAATCAATGTTCATTCATCACTCATGGTTTGATTCACATGTAAAATCAAATTTATTTGTTGCATCTTTATGAATTAAAAACTAGGGTTTCAATCCAATGTTTGAATTCCAAGCTTTCTAAGTGTTAATTATTGCACAATTCATGGCATGCTTATTGCTTTAACTTAAGTTTTGGGATATTCAGAATTATCATGATTTTTTTTTAAATAAAAAGTTTTGATCTTAGCTCTAAGGTTTTCGACTCCATTTTTTCATTGTAAGTTTTTGATGTTGATGTAAACTTTGTAAACACCTACTATAAGCTTATGATTCTTGAGTCTTGTTGTAAGATTTTAACCTCTTAGGTCTCATTAGAAGTTTTGAAATTTTTGTTCCTTACTCAATGCTCTTATCTTGAATTGTCATACCCTAGTCTTTAGAACACCATGGCTCTTCTACAAATTCCCAAAAACTTTAAGTTGAACCTCTCTACCCTTTTCCCTTGCCCCTTCAACATGAGGTTAGGCCTTCATCTTCCTCACCACCAACATTTGATGATAGCCCTCCCATCATTTTGACAAAATCATCTCCTAAAAAAATCTATCC
The DNA here is from genome assembly GCA_963921925.1 of Sphagnum tenellum. Taxonomy (NCBI): domain Eukaryota; kingdom Viridiplantae; phylum Streptophyta; class Sphagnopsida; order Sphagnales; family Sphagnaceae; genus Sphagnum; species Sphagnum tenellum. Next base: position 3,937,334 of record OY998155.1, read on the forward strand.
TAGCAAAGTTGTAAGAAGAAAAGGATATTTTATGAGATTTCCACAAAGTTTTAGAATGCATGGACTCCACTTTCCATGGGTTGACTTTGTTATAAATGATAAAGGGGAAGAACATCAAGTGAAATGCATGATACACATCTTTAGAAGGAAAAGAAAAGTTACTAGCTCCGAAATTAGATAGCCTTCTCAAGTTTGTTGGCCACAAAAATGCCAAGGTTCTATTCCCAGTGTTGATGTGGGTTCATATTTTATAAACAAATATTCAATGTACTCCAAGAATGAGCAAATTTATACAACTAGTCATAAGCCTTTTGTTCTAGCATTGTATGTTTTCTTTGCACATAGTGCCAATAAGTTTTTGAAACTCTAAGAGTTTGCTAACTTGATCAACACCAAATTATTCAAAAATGTCAAAACCCATTGGATTTCAAGGCTTTCTTTAGCAAAACACATATAAGTTGAATACCCCCCTTTAATTGTGAAAATGCATCTTGAAAGTTCCAAGAATAAGGTTATTTTGAAGAACTTGAATGTTTTATGTGACATCAAATTCATTCTTGGCTCCCATGTATCCTTCCCACGCATTAATCAAAATTGCATAAAACTAGGATGTGTTTGTGTGTGATTTTGTGGAATTTGTCAAATATGAGTTTATTTTTTATGATTTCAATTTCATTGAGGTCGTAATCAATGATAGCCTTCCATTAAGCCTATTTTTATATCTAAATGGCAAAAAGGTTGTTATCTATCTCTCTTCACAAGAAGAAATCTTGGGTTTTTCCACTACCACCCATTACAACTACTTGTCCAATTTGACCACTATTTGATTTATTATCATCATGCACAAATAGCAAGTGAAATGTTTTACTAATTATTTATGCATAATCTATTATATAATTACAACATGGTGTGTGTGTGTGTGTGTGTCTGTCCGTCTTTTACTTATCTTTTCATTTATTTCACATGTTTTGGGGAGGGTTAGAACATACCTTTTCGTTTCAGGTCTCAAGAAATGAGGGGTCTGTATGTTTAGGGACATTGGGCAGGGTAGGGCAGGGCAGGGCAAGGAGGGCAGGGCAGGGGTAGGGGTAGGGGCAGGGGCAGGGCGGCCAGGGCAGGGCAGGGCAGGGAAGGGAGGGCAAGGCAGGGGGGAGGGCAGGGCAGGGGCAGGGGAAGGACCGGGCGGGGCAGGGCAGGGCGGGGGTGGTTGGGGGGGGGGGGGGCGGAGGGCAGGGCAAGGCAATCTTTTTTATCTAATCAAACAAAAATATATTTTTAAATTATTTTCATTATAGAAAATATTAAAAAAACTATAATCTTTTTTAAAAGAAAAAAGAAAATAAATAAATAAATAAATAATACATAAATACAAAAAAAATGAAGATAGACAAAATAAGAATAGAAAAAATAAAAACATGAAACAAATAAAAAACTATAAAAAAGGAATGGAAACAAATGAAACAAGGAAAGGGAAATACAATAAAAAAAATTTAAAAGAAAAAAATTCCAAAAATGAAAAAACGAAATAAAGAGTAAAAAATAAGAAAAACCCTACTTGAAAAAAAATGAAGTGTGTCTTCTTTCTCCAAACTTCAAACTTGCATCCAAATAAAAATAAAATATATAACAATAATAAAAATAGAAAATACATAAAAATAAAAATAAAAAAGTTAAAAGTTTCTAAAACATGAACCAAGGTGGCCGAAGGCCATGGGCACCCACTAGTTTTCATAATGAAAACAATGACCACCTTGATCACTAATATTGGATTTTTTCCTCCATGTTGAATTTTATAATAATGGAAAAACATTTGACATGGAAAATATCTCAACCTTAGACTCCTTATAAGAATGGTAATATTGTTTAGTCATTCTTTTAACAACTTTTCAATTATTAACATCTAGTATAAATTGAATCAAGGTTTGAGAAAAAGTGGAGAATGTTACTTATAAGTTGCACCTTGCACTTACACAAGAATTCATCTTATTTTATTTTTTAATAATTTCAAATCGTTGAGGTGAAAATTAAGGTTTAACTTTATTTATACATTGCACTATAATGGTTGGTGATTTTTTTGACATCTCTTCAACTATCAACATGGTACATGAGTTGTATTGTACACTTGTATCATGTTGAAACCATTGCTCATCGATTGCGTTTCACATTTGTCATCCATTTCTATCTAATTGCATTTTGCATTCACCATAACTTTTAAAAATGGATGTTTAAAAACTTGTTACATTTCACATTAATATTTGAATCAAACATTAAGTCAAATGTTCATATGTACAAAGTCTAGGGTCTATGTAAACTTTTATATTTAGAAACTTTAATGTTCAAACTTGTACATTTACATAAATTAAAAATTATGTTTTTTTCGTAGTTTGTTCATTATTGGACAAGTTTTTTATTAAAAATGTTCATGATGCCACAATAATAAACAATACTAGAAAACATGTGGTTAGACCATTGTGTAAACCACTCATTTTGTAGTGATACCACTATAGTGGGTTTCTAGTAGCCTTAGTGGTTTAGGGCATTGGTCCCCATTGGGATAAGGAAACCACTAAATTGGCGATTGGCTGGTTTGGTTCAAAATTTTCTATTAATGGATTTTTTAAAAGTGCCCGGGCGACATATGTATAATTAATGGTTTTATGGGTGGTTTCATGTGGTGGTCATTAGGGTCAAACCCTAATTGATTGGTCAAACATAATTTTGATTGGTCTAATGCCATGTGGCATTTAGACATTGGCTATCCAAATTATGCCACGTGACATATAGACATTGGCCATCTAAGTTTTGCCATGTGGCATTAAACACCAACCATCCAAGTTGTGCCACATGGCATTTAAACATTGACCACCTAAGTTAAACCATGTGGAATTTAAACATTAGCCATTTAGGTTATGCCATGTGGCTAGAACCTAAATGCTCTAGGTTAAACCTAAGCTAGGTTTAAGAACCTAAAACCTTAAACCTAAGCAATTAGGCCAAATCCTAAAGCTAGGCTACAAGACTAGGCCTAGATTTAGGCCACCTAGGTAGGTAGGTAGGCCTAAGTAGGTAAGTAAATAACATCTTATTTAAATTTTGGTCACAAACCTTTTTTATTGGCTCATCACAAAAAACATTTGCACTTTGAATATATTTATTGCATGTTTTGTGTGTAGACTACTATGTTTTCATCTAGTTATATAGTTTACAAAATTCAACTTGTTGACAAAGGATATGGGATAAATTTAGAACATTATTTCACATCATCTTTTGTCCCATACAAAAGTACCCAACTTTGACCATTATTATATTTTCATACTTTGTTCAAATGAAAATAAATAAAGTTGATTCTTAAAGATTTTTCCAAGGTCTACACATCTATGAAAATTTTTAAACCAAAATGTCAAGTAATTTGATTGAAAATGCATTTGAATCTTCACTACTTCATACATTTAAACAACAATGATGTATTGAAGATTTTTAATTTTTAATTTTCATAAAACGATTTGTAAATAATCATATTTATAATCAACATTTTTTTTTGGGTATGTGTGTGTGTGTATTTCCCACCTTTCAAAAATATAACGAATTCATAAAAAATGTATGAATGTTCTGTTATATTTATTTGTAGTTATAAAAATATTTTAAAATAAAATATGTTATCTATGAAACATATAATATTATTTACAAAAAAATAAATGTCATAAATTTTATTAAAATATTTAAATGTGATATTTATTAATTTACACACATGCTTTTTAGTTTCATAATTTTTATCAAATGTTATTTTGAGTTGTAAGTTTTAATCTTATTTTTAATGTTATTTTCAGTTCATTAAATGTGATTTAATACAAATTATTAAAAAATTCCAAGTTGTATGACCAAATATTTTGATAAATGAATAAAGATAAAAATTGTATGTTATTTGTTATGCATCACATGGAAACGTGAAAAACAATGCCATTTTGGGGCATGTGGATGTTTTAAAAAATCCTTTGGATATCATTAATAAGAGGTTATTTCATTTTTAATGTCAAAAAATTCAAAGAAGATATTCATTTAAATAAACCTTCATGCAAGAGTCCCAACTTGAATGTTTTAATTGTATTTTAGGTATCAAATTTTATTTAATTTTACGGTTTCAAAAACTTAACATTGTTTTCCATTTTTTGGGAATCTTTTCAAAAGAAACGTTTCCCTCAATTTTAAAAAAAAATCACAATTCATAAATTCACATTAAATAATTAGTGACTTTAAGGCAAATTTTAAAATAAAATAAAATAGTAGTCATTTATTCATGCACTAATTATGTGTTTAATCATCTACAAAGTTATAATATGCTTATTAAGTATATACATATGTCTACCTTCTAGTTTTTTTCCCTTTTAATTCACAAGCTTTTTATGTTTCAAATTATATATTATTAATTAATTATGTGGTGTTCATGAAGAAGATTTTAATCACATAGTCCTATCCATGAAGACTTTTTGTCATGTAGTCATATCCAGGGTTACAAAAATACAACTAGGCACAAAAACATGGCATATATGACTATATAACTAGAAAATGGTCAATAGCCTCAATATAAATGTTAAGTTTTGGCATAATGGTATATGTAGGGTATAGGCAAAGTAGGGTAAGGTATTTAAGTAATGTAAATTATATGTAGGGTTAATTATGTATAAAGTAGGTATGTAAATGTTATGTACATATAAATTAAATACCTATAGCCTATATAAATTAGGAGTGTATAAATCAGGTTATATTTAGGCTAGATGTGTGTAATTAAGTAGGCTTAACATACCTTAACATAAATATAAATGATTATATACATAGGTACGTACATAAAAAATCATATACTAGTACTTAGGTTTGGTACATAAGCTATAATATAGTCACCCTATATATATAAATTATGATATACTTAACTTCATTATAGGTTATAATAGACACACTTTAAGTACATATCCTATTCTACCTAATCTAAGTATAAATTGATTATTTTAACTGAAGTATAAGTTAACTATATTACCTACCTACCTACTTACCTACCTTGTAAGGTGGTTAACCTTGTGCACAATGCTTGGAATGACCACTAGGAAAAACCACCCAAGTGGTTTGAAAGGTGGAATGGAAAATTTTCAACCATGCCCAAAGGCATTTCAAGCACAAAATTCCTAAACCACCATTACCTCCCACTGCATGACCACTTTGCTAAGTTTCTAGTGGGATTTGTCCACTCAACAAAATCATGAATGATTTGTGTCATGTGAAGACTACCCAAGCTGAATTAGGTGGTTGGTTGTAGTGGTTTGTCTACACGTTTTCTAGTAATGAAATCTTCAAAAAAAAATTTTAAATTATTTATCCATTTTATCTCTTGATGTATGAAAAATTTAAATTTTAGATAGATTTTTAAAATAATAATTTTTTTGGTATATTATTATATTTATTATTACCATGATTTAACATTTTTTTAAAAGTTTGTTTTGTTACAAGCTTATGTTTAAGTATTTAGAAATATATTTTTAATTACTTTTAAAAATTGAAACGTTGAAAATGGTGATCTCATAATAATGACCCCAATGAATTATTATTATTGTTATTTATCAAATTTGTGGTGTTGTTCAAATGATGATCATTGATAAAAATATTTAATTATGTTTTGGCTATAAACAATATATGAAGATATTAGTTTGTTAAAATCCTTTTATATTCTGGCTAGAAGTCCAAAAACCTACTATACAATTTTGACTTATATATATATGTATATATATTCATGTTGGTGTAAGTTTAAAGTAGTTTGATGTTGGAACTATTTATGATGGTTTTAACATTGAAATTATTATTCTTTGTTCATATGAATAATGTTTTTGTTCTTTCAAATTTGTGATCTCAAAGTTTTAATGAAAATTTATTGAACTTGCATAATTTTCATAGGGGGTCATTTAATGTTGGAGTTTTAAACCATGTGCATCAAACAATTGGTTAACCTATTGTTCTCATCCTAATATTACTTAAATTTCTAAATATACACATATTTAAACCATCATATTATTAATTATTAATTATAATATAATATATATTGATTATACATATATATATATTTTGAATAAAAATACCTTTTACCCAATAACTTATATATAACACCTTATATTTTTAAATATATATATATATTTAAACGAATGATTGACTTAAAAAAATTTCTTTGAAACTTCATTATTTTTTAATTTCTCCCCAAAAAGAATCACCAACTTGCAAAACTATGCCACCAAAGATATAACAAAAGTTGATTAAAAGGCGCAAAGGGTAATCCAACTATTTAATTCCACAATATGACCAAATTATGTTTCTATTATTCCTACAAAGGTTACATTATTAGAAATATATATAAATAATATGTTGTGATATTTTTTCAAAATAATATTGAAGGATTTTTAAAAAATTGCAACTTTGTCATTCTTCTATAGGCAAATGTGGGTAAAATTACTTATGTGTGATAACAATTCAAATAACATCATAAAATTTCTTTTTTTAAATTATACAAAATCAAATTGAAGAAAAATAAAACATATAATTCTTCAAAAGTTGAACATATTTTTACACAACAAAATATCTTTGTTAAAGATTTAATGAAAGCACTTTTTAATTCACATTGAATTGAATCCCATTTATGAATATTGTAGATGAATTTACACAAATAAAATTTTTAATTTCTTTTTATTCATAACATGTTATTTAAGTTATTTTCTGAGCCCTCATATTGAATAATCATAAATTAAAATTATTTTCATGAATAATTTATTGAATAAATTTCAAGATCATGTTATCATTTGTAGCATTTGAATAAATTTTGAAAGTAAAATGTATGTTAAAGTTTGAATCTTTTAAAGAGTTTCATGTTGAAAATAATAAAATTAAACTATTTTGTTATCTTATCAAAGACTTGATGAAATGGTTTGGTGGTGAAGACCTCGGTACATCTCCATTAAGTCTTGGGTTCAAACCTTGATGACTATGTGTGTTATCGTATGTAATGTGTATATACATTGATGTATCATGTATAAATATGATACATGAAACATGTATGATGACAATGTATATTTTCAAAATATATATTTTTAAAATCCATATATATATATTAAATCATGGCATGTATTTTTGTCACGGCATGTCATGAAAAATTTACAATCTCTAACTGAAAAGACAAAAACTTTAAAAACTTTAAAACGTGTCAATCCATGTCATACTACTTTGGGACCTCATAATATCCATGTCAATTTTTTAAAATTACAAATTACCTAGCGCAACATGTCACTACCCAAAACAACTAAAAAACATTTCATTAATGACGTCCTAATCAACTAGTCCTTTTTTACCAAAACCATGTAAGTTGCATATTAATGAACTTTGTTTCATTTCATTAAAAATATAGTGGATTTGGGTAGTGGAAAAACCCAAGATTTCTTTTTGTGCTTTTTCATTTGTTAACTTAAAATAGTTTATTTATCAATCCCATGTTGGTGGCATTGGAAAAAAAGAATTTGTCACCAAGGATGCCTTTCACTAGGTCATCATCAAAATTTTAAAAAAAAATGCAAAGGTGAAGTTTGGGGCCTTATCGAAAAGCTTCAACAGTACTTCCCTGAACACTAGGTAATGAAAACTTTGGGTGTGGTGTATCCACAATTATGGGCTAAAAATGGAAAGGAAGGATAACAAAATTTTCACATTCACCTAAATTTTTGTTGAAGGCCACATTCATGCAATTCATAAGGTTGTTGGTGAAAGTGGGAGAATTTCTTTTGTCATGTTCTTAAGTCATCCTTTGATTTGCAATTTATTTTTTTCAAGATGACTATGCTACATATGCAATCATGTAAAATGACAACTAGTTCAACCCAATTACAAGGCTTTGGTGGAAACTTAGTGTGTTCATTGTCCCCAACCATGAGCTTTCAAAATCCATTAAATTGGTTGAGATTGTTGTTGTCCAAGTGTTTGGCTTTGGCAAAGTGAATGGATGTTCAACACCATTAATTTTATGAAGAATAGATTACAGAACATGCTTTCTACACAGTTGGATCTACGCATTAAATTTCACAATTTGTGTTTTTTTATTGTGCAAAATTTTCCTTATCATGAACATGTCATTGCTAAGTGGCTTGGCAAAGTGCACATGTGATGACATGCATGATTTTGGAGATTTGCAAAATGAAAATATGAGTGATAAATTAAATATGGGTGTCACATTTGTTATGTCATTTCATTACTATTCATATAAATTGTTGTATTCCTTTTCGATTTTTTTTTTGATTTACATTTTTTCATCCTACATGACAAGTTCAATTTATGGATGTCTCCTTCCAATGTGTATTTTTTCTCTCCAAAAAATGCATATCTTATGGGCTTAAATTGGAAGTTGGAAGGTGTATTTAATGAGGCAAATTGAGTGAGTGATTTTAGTTGAGTTATGGTGCCAAGTTTGGTTGGATATTGAGTTTCTACTCTTGAGGTACAAAAGGTTTTAAGGGTGGTAGTGGCTTTAAGATAGTTCACAAAATTTTGTAATTGTTCATGGTCTTCAATGTGAATCCATTTGGTTTTGATTGTTTCTTTATCCTTCAATATAGTTATGATAGAGTCCAAATCTTTAATGCAGGTTTATTTCAACATGATTTCCTTAATGTATCTCAAATGTGATACGATCCATGATTTGATGGAAGGTTTGTGTGCAAGTTTTGTTAGATTCAAAAGCTTTTATAAGCTAGAGAAAGAAACTTTTGGCATGAGCTCTTTTCATATCCTTTTCCCATGGTGGGATCATAGGACAAATAAAGCCCCTAGTTTTGTCAAAGAAGTTTAGTGGAGTTGTCTATTTCATTCATTTATCGAACAAAAATTTCTTTCATTTTAATTTGTGATGTGCGTGCCCCATTGTGCAAGTGGTTCAATTTTAAGCAAGGACCTTGCTAGTCCAAATTTAGGTCAATGAAGTTGTAGGAAAGTAAGTAATAAGTGGAAATTTTAATTTACTATATAGTTTTGGGATTTCTTTGCAACAATAGCTTTTTATTTTTTTCTAATGGCGTTTTGGGTGTAGGTAGGGTTTGGGCTACAATGGGTTATAATGCTTTGGGGGTTGGGGTTCAAATCCCTTCAAATTGGTTATGATTTAATTTGGTTTTCATGAAGTTCGACAATTTTTTTTATTCCAATCTTGCATTTGTTTATATTTGGTTGGTCAAATTCTAATGCCATGACAAAAGCTTTCCATCTTTCCAATTTTTCTTCTTTGATTCAATGACATAATCTCTTGGAATGTGGTGACCAATTTGCTATGCATGCAATTCATTTTAAATATTGCACAAACCTTTGACCAACTTTAAATCCATGTTTTGTTTGAAGGTAATATGTGTGTGTTTTGCATCTTTCAAATTTTTCTTTCATAGAATGTCTAGTTTTAAAATTTTGAGTGTGATACAATAAAAGGAAAGGATAATGAAAATAATGGCAACTATTTCATTTGTAAGGGATTATAACCTTTCGTGGGTGGAGAAGTATAAACCACATTGAGTGAATGACATTGTGCACAATGACATCTATGTGGTGACAAGACCCAAGTCATAATCAACATAGGTCAACAATATGCCTAACCTCTTGTGTTTTGTATGTTCTTTTTTACCAAATTTGTTCACAAAATTACTTTAATTTAGAAAAAATAGATAATTGCCTAATTAAGTGATTGGAACTTGTGTCTAAATTTTTTTTGTTTTGTTATAGAAAGAGGTTTGCAATTCTCTTACTCTAGGAAAATGATTATGTAAATGGTATTTCATGTGGAGTTTTTTTTGGCCAATTAGAAAAAGGGACCACTTAACATTGGCAAGACCACGATCACATTAACTTTAACACATGAGTTATTAGGCCCTAGTTTCAATGTTTTTGATGAAAGGTTTTTAAATGATTCAATTTACCCTAGCAGTTGGTTTCCTTTGAAGTATTTTAATGTTGATGTAGATTTTGGTGTTATGTATATGCTAAGGAACTAAGACAAAGGTGGGCAAATGGGGGAGGATTTCCAATTTCTCATGTAGAGGTATAGATGTGGTGTGCAACAAAATCAAGATGTTTACATTAAAGAAAGTCACATTGTCACCAAAATGTCTTTTTAGACAAGATTGACAAATGTGACATCTAAAAAATAATTGAATTTCAAAGGTGGCATGTGTTCATTTTGGTTTTCTCAAAATTGAAATCTTGGTTTCATTGAACTCAACATGTGAATTTTCAACATGATAATAGGAGCACACCAAGCTCTACAAAATACTATGGAGATTTATTCCAACACTACATGTTTGCATTCACTTGCAATATGTTATCCAAGATCATTGTACCCATTTAGAAACAATGTGCATTTCAAATGCCATAGAACATGAGATCTTGGGTTGCTTCTTTTAGGTTGTAGAAGCATAGAAGGTAAGCCTTGGAAATTTAAGCTCAGATTTCATTCGTTTGCATTGTTGAATCTTTCCTTTTGAATTGTTTGTTTTTTGTGTAACTTGGGTTGGGTCCCAATACTTTAAAGTTTGGTGAAGAAGGTATTGTTTTAAAAGGGTTGGAAGGAATGGTGTTCACAACACTTGAAATATGAGGCAAACTTTAAACAATTTACAAGCCAATTACAATGATTTTTAGTTTGTTAACTAGGACAATATTTTCAAAGTTGAAATTATATTTTTTACCATTTTGTTGAATTGAATTCATCCTCATCATTCTCATCATAAGTTTAAACTACCATTATTGAACATCATAAGATTGCAAATCCTTATCACTATTAGAAATAACATGATACATTTGTTATTGTTTTGATTTTCTTGGTACTATGTGATCAACCACATCTACTATTGGTTTTGAACATCATTAAACACCCACTTAATGAAGCGAAAAAAATAGTTAGGTGGCTCAAAAGTGGCATTTAAGAGTCCATAATCTAATGCTAGTGATGTTTTTGTAGTTTTAACAACTATCAAACCATAAATCGTATAATTATCCCATATGCTTTTAATCATAAATGTTAATAAACCAACCTATGAATATCCTTAAACATGTGATTGATCAAAAAATCCATGCAAAAGATTAGAAATTTTAATGTGAAATGGATTTTCAAGGACAAAAATATCCAACAAGCACATCATTTGAAAAATTTAAACATTGAAAATACATATATTAGGAAAGTTTCAAAGCAATTTGTTAATAAATTCTTTATTTGATGATGATTTATTTCTTTACCTATTTTTGACACTACTTTGACATATGTTTTGAGTCCATATTTTTCATTTTTTTTGTGTCACAAATGTGGTGTTGTCATTTCAAAAGTCCACTACGAGTCCATACTCTTTTTAGAATTCATCCAATTTTTTAATGTTGATTCCATTAAAGTCTATAACAATATGAATAATTAGAACATTGACAAGTTAATTTTGAATATGACTTTAAATTTTATGTTTGCATGTAATCCAACAAAATTACAAGTGTGATAGTCCAAATTGTCCACGTATTCATGCTTTCACTTCAAAACCTTGATGATGCATATGTGGGCCTTAACCAACTATATGATTTAACCCATGTAGCATCCAACATTATCACCATTCTTTTCAAAGTGGTCAATATTAAAAAGTAATGACATATTTGAATACTTAAAGCTAAAGTACATTTGGCTAAGTTGATTTTGCAATTGCCCCTTTTGTTTTCCATTTCACAAATGAACATATGCATTTGCAAATGCAACATAGTTCCAAGTTCCAACTTTTGATAACTTCTTGGCACCAAATTTGGAGATGTCTAAAATTATAGGTATTGCATGGGCTTGTAATTAAAATCTCTTTAAAATTATAGGCCCATGTATGGAGATTTTGCTTTGTGGTGCACATCCTAACAAAAATAACCACCAACCTTAGATAAACAAAAAGCTAGGTTAGAAAAAAAGACAAACATGACCAAAAAATAAAAACGAAAGATCAAGAAGACATATCTAGGTGTAAACCTAGTAAAAGTACTCATTGGCACCTCTTCAAGTAGTTCTTCAATAGTTTTGACAAGTTCATGTGCCAACATGGGATTGATCAAAAAGTTTTGAAATAGTGCATAATAATGATTTTAGACAAGTTTTTAACACTATTTCATTATACTAAAAAAAAAGTGATAAATTTTTTAAAATGCTAAAAATGATTTTATGTATATTGAACCATTTTCAAACTTATCTAAATGTTAGATTAATATATTTGAAACATTTTTGTATAAATACAACACACATCTTCAACATTTACTTAGTTTATTAAACTTGAAAATTTGTATTAAAAATAAAACTACTTACATTCAAGGTTGTTCATATTAGCATTGTTAGAATTTCTTTACTTGTCGAGGTTGATGGGCCTTTGTTGTGTGATGGATTCAATGAACAAAGCAATGGATGAGCTGATCTACAAAAGCACAAAGGGTGAAAACATGGAAAAGTAAATAAAAAAGTACCTTTATTTTATAAAGTCCAACATGGTAGTTTGAAACGTAAATGGAGAAACTAAATTCTAAACCTTTCTAAGTTTCATTATGAAAACATCTATGCCTCCATTAAGTTTATGGTAAGGGGCTTGGAACTAGCACAATTAAAATTTCCTCATTAGTCCAAAACACAAAAGGTGGTTAGTTTGGGTTTACTTTAAGATAGCTTGAAGCCTATGCCCAAGCAAATGGCCTTGGATGAAAAACTTGTTGGAATCCTACATGGACTATTATGGATGATGTTGTTTGGGCCTTAAGGTATTTGTTAGGGTCCACCTCTTTAAAGTGCTCTTGATGAAAACAATAATAGCCCATCATGGGTCCCAAAAAATCTTAGCCACTAATCTAGGATATTTTATTAATGTTTGTATATATTTTTGAAAATTAAAATTGGAGGGAATTTTAGGTGCCACCCCCAACAAAATTATGCCCATGAATTTCCTAAACATAATAATAAAAGAGGTTCATTTCTTAGATTATTGCCCTTTAAACCCTAAACATAGTAATAAAAAGGATCACCTTTTTTCTTTAATCATTTTTTTGAAACTTTTCAAGGTGCTGAAAGTTTTTGCACTAGAATTGTTTGTTGACAATTCAATTTGTTGTTAGTTTTTTTCACAAATTTTTGTTCCAACGATGGAAGGTTATCCACATTATGGAGATTACTCACAATCACAAGGGTGGAATCAAAATTCCCAAGAAATGTGGGTTGCCCTATCCATGGTTCAAATTCAAATTGTCTAATTTGAGAATGTCCAATTATAATACATTTCATCTAGTGGAAAAGAATTCACAACCTTCACATATGAAGATCCCTTCTAGTGACAAGAATGTAAGATTTCTTGGAAAGAAGTGCTCAATTTGTTTTTTAGAATGTTTAGATTTTGTGGACAAAATAATGGAGATTGTGGGGATCAAAGAAGAAGAGATGGGCCATGATAAAATCATGTGTTTGTTCTTTTGTTCAAATTGAGTTTACACTAAGAAAAAATGCCCTTAAACCATTTCCCATGGGTTTTCATATGGTTTCATCCAAAAAGTGGGGTACCATGAGGTTTAATAGGCCATGGTTGAAGAGTTTTAACGTAAACCACCCTGAAATTGAATACAAAATTGTAAGAGCTTTAGTATAATAAAAGTAAGTAACAAGTAGCTTTAAAATTGATTAAGGAATATTGTGTTTCTCCCTACTTTTATATGAGAATTTTGATACATTTTAAATTATAATATAAAAACTAAAAGTCTATAAGTACATTTTATTATGCCATTAACTTGAAAGTATAAAATATCCAATATTCCATGTGTTTGCAACCTATTTTGAAAGTTGTGAACTTTGCTTGAATTTTGATGAATTTATTTAAACCTACTTTAAACATGTGCTTTTAAAATATAGTTGTAACAAAGTAAAAAAAACAAGTTCATATCAAACATTGAATTAAATACTATTTTTTGGTTCAACATATCAAAGCTTATTTGACAGTTACTTTCCATTTATGTTGCAAGGTAATTTGTTGGGTCCATTTTACCATCTTTTCACCTCAAAATAGAAAGAGCATGCAAACAATAAAATGCAAAACCACATAACAAAGAAAAATTTGATAACGATTTGTGGTGAATGGATATAATGTGATAAAAAAATGAAGAACATGACGGAGAAGAGGTGCAAAGGCACTAAACACAAGGTGATAAAGGTGGGGGACATCATGATGGAGAGGAATTTAGGGTGATTGCAAGGTGATGAATAAAACTTACAAACACAAGGCGATGGAAACAAGTTGGAGAATCCAATGTGATGGAAATACAAGAACACATGAAAAAAAAACTTAAAGAAATGGAAAACCCTTAAACTCTAACCCTTATAACCAAAACTAGAATAAAAATTTTGAGAAAATTTTGGTTTAATTTAGGTTCTAAATTTAAAACCTAATTTACCAGCTTAGTTTGTTTATTAAAAATAAAAAATAACAAATTGGAATGTTAGTTTTAACTCCTCCTATCCAACCTAGAATTAATGTTAGGTTCCCATGTCAATTCCCCTACCCATTGATTTCAAGGCTTTAGTTAAATTTGGAGGTTTCTTGATTTTTGGTCAAGTTTCAACTAATTTTTTTGCAATCATAACCAAAACTGGTAGTTCTAAATTGCCAAATTAAATAATTGCCCAACATTGGTAAGGAGATTTGGTAAGGACATGGTTCACTATAATTTTATTTAAAGATCAATCATTAAATAATAAAAGATTTGCAATCAAAGGTTACACAAGTTTGCGTTTGGTTTGACCTTATTCATTTGTAGTCATTGGATATGAAAATGATGTGATTTTTGGGTTTTTTAATTGTTAATTTTCTATGTTTGTTCAAGTAGGTAACCAAAAACATAAAATTATAATTACTTTTTTGATTTCCATACCTCTTATTTATAGCCAAATTTTGGTACAACTTTTTATTAATGATGGCCACTTTGGTTACATCACAAAATTGACAGAATGAACATTGAATGATGGGATTGTCCATGCAATGATCTAAATGCTATGGTTGTGGAACTTAAAAATTTCAAAGTTTTTCATATGAAAAACTTGGTTAGTGTTTTCCAAAAAACTAGAAAAACCAATTGAATGTACGTTAGAGAAATTTTTTTTGAGAATTTCTCAATTGTTTTGTTGAAAAAACAACAATTTTTTTCCAAAAGAAAACAATGGACTTTAAAATTATGAAGTATGGTTCAAATTATTTGTTTAGGGAGATTTCACACTTATGTGTTATATCTATGTTTTAATTTATATGAGTTTGTTTAGTTTGACTTGGGGAACAAGTGGTTGTCCCTTCACCATTTGTGTAGATGAAGGTGAACTCCTTCAAATGACATAGCTTTGGTAAAATGAACAATGGTGTTAGAATTGAATATCCTCCTAGTTGAGCATTATGAATAAAAGTTCTTTGTGATTTTTAAGAGTGTCATTATTAAATTTGTGCATGTTGCATAGTGGGGATTGATGTTTACCTTTTATACATGTGTAGCACTTGTGTCATGTGTACACTAAATAATACATGATATGATTAAATTGATATCTTATGTATCCATGAGTGTTGGGTACATATGTCCATTGCAACATACTAGTTGCATTGTTTTTTCCTCAATTTGTGCATTGGATATCAATGTTCAAATGTTCTAGAAATGGACATATTAGTCAGGTCTAAATAACAACCTACATGTCTTGTGTATGAGCATGAATAGTTGGTATGAGATTAGCATCTTGGAAAGGAACATTCACATTGATTGAGCTTCTATTTAAAATGTGAAAAACATTGTTGCAGAAAAAGAAAGACAATCATGTCTGGTTGACTTAGGCTCTGAAAAAACATCACACTTCCCTAAATGTCTTGAAGTGCATTTCAAATGTGCACTGTTCATTCATTGGCAGCTTGCCCTTTTTCTGTTGCTGCAATCCTGATAAAAAGATTTCAGACCTAACTTGCCAAGCTTTACTAAAGACAAATACATATTTAGAGGTACACTTTTTCTTCGCACACAATGAAAAGACAGCTTTGGGTATGGTTAAGTGCACTGGTAACAAACAAATAACAAGGGTATTTCTTGAACTTTCCAGAGAATGATATCAATGATTTCTGTTTTACATATCAAGGTACATACCCATTGAAACCCTATATAAAAAATCAACACTACTATCAACAATGGACATATATGTTGGGTGTGAGTACACAGTCTTTTTTTTTTCTTTTGGCAAAAAATCATCAAATGGCAATGCTGCCTCTAATTTCTGGCGAAAATTCCCCTATTCTTGACCCAATGCTTGAGGTTCATCTTGATGGTGTGGATTGATTGAGTATGGTGTTTTTGATTTCGTGACTAGCCTAACGAAGGCAGCTTGGAGAACCTGACTTTTCTCTAGCTGGAGTTCAGTATGAGGCACTGGTACGAGGTACAACTGTTTGGAAAAGGAGCTTTGGGAGCCGAAGGCTGGCCTATCTTTCACATGTCCACTTATATTGGGAAGCTTTTGGAAGGGAATCTTGTTGGTAAGGGTTAGCTTTTACTGCATGGGATTTTGATAGCCCAACTACAAGAACCTGATGATGAGTTTTAGAAGTTCTTGGGAGCTTATTTTCCTGTTTTTGACTCCAACTGGAAAATATACAGTCAGAGTATCCAAATACATTTGAGGCTATCCTTTTCTGAGAATGAAGTTTTTTGTGATCTAGATCTCTATGGATTCTAAGTAAAGTGCACAATGTACCATAGGGTTGGATTGAGGCTTCATTCATGCAAGTGGGAAAGAGAAATGATTTAAAAGCCCATCTCCTTGCTCAACTTGCTTAGTGCTACTGATGATGGGTTTAAGTTGTATGTTTCGTGTTTTCTCCTCTTAGGGCTCCCCCAGTGCGTTCGGCACTTTCGGATGTGGTCTTTTGTTTGGACTTTGGTCCTTTCTTTTTTCTTCTCTTGTTCCCTTGTATGGTGTTTTTCCTTTATTTATTTATTTATTTATTTAGGATTATAGTGAAGGGGGAAGCAATGAAATAATGAACTCATTAATCATTTCCTTGCAAAAAGCCCCCTTTTATGGCAAATTTCTGGCTCTTATTGCTGAGTCCCTTTACTTTGCAAATAACTTAAAAAAATATGCCAAATAAAATAACTGGTGGTTATATTGCCATCCTTCACCTCCCTCTCCCAACCCTATCAACAAAAAATGTCACCATGGCCCACCACAAAGAAATTCCCATCCAGTTGCAATGGGGGAACCATAAATATTAACCTGCTCAATTTTTTTTTTCAAAACATTTCCTAAAACAATTAGGTATTATTGGGGAGGAGGTGAACTATCCAACATATTGAGTTTTGCACTATTTTACGGATATACTTCAACCAAAATATGTTGTACAGGCCACTCTTTGCTACTAAACTGGAAGGAAGAGAGAGAGAGAGAGAGAGGATATGTTTACACAGTGTATGAAGTTTATGCTATGAAAGAACTTTATCCTAATCCATCAACCCACCAACAGCAACAACAGATCATAAGCAGCAGTGAAGCCGGTGACTAGCAATTCCTTCCACACCACCTACAATACGAAATCATAAGGACAGAGGTCAGATGAAATTAAAGGTGTGAATGGATGATGAGTCTGTAACAAGCCTGCTAAAACTATTATTGCTGGAACAGAGGAAGTTAACACTAGCATAGGACAACAGAAAGAAGCAAAAGATATAGAACGTGTGCTATTTTATAGGTCCTACTGTACTTAGTTGCAGCTAGCTACTATTTGGTGATCATGCCCAGACCCTTTTCTTTTATTGCTGGCAATATATAGCCAGAAAAGGAAAAAATAAAATTAAAGTGTTAAAATCAAGTTCTTTTAGAGAATTTCAATAGAAAAAAGTAAACCAATTTAGAAAAAACAAAATTTGGCCAGCTCTTTATACGTGGTTCAATTAGGTAGCCAAAAATATAAAAGGATGTTTAATTTCTTTATTTTCATATTTAGCTAATAGTGAAATCTTCCTTAGGATGATAGCCATTTTGGCTACATCACAAAAATTGACAGAGAAAACATTGAGATTCAATATGATGAGCAGGAACTAACTCAAATTAGTTTAGACTTTTTAAACAACCCATAATTAAGAGATGAGATAGAAAGTAAGGTTTTATAAAATTATTGTGTCTGGACAGAGTTAGTAAGTTAGTAGTCATATTAACTAACTATTGTTAAGCTAGGAGCCTGAGGTAATTGGAACAGCAGCAGGGAGTCAGATTCTGCCTATTAATATGTGATCCTTACCAGAGTCCCTCTTCATTGCACTAGACTTTAGAGAAAGTTTTGGGTGTACTATCTATCTTCACAAATTCTCCAGTTTGCACGGCTCCTCGCTGTAAGCTGCTCTCCTAGAACATTCAACCACCCAGCAAGCAAGCAGGCTGCAGCTGATGTTGCTCATGTGAGCTTTTTCCTCCTGCAGTTCAAGGTTTTGGTTTGGTGATCATGGGTGATGGTGCTTTTTGGGAGGGGGGGTTTTCTTGAGTACAAGAGTTTAGAAATTGTTGAGATTGAGATTTGAGGAAGCTGTTGTTCAGCGAAGAATTAGAGTTCATAGACAGACACTGCGTGCCGACGAGGGTCGGGGTTTGAGCTGTTTTAAACCAGTACTAGTTTTAGATACTTAGATGCCAAGCTCATGTGGTTGTTCACAGCGGAGATACTTGTGTTTTTTTGTGCAAAAAGAGATTGTGTTTGTGAGGAAATTACTATAGAAATATATCAGATATGATCTTTGTTGTTGCGTTGAGTTAGATAACAGGTTGGGTGATTGAAGAAAGGAGGAGGGAGGAGGGGGAGGAGGAGAAGCGCCTCTTGTGCAGAGACTAGGTGGGTAAGTAATTAGCAAGTAGGCCGGCCGGCGCGCGCGGGATCTTCAGAAGCATTCGGCAAGATGCCAGATCATTTCGTTTCTCCATCCAACCGCCGGAGCAAGCAGCTCCGTGATCAGACTTCCACTTGTCCCAGGTGCGGGTGCGCCGCGGACATCAGCTCATCTGAGCACTCCATTTGCTCCAATTGTTCCAGCCTTCTTCTTCCCGACGGTCAAGCGAGCGCCATACTTATATCTCCTCATGATCTCACCACGTCCTCGACCAAGTCTAGTGTCGACAAAGCTGCCGGTGGCGGTGGAAGCGCAGTACTCTCATGTGATCATCTCGCCGTGGCATCGACCAAGCCTGAGGCTGTTGAGTATCGTCATGGAACTTCAGGTCATGAAGGTGAGGCCTATAGCATCTTCAATACCACCATCTCGAAGCCTGCTGCTGCTGCTGCCATCGTCGAAGGATTGGAGACCGCTACCCGCACGCGGGCGGACACAAGGTGCACCGCCGAACAGGTTGCCCCTACGCAGCAGCCAATTTCCTTGACAGATCTCTTTCGCGTCGTGAGTAGCTGCGCATCTGCGCGAGAGCTAGTGACCCGCCGCGCTGATGAAATTGCTGCCTGCACGGATATCGAGCTAGAAAGCCGCCCTGCGGCTGCATTCCGCAATGTTCCGAGATGTCGAAGATCATCTTCAACCTCTTCTACACCTGCAGGGCAAAAGAGACCCGAGAGGTACTGCATCATCATTCAATATTTTCCTTCAAGTCTTGTGTTTTAATCTTCGTCTCGGATGATGATCATCCATGCATGGCAGAGTGCTAAGTTTTCTTTCAAAACCTTGCTTGCACGCGGCTTGCAGGAGTTGCCGGATGAAACGGTCCTCGTCATTAAAGCTCCGAGAGAAAAATGTTCGTGCAGGACCAGCTGCGCCGGTGTCAGAAGTTGATGCAGCTCTAAGATCTTCTTCTGGGACTAACGAGACCCGCACTCGGCGGACGAAGTGGTCGAAGTCAGAGTCGGAACATAAGTTCTATGGAGTGCGAACTCGGAGAGGAGTGAGGGGGTTTTTGGTAGAGATTCGACCTCAGAAGTGGAAGAATACCATCTGGTTGGGAACTTACGACACACCCATGGAAGCTGCAGCAGCTTACGACGCAGGTGTTTTCTACACTGACAAGCCCAAGAAGAAGTACAACTTGATCCAATACTTAAAGTTTCCGTTCCCTCCTCTTCCCCCTCATCTGGATGTCCGCAGCTCCTCACCAGCAGTAAAGAACGAAGTCAAGGTTTTTGTCAAAAAGCAGGCGATCTTGGCTTCAAAGATGGTGAAAGAGCATGCGAACAGATCATCAGCTGCTGTTGGTTACGGATCGTCAATAGATGGTGTGCAGGCAGGTATGGAAGCACGCTCGGCCTCGCGGCCGCCGACGGTACTGCAGCAGGCCGCATCGTTAGCTGGAGCTTCTGATCTACAGCTGCTCCAGGCGCCGATCGTGAATGCCAGACTAGTGGATACTGTTCCTGAATCCACAGGTTTTTCATCTGCTGCTGCAACACTAGGGTTACATGGATCTTGTAACCGCGATTCTGACTTCGAGATGGATCAACTTGCTGGGATTTTTTTCTGTGGACCATCACTACAACAATATCGATGCGGTTTACCCATGGATCAGCTGGAACCTGCTACTGCAATTTGGAGCCAGGCGGATGAGCCCTCATGGCAGCGTCTAGGAGGCGGGTGTGACGATCTAATTCCAGTTATCAAGAACATCTCTCCATGCAGTCTACTTCAACAAGATGATCATCATTTGCTGCAGCAGGATGAGTTTGCAGCTCACGAGTTCAAATGTCAACCTACTTCCGCAATTGCTGCAGCTACCACTTCTTCAAACTTAGGAATGCTGCAGGCGGCTGCTGCCGGGTCGACGACCGCCACCTGCAGCATGATCTGTAATAATTATAATTCTCATGGGATTCGCATGGGCTCTGGCACCTCCACCATGTTCAACTTGGTGCAGCAGGACAGTAGTACTGTGGACTTCTCCTGCATTGCAGTCCAGAATTATCTACAACAACAAGAAGCTGCTGAAATGGAATTCGATAACTCTAACATGGATTTGTTCACACAATTAATGACAAGCTGGTGATGATCACATCAACTTAGTTGGTTTTGGCAGAATTGACGCAATGTCATAGAAGTGGAAGATGCATACACTGGAAAGAGAAGCTGTGTAGATAGAAGAATAATCTAGCTGATCTATATCTGATCTATTCCTGATCTACAGCATATATATGCTGAAACACAGTGCCACGCCATGATCCTGATTCAGGATAACATAGGAGTGAACTGCCTGAAAGATAGCACTGATAAGTCTGACAGTTCCTACGTAACACTTAACTTAATATCTGAAGGTAACTCTTTTTCTAATGTTAGGAGTGTTTTCTGTCAACACCGTCTCTCACTCCTAACATACTCTCTAAGGCTTTTAGCCAATGACGTTTTGCGACAGAAAATATTTCCTATTCCCTAGATAGGTTATCTATTGATATTACACCAATAGCTGATCTAAGAGTTTCAAATCTAGTTCTACCTAGAGGTTTAGTGAATATGTCAGCTACTTGTTGAGATGTAGGAATGTATTCAATATTAATGGATCCATCTTCTACTTTCTCTCTAATAAAGTGCTGCTGAATTTCCATGTGCTTTGATTTTGAATGAAAGATTGATTATTCACTAGCTTTATACTACTCTGATTATCACATAATAATGTGATAGTCTCTTCTTGTTTCAACAAACCAAGTTCTAACATCAAAAACCGAAGTCACATAGTCTCTTTTGATCCTTCAGAGAGTGCCTTGTATTCAGCTTCAATCAATGAGGCTGCAACAAAAGATTGTCTTTTTGCACTCCAAGATATTTGGTGATGATCCTAGGTGAAACAGAAATCCTGACATTGACCTTCGGTGATCGTCATCTCCTGCCCAATCAGAGTCTACATACCCTTTGAATGTGCAATCTCCTGCGCTTTGGAGACCTA
The DNA here is from genome assembly GCA_963921925.1 of Sphagnum tenellum. NCBI lineage: Eukaryota > Viridiplantae > Streptophyta > Sphagnopsida > Sphagnales > Sphagnaceae > Sphagnum > Sphagnum tenellum. The sequence continues at coordinate 3,959,313 of OY998155.1, forward strand.
AGCCATAATTGATTGTCCCCTTGACATACTAAAGGATTTGGTCTACAGCAGCCATATGGGCTTCTTGCGGTGAACTCAAGAATCTACTAGTGATACTAACTGCTGCAGAAATATCTGGCTTAGCGTGGGTTAAGCAAATAAGCTTTCCAACTTTCCTTCTATACAAAGTTTCATCAGTGAACGGGCTTCTCATGTCTGCTACTCTTGTGTGAAATTCTGGTGCATGGGAACATTGCATAGCTTGCATTGTTCCATGCCAAACTCAACAAGCATATCTCAAATGTACCCTCTTTGAGTCAAGAATATGCAATTAAGTAGGTACACAAATTCTATTCCTATGTAGAATAAAACTCTGCCTAAGTCCATCATCTCAAATGTTGCCAATAGTTGTTCCTTCAACAGTTGGATCTTTTCATCAAGATTTTCTGTAAGAAGGAGATCATTCACATATAACAACAAAATTAGAATGTTTCCATTCTTAATCTTGTAGGACATGTTGTGGTCATGATCACTTCTCACAAGACCTTGGTCCTTCAAAAAATTATTGAAATTTTTTTGTAGCACGCTCAAGGAGACTGTTTCAAGCCATACAAGGCTTTCTTCAATTTGTAAAATAAGTGTTCCTTCCTAGGTTCTACAAAACCTTGTGGTTGATGCATGAATATTTGTTCATGCAACTCTCCATGCAAGAACATGATCTTGACATCCAAATGGTTGATGCTCCAATTGCATTGTGATGCAAGTGCACACACTAGTCTATTGTGCTCCACTTTACCACTATGGCAAATGTCTCCAAGCATTGTTGGGTGTGGTCACAATCAAACGAGCCAAAAAGACGTTAGGTGATCGAAAAAATTGCATTTTTTGTTACATTTGTCTATGTGGTGCCATTTGAATTTCATGACAATTATGGGAAGTAGTACTTATTTTCAAATATGAATGATGAGGAGTCTAAATCAAATTGTCAAAATTTTTAATTTCATGTTTTGTTTGTTGTTTAGGACTTTTGAAGTTGAAGTTTTGTAGATCCAAGAAAGGAGTCAATCATAAAGGGGTCTTTAATTTTCACAATACAGACTTCTTTTACACTCAATGTTTTTGGAGTAATGGGGAAATATGAAACACATCTTAAAAAAACATATTGTAAGAAATGTGTAGCTTTTTTTAAAGTGGAAATTTAAAGCATGTTGAAGTTCAAAAGTCTTTTGCCATGTGTAAATGTGGTGCAATAACATGTTGTTTGTAGCAAATTTCCTATTTTGTTGTAAGTGAATTGTGAAATCATCAATGTGTTTTGATGTGATTTGACATGTTATTAGATCTACCTCAAAAATATGTGTATCTAAAATTTAAAAAAATTGATCCACAACAATTAGTGAAGTAATTTGGGCAATGCCCAAGTTAGTTTAGAACAATTTGCAACAAGTCCCACACAAAAATTCAATATAATCTTGATGCACCACTAAATCAAATGCAACTAGGTCTAATTTGGAACAATGAACAAGTAACTCAACATAGTTTCATTCTTCAAATGATGAATTTGTTATGAGGATTGGCCTATTTTTTCTTCATCCATCATCCTAAACCCTAAAATGGCATTGTCACCATCCATTAGCATTTGATGGTCCAAAAGGTTGCTTAATTTGAAAACATGTTTGTTTCCTTCACGCAGTGATCGGGGTTCATGTGTTTGTAGAAAGATGCTTGTTAGGTGTGACTGTGTGTGCACTATGAATTGAAGCTTTCCTCGTATCATTTGCTGCACATCATTGAACTTCATACTTGGCAGGAGTGAACATGTGCAGCAAGGAGCATTGATTTCTATTGGTCATGATGTGAAGTTTCAAGATGGACACTAGAGATGGACGATTGGTGATAACAAATGTCATGTGCATTTGAGTTTAGGAAAGTTGTCATTGAAGGAAGCTGAAACCCATGATGAACTTGTCCACTAGAGCTCCAAAACATACAAATGTTTCAACTTTTGGCATTTGTTCTTGTATTTTTTTCTTGGATGTAACATGCCTAGAATTCTTGTTACTCCTATCATTGCCCCCCCCAAGCCACATATAACATTATGTTTTCCAACAAATAATTTTTTAATGTAACAACTAAAATGCAGTAACATTTTAATCCTCTTTTTTCAAACAATGCAAGTGACTATGTAGGAATTCATTATGGTAGACATTACTTGTGTATTCTTGTAGTAATTAGTGGAGGCGGGTTTTGAAGTAATATTTCCAACTTCCTCACTTAATTATGTGTTTACCAACTCCTACATTAGGTTTCAGTTTCAATGTCAAAAGTTATGGAGTTGGTGTTGTTTAGATAATCCATGTAAGTTTAATAAGTATGGTTCAATTTGTAACTTTCTGACGTTATACACTGAAGAATAGTTTGAAAGTGGAATTAGCCAAATTGTTCATTGATGAGGTGAAACACTATTGTATGTAGGTGGTTTTGGGTTTTTCTTTTGGCAAAGTGAACATTGATTTCCCAAATTTTGATGTTAATATGTGAAGCTCACTTTAATACAAAATATATTAGCTATTGCCACACTTATAATGATGGCATTTTGAACTTACTTGACTCATTAGGTAATGAATTGCCCCCCCACTAATAATTTTGGAAAAAAATGGAAGGTCCACAATGAACTTGGCTTGGTGATTATTTAGGGGTTTTGGTTTACAGTTTAATGGAATTTAAGGTTGGTTTCATTTGCAAGTGGGTTGCTATGGTTTACAGTTGAGTTGGGATTATGAACTTTTTAGACATGGAAACATTTCATCATTTCCTTGACTCTTGAGCTAAACCATTTCATGTTCAACTATGTGATTAATAAATGAAGCAGTGATTAACTTCGTATGTGTCAATGATCTACTTTCAATACCTGCAACTTGCAAAATCAATTTCACTATAATTTTTTCAAAGTCCTATCATCATTGGATTTATATTGTGTAATTAGTTTTCATGCAAGCATTCCATGGAGGTTCTTCTATAATGATGCAATTGTATTATGGGGTTTAAAACTCTAAATACATGAAGTATTTGGTTTAGGTTTGTAAATGGATGCTTAAGTCTAAGAATGTGTGTTGTGGCAAACCTTACATCAATTGTCTTATGTTGCTCATTGATTAAAAAGCTTTTTGATACCAAAAAAAAAATTGTCAAATTTAGATTGGAATTGGTTATTAGGGAATGTTGACATTAGATCACATGCTCTAAATTTTTGTTGTGATGCGTGTTAAAATTGTAGATCACACTTTAATGGGTAGAAGAAAAAATAATTCAAAAGGGCCTACTAAAAGGGTGATGATGAAGGCAAAGCGTAGCATTAAACTTCTTATTGATGAATCACCATCTGTTACCACTGAGCTTGTTAATCCCACCATAGATAGGGTTATTGCTAATGAATCACCATTTGTTGCGATTAAGGTTGATAATCACACCACAAATAGGGTTTGTGCAGATGAATCACCATCTGTTGCCATTGAGGTTGATAATCCCACCACAAATAGGTTTGTGCTAAAGAATCACCATTTGCCGCCACTGAGGTTGATAATCCCACCACAAATAGGTTTGTGCTAAAGAATCACTATTTGCCACCACTGAGGTTGATAATCCCACCACAAATAGGTTTGTGCTAAAGAATCACTATTTGCCACCACTGAGGTTGATAATCCCACCACAAATAGGTTTGTGCTAAATAATCACCATTTGTTGCCACTGAGGTTGTTAATCCCACCACAAACATGGTTTTGGTTAGTGAATCACCATTTGCTGCCAATGAGGTTATTAATCCCACCACAAATAAGGTTCTTGTTGATGAATCACCATCTACTACCATTGAGGTTGTTAATCCCACCATAAATAGGGTTCTTGCTAATGAATCACCATTTATTACCACCAAGGTTATTAATCCCACCATAGATAATGAGGGCAATGGGGGAGGAAAAACAAATTCGCAAGGAGGATCGACCATGCCAAGGGCTGAAACTACAAGACCACGAGTACATGATCACATAGCTCAAAAATAAGAGCTAAGGAAGGAAAAAAACAAAAAGCACAAATAGGCCTCACGTGCAAAACTAGTTGTAGCAAATGACAAGACTAAAGGGGTGTTGTTGTCAACATTAGCATCTAGTGGGTCAAGTGATGTAATCACACACTTTCTACACAGGGGGCAAGACGATCAATTACAATTTTGGCCAAGAATTATGCTTTACAACTAGTGCAAAACTTGCATGGTTATGAATTGGAGATCTAGCAACAAGTTTTTGGAAAAAAATTTAGACATGAGCTATTGAAACCGTTGTTACCTAATTTGGGGAAACTAAACAAAGCCACCTTATAATGGAGAGTGTCAAAATTGGAGTTTCCACACACCTTGCAAATGGGTGTACAACCAAACATTCTATTGCAAGGGACCTCATAGGCACATTAACCTTTATTAGGTTGGCAAGTGGCAAAATAGTTGCAAAACACCTAGGGTTTGATAGACATTATATCTATCAAAGTTTACAACATCATAATCTCATTGATGATGGTGCCATAGATTTCTGGTTGGGGACAAAAAGGCGTGAATGGTGTATTACACTTTCAATAGAATTAAAAACACTTGTTGTAGAATGGTGGACCATGGAGACAATTATATCTCATGATTGGAAAAAGGTCTACAAAAAAAGAATTAGTGTTAAGCAACTTATAGATTATTCCACCCATCTCTTACAAATGTCACAAGTAAGTGATTAAAAAACATTATCATGGCTAGTCAGATTGTGGTAACATAATTACATTTACTCCATGTGTTACTTCATAACTTCATTGTTACATTTAATGTAAACATTAGTTTGGAGTTAAGTGAATATGTTGAAACATTAATGAATATAATCTACTAAATTTGATGTGCATTGCAGCTAGATTTTTTCACTACATTCAAGGAAAACATTTCAATGCCAAAGATTGAATTCATTGCCTTCATTTTGTTGAAGCCTTGGTTTGTTGAACACATGAAAGAATGGACAACTTGTTGATGTTGTTACCATACTAAGCTTGTGGAGCTATGCATTGGCCTAAACAATATGCGTTCCAAAATTGAAGGTCTTCATGCCAATTGTGATTGTAGATGTGTAAATTTTTGTGGCTTGCCATGTGCTAATCAAAATGTGGGAGAATGTTGTGCCAATCAGGCCTCATTTTCTAGGCTTATTGATTTGTTGACTACCATTGTTTGTCCCAAAGCAAATGGGCAAGAATGGCATAAGAGATCATGTTTAATGGCTGACTACACTTTATGTGGTATCAAGACTTTGAAGGTGTGCCCAACTGAAGAGATTTAGAGCACAAAGATGATGCAATGGCAAAGATATGGAAAGGTAGTAGTTGGGCAAAAAGACAATGGCGAAAATAAAAAATCACTTAGTTGCAATATATAGATACTTCAACCTTTGAATTGTTGGACTACCTGCATCCAAAATTGAAAGATTTTGCGACCCACAACTTTATTGCAAAGTGGCAGGATAAAGTATTAAATTCACTTCCATAAAGAGTTGGAACATTTCCAAGTTTTGATTGTTGTTTTACTTTAACATTCATAAGAATCATAGGTGACCTCCATGGTCTTTCATAGCATGACTTTTCTATTAACTAAATCAATGAGTCATCCAACAACAACAAAATATAAACTTTGAACAATATCCACATGGGTATAACTAGAGTCATTGACATTTGGGTTCCACATGGCTATTATTTACATATGTGGAAAGAAAACAACTACAAAAATGATTGTGTCATTTTTGGGGTCCATGTGCACATTAATTACAAGTTGTTGGGTGCCATGTCATATTACCAATAAATCCACATCACATGCATATGACTTAGATGTGACAAAAAAATAACTATATTAGATTATACATGTACATAATGGACACTTCAACTTTGCCACATCACAAGTTGTTATTCATTTGTTTTAACAACTTTACATTTTCAATTTGGCTATATTAAAAATGAACACATGTGAACACATGCTCACAACAAGCTAAGCATCCATTCCAAGAACATAATATATTTTTGAATCAATAGATTTCATTAAATTATGTGTCGGATGTCTTTAAAAAATATAATTTCATTTATTAGTTGTAATATCAACTAGATTACAACTACAAACATTGCCACATGGAATGACTAGTTGTAAATATGGTTTATAGTTGTTTCTTGAGTTGTTTAGGACCACTAGTCATTTAAGTTGTGGTTGCATAGGACAACATTTTCTCTTGTGATGTTATTGTTGCCAAGTTGCAAAATCATCACCATGAAAAAAACCTTAAATCCTAAGTTGTAAATATTTCTTGTGACACCAACCCTTATTCATCATTGTTGTTACCATCATGATTGAAATTTTGGTCATCTTGCATACCATACCTATGACTCTTGTTTGACAAGTTTTGCCAAAATAATCGATTTTTTGAAAAAATGGGGTTTGGCACCCATAGTTTGAATATTTTAGAATTTCAAAAATAGTCTTTAAATATGTTAAGTCCACTAGTAAATTTGAAAGTTATCTTGTGTTTTGAAATGGGTTTGTTTTTTCTAGAATCTTGGCAAATTTCTTACAATCCCCCCCCCCCCCGCCCCCCCCCCCCTCAATTGGCCATCTTAGGAATTAATTAGTGTTAAATGTAAATTGTAGGTAAAGGACTTCAAATTTTCTACATTGCCATTTGGTGGCAATGCAATGAAGACTAAATTTACCAATACTACTTTTACAATTTAAATATAAATTTATACGATTGATTAAATTTTTTGATGGAATTACATTGTAAAAAATGACAGTGCCATAATTTAATTATGGAAGAATGAGATGATTGAAAGTAGGATTTTAGAAGCAATAGTGGATTGCTTTCAAAAACTAGTAGATGAGATTTGGGAATGGAGAAGGCTCACAATTTCAAGTTCTATGTTGGAGTTTTTTTTCAAGCCTCCAAGGTCAAGTTTAAGATTATTTATGTGTTGAAAACTTAAGATAAATTACAAAATTTGAAATTCTTAGTTGAAAGTTTTACTTTCTATGTTCATTTTGAATTGTGATTCACTGGGTGATGTTATTTTTTGTTATTTTTTATTCTCAAACTTTTTGTTTGTTTGGAAAATTGGTTCATTTCTTCAAGTGTTGATTATATTATTTCATCATTAGAACCTACACCCTATCCCTTGGGTTTTTAAGGTGTTGAAGATTGTGGAAATTGTGATTTTGTGTACTAAAAGTTTTAGAATTCAATGTGATCCAAGATTTTTACAATTTTTGTTTGTGTTTTGTGCTTTTCTTCAAAGGTAATTCAATCCAAGATTTTTGACATTTTGTTCATGTTTTGTGTTCCTTTTCAAAGGCAACTTTTGTTTGCAACTTTGCATAAACTGTGACAATGTGACTCCATGAAGGGTTTTAATGTTTTGACTTGAATTATTGAAATAGGTGTATTGATATTTTTGGATTCTCCTTGAAATAAAAGCATCATATTACCACTACATAAGGGCTGATCTTGATGGTGATCAGAACAAACCTATCTTATTCACTTATTTGGATGTTGGAATAAATTATAACAATCTACATCCTTGCCCAATCTTCCATCTTTCTCGCCTTCATAATTAGGCTCCATTCCTTAAAGCATGATAGATGTTGAAATGGTGGTCAAATTTCATGATGCACAAGAGGTTGCATTGTTGGAAGGAAAATGTTTCATGATTGGATTTAGGTGTCAAGAAATTGTAGATTGCGATTGTCTTTTTCAAATATGTAATATTGATGCATGAAGTGAAAGTTATCCCATGGGAAAAAATATTATTTATTGTTTTGTTTTATTCGTAGATGTATCATGTTTTACGACAAATTCATATCATGGGGCCCCATTAATGTTTTACGACAAATTTTGCATTGATGCAATGGGACATGAAGTTTGTATGTTATTCTATATCGTGGTTGTTGTCACTATTACCAAAAAAGGGATATCAATGTCCCAAGAATTTATGGATGTACCATGGCTTGAAGTTAATATGATTAAATGACATACATTTGGTACTAAAGTGGGTAACTTGACTGGAATAGATTTCTTTATTTAAAAGGTTGGTCACCCATTAGTTTTAAATGTTTAATCTTGCACAACTATCATTTGAACTATAAACAAATATATATTACACACATTGCCATTCAAATTTGGAATGCTTTAATTTATCATTGTTTTGACAAGGCAGTGCCCCTAAAATCCCATTGGATCAACTTTTGTTGTTTGTGGATGACCATGTAACCCAAATGGCTAATGTTTTAGTTTTTTTGGGTGAGTTTTGAACTTGTATTTTGAATATTCTTCATGAATTTTGGCATTGTTGTTTGGGTTCTAAATGGATATGTAACATATTATCTTGTTGTAAGCATAACCAACCTATTAATACCTCTAATACAAATATGTGAAAGTGAATGTGTTAAATGTTGAGAAAGAGGATTAACTTTTGATTGACAAATGCAAATTATAGAGCCACGCCAACTTGAATTAATATGTTTCAAATTTCTTATGTGGATTGCAATTTACAACTATAATTAATTAATTAATTAAATATGTTTATTATTAGTTTTTTAAAAAAATTAACCTTTTTGTTCTCGTTCTATATGACCAAATGTACTCTTATTGCAACATCACCATAGGCAAATACACTTACTTGATAATGTTGCCAAAGTTTTCAATCCAACTTCTTGTCATTGTAATCACTATATAAACATTTGCAAATGACAATTTGCCATTATAACCACTCTTCAATATAAATAAAAAAATTGTCAAGTCACCTCCATCTAACACAAACATTTAATCACCTATGTTAATTGAAACCTTAGTTGTGTAGCCACATTAGCAACTACCTAGACTGGATACTAGTCTCAAAAGGTAGGGTTTTCTGATGTCACATTAAAGACCCCTATTGGGACAATAAAAAAACATACTGCAGACGTACTGCTACTTTTCCTAGTGCAGGTCTTAAATTACAAGGTAGGGGTTCTCCTTTATGGTGCAGGACTAGGTACTACTGTAAACCTGTGGCTTTCAAAATTCAAAGTGAATGATTTGACTTAGACAACATGCCCTTTGCACCCCAAAAAAAATCCATAAACAAAATTTGTATGCAAAATTTTCAGATGGAGAATTGACATATATGATGTATCAGACTATATATACCAGTGTCGGCCAGTTATTGAGCAAACACCCAGTTATCAATAAAGTTATCAATAACTTACTTAGCCGTTATTGAGTTTTTGAAGACTGGGTGGAGAACCTACCCTCTTGGTAGGTAGCAATCACAAAGGACCAGCACTATACCCTTATGAGTCGGGTATTGAATTTTCAAAGTTTAATAACCTACTTGGATCACTTGAATTTCAGTGAAGTAGGTTACCAATCTTAAAACCGTAAACCTGTGAATGATATGTATGATACTTGATGTTTGCCAAGTATACTTGTAATTGGGAGTATTACTTTGACAAGGAAATTCATAACCGATGAATCTTTTGGGGAAGGGGAGGGGTGGGTGGATTCTTTTATATATTACATATGTTTTTTAATAACCGGGTGAGTACAAAATTTAAAAAACCTACCCAGCCGGTTATATTATATATATATATATGGAGTACTGCCATGTTCATAACCTGCTTGCTATGTTTGTAACTTGACAGGTTATGAACAGTAACAAGACAGGTACATAAAATGTCATGTTAAGTATATAACATGCCATATACCCTCCTAGTACCCATAATATGAGATGTTATAGCCACAAAAGGGTATCTGGGCATCACCCAATTTATATATATATATTTTTTTGGGAAGATATTAAGTGGGCAGAGGGCACATAGGGTGAAAAAAAGAATGTGGAAGTACTATTGTACTTGTAGCATTAAGATGATTGGCGTATTTGCTTACCAATTTCCTGCAAAGATCAAGTACATTGATAAATTTTGGTTGCAAGTTCCAAGTCTCGCATCTTGAATGTTGCCAGAGTTTATCATTGATTAATAAAATTGCAATCTAATCGCACTTTAATGCAGATGCATGGTGCTTGAGCCTTCTGCACTGCTTTGGCTCAATAATTGTACGTCGCTTAACTTCAAGTTATAAAGTGCTAACTTCAGATATAATCATACAATATTATTGTTCCAACCTTCATTTCATTTTAACCTTTTTTTTTTTCTTCTTATTTTAAAGGCAAAAAAAGACCCAAACAAAGTATATAACTTTTAAGTTACATTGAAAACTCCATTATGAAAAATCTTGAAACCAAGATAACTTATGTTACCTTATAAGCCATTTCAGTTTCCAACTTCAACAATGTGAATACATAGAAGACCAAAAAAAGGCTCTCATTTTGCTATTTTCTTTGCATCATGGTACACTGAGATGTGATATATGTGGCTTGGATTTGGGACATGTTTTTAATTTGATGGGAATTGCTCAAATTGAAGAGTTGATTGTGAACCATTTGTAATCAATTTGATTGGGAGAAAACACAAACAAAACCAAACTATGAAGCATGTTTCAAAGTGGATTATGTTGTAAACATCTAAACCATGAGGGGTAACATAATAACAATTGTTAGTAGTATGTTTTTACAACCTAACTAATCAACTTGCGCATATTTACAATTGAGGTCATTAAAAGGATTGTCTTGCTCCAATATCTCACTAAACCTCAACAAGCTTGGTTAATTAGTATGAATGTCATAATGCATGTTATATGGTTTTAATTTTTCATTAAGTGAAAATTATATTAAAATTATTATGGTTAAAAAGAATCATGATTTTAATTAATTTTTATAAAAAAAGTTTGGAAACATAATTGAAGAATTCTAATTCATTGTTGACTTTTATCCAAAGAAATTCAAAAGGACTAACAACATTTTTTCAAAGCTTTTCATATTTTAATGAAAAATAACGACATAACATTCAAATAATGTAAAATGCCCATTTTCACAAAAGTGATGATAAAACTTTGAAAATTTTAGATTTTGGGGCTCCAAAGTAAAAATAAGTATACTAGTTTGTTTTTTCAAAATTTTAATAGGAGGTTAAGCACATGTGTATGCAAAACAATGGTCATTATTTGATTTTTGGATAGTCTTTTGGCACTTAGAAAACAACATTACTAGAATGGAAGTATCGTGGAGTGAACTTCACTCCTTACATAATTGTAAAATGGGTTTAAACATGTCAAAACTCTTCAATTAATCTCGACCATCCATTGTAGCAGTTATTGATCATATGATTAACCAAACATCTCCATTGAAATCATTAAAAAGAAATTGTGTTTACATGGGCTACCATGTGGCAAAGCAAAAAGGTTTAATTAGTCCTATCTTGTTAATGGTTCCTAATGTGGTACCTTAATTATAATTGTATGAGCACTTGTTTTTTCCTAATCAACATTCCATAATTTTCAATTTCTATTACATTGACCACCAAATATAGTTTGACATGGGGTCCAACTAATTGTTGATGAATTTTGTTATTGAATAGTATGAATGGGGTTTTGTATGATTTGTGTTATGTTGTTTATTTTCTTGGACCATCAATTATAATTTAATATCTCATGTGTGTATCAAAGAATAAAGACAATGTTACATTTTGAATTTTTGATCTCAATATGTGAGAGGTTTTGAAAATAACAATAGTGAAGGGTTAAGTTTTGACACCTTGAAGGTCACATGTTTAAGCTTGTAAACAATAAAGAAAAGAAAAAGGGAAGCAAGAAGAGCCCTCAAAGAATTTGGAAGGATGAAAGTTTTTTCCAATATCTATAAAAGTATCTTGACTATGTGATGAGTGAATATGTAACATAATTGATTTGCATTGTGTGTATCAACCAATAGAAAGAAGTATTATTTTTTTATGGATAATCAAAGTTCAATGTCCCATATCTACAAGTATTGAATTTGAGTTACTTTTTCCATTAGAATATATACATGGGCAACATTAACTTGCACAGATTTGTTGTCATTTGAAGATGCACTGTAACTTAATGTATGTGTTTTAAAGCTATATGGCAAGTCTATAATACAAAGACTTGCCATATAGCTTTAAAACACATGAAATCAACATTGATCATAATAAGAAATCATAGGATAATTTCTTAAAATATGCATTTAAATGTAATATTATGGAAATTAAAAGAAAATTCAATGAGAACATGTGTGTTAAATGCATGCAACTAAATATGTGTGTTGTAAATGATTAGATTATTATTATTAAATAATTAAGCACATTTTTGGTCTCACATTAAAACAATTTCCTTATTCATTTTTGTTTTTGGTTGTGTGTATCAAAAAAATGATTAAAAATTTGTGAGAAAATTCTATCCCACATAGAATATTATTTCTTATTCCTTTTCGTTTTTTTAAACTTCTCATTGCATTAAAAAAAATTTGGTAAAAGGAAAATTATTTGCTTTTCACTTTTAGTGATATGTATCAATTGCAAGTTACAAGTGTTTAATCACACATAAACAAAAAAAAATTGATTTATACTTTTGGTTGCATTTATTGTACTTGTCACTTATGATTGGCATTTTTGTTATTTAAGGAAAGAAATGAGGTCCAATACCCCAATTTGAACATGTCCAATTATCAACAAAGCAAAATATCATGTAGCTGAAAAGGCAAATCCACTTGGGTAGTAGCACCTTTGTTGTTGGTTTAGTGGATGGGACTATGATCCTATCGCAATGGATTAGGGGTTCATGGATTCCTAATAATATGTTAGACCACAATGACATTTTTCTTTTTTCTGGCACACCCTTTTGGGAAGTATTAAATGTCAAACATCTTTGAAGAGTATTGTATTTATTATTTTTTGATTTCAAATCCAAATCTAATTTTTACTTTAATCTGTTGGTCAACCTAGTACAAGGTTATTGAGTCACAAATAAAATCATTCTTTAGTTCATTTACAATTTTGGTTTGCATGTATTTATTTTCTTATTGTGCACTAACATAAAAGTTTTAAATTGTTTTTTAGTTTTTTCTGTGTGGGCACACAATAAGGTGAAGATGGGATATAATGTGTTCATTTTTTCACTTTTTTGTGTGTGCACACAATAGGGTGAGATCTTGTTTTGTTGCCTCTCTTTGTTTTACCATAGAATATCTTCACACTTTTCACACATTTGATGATTTGTGACATGGACTTTGTGTGACATATATGTGACAAATCATGGGAAAATTGTGAGATTGTGACATGTGGCAAAAGTGTTGGTTAAAAATGCTTGGAGAACTACATGAAAATGTTGACTCGTATCCGCATTTTGATTTCAAAATTATCCCCTTCCCCCTCCCCAACCATTTTTATAGAACTCCCAAATTAGTGACATAGAGATCAAATCACATTATGCTCATATGATCCCCTTTTTTTTCCTTCAAGTTTTTGATAATTATGATAAAGAGGTTAAACTAACGTATCCCACTCATTGTCTCAACTTTTTCACATGAGTCATAGGTAAACTAATTCACTCTTGGGTCAAAGTATCCCACTTTTTTTCATTCAAGGTTTTCATATTATTAACAAAGAGGTTAAACCATTTTTTTCCAAATTTTCCATGTTTAAATTATTACTTTATTACATTCAAGATTCTATTAATTAGTTAGAGGTAATGGGAAGACTCAACCATAAATGATGCTAAGTGGCATAATCAAGAAACAAATTGCAAAAGCAAATAGAAAAAGAAGAAACAAGAAATAGTAAAGAGGAAAATAGAGACCAATATGAGATTTGCAAGGCTATGGCAATGAAGGAAAATTATTCCTTGGAGCTCACAAGCTAAACTTTAGCCAAGCCCATGTTTCTTTTTCTTTTTCTGTTGATTGCAATTTAATGCCAACTCCATCCATCAATCTGCATACTATCATTTGTCTTTTTAAAAAAATATATAAATATGATAAATCTCTTATGACACTCCCAAGCAATATTTGAACACTTAGTCCAATTACATTTATACCAATTATGATATAAACAACTGAATCTTAGGACTATAACATGCAAGGGGGTATAACTTGAGATATTTTCAAAGAGTATTATTCTGTTTTCACATTATATAATATATAGTTTCTGGAAGCAAAATTATTGTGCCCATGTGTTTAGTATTTTGTGGATAGTTCATGACCAAAACCTAATTAACTAAGAGACTTGTTGCACGATCAATATAAAGAATGTTGAGATTTTGTATTGCTATTTGAATTATGCAAGTTACATTAACATTTACAATCTTGGCCTTGCAACTACTAGCTACATATGTCAATAAATATATATTCAACATTGATTAACACACTATTGGTGAAGTATTGGGCCAATGACCGACATATTTAACAAGTTATTAAAAAACTCATTCTATGAAATTTGAATTTTTGAAAGAAAATGATCATTCTTTTACTAAGTAACACCTTTGGGTTGTATGAACTCATTTTGACCCAAATTCCAAAACCAAATTAAATCTATTATTTTTCTGACTAGTTAGGTGTTTAAGGCTTGAAAAATATTTAGCATACTTCATATTCATTGTACTCATTTAAAATTTATCCAAATATTGCAATATGGATTGATTTCAATCTTTTGATGTAGTCAAGGTTGGCTACATGTCAAAGAGGATAGTAGAATTTCAAATTAAATTTTTGAAAAAAATTAGCATCATGTTGGAACCTTGATTGTCTAAATATGGCAATTCCAAGAATTGTTTCCTCAAAATCTAGTACCTTTGGTTCATTTTTTTCACAAAAGTCCCTATCGGTATTCTAGATGTCATGTTCTAGTCATTATATCTTAAAGAAAACATAAATATGATGGTATATTCAAATATTCAGACTTAAGAGGGTGAGTTGCTAGTTTGTAGTGTGGATGGAGGCCTCTTGTATTTTGTTTTCCATTCATATCTGTGATTTTAAAATAGATTTTCCTTTAATATAAATGATTGAATGGAAAAAACTTGATAAGAAAAATAAGACCCAAAACTTTGTTTTTGCTTTTTTTGAAAATTGTGAAATTATTATTGTGATCAAGTGTTTTGTAATTTTTCTTTGTTTTGAATTTCTTCCACCAACAAACACTGTTATGCTTTCAGCCTACATTCATTTTTTTATTACTTTCAAGATGTTCAAATATTCTCTCCAATGCATTTCTTTTACAATTGTTGAGCTGAGGCAAGTGAGTAAGTCTGGCTAAACTTGGACTTCACCATTAAAACTAGACTTAAACTTGACATTTTTGGGGTGGATAAACTAGTACAAGATTATCAATGTCTTTGGAAAGCTCTTGACAAGGAGGCATGGGCTTGGTTCCATGACGTTTGGACTTGTGCTGCCAAAAGTTCTTGATTTTTGAATGATTTCTTCACTGAAATTTTTTTAGATTGTAATTGAAAATTTCGGAGGAATTGGAATGTGCCTTTCAAGTTATTGGAAAGATCTTGATGAGCAGAATTTAATGGAATTTATTTGGTAAGATTTGGAGTCAGAATGTGGGAGATATTGATTTTCAACTGATTTCTGCCGCTGAAAATTCAAATATATTCCCAAAAACCAGATTTTGGAAGGACAAACCAGTTGAGGATGTGGTAACACTTGGGCCAATAGCACAGGCCACACTATTTGAATAAAAAATATGACAGAGAAAGTTTTATAACATGTTATCATTCATGCGAGAGTCCAAGCTTGGGTTTTTCACTGTCTATCTATGAAAAAAGTATTGCAATTGTTGAAGATTATCATGAAAAACTTGTGACCCATCAATGCTCTTGAAAAGTTTTGCATCGTTTCAAAGAGATGAATGATGAAGATTTCAAACTTGGATATTATCAAATTGACAAATGAAAATAAAAATGTCAGTTGGGAATTATTAATGTTTCAACAAGCCATGTGAATCATGAATGCAAAAAAAATTAATGCCCATCACATTTTCAATTAATTGCACAAACTTGGTCATTGATCCCACGTTAGCCTTTCTACTACTTTCACCAATTTATGCAAATATCATCCGTAATCAAATAAGGTTGAAAGCTTGATTTCTATTAGCAAGCATTCAAGTCGAATGACCTTATATTTGGTTGTAGAGTGAACCATGATTGGAGTTGAAGCTGAATTAGAAATAGAGTTTGAAGGCTCCTTTGCAAGCTAGGAAATTCTTGATGCACATATGATAGCCACATTGTGTAATTGTTTGTAGATTATAATCAAGTTGTTCTTTGTCTATGTTTCTTTTTCCGTCCCTGCTTGGTTTGATATAATAGCTCCATGCTAGAAATTGTTAAAATGTAGCTTGTTTTCATTTATAAGTCACATCTGAATATTGAATCTGACAACTTCATGAACCATGTAAATAAGGGTTGTTTTCCTTTGTTTATTTGCCTTAAGAGCATCTCCACCAGTGCTCAGTATGTCACTCAGTATGTCGCTCTGGATGATAAAATTAAATGTCTAAGTTTAGCTGTTGCATTTTAGGGAACCACCAATAACGTGGGAACTGCATATACGTGGGAACTATTAATACCAAACCAACTGGACCAATCATTATGATTGACCAATCAAAAATAATGAGCCGTAGTCAGGTCCAATTTATTACACTCTTTTTTGTTGGAGGTGCAGAACTGTGTTGCGCCTTTTACCAGCCACAGCAAGTGCACTAATTTGGTGCAGAAAAACCAATATCCTGAGCTAAGATGGCACATTTTGACATTGTCTCAATAAATTTTATTGTCTGGAGTCACATATTGAGCACAGGTGGAGATGCTCTAATAACTTCAAAGAACCATCACTACTTTTAATAGGTTGCAGTTATCCATGATGAAAACTCCTTTAATGATGTAGGCTAAATGAGTTAATGATCTTTTTGAATGGTTGTGAGTTTTTTTTAATTAAAATCTATTTTTGGGGAAAATGCAAGTCCCTTACATATGCAATAAGGAAAAGGCCTAGATGTGATTGTTATTTGTTATTTCAAAAACTAAATAACAACCCAGCCCTACTATAAGTGATTCCAAGTGCCAGACAAACAATTTGGCATAACTTAATGTTTGTTTGGTCATAATTGGGGTATGTAAAGTTTAGAAGTACCTAAGAAAGAAAATGAACATGAATGTCTCTCCCATGATTGGTGGTGGGTATGGGTATGGATAGGTACCATGGATAGGTACCTGAAAAAAGTAATTTGGCCATGGATGGGGGGCTCCCTTGTTTGGTGAGGAGTTTTTTTCTACACATTTCCCCCCCAAACACCTTGGTCATGATTAGGGTTTAATTGTTTAGGGTCATCACTAAAGGCCCCTTCATCACATATGGTCCTCCCCACCTTTTGGAAATGTGTGTGGGGTGTTAAAATGTAAAGAAAAAGTGAACATCAAGGGCGTTTCCTATGTTTGGCGACGGATTTGGTTTTGTACACTTCCAAAATAGATTGTCCACATATGGCCTTCCCAACCTTTTGGAAATGGGTGTGAGCTATAAAAATTGAAAAAAAATGAACCTCAAGGGCCTCATATGTTTGGTGATGGGTTTTTTTTTTCACTTTCAAAAGAGCAAGTGTCCACATGAACTGGTCCTCCCAGCCTTTTGACAATCAATGTGAGGCATAAGAATTGAAAGAAAAAATGGACATCACGGTTCTTTCCGCTGTTTGGTGATTTATTTATCTTTCTCAATTTCTAAAATTAATCATGTTCCAAAAAGCCATGATTGGTCTAAAATGTTACTTTTTTTATATTTTGTTATTATATCCACCCATAATTCTACCCCTGCCATTAGCCTAGGACAAAATTGGCAAAGAACATAGGTATGCAAAAAAATAAAATTTGCAACCAACAAGGTGAGGTAGCATGTACCAAGGGCCCATGTATTTTTCTTTTGGTGAAGGTGGTGGGGTATTACATTTTTGTTATTTTTATTGTGTTCCTGTCAAGTTTTCACTGAATTCCCAACATGTTTTCAAGTTTTCAATGTATTCCCCCAACATGTTCCCAATAGCTCTGGACTTTATCCCATATTCTTTGTTGTAGATTCTACTCTTGAAAACCTATATATCCAACCCAATGGAGGAGTTTACAACATATATATTTTTAGGATTGTCCAATTTTATTTTTATTTATTTTGACGAACTAAACAAAGATGCCCATCACAAAAAAGAAAAAATTAAAAACTTTGGGGTTCCCACAACCAATTAATATTAGTTGCAATATACTATCATGTTCAACTACCTCAACAAAGTCTTTTATCATTTTACATTACAATTCACAACTAGAGCCCATACATAAATGATTTCTTGTCTCAAGATGTGTTCCTGAACAAACATTAGTAAAAAAAGTAGAAAATGCATGAATAAAAATATAGGGTGCAACATATTGGTTGTTTTGGGTAAAAAATAAGTTAATTAGTTTAAAATATGGTACATTTTATTCAAATAATAAATTTAAGTATAATATGAGATATGTTATAATTTGAAATAATGGATTATAATTAATATAGGGTGTCTTTAATATGTATATATTTTTAAAATTAGATAATAATTAAGTGATAAAAATAAGTTGAATTTTTATTTAATACCCTTTTAAGAATGGTCATTTGACACATGTAAATCCCAAACTTTACATTAAGTGTCCCCCTAAGGAATGTGTCAATATTTTCATGGTCACAATCCCTCACCATAATGTAAAAAGACCATTAGTCTCTTACCTTCCTCCTTCAAATCATAAACTCCTTACCAAAATATATGACAAATAAACTACAAAATTTCCTAGAGATACTACTTTTCAATGCACTTTTGTTGAAATCACAAGTAGAACAATTAAAAATAGAAAGAAAAGTAAAAGGAAAATGTATTTCAAAAGTAAGGTTGTTGATGTGGAAATTTTAGCATTAATAATAATAATAATAATGAAAGTAGGAGATATTGATCCTAGTGCAAGTGTGTTGGTAGGTAGAGGGGAAAAATCAAACATAAATATAAAATATGATTTGAAAAAAGTAAAAGTAGAATTTGATCTTAATGTAATTGTGTTGGTAGCAAGAGGGGATATTTCAAACGTAAACTTTTTTTTAAAAAATTGAGCAAAGCTAAAAAGTAATAAGATGTAAAATCAAATTTAATTAACATAATTGCTTTGAGATAAGGTGATGATGGCCAATTCGGTAGATTGTGCATTATAATAAGTTTTGTCAAAGAAGAACATTGTTCTAGGATTCAAGGTCATGGGGATATAGTCACTAAACACAAAGGCTATGGGTGGGAGGACAAGCTTAAGTGAGGTCCTTAGGATACATGTTTAAAAAAAAGACAATCATCAAGTTTACAAAAGCAAGGTTTTATTAGATGGAAGTTGGCAACTATTGCAAGATGTAAAACCATTTGAATAGAAGAACACAAAAGTCATTGTCTAACTTCACCACCACAACAAATGGTACTATGTAAAATGCCATCTAGCCTATTACAAAACACCCATGTATGAAACCTTAGTGGTGAATTTGGAGTTTCAAGATTTAAGGTTAGCCAACTAGAAAAGAAATTGGTAAACTAAATGTAAACTTAAGACAAAAGGCATTAGAATTTTCAAACTCATTATCTTTGCCACAATTGTTAACTAAAAAGACCAAGGGCAAAAAACCATTGGTAGCTAATAACTAAACTTCACATGTGGTTACTTCAATTAGATCTTAAATATTATGGAGGAAAGGGTGTTGGAAAAGGAGGTTGCAAAAGAAATCAAAGAGAAAAGGAAAAGATAAAAAGAGGTTAAGTAGTTAAAATGTGTACAAGAATTTTTAATTGTAGTTCAACAAGTAGTTCAACATTGCATGCACAACTAATAGTGGGTAGAAGGGTGCAATTTCTTTGTTAAAAGCCACAAATGCTAGTTTCACAAAGTCTTTATAAGGAGTGGATGAGGCAATCAAGTTGATGGGAGAATATTTTTAGAGTCATGATTTACAAGTCACAAAAGAATGATTCTAATTCTTATGACCCAAAACAATGTTGCATTGTATTATTGTGTGAAAATTTTATTTAAAAATATTCTTATAAATATGTCATAAATAAAACTTTCAAGACTTTTTAAGAGTCTATTAAGTAGTGAAAATATTGGTTATAGACACATAGTTGTGTTTTTGCTTCCCCTATTCTTGTTAATATCATCATCTCTTACTTTAGATAATAACAATATAATAGATAATGAAGAGCTACATGTAATAAAATTAGAAGATTCTAATAATGCACTCATTTTGAAGGCATAAACTTCCAAGTTTAAATAGTGGTTATGTCAAAGGTGGCTTCTAAAACAGAGAATGCACCTAGAGTTTTTAGCATTATGTTCAACTTTTGCAATGAAGGATTATATAAAGTGAGAACTTACACAAGACCTCCCAAGCAAGCTTCCAAAATAATGCACAAGGTTTTCAGCTATGAACATTGGAAATGATTTTAGTGTGCAATAAGTGGAGACATGATATAAAGCACAAGTTGCACCATAAAAAATGAAATTGAAAATGCAAGTTGCAATGCATCCTAATGTGCTTGTGAGACCTCATTTCAAAATTTCCAAATAGGGGAAGGGGGGAGGGGGGAAGGTTTGAACCACATTAAAAAGTTGTCATAAAAATAGATCACTATTAAGGGGGTAGGATGAGTACATGGTTTGGATGAACAAGGCATTTGGATAGGGACAGATCATGGAACATTGTTAGTTTGAATTTTGAATTCTTGTTGTTTTTGGAACCATGATGATGTGACTTGTGACTGAGCAAAATGGAGAGTTCTAGGAAAAAGGAAGGGGATTTTTTTTTAACACAATGTTGGGAAAAATAAAAAGGGTTATAAATACTTTGTAATAGAAAACCACAAATTTTGTTTTGGATATATTATGGATTTTATTTTGTTGTTTTGATTTCATTTCCAAAAACATGGAATTTTTTTGTAATTCTAATGGAGTTTTTTTTTTCTAGTAAAACAAAGAAGTATAAACTTTTACAACGATTTCCATATCTATATTGTTGTGTGAATTTTTTGTAATATCAAAAATGTAATGTAATGAATTGTAATTTTGTCCTTGGATTTTTTAACATTGTACTATGAAATGAAATTTTGGTTATATGAAATAACCATGAATCTTGTGTATTCATGAACTATAGAATTATGTGTGTTTAGAATTAGGGTAGAAATTGTGAATGTGTGCATATTGTAGTGAAAATTTGTTGCTACAATAATGTGAAATAATTTTGCAAAGATTAGATTTCACTTTTACCAACCATCAATGTGAATCTTGAACCTTAAGCACCACCAAAAGATCGAGACGAACATTGAACACTAAGATTAATAGTTGCATCACTAGAAGACTAAAATGAATAACTATACCACCATAAAATCAAAATGAACACCAAGATCAATAGTTCAAGTGCCGATATAAAACCAAGATGAAATCAAAAGTAGTAGCTCAAGTTGGGCACCAAAACACAAAAAAACACCAATAACAAGAATTCAAATGCCACCAAAAAACCCATAAAATCATTGAAAGCAACTACTCAAGTGCTATTAAAAGTTTAAAACAAACACTAAAAACAACAATTCAAATGCCACTAAGATTTTGAAAACCTAAATGAACACCAAAAGTAATAACTTCAGTGCCACCAAACCAAGACAAACATCAAGATCAACAATTGAATGCCATTAAAAACCAAGATCAACAACTTCAATGTGAACATAAGGTCCAAGGAATAAGATCACACAAAAATACAAATATGAACGACCATTGCCACAAAGTTCTTAATCTTACAAAAATAGTTTAATAATAAGATCATGAGCAACACAATCATGAGAGCAAACATACAACAACCTCTATAGCCATGGATCTCCAACTATGGAAGCTATTATGAAAAAAATTTGAATCATTTTTAAAAAAATTGTGAAAGAAGTTTGACAAGAGCTACAAAATTCCTCCCCCCACTCCAACCCCCCCAAGACTGGCATTCTGAATTAATAGATGTATTTTAGGGTTTGAATTGTAGTTGTCCATCCATGTAAGTCCTAATCATGAACATGTCCTTTTCTATGAACAAACATCACATGTTCAAGGCATTTTGTTTATAGTTTGCATTTGCGCATACTTGTTTTTATTAATGTAAGTGAACATGGTTAAAATAAAGTTCATAAAGTTTGGTGATAAGAAGGTTACTATTCATGAATACCATCTAACATGTTTGACAATAAGGTGCACATTGGTTGCACATGGGATGATGATATGTGTTCATATGGTATAGCTCCATTTATGCAATTACATAATAGTTATAAAGGGGTCAATGCATGGTTAGATGGACCAATTTCCCACACATGATTACCCCTTTAAAACTCAAAAAGCCCAAAATTGGGTCATTTTTCCTTTCTTAATTTAAGATTGTAGGTAAGTTGGATGTATTTTTTCCATGTCATTAATACCCACCATAAAGTTTCTCTTCCTTTAAACATGTATGCAAAAATCATTTAAAGCACATTTTCTTTCAATATGATATGAACTTTTAGGAAAACCTTTTTTTTAACCTATTTAAAAATTCATAAATATAACCCTACCATTGGTATCATGATTTTTTTTCTCTCTTAGCTTCTTTGATATGATATTTAACTAATACCAAGTCCCTAGAACACACACAACATCAATTAATGGACCATTTCAAAGTCCATAAGAAAATGAAATTCAAACTTATAGTCCATAAGTTGGACTTTGAAAGTCCATTGCTCTTACGATTTTTAGAAATTTCACAAAATGATTTTGTGCAGCACATACATATTCAAGTTAAGATTTCAAACCAAGTCCTTTTAAAGAAATTTCAATATCTATATAAAAAAATGGGCATTGTAATAATAACCACCTTCCAAAATTAGCTTACGTGGCATCCAAATTGGTACATCGAACCATGCATTGACCCAAGGGTGTTAGGTGAAAAGCTACCTAGCTTGTTTGGAGCTCATGGCCAAAAAGTTATAAAAAATGAAACTCCTTTTTCCACCCCTTAAGTGTTCACCCATTAGTCTACTTACTTTAGTGGATAAGTTTCACAAGTGTTCTTTCAGTTTCAAAACATCTTGGAGTTGAATCTGGCCTTTTTAATACCCCCCTTCTGGGACCTCTATTCATGATCTAAAAAAATTGTTGGTATTTTGGTGGTTTTTATGTATTATTTTTCTATTCAGATTTATATCAAGTTTAGTAGGTAGCTGCTAACAACACATGATAAGATGCGTATATTTTGGGGATGAAACTCAAATTTAATATTCAATTTGTATCTATTAGTCAGCTCCTTGCAATATGCTTGATTGCGGGTATCTTACTTTGTTCTATCATCTTATCTAAGGTGACACAAATTTGATTCTATTGCTCATACTTTTCTTTAACAGTTCAAGAATTCAATATCCACAGGCCACAAAAATAATAAGATTAAAATGTCTAGTTTATTATTTGAAGCTACACAAGGGATTGGACTTCATGATAGCAGATAGTAAACACCAAATCACAAATTAACCATTAGGCATTTAGGACCATAAAACTTGAATCATTAGATCTCAAAAGTGAAGCCATGCACCCAATAAATTGGCCTTCACCTTTTTCATGGTTTTTCCCAAACTAATGCAAACTATGCACAATTTTTGAAGACCATGGAAGTTGCAGGGTATTTTTTTTCAAATTCCTCAAGTAGGTCCTGGGTTTCTTTCAAGGATTTTGTGATGTAGCTAACACAGCCATCATCCCAGAAAATAATTTAGCCAAATTTGGCTACATAATCAATATGAAGGTAGAAAGAAAACAGAATCCTTCTATATCTTTGGCTACCTTCTGGAAGTTATCATAAGACTCTGGCAATTTGGAATTTTAGAAATTTGAAATCTGACAAATTTAGGCCATTTTTCCCATCAAAATCCTTTTGTGTAGGTCAAAATAATATTTTTCAGGTTAAAATTTGGCAAAAATTCACCAGTAAAATAAACACTGAGTAGGACCCCTTGTGAGGACCCAAGCATTAATTATCATTAAATGGCTACTATCCTTGATGGGCTTTAGGATTTTTACAAAAGTGCTGCTACAAGTGGCAACCTATGAAAATTTGCCTAAGGTTTAGATGTGGCTAATTTTATTCTTTATGTCTTTAGAAATGGCAAAAAAAAATCCCTAATTTAAATCAGAAGTTTTTGGGTATTTTTTCCATTAAATTCTGAAATAAATTTTGTACCAAGTTGCAAAATTTTGCCCCAAAAAAAAAAAGCACTGCATGGTTCACTAACTAAACTTGATTACAAGGTTTTGACTAGCTTAATTTCAGATTTGACTGTCAGAAATAGTTATTTCATGGGCACCATTTGCCCATCTATAATCACATCATTTGTAAGGCCATGTATAATATGTGGAGAATGGAAATCTGACCTTTGGCTCTTCTCCTAGGCAGGTCACTGAAGAGGAGAGATGCATTGGTTGAGTTGGAGTGTACAATTCTTCACGAGGTTAACTTGTTAGAAGTTGGAAATTTCTCTTGAAACTCAATATGTCAAGACAAACCCCCAAAAGGAAAAAATATAAACTTTGAAAAAGTTGCAGATTTTTAATTTCCAAATTACATTGTTTGGAAGTGTGAAGTTCAAAGTACATGATACAACATCAATTGTACCACAAAAAAAACTTACCTCTTAGTGTTATATTACTTGTTAAAGAGGAGCTTCCTTGAAGCCAATTTTGCACCAAATCTAAATTTTCAAAAACGCTTCACAAAAACACCCAAAAGAAAGGGAAAAACAATATCTGATGCTGGAAGTTCTTCTTTTATAATTTCAGGACAAAGTTTCTCTTAAATCTCCCTCTAATCATATCATAGCAGTTTCCAAAATTCAGGGTTCTGGAACAATTTTTAAAAAGATCTGTGATATAATTTAATCTTATGAAACATAGAATAAGTTTATTGTACAGTCTACATGAGAGTACAATACAGGACATATAATTTCAGTAAGCATAAAATTCTGCTTCCACCTTCTACAAGGTTGATCAGTCATGGCTGAGCTACTGCAGCAGATTCCTGCTTGCTAAAAGTTAATAACAAAAAAACAAAAACTTTTTCATATAAGATGCAAAGCTGATCATGAGCTCAACTAAGTTGAAATGATTCAGATCAGCCTCTGAAGATTACTATAAAATATAGATACATGCAATAATACACTTTCTATAAAATTTGCATAATAATATTGTAACGACATGCATATTATTGTAGTTTGATAGAATTTATGACCCATTACTGGATCCAGTACAACTTCAAGCAATAATCCAAGTCATATATGTAGTATATGCTCGTGATCTAGTTGTTGCCAGAAAATGCATTCTTTGCACTGTTCACGAAATTTCCCACTTTCTGACCAGCCTGCACATGACCAACCCAATACAACTTAGACAAAGACATTCGGGTTCCATGTCAATTCCCATGTGCTCACATCAGTTTGTGAAACAGTACTAGATTCTTATAATAAATCTGAAAGTCTATGCACAATATGGTCAGGACATGAATTTGGAGTTGCAGAAATTGAAGAAGGCAAGAAATGAATTCATAAATTGAATGATCTACGACTTTGATCTTGTGAGTTCCAACTTTGATAGATTGTGAGTTCCAGTTTTCATCTGAAAGTGCTACTGGAGTCAGGAATATTAATCAAGTGATGATGATGAAATATCTTCATAGAAGCTGGTTTAGGTAGAACAACTTTAGATTCTATATAAGTTGTAGGTCGTCACTTGAACAATTCCAAACTAAAACATCTTTAGCCAGTTCCCAAGTAAAGAGGCATTCATGGAAAGGTATCTTTCCAAATTTGTGTTTTTTTTTTTTTTGTTCCAACACCATATTCATGATGAACAGATTTTCAACACCCTTTTCTCCAATTTGCATCCCATTTCTCTTTAATCGAATTGAATCTTAATTCTTAATTTAGTTGAACTGAATTTCAAGTCAATGAAATCTGAGTTCAATAGATGCAATGTCATTCAAATGTTCTCATAACAAATGGAACTGAATTTTCACAAAAATCAATTCATTTTTTTCATCAATCAGTGTGCGTGGAGCCAAGGGATATATAGAAATATATACCTGGTTCACTGCGCCTCCAGCAGTGTCCTGGGCTTGGTTGCCCTTGTCCTGGCCGTAAGAGGCAGCATCGGAAGCTCCCTGGTTGGCAGAATCCCATGTGTTTTGTGCGGCGTTACCAGCTCCCTGAGCTCCCTGCTGAGCTGAATCCCAGGTGGAACCGGCAGCATTTCCGGCCTGGTTTGCAGCGTTACCAGCTCCCTGCTGAGCAGAATCCCAAGTGGAGCCTGCAGCATTTCCGGCTTGGTTTGCAGCGTTACCAGCTCCCTGCTGAGCTGAATCCCAGGTGGAGCCGGCAGAATTTCCGGCTTGGTTGGCAGCATCACCAGCTCCCTGCTGAGCTGAATCCCAGGTTTGTCCTGCCTGGTTCTGAGCTGATCCCTGTACTCAAAAGCCCAACGTCCCCGCTAGCTGGGTTACTGCAACGTCAGTCAGACTAACGGACTAGTCTACGAGAAATGAAGTACAGAGAATCAGCCTGCAGCTAGGCTGTACTCTGGAGAATATCATGGCAAAATCTAAGGAGAATAGATCTCAAAATCGACACGACAGACAAACAAGCGATACTTTTTCCATCTCCAACTGATTAATGAATGGCGCACTAGTCCTGAAGGACAATAGAATTAGATGCGGGGTGCAGGTGAACAAAGATTGAGTAGTAGTGCACTAGCAGCTCATCGGTAGACTCTCATACATACCAGCGTGTCGCCATCCTGCGCCTGTCCAGCGGCACCTGAGAGGGCATTCTTAGCATCTTGGAACAGTCCCGACATCTTAGCAGCTGGTAGCGAGGTAGCTGATTCTTTTCTTTCCTTAAACTTAGCCCAAGAACCTCAAAACTCTAGTAGAATGGCAATTTGAGTAAACTACAACAGCAGCTCGCTAGCTAATGAATCAAGCACTTGCTCTCTTAAGATCGACTGCAATTCTAATTGATGCATGTACGAGATATTGATGAGCACATGAGGTGTGGGTTATAAGATATAAGACTTGGAGAGTGATCAGCTGCAAGGGCAACATATGGCAAGAAAGTAGAACTAGGGATTGATACACATGATGAGCTGCAGCTGGTGCAACGGTAGCTGCATTGCATGGATCATGCGAGGGTAGATGGCCCAGGAAGCAGGATTAAGGGCAGTTATTCTCGAAGTAGCGGGATGAAGCTGCCACATGGCCAAAAGCCTTGCATGCTAATTGGTAATGTTCTTAAGCATTTTGCAAAAGGACCTGGGCCCCAGATAGCTCCCTGAATGACTCATGATCCAGACGTTGAGCGCTGCACCGCCTGCTTCTGCCATGTGGTTCTAGAGCCATCTGATCTAGTGCATGATACTTGCAGCCTAGTGCAGCTGAAGCTTGGCAACCATTAATTCCTTCCAAAACCCACTAACTAATTTGACCCATAGCATAATTAAATTTCATAACTGGAGGCTGATCTCATGCAACGCTAGCTTGATTGGGTTGTGCATCTGCATTAAACCAAGTGCATAACTAAATGTCTGTTTGCAGACGTGATACTATATATATGAATCTGCAATTATATATATGGTAGCTGGTGATGGCCCTTGAGCCCGCATTAGGCTTATTACTACAGGAGGCTTTGGGATTAGAGTACAACAATTCATTGATTTGGAAGTAATTTTTATCATTGTGGTTCAGACCCCAAAAAATGAAAAAGAAAAAAGCTGGATGAATCGGTGAGTCGCGAACTTCACATGATCCATAACCACTTACGTATGGGTTTCCAAGGCCTGCCACTTGTTAGTTGAACAACCATCCCGGGTGTCCCATGTGCCACTTGTATGCTCAAGGAGTGACCAAACTCAAGGAGCAAAAGTGCGTGTGTGCATGCGTGTTCCTTAAAGGGCATAATTTTTAGTGTTTTTGTTGGGAAATGTTGTAAGAGGAGAACTCAAAAATCTTTAGACTCAATTGTTAGAGAGCACATTGCATAGTGTTAAACATCCCACTACGCATTTACCAAACATTTGTAGGCATGGATGGGCATTCCATTTTCCAAAATGCCCCCATGAAAAAAAAAAATTAACCATGATACTAGTTGGGTATGGTAGGAAATAAAATTTAAATAAAATTTGAGCAGTCTTTTATGTTCAATAATACCCTTGACTGCAAGCTTTATCATAAAGGGGCTCACACTTAGCTCTACCTTGTGTGGGCCTTTATTATGGTAAAGCCCCAGCCCTGGGGCTTTAAATTACACCCAAATCACTTAAAGATGTCTCTTAAGTGTATTTGGAGGACATCCTTATATCCATGAATATCCATCTTTTCTAAGAGGAGGCATGTTGCACCTACTCCCTCATTATGCCTACTTATAGGATTAAGATGCCTACCACTCAGGCCAAGGAGGAAGCGGAAGAATGCTCCCCCTCCTATGTCTTGTGATCTACAATATGTATTTTAAGTGTAGGGTAAAGCCCAAGGTTTTAGGTTTGATCAAAATAAGGGCCTACTTGAGGTGAAGTCAAGTGCAAGCTTAATTCCAATCAAGCCTGCAACCGCTTGGGCTTTACCAAGCATAAAGACGTGTCCTCCAACTTTTTCTTTTTTTCTTGTGATCTGGTGGGCAGTCCATTCTTGAAGCAGCGTCAAACAAGGGAGAGAAAAATGTGCTGGGTGACATGCCTTCCAATCACAAAAAAAGCAGAAGAAGAAGGAGCTATTCTTTATGTTCATGATAACATTCACCTTGTGCTTTAGAACATGGGTAAAGCTCACAAGTGGGAGGCAAGGTGTGAGGCCTAGTTCTAAGCCCCTTATTTTGAAAATGCCCTCACCCGGGTGCCTGACCCTACACATAAAACCTTGACCTAATTTGTTCTTTGTATCCCTGGTTAGAACTCTCAAGCAGGCAGGGAGGTATCTTAAGCTCATGTGAAAGTCTTCCTTGCAGGTTATGTCCAAATTAGGTCATTATTTTACACCTTTGTTTCCCACCCTCCTTTCTGGGCCCTCAAACAGAGGAAGAGCCTCTGCCCTGTCCCTATGTGTAACTAATTCTGATCTCGATTAGTGAACTTCTGTTATTTGTAGGGTAATGCCTTAAGGTATTACATTTCAAAAAGAAGGGGCCTAAGACAAGGCAGTAGTTGAATCCAGCCCCACCATTTTGGGAATGTCTACTACCCATACGCTTTACTCATCATAAAGCACAAACCTTATCATGAACATTAACTGCATAAATCACAAGACATCACCAGGTGTAGGAGGGGGAGGGTTCTTATTACTTACCACTTGTGAGAGGATCTTAACACGTAGTAGTAAGACTATCTCTCACTCTTAAGGAGAAAGGTCTAACATCCCTCCTCTGTTGTAGGAGGATACTCATAGATATAGAGTGCTCTCCAAATACCCTAAGAAATGTTTTTAGTGCTTTATTTACAAGGTAACCCCAAATCCTTGAGGAGCATGGCATTCCCCAAAAGAGGGCGCATTCCTTGAGGCGCCTACTAAAGGTGGGGCTGCTTCTCAGAAGTGCCCTGCTCTAATGGCACACCCAATGTCAAAGCTTGACCACTGGTTCAGATGAAAAGTAGAAATTCGCTGCCCCTGTACCACAGTTTCTTCCACTCATACCTAGTGGGCATTCCAATTTTCAGGGGGCATTACGAAGCATAATGCCCTCCATATGTGGGCAGCAAACGCACAGAATATTACTCGTGCCGAGGCACCCTCCAACTACATTATGAAAATTCTCAGCTTGCTTTGCACTCAAATTTTGTTGCTCATCTCAAATTGCCGATCCTCACCTCTGATCATTTTCTCAAGAGTGTTAATGTGCATTTTCCATATTGTAATTACATTGTTGAGTTGTGGGACCTTCCAGGCTCCAGACTAATCTGGTTTTGGTGGGTACACTGGATGATCTTGCCATGCCCATGCAATTGGAGCCTGGAAGAACAGTTTGCAAAGTCCACTGTAATCCAAGATCAAAATCCCAGTTTAAAGCATATTAAACAGATAATCTTAATACTTTGGTTTCAAAATCATCACATTATTGGCCAATTTTTTTATTAGAATCAATCCTATTATGACACAAGTTGTTGAAAGTTTTGCTACAACTAGCCCTAGGCAATTAGCCCTAGCTTGCCTATTGCTCCCGAATTCAGTAAATAGCGAAAACAATCATCCAGTTTATGCTTTAGTGTTTTCACCTTGTCTTTCCTCAAGCTCTAGTAGTGCATAATGTTTTAGAACTTTCAGTTCTCCTTGTTTCATCTCTTTGGTGTCTTTTATATCATTTTCATTTAGTGAAAATTCTGTTACATGAATTTTGTAATCAAAGTGCCAGGTTGATAAACTTTCATCTTTGAACCTAGTATGCTAAATCATGGGCACATGACTTTGTTATGCTAATTGTTTGTGAAAACATCAAGTTACTGGATTTCTCACTTGTCAAACCCAGAGGACTCTTCTTCACGATAAACATAGAACCAACTCTAAATACAAATAACCACATAAAATTGCATAGAGAAGTTACTCAAAGATCAACTGTCAAGCTCCTTCTGCAGGGGCATCTGACCCACACATTTCCACCTGAAGATAATGGACATATGAAATTTGAGTTCAATTTGCATCATGAGTCCACAGGAATGATCAATGATTTAAGAGACCCTTTTGAGACCCTTTTGCCTGAGTTGCTGATTTAATGCTGCAGCCATAAGCAGAATCAAACTTCAAAATCCTGAAAAGGAAAAATTGCGGAACGAAATCTCATGTGATGCTTTGTTTCCTTGAGCAAAAGATGCTAAGACTGACATATTTCATCTGCTTATGTGCTTCACTGGAGCTGATTGGAAGCTTAGATTCTTGCACCATACAAAGAAAACCATATGGCTAGATTGTAGTGTGGATGGTCATCTTATTTCAAAAGAGAGATATCTCCGTGTGCTATGCAACTACCCACGCACAGTAGAAGGGTAGATTCAAGCTTCACATTTCAGTTGTAAAATATTTAGTTTGAATAAAGAAGGAACTTTGCTGCCAAGAGAAACTACAGACATAAGAATGGAGATAGAAAAAAATGTTCACCTTGGGTTTCTTCATCAGCCATTTTGCAATGGCCCTCAAGATTTGGGGAAACCCAAAATTAGCTTTGAATTTGAGAAAAAGCTCGTGTCTTTCTTATTGAAGTTGTTGGATTTCCTTTGTGGATCTGTGGGTGCATTCATGAAACTTACATCACCAGAATTATACCTTGTTCAATAAGTCTATCTAGAGAACTTGAATAAAATGTTTAAGCAGTTTTTGGTAATGATTTTGAGTGAAGTGAGTGGGTTGAATCTTTTGTCTATGAAGTGCTTCACTACAGGAGGCTTGCTGTAAGACAAACAGGAGTTTGATTTGCAGAACAAGAATCATATAAACGGTATGTGAAGATTTTCATATTTTCAAAGGGAGATAGATTGTCGAGGACAATGATTCTCAGAAGAGAAGTTCCTTCTATTCAATGCATGGGGAATGACAAATTTTGGAGGGAAGATCATGTCATTGGGAACTTTGATCATTTGCAAAACAAAAGCTTCTTTGTGAGGATTTACTACAGAAATAGAGGTTTGATTTCAAGAAGGAGCTCTGTATATTTGCATTGATTCTGAAATGAAAGTGGAGACAAATAAGAGGCATCCAAAATCTTGGAAAGTGAAAAGGAATTCTAACCACTTGAAATGTCAAGCTTCTACCACAAGAATGCCCCTTGCACCATCCATTTGTATATGCAAATTTGAACACCTAGAAGTACCAAATATTGCCATTTATATATGCAAATTGGAACCCCAAACACCTTACTTTGAAAGTTCAGTAGGTATGTACTAATAACTTATTGTTGAACCTTTTTTAAAAACAACTTTCAAGATATGTTTGACAACTTTTGTGAATATCTTTCCCAACCATTCCTAATGGCAACCAACTTGGGAATTGTTGGAAGTACCGCGGATAACAATGAAAGAATGCATTGAAAACTTCAAAGCATAATTGGGAATGGGAACAACAAGGGGATCAATGCACCTTCATGGAACAAAACTGAACATAAGCATTGCCATGTGATATTTTCTGATCACAATTATCTGCATCTCTTGCAAATCTAACAAAAACAAGGTCGTCATTTTTGTGACATTAAGAAGAGAGTTGTATGTTGTTGCAAGCTATTACTTGGGTTTATCAAGCACATTTCTTCTCATGTTGAACCTTCAAGCTCTCCATCGTTCATTTTTCAAGCATATTTCTTCTCATGTTGAACCCTCAAGCATTCGATATTTCAGTTTTTACTTCTCAAAATGTAAATTCCTATGCAAGTGTGTAATGGTTTGACTTCAAATTTAGCCCAAATATTAAACACCCACACTCAATCTATGTAGACAATATAGAGCTATTAACTTATCCTTATTAAAGGTGGTCACCTTACAATTTTTTGTTGTTAACCAAGATAAACAATGTGATTGCCAACCTTCTAAACCAAGTACCCACGTTGTTTTTTGTAGACCCACAACCACCTGGACTATTGGTCCACCATCCTAACAAATATAATTGGGTATTGATGCATACTTCGATTCAAGATACATAATTTGCCCAAATTAAATGAGCACTCAATTGATTCCCTCATTCAATTTCAAAGACTTGCCACCATGGCAACAAAAAAAATTGTGACCAATTACAAAATCTGTGAAATCACATGAATTTAGACTAGTGTAATTGAAGTTAGCAATTGATTCTAAGTATTGACAATTGTTGTTAGTTATGCAAATTTTCATTACAAGTCGATCTTTACATGACGCAAGAGAACTAGGTCTTCATTATCAATATGGTGGTTACTAATCTCACACGAGAGATGGTGACTTTGAAGGTCATTAGTCGACTACTAAGTGCAATTGCAAAACTTAACACCATTGCTAAGATTTGCAAGTATAGAAGGTTTCATGAAAGGCACCACTTTATTATAATGGCCATGGAGGTGCACGGTGCACCTGAGCATGATATGGATCATTTCATCAAAGAATGTGCTCATCTTTTGCACAATAGAGGCCATGAATGAAATAGCTTCCTACCACGAGAGGGACTACTCGCTCTTTCCCTTTTTTTTGGTTTTTGCAAACTTTGCATCCTTAGGCCTTTCTTTGGCCTTCCTTTTTTGTCTCCCTTGTGGTGGCTCGACCATCAATCTTTTATTGGAATTTTGTGATGAGTCATTTTAAAAGGTGAATTGTTTTTGAAATGGCAACATATTATTCTAAAAACAAATTTTGAAAAACTCAATTTGTTGAAAGATCTTGCAAAATTGGTTGTACATGTAGAAATGAATAAAACATGTATTTGGGGATTTGCTTCCATTAATCTTCCCTTTTCCAAAATTGGTATTGCTACCTCCTATACTTAACTGAATGGCCTTATAGAAATTTGGAAACCTTTAAATGAAGGATTAAAAAGTGTGTTATTTTGAGGCATCTTTTCATATAGTTTTATACATCTTCCTACAACCTTATACAAGGCTTATTGTCAACCTAAAGATCAACAAGTTTGTCGCTTCAAAACATTTTTTCATATAATTAGGTATATCTTCTTGTACAACATTAGTCAAGGCTTATTGTCATCACAAAGTTGGTTGAACATTAAATCTGAATTTGCAAATTAACTAATACAATTGGCACACAAATTATCATGTACTAAATATGAAATAGTCATGTTATGATATTAGCAATGAAAAGCATTCAAAGAAAATGGGGAGTAACATGGTGAGGTTTGATATGATAGGTTTTGACAAAATTTGTTTTCACAACCATTCAATATTTTTTCTTTTAAATACCATATTAATATCCCAATGTTTAACACTGATTGGTATACAACAAAAAGATGTTATTCAAATGTCCTGCTCCACCTTTTTATTTACTAGAGAAGTTTTTCAAAAAAAAAATCAAAATTCAAAACTCAAAATTTACATGATTTTGGACAATCACCAAAGTCGAGGGGAAAAAATAGTAAAAATCACCAAATTTCTATATTGTACTTTCAATGTGTAACTAAAAATATAAAAAGATGATTATTATTTTTTTTCATATATGGTTGGTTTATAGCCATATTTGGCTAAATCTTCCTAGCAATGATTACCATTTTTCTACATCTTCCTATGGATGATAGTCACTTTGGCTACAAATAAAATTCTTAAAAAAAACTCTAGTCTTGATGTTCAAGCAAAAAAACAATGTGAGGATTGCATATAAATAGAAAATCAACAAATGAAAACTAGTTGACATTCCTTCTTTGCTAATTTTTTCAAGCATACTTTAAGTTCTTTAGATCAGTTCCTTGATGAACATCATTGGCTATCACATGTTGTATACCAATCAACTCATTATCATTGTATATCTCTAAGGCTACGACAATCAACTAATCAATGACAATTGTCAAGGCTAAGTAGCTTAGAAACCAAACCTAGCTAATCACATTCAAATAGGTTGCAAATGTGTAAGGCTTTGAACCCCTCTTTTCCAAATTGCAAATCCAAGTCCTTCACCATTGCACCATTTTTTTATCAAGTGATCATTTTTACCATCGCATTATAATGAACATTTTTTCTTATGCTATCTAAGTAGCCTAGCCTACCTTAGTTATCCTAACTACCTAGCTACTTAGCCTAACTACTCTAAGTTATTTTACAATACCTAGGTTAAATTCTATTATTTTGGGCTACTTTAGACTACTCTGTGTTAAATTACTAAGCTATTATAAGCTATTTTAAGTTACCTTAAACTACTCTAGCTTATCTTAAACTACCCTAGTTTACCAAATAAAATATCTAACCTACTATAAATTGTCCTAGGTTTTACCCTAAGCTATTCTAAGTTATTTTGAGTTATTTTAGGCTAAGTGTTCTAGGGTATTTTAAAGGCTACTTTCAATTATTTTATCTTGAATTATTTTAGGTGATTCCAGGTTATCTTAATGTAAATTATTCTAAATTATTATACCTTAGATTATTCTAGGCTATTTTAGGTTAATTTTGATTTTTTCAAGCTATTGTATCCCTATCCTATTATAGGATGCCTTAAATTATTTTTGGTTTTACATTAAGTTACTTTAGGTTTTTTCATGTTATTTTAAGTTCTACCCTAAGTTACTATAGGCTACCATAGGTTATTCATGTAGCTTATGATAGCCTAAAGCAAGCTAGGATAAAAGTAGGCTATTACTAGGCCTTATTCTAACACTACAAACCATACTATTACTAAGCTACTTATAGGCTATAAGACTTATAGGCTACTACTAGGCTATCTAAAACAAGGTTCAATGAAAGTGACTAGTTCAATGCAATTGCATGATTAAGTTTGCAACATAATCACAAAATTGTCCAATCATAAAACAATTATTTTGCATAATGAATAAAATGTCTTCTATTTTTTATTCTCTATGCAATAGTTTTAAACTTAGCGCTTCTAATCAAATCTTGTTTAAACGACTAATTTTGGTAGATTTCTTTTTTTTATTAAGTAGAAAGTGATTTAAAATTTGAATGTTTTGATCATAATGGCTTGAATGTTTATAATCAAAGTAATATCAATATATTTATTTGAATTTTGCAAGAACCTCTTTTTACTAAATGTAGCAAAAACAATTGTGTTTTTTGGATTTATCTATCCAATAGAATGTGTTTTTTTTTTGTTGGTATATATTAAGGCTTGGTTTTATCTTGTGCAAAATTTGAAACCATTTTAAAGTTTTCAACAAATCTAATTTTTTTTCTCTACAAATTATCATATCATTGTGCAATTTTACTATTTTGATTACACTTGGGAGCTCTTTTGTTTGTGTAAATTTTCAACAATTTGCTTTGTCTTTTGATGTTTGACTTTTTTTGTGTATCATCATGGAGTTGGTGTTTAGCTCTAAAAGAGCTCATCATTGTCAAATTGCAGTATGAAGAGGAAAGCCCTTGTGAATTGTATTATCTATATTATTGATGTCCAATAAAAGACATTGGGTGGGTCATTTGATGAGTGCATTTTGAGTCATCATGGCTCCCATAATATTGTTGGCAATGGATATGATTAATGACTATGGGTATATGACTATTACTTTGACTATGGGTTCCAACTTTGTGAGCATTTATTTTTTCTAATTGAATGTTGGGGGATACATCGTAATCATGAATTTTGTTGTTACATATGTTCAAGAATTTTTTTTAAAAAAGGTAATTGGATGTTTGTGTTGAGGGTTGGCCCACAACAATCATTGAGAACATAAAGCAATAAATCTTATTTTTTCAAATTTGTTACAACACACTATTTGAAATTTTATCCAAAAGGATGAACTTGAAGAGCTTAGTACCCTCCAAATGGTAGTGATTGAGATCTATTGTAGATCTCTTGGAAGTCAATTCATTCTTGTGGTTTCTAATGGTGATGATGCAAAGGATATTCAATCACTTGTGTTTTTCATGGAATTTTATGCATAATGTATGCAATTGGTGGAAATTTACAACATTGGGAAACCAAACATTCCCTATGAAAAACATTAGCAATACTATCTACAATGGACATCAATTGATAATCAACTATGTCAAACTTTGCAAATTTTTAAGACCCAAATTTCTAGATGATGTTCATTTCATTTGTCTAATTTTGTTGTTTTGAGACAATCTTGTTTATAGATCTTGCAAATAATTTCAAGTGAGATTTTGCAAATTATTATGGTGCAAATTCCCACATGATGTTTATCTTGTTTGTTTGGTTTTTGTTGTTTTGAAATAATATTATTTCTAATTTGAATGCATGTTTTCTTGTAGTTGGTCATTTTCAATGTAGTTCATGAAGGTTATTTGCAAGTTTTGAAGTTGCATGATGAGTCATAATAGTGATGTAGATGTTCCAAATAATAGATATGATAGCATGTAATGCTAATGCAAATTGTTTATATGATGAATGTAGTTTCATCTTCTAGCTTTCAAAATAATACGTCTAGAAAAATCCTAACTTTTGAATAGTGATGTAGGTCTTACGCATGATTACTGTCGTATGGTATTTTTGCTTTTTCTAATGACTTGTATGATGTTGGTCCACATTTCTTGTATGATGAATGTTGTATCATTTGTGTGCCTTTCAAATAGTGTGTTTATAGAAATTCTAGATTTTGAAAAGTGGCATATATAGTTCTGCATGACATTAATGAACAAAGTGATCTTGTTTGGACTACCTTATTTTGTGGTATCGTATATAAATGAGTGAAGGTTTAGAAAGGTTTAGTTCATATGAAAAAAAAATTACATGAATTTGTAAATATATGATAAGAGATCATGAATGTTTCTTGTTTTGACATATGTATATGTGTTACCAACACTAGTTTTTTGTTGGTTATGTTTTACTACCTATTGTAAGCAAGTTGAACTTTCTAATTCCAACATTTCATGATTTAGATGTGTGCGCTAGGTGTCATCTAACTTCACTCACAAACATTAATTTTGGATGATATTGTTATGTTTACATATGTATGATGTTGAAGGATAATAAACCTCACACCAACTATAAGATTAATCACAAAAATTTCAAAAAATACATGACTACATTCTTTATGGACCTAGATACAATCTTTTTTAGGGTGGATGTTGGAGACTCTTCATAAATTCAAGGCAAAAAAACACATGTATACAAAATTGTTCAATTACAAAAAAAAAATTTGCAAGTTCACTTTGAGTTCAATGACAAAATTATCAAGTATTTAGTTTTTAAAACAAAGGATTAACCTCTTTTGATAATTCTTACCATTTTAATTTTTTACAAATTTTATGACAAGTTTTTGCTATTCTATATCAAATCACATTTTGTGCCCTATTACAATATTGTGATGAATATTGAGGCCAATAACCATATATTGAATATTAACAAATGAGTGTTAAATTTGTGGATAATGGATATTAGGTAATAATTTATGACATATTTTATGGGACAACGCTAAATTGATGGGTCTTGTTGGGTTTTTATTATAAATCAAATACACTCTACTTGTCATTTGTATTTTTGTGGTGACAACCATTTTTTTTTTTTCTATTTTTTTCTTTTCAATGTTACCTCAATGTTTTATATTTTCATAATAATCTGTAGTCTTGTATTTGTCATTGGTGTTCTTGCTTGCAAATGCCAAAGATATTATGAAGATGCAAGTGTATTAATCATGTTAAAATTGTGGTTAATACTTTTAATGAAGACTATCCATTTCAAATTGTTACATGTAAATGTTGTAATGATCATGTTTTAGTAATCTATTTTTAAGTAATTTAGTGTTGTTTTAAATTTTGATCGGATCTTCAAAGTTGTGGCTTTACTTTATTTGATCCTTTTACTTAATCTTACATTCACTTGTAGGCTATTATACATGTGTTATTTTTTACTTCTTGTATAAAAGCAAAAGATTGACTATTGGTGATCACAATTTTGTATTTCCATTTAAATTGTATAAATTGTGTATTGTTGGATTAGATTTTTTAAACTTTATAAATGTTTTTGTTGTTCCTTATATAATGTTTTAAAAAACTTTTCATTTGTTAAATTTTTTTTTCATTTTGGAATAGTTTTATGAAACCTCTTGTAAATAGTTTTATAACTTTTGTGTTGTTTTTTTTTTGTAGAACATATTCTACAACTTCATATATGCTTTTGGGTTTTTAAATAGTTGTAAAATACTTCTTGTCTTTTGGTAGAAGGTTTAGAACTTGTTGCATTCATTTTTTGTGTAATATATATATATATATATATATATATATATATATATATATGAAGATTTTTTTTAATATTCTCAACAAATATGAGTGGTGTATTGGGAAATTTTTAACTTGTTTCATTTCTTTTGTGTGTCTTTGTAACATAGATGTCATAAGAATTAAAATTTTCCAAAATCTTGCAAACCTATTATAACTGTGCATTGTTGTTTAAGTTATACAATCATTCTCAAAACTAATTTAAATTTCATTGCATTTTTTCATACCATGAAGCTTCTTATGTTATCATAACTATCAAATATTATTTTTGTTTTGAATCCTATGGAATTTTAATGTAATAATCTCTTGTAATACAATCACAATAAATATTATTATTACCTAACAAACCCTTTTTACTTTTTTTTTAAATTGTTTGTTTTTATAATATCTAACTAATTGTAGTGTTCAATGTTATATCCAATTGTTATTATACCATCTACATTGCAAATTTTGATTCCAAGGCTCAATATAATTTTTTTTATATTCGTATAGAATTCATAATTTTAAAATATTCATCTAGTTGATCCTTAGACTCTTAAATCTTTCAAGCAAATTTCAAGTTTTATGTCAATTAAAAAAATTCTATCTTGTTTGGAAAATTCATTTTTGACAATATTTAATTTACATACAATTCTTCAGGCTTTAAAAAAATTAATTTTTTTTAATAAATAATTTTATTAACTCTTAATATTGTCAATTCTAAGGATTTTTGAACCAAATTTCTTAAATCCAAAATATTAAAAATTGAAATGATTTTTTTAAAAGGCTTGATTTTTACATTTCATCAATGTTAAATAAACAAATTTATTGCAAAGTTGTAGATTTCTTTTATATCCGAAAAAACTCATAAATAATATATTTATTTAAGTTTCATCTTGAAAGAAAAGAATTTACTTGATTTTATTCTTGTAAATGAGTGAAAGTATGTTAAAGTATACAAAAAAAAGTAGTTTTCACAAGTAAAAAAACACAAATTTGTGACAAGTAGATTAGAAAGTAAGTGATGCTTTAAGAGATTATCCTTTTGAACTACATGAGGGCATCAATTGTGATATGTTGAAAATTTTGAAAGTTTCAAAAGTTGTATCAAGCTTTTTAGAAACTTATTTTAAATCTACTTTGTAAAATTTACCAGCTTGTCCTATTGTGAGAAAATAAATTCAAAGTAGGTAAAAAAATTTAATTTGGAAATTTCACTCATATGTTGCATTTTGAAAGGGTTTACGGCATGATTTGATGAGTCAGACACATGTAACGCACTTCAATATCATATCAAAAGACATGTTTTGGATGCCAAATCTGAGTTTATGGAAAATTTAATTTTGAATGGCTTCACATTGTCATAATCCAAATATTCAAATTCCAAAAAGTGGGTCCAACACAACATAGTTATGACATTCTTGGTGCGAGAATGTTATAGAAGCCCAAAAAATCCATAAAATTCGTTAAAATTCATCAAAATTCGTTAAAATTCGCGTCGAAGAATGTTATGACAAGGTGCTAAATGAAGAATTTTAAAGAATTTTATTTGCAAAATGAAGAATGTCATAACTAGGCAACACAATCAATTGAGCCAAAAAGCACATCAAGTGACCGCCAAAATTCTATAAAAAATCTAATTTTGTTAGATATATTTTTATGGTGCCACTTTAATGCCATGTTAACCATAGAATGTAATGTTAAATGATTAATATGAATGTTGAAAAATTCAAAATAAATTATTTGGGTTTCGGTTTTAATAAAGGACCTTTGAACTCGAACAACAATTGCTTCAAAAGTAATCAATTTTGTAAATTACTACATTAAGAACTCTCTTTATAAAGGAATTTTGATGAAAAGAAAATGGAGATGATGTTAATTGAGTATCCACATTTAGAAAGCATTCACAGTTTGAAAATTGTGAAATTTTAAATTTTCAAAAGTCCTTTACCGCATGGAAATGGGGTGTAATGTACATGACATATAAAAGAAAGTTGTAGTTTATGAAACAATAAAATAAATAATTAACATACTTTCATACAATTAGAAATTAAAATAATTTCTCAAAACGAAATGCAAAATTTGGTAGAATTTGTACATTTTAAAAAAATCTTAGTTATTCATGAAAAGTTAATACAAAAAATGTGATGTATTGAAAAATTTATATGTATTTCTAGTAACATATTGCAAAAGATTTCATCCCAAAAGTCCTTTTTATGTAAAAATGAAAATGACCACAAAATAAACTGCAATCCTTGAGTCCTTCATGACCATTGGTTCATTTGATTGTGATCGCATTCAAATGTGTATCAAGGTGCATAATGGCTCAAACATTAGTAACACATCATTTGAATTGTTTGATTTGGAAAATGTGCAATATCAATTAGAACAATAAGCATTCAATAAATAAATAAATTAGTAATAACAATAATATACATTAAGAATGATCACATATGGTTTATTTAATATGATAAGTACACCTCAAAATTTATGGCATGACTAAATGTATATAAAGATATAACCATTTTCAACTTGCTAAATTATTAAAACAAACCATTCTTTTTCAAAACAATAAGAATATAAAATAGGCTACCTTCACATTAAAATGAATCAACCTTGCCCATGTAACCATTGGCAAAAGTCAAACAATTTTTTTTTTGACTACATAAGAAATAGTGGAAATGCTTGCTAGCATGATGTCATTGACTACAATTGGTTACAAAAGGTGATGAAATAGAAATCCATGATTTTTTCAATGACCAAAAATCTTCATTTTGCTTGTCATGACATATAATATTATCATGTAAAGGAATGAATAATATGCACATTTGCAAGCTAAAGTGAACTACTTTTGACTACATTTTTTAATCTTTAATAATATTTTTTATAATGTAATTTTTATAGTCCAAAGATGTAAACT
This sequence comes from Sphagnum tenellum, assembly GCA_963921925.1. Lineage (NCBI taxonomy): Eukaryota > Viridiplantae > Streptophyta > Sphagnopsida > Sphagnales > Sphagnaceae > Sphagnum > Sphagnum tenellum. The sequence continues at coordinate 4,001,129 of OY998155.1, forward strand.
TGTGAATTTGTAAATACATTCATCTTTTTAAAAAATCAATGACACCTTGTCACCAAAAAAAAAAGTTAGAGAGAGAGATATGGAGGAACACTGACACAACCAGCCAAGGTACGCATGCAGACCTAAACAGGATCCGAGCTGCCTGGTTTTCTGATCTGCACCAGACCCCACTCTAACAACTCACAGAACACTCACACACACAACGCTCTGATCTTTCAACAGAATGATTTAGTCATATGCGGATCAGCACATCGGATCACAGAATACATATCCTTGTGCCTTACATCGGATTAAATAATCTAGGAACTATTTCATGCCTGATCTGTAATGCACATCATCACGGATCCAACAGTGATTTCAGGTGTGGCCCTTGAGGTCAGATCCCTTTGTGTTCACTCGGTCGTTTGAGCCACTAACCCACACCCTCTAAATGCCTTAATGCATTATATTCACTCTCAACGTCTGGAAACCCAAAACCCAGAGGCCCTTAGTCCAACAACATTCTGAGAGACTGGACTCAGATCAATAGATACCTCGCTCCCATGAAACCACTCAAGGTGACAGCCTCTCATGCAAAGACGAACAACAGACTTGTGGCTGCCAACCCCTCCTTTCACTCCTTCTTTGCAAACAACATTCTGTTGCCCACAGCTCAGATGCAATGCAAGATCCTACAAACACACATTCCCCTTCCCAGATGCTCACTCTCTCTTCTACATGCCCATAAGTCTAAGGCTCGGATCCCTCAGATTTTCGTCACTCCTCGGCATCACCCTCCATAACAATTGCATCAAGAGATTACACAACTGCTCCTCAACCAAGTCACTGGCGCAACGGAGAGATTCAACAACTAGCCAAGCAGCTGCAAGAACAAAACAAAAGAAAACCAAAACTGACTACTCAAAATGTTGTCTTAGTCTTCCTATCCTCCCCATCAAATCGCCACCACCTCCCTCCAAATCTTCCTGCCGTTTCTCCTTAGCTTCCTACACAAGCTCCCCATGCACCGTTACAATCCTCACATCCCAAAATCATAAACCCCGCCACCCTCATTAAGTCTGTGTTCTGGCGGGTTTAACTTTTAAACCCTTAAAGCAAAAATCAACTTTCCTAATCCAGGAGGCGCTATCAGGCTTCCTGTTCAGCCACCCCTAGACCGGTCACAACCTGACCATGTAATATAGTCTAGGTTACAATCTTTGTGAATTTTTTTTCTTAATTCCACAAAATCATGACATGAAAATTTTTATCATTTTTGTTGATTTTTGGTGTCATCAAACTTGTCCATAATATTTTTGTATAACAATGTTGAAATGGTTTAAAGGACCTCATTTTGAATTGCAAACCAAGGACCAAAGTTTTGAAATGTTTGGGTCCAAATGAAAAACAATGAACCAATGTTTTTATTTTAGTTGAAGACTATCATATATTTGAGATCCTTTTGTCAAAACTTAATTTTTTAAAAATTAAGTTTTCAATGAAATTTTTTGCAATGTGTAATTATAGAATTTCATAGTTGCTTCAATATGTCATGTGTTTTGTGTTTATCATTTTTGAATAAATCTGAATTTCTAAAATTATTAAAATTCTATTAGGTTCTACATTTCATTTTGAAACATGATCCCAATTTTAAATCATACAAAAACATGTTAACTATTTAAAGATTTAGTTTCTTGTATTATAAGTTAAAACTATGTTTCAAACACCATATACATTGCACCACATTTACATTTCACAAAGGATTCATGAATCAAATACCCATTATTATGAAGACAAAATGATCAATTGTAAAATTTTCAAAAACAAAAACATGTTCAATAAAATAAACTATTTTTTAAATCACTGGATTTCAAACATGCGGATTACTTGACAATCGTGAAGTATTGTGGATGGATACATTCCATATTTCCGAGTTTTTTCAAATGAAGCTATTGAAAACTTTATATACAAATGTTTTACAATTGATCAAACATCTCTTAAAGAGGACATTAATTAAGAATGGCTATATATTATGAAGAACCATGATTGTGTATCAAAATTGAGTATTTGATTTTTTTGAGGATCATGGTTATTGACCCCCAAGAATTGCCTTGATGCTTGGAGAAGATTTGGTGTAGTTTCTAATAACTTCCCCACATTTGCGTAAATACCAATGCTTGCTTGATTTAAAATTGCCACATGACCATAGACAAATGATAAGATTAAATCAAAGATAATAATGAAGTGAAAATGCAGATCTTTGACCAGAAAATTATTATTCCCAAAAAAACTTAAAATAGCATAAATCATCATGGAAAAATCTTGTTTAGCACATTAGAAACAATATTAGTTGCTTAAAATAGTTTGCTCTGTTTCCTATCACCATTTATAATTCAAAGTTTTTAAAAACTAACGGAGAACTAGGGGGGACGTTGATTTTGAAATCTTTGAAAAACCCAAAACCAAAGGGTAAAAGAAAATCAATGCACTTGACCAACACCACATCTCATAAGCGTATGGAGGCACCTTACAATGGGGAGCAAGTAAGCTCCATACAAGGGCCAACCTTGCACACTACAAGTTCCTCCACCAGTTAAAGCAGCTTGCGGCTAGACTAGAAAACTCCATGAAGTGCTTTACATATGAGAAAGTTATGATGACATAAAATAACCAAGTTCCTCATTCTTCCCCTCCATGCAAACCATCTAGTGCCAACACAAGTAAGTTCCAGTTCTTCTAAGAAGTCCTACCAAGCAAGAAACCTAGTGCAAGACACATGTATTTTCATAAGGGTCATATACTAGGGGCTTTTTCCACCCACGAACGTAAGAGCATATCCCCACAGGTGCTCACTATGTGACCATGAACATTAAAATTTGATGGAAGCAAAGGCAAAACGTGCCTGGTTAGCTCAGGAAAGTCGTTTTCCTCCTGCAAATGTGTACAGTTTTTTTTATTCACAGCAATTCTATGCAGCTGCTAGAAAAAAGAGTGTAATAAATATGACCTGACTGCTGCTGATTCTTGTTTCCGATTGGCCAATCATAATGATTGGTCCATGTGGTTTTATCTATTATTGTTCTCAGCTATTGCAAATCCCAGTTTCAGTTTTATTGGTGGGGTTGCAAAAAAGTAAATAACTATAACTAGGATGTGAGAAATATTTTGCTTTTGCCTTTGCTTTTGCTCAAGACCAAAAGCGAGTGTCTCTTAGTTAGTCACGCTTGTTCTATGGAGCATAGCATCAAGGACACTTTTATTCTCATTTTTTTCTTTCGAATGTCTTTTCCTTTGCTTCTTTCTCAACCAAGATATGTCCACAGAAAGATCCTATCCAAGAGAGAGGTGGCCGATTATTTTTGGGGGGAGGGACGAAGAGTATATGCTTTACTAAAGAGGCATATGTGTGAAGCAAAAGCATATGTGTGAAGCATGTAAGGGTGTCTAAGGATATATATTCGGCATATCCCAAAACTCCCTTTAGAAAAGCTTGCTAGAAAAGAAAACAATCCTTTGAGCATATGCTGCCCTCCAACTGACTCCCGTGTGTGGGTGGGTGAATAAAATATAAAAAATAAAAAGCCAAGGTTCCAACTACTCATACCTACACTTCTAAATGTTTTGTAACTGCAAAATCATGAATTGTGTGGGGTCATGCTGTGGAAACCGAAAGCTGACCCAACCCATTTTCTTATATTTATTTTTTGAAAAGTCGATTGGAGTAATCACAACCTCGTCAGTGTGTACAAGGTCCCTTTTCCATAATGGGTACCCGGAATTTGGGACAAAATAGATATCTGTTTAGGCATCTTATGATATGCGGATGACTCCAACTTCTCACGGTTGCTGATATGTACGATCTGTTTGTTGTTCGGAATGCCAGGTTTCTTGGTGGAGGAAAAATTCTGCTTCACAAAAAAAGATTACCTATGATTGATAACGTGCCTTCCAGATGCACTAGAAAATGGTTTTGACGATGCTTTCACAATGCCGAAAAACAAACACTGACCGGATATAGCAAATATGAAATAAATTTCAGTGACGATGTGACAATTTCAGAGCCATTCTGGATTATAATTCGTCATAGATCAAATTTCATTTTACAAATCATTTTTTGTTGTTTGTTTTGCACCTTTTCAATGTTTTGGTCTGTTTGTATCTTGTTGCTTTTCTTACACTCTTTCAATGTCTTCTTTTATAATTTTTAAAAATTTATATCTTGTTGTGAACTTATTATCTTGTTGTGAACTTATTTTATCAGACTTTCATTGACAAGAATGAAACAAAATATTAATGAAACAAAATGACATATAGTGAAATTTATAAAATTTTATCTTTTGAAAAGACAAAATTGATTTCAACAAAATTATTATGTCCACAAAAATTAATTAAATCATTGTCACTGGTAGTGCGAAGCAGCATGGAGCCCAAATACAAACTTGTTATAATATTGTTGCAATGCACACCAACTAAAAAGAACTTCTTTTTGTTTCCAGTAACTTGGGCACACCCTATAATAAACTCACATGCCATAATGCATATACCATACCGTACCGCCGCGCTCGTTTCACACCAATATTAATTATTTTAGGGGTACTGTGAAAAAAAAAAATTCTGAGGGGGGAAGCGCGAAATGTGAAACAAACAAAATTAATTAAATCTGGCCGCGGCCCGCCCCAATTCCGGCAGACCCATTGAAGTGTGAAATGACAGACCATTATAATTAATTATTTGTGGGTCGATGCGAAAATGAAAATCGTCCAAAATTAAATATTTCACACCGGGTGATGTGAAATGAGCGCAGCAGTACGGTAGTGCCTTGGCAACTTTGACACGTTTGTTGAATAATTAAATATTTAATTTTCATTTCCACAAATAGAATATACTTGAGAAAAAAATTGAGAAATTTTCATGGCAACGTTTCAACATTTCTGAAAGTATAATTATAATATAATTAGTGTCAAAGATGTCAAGGTACTTAGGCACCTACATATATACATGTAAGGAAAGCTGTATCAACTACGTCCGACACAGTGACAAAGTGGATGACATCATACTCACATCCCTAGCTATAATTTAGAGAATATAATTTTAATTAGGGTCACTTTAGATGAGGGTCCAAGGTCCAAGGGAATAGAGGAATCCTATTGGATGAGAGCCATAAATAGGACCCATGGCCTTTAGATGAGCATCCAAGACCAAAAAGTGACAAATCAAGGCTAAACCTATATGACACCATTTCGAAGGCAGAATCAATCGGTTCAGAGCCACCAAAAAAAAAAGTAACAAGTAGAGCTCAAGATTTGAAGAATGAAGATGCAAGCTAAGGTCCAAGGCAGGGTCCAGCTCAAGGATTCAATTTGCTTCAAATGGGTCCAAATTGGGTCCTAGGAATTTGAACCCGGTACCCCATCCAAACTGGGCCTTAGTGTGGGGCTGCCAAGGTACTATGGTCCTTACTTACATGTGAGGAAAGCTGCATTTGCATTGCATAGAGTCCCAGACAGACTGACAAAGAAACCCATGAGCTTTTTAGAGAATGAATTTACTGGCCAGGAAAGTCTTTGAGAACAAAGGCATCACAAATACGCTGGCCCTGCCAATAGATAAGATGTCGTACATCTAAATATTTGTTCAAATTCGTTCCAATCTAAATAGTCTAAACACTTTCACCAAGAAACTGGTTCACCTAATATGAAACCAGTTCTAATAAGGTAAAACTTCCAAAAGTTGGGTCCAATGAGATAGGCCCTGGGCAGGGCCCAATAAACAAACCAAAAACAAAACAAATCCTCGACATTCTGATTCCTTGCAAATAACAAAGAGTTCCACATTTTATGCACGGCATATGCAAACATCCCCAATTTGTGAATAGCTAACGACGTGAGTATGATGTCATCCAAATGACCAAAAAGACTTACAGATGTATCATGTAATTATTTTTAAATTATTTCCAGGATTTGAGTTTTTTTCTTTCTGCCCCCGACCACTTGTGTGGTAAAAGAAGTTCAATCTAATGTTACATGGGGTTTCTACAAGATGGAAACCAAAAAGTAAGGTTAATTGTCCAAAGTCATAGAGAAGGTTGGGTATATTTTGGATGAAAAGAACCAAAGCTCTTCACACTCATGTGAGTTGTGTTGAATGTATATGAAATAGTTCTTCAAGCAAAAGAAGGCTATATGAATTGAAATTTCAAATTTTGGCACTGGGAAAATATTTAATGTCTATATTGTTATTTTTTCTAGCAAAAATTTGTTATGTTTCGACAAAGAAATTTGCGAAAAAAAAATTCTAATGTAAATTTGAATATTTTTTCCTTTTTTTGTTAAAATTTTCCAATTTCCTTAAATCAAAAAATGAAAAAAATAAAATCAGATCTATAGCTCATGAAGGAAGGAAAACAGAGCACAAAGTACACAAGATAAGGGTAAGGAACTGGGAAGCGGGTTTGATTATGGTAAGTAGTAAGGAGAAATTTTCATCCTTCATGGAAGCACATTATTTGCTTTCAAAAGCAAAGACACCATCACGCGCAATGGCCTCTCTTTCTCTCTCTGTCTCTCCATCACCTTCTTTCATACTCGTTACCAACATTAGTTTTGGCTCTGAATTGTGCTTTCCATGCCTCTATCATGCCTGCCATTGCTTCACTTTGCTCAGCCTCTACCAGGAATGTCATCGTGTCGTTTGGGTCTTGTATCATTGCGTATGAAATAGAATGGATCATGTTGCCAAACTTTTTGCTCCATGATGCACAACATGGGGTCTCCAATGTTTTTTTTTTCCAAAACCCACAATTACAACATTAAGGTCTGGGATGGCAGATTATGTCATTTCCTTGACCACAATGTATGACATAATCTTCTGGAGATTATTACACAGTCATGATAGTGAACACAAGCTCTATTGAACATGATTTTTTCAAGTATTTGTTGAATCTACTACCCCAGACCTTAGTGGCAATGGAATGGTTTTGCCCTTGCCCATTATGTTGGGTTTAGACCATAGGTTACTAATGTAAGAGGGTTTATAGGATAGGTTACCAGTTGTGGTTCATTCATAACTGAGGATTACAAGCAACCCAGCACTCACCAGTATACTGTTCATTGGAAACCCACTTACAAACGGTAGGGTAAGTGTAACGAACCTAGTCAAGTGAGAGTAAATTGATTTATACTTACATTGTTATACACAACCATTTACACACTATTTTCACTTACACTCATGTTAAAGTCTAAGGGGGGCTAATAACAGTTGTTTTTCAGCAAGACAAAATTGGCCCACCTTGCCAATTGTGCGCATGGCCAATTTTGTTACACTCCTTGCATCGTCCCGGGGAGTGCACAAGGTTTGACTGATTCTGGCTCTTACCTCACCATGCTGGGCAGGTTCAATAACGGGCTCACTAGGAACCCAAATCAACCAGACCCCGCCCCATCCCTAGTACATATTGGTTAGTATATAGCTAACCAAATTGGTTAAATATGGGACAGAAGTACAACAATTCAATGTTTCCTGTTCCTACATCATCCATCCTGCAGAGGGTGTGTCCATGCTGGTTCACGCTAGTCATACTCTCTGGCAGCTTGACTTAGAGCATCCCCACCGGTGCTCAGTATGTATGTGATCCTGCACATTAAAAATTGGATAAAGAAAAGTCAACCCATGCGGGTTAAATTGGCTCACGAAAATAGTTTTTCCCCTGCATGTTTGCTCACTTGGGTGAGGCTGGTAAAAAGCGCAGCACAGCTGTACACCTGCTAGAGAAGAGTGTAATAAATATGATATGACTGCTCATCCCTGTTTTTGATTAGTCAATCATAATGATTGGTCCAGGTGGTTTGCGATTAGTAGTTCCCACCTATTTGCAGTCCCTGTTTCAGTTGTTTTATTGGTGGGGTTGCAAAAAAGAAAATAAGTAAACTTGGATGTGAGAAATATTTTTGTAGGGTCGCTTACTTAGCACCATTGGGGATGCTCTTACAAAGAAACACAGCAGCACTGAATAGAGAGCCAAGTGTCAGCTCTCTCGGACTCATTCCCTTCCTAACAAGTCACATGGCATTAAGGCCCACTTTAGATTGGGCGCGTCCAGCGTCCAAATTCCTAGGAACCAGTTTGGACTCATTTGAAGCAAATTGAACCCTTGAGTTGGACCTTAGCTTGGACCCTAGTTTGCATCTTGGGTCTTCAAATAATAATGAGCTCTCATTTTGAGCTCTTGTTTTGGGTCTGAACCAAGTGATTTCCCTTCAAAATGTGCTATGTAGGATTATCCTCAATTTGCCACTCTTTTGGTCTTCAACCCTCATCTTAAAGGCCATGGGTCCAATTTATGGCTCTCATCCAATAGTGCTTGCTCTATTTCATTGGACCCTGGACCTTGGACCTCATCTAAAGTGGCCCTAAGAGTATTGGGTACATTCAAGCAGGGAAAACCAAATTGCCCACACAAACTTACTAGCAATCCGCAGGCGAGACTTATCTTATTTCTTGAGCTTTCCCAAATCAAATAAAATGCTCACAAGTCAGAACATAGCCTGGAGGAAAAAAGAACACACACACACACAACATATCCTCCATTGGACTGTTTTTTGGAGGATGGTGCAAATGTCATCACATGCCAAAAGGGAGTGTTGAATTGGTGTCATATTTACAAGTTTCAGAATTTGGCCTGAAACAAACTTCTATCACACTACTGTGTGGATAACAAAATTTTTTTTGACAATTCCCAGAATGGGTAATTACTAGGTACCTACCTATGCATAAAAGAAAACCTAAAACTCCATGAACCCCCCAAAAAAACTTAATTTAATTTAATTTAATTTAATGCAGACCATAACTTATGAGTTAAAATGGACTGCACATCCAAATAGGAAAATTAAGGTTGGAAAATTTAAGTATTTAGTTTCCATCAAATGTTGGCAAATTAGGTATTTAATTTCCATACAGCAAATTGAAAAGAAACCGAGGGGAAAGAAGGCAAGATAGGGGAAAGATCAAAGGAATAAGAAGAGGGGAGGGAGTGTCAATTAAGGTACTAAATAACAGTGTTGAATGGGTATCAGCTTTTGAACATAAACAGCAGGTAGTGGTATCAAAAAAAAATTCTTGAATTTTGATACCCACCTATTATTGGTATTTGATTTTTAAAAAGCTTTCATATTAGCTTGGTCCGATATTAGGGTCCAAGGCTAATTTTTGGCTGGTATGTGACAAATATATAATAATATTGCGCAAGTAAATGTAAATATACGTATACTTGTTGTGTAAAATTGATTATGTATAAAAACTTGCTCATCATGTAAATAATGTTTTTTACATGTTCATGTAGCCTACTTGCCGTGTGATTTATTTTTTTTAAAACATTTACTACTCCCTAAATAGAAGCTTTTACTACCAACACGGTACCGTGGCAAGGGCTTCCCTTGGACCCACCTATATACAATGCAAGCTCATGCTTTTGGGCCCCAAATATGGGACAAACTATAATACTATTGAAGAATATCTTTTGTGCATATTCTTGAGTTCATCTTGTCTAGAGTTCATCTTGAGTGCATGTTGCCCCCACCACATGGCTTTTAGTAGAATTCTCATTCTTGACATTGTTCATTAGCATGTTGAGTTTATTTAAGCTTTTACAATTGTTTTGATACCAAAACCAGTTTCAATCTATATCTATCTATAGGGGTTGCAACCAATGCCCCGGGTATATATTGAGTTTTGACCTGGTTATCAATCTGGTAGTTGGTTATTTGAATTTTTAATAACCAACCCAGTAGACTAATTATTTGGTATTGAATTTTAATAAGTTACTAACCTACCTGGAAAACATGGTTATCATCCACGCAGGTTATCAATTTTAAAACAGTAATCATTTTTATGATAGAAAACAAAAAGAAGATTTTTCTTTTATTTTTTAATATAAAAAAACCCTATTAGAATTGATGGATAACCAGTAGGTTAACTAGCAATTACAAATTGAGTATTTGGAAACCTCTGTTATGCATAATCAACAACTATTACCTCAAAAACTATTGATAAGCAAATCAGCAACCAATTTTTTTGACATTGATATTGATAACCGAACTAACATCAATTGTTTTTTTTTTTTTTTTTTTTTGGTTCCCTTTAAACTTACCCAGTGATTATGTGATAGGTAAGGCCCATGGACAGGGCCATTAGCAGAAATAAGGTGCCCCATCCAAGGTAGCAGCTGAGGGCAGCACCCAATTCTGGTAACATACCCGTCTGAGGGCCTTACCGTGCACAATGTCCGCCCAGCGGATATCTGAAGGACAAAGAAAAAATTACAGACTCTTATGAAAATGTAAGAGCTGCCCGGGATTTTTAAAAAAGATTCCCTCCTAACATAGGAGAGAATTTTAAGGATTTAAGGCACCCAATGCAAACTCCAAGCAAGTTCATTAGGGGGGAAAAAAAAGAGAAAAAAAAATCAATTATTGACCAACACTGGTTCTAACCTGGTACCCGCCCAACACCGAAAAATAAATAAATCAAAGGAAAATGAATAACATTGTAAGAAATCAATTCATTTTAGGGTACAAGAAGATTCCCTGATTCCCCTAAGCATATTTCTTTGGCTCCCGGGAAACAAAAGAAACTTTTGTCTGACCGTCGTCTGCACGCTCTCGCTCTCTCTTTCTCTCTCTCTCCAGACACCAGCAGCATCGCCGCAAGCAAAGATTGCTTCTTTTGTTTGGATTGCTTCTTCCTTTCGCGTTCTCCATTGAGACTTATCGTGGGCTGGATCTCCTTTTGTGAGTCGTAGTAGAATTGTGTTTTTATGCAAACCATGTTGCCAATTCCTTTTTTCTTCATGATTCGCAATATGAGCACTGTACACCACTGATCACCCACTACCATCACCACCACCACCCCAGTAGCAGAGCACTGTGCTCTGCTCTGTTTTTTGGAGTTTCTTTTGCACGGTCGCAGTGGATCTCGCTTCTGTAGCTTTAGTAGTATCTGATTGTTTTATTTCCTGATCTTTACAGCTTCAATTTCCTTTTAATAAACTGGGTTAGTTGTTTCTGGTTTTTTGTTCTCATCTCCAGCACAAGAATTCCGTATTGGGTTGCTGTTGTTGTAAGAGGATAATTACAGTTCTGGTTTGTTGTTGGATGTAGTCTAGATCGGTTTGATTGTTTGAGTTCACAAGTCCTTTTTTTGGTTGTTTGCGAAGAACTTGTCGGATTCAAGTCTGTGACCATCGAACTATTGGGATTTAGATTTCTACTTTTATTTTTGGTTTGTTAGAGATAGAGTACCGGGGTGGGGGCGGGGGGATTAGAGACTCAAATTCAGTTCTGAGGAGGAGAATTGAATTTTCTGACAAGCAATAGACTACTTCCTTTGTCTGAACTTTTGGAAGTCTACGTGCATTTGGGTATCGCGGAATTCGATTCGTTTTGCGTTTAGACATCACTGTGAAGAGGTTTCTCTGGTGGGAGAATTGGGTCTGCCAAAAAAACGAAACAAAACGAGAACTAGGGGGATCAAGCTTTCCCCAAGTGTATGGAAGTCTCTTCAGTAGTTACAGTTGGATTCAACAAGAAACAAGAAGTTTATGCATCATCATCGAAGAAGCGTCAACAACAGACTACTTATTTTCTCTTCTTCTTCTTCTTCTGCTGGCTGCCTGTTTGGCTATTCACATTTCACTGGAAGGAAAACCTGATGCCAGAGAAAGTTTTGCTGTTTTCACAAATCTTCGCCAAGGAGAACAAGCATTTGCAGTTTCTCCAACCAGAAAATCATTTCACAGTCACAAGGTACACACTACCACTACTGCTACTACTACTACACACACCTCTCAGGCTGCCCGGCATCAACTCTCACTGTTTTTTGTTTTTCAATGTGTTTCAGGTAGTACCTGATCTCCAGTGTTTCCTCATCAGATTCATGTAGTCCAGATTGACATTCGGGAACATTACTACTATAAGATCTTGAATGATTTTCCCATCTTGATTGACATGCTAAAACCCACTTTGTGTGCTAAGAAAGAAAGAAAGATGTGCACTGAATCTGCCTTGGGTCTGCAGGTTGATCAATTGGTTGATGTTTTAAGGAAGTTACCTACATTGCTGTTGTACAGATGTCTGGAGATGTCAGAAATGTCTTTTGTTTTGAGCAAGGCATTTTGAAGAACTTGCAACAAATTAAGTGACAATTCTTTGTGCATCTCTCTAGAGTTCAGGGACAGCTAAAGAAGAAGAAGAAGAAACAGTTCAATGTTGTATGCCATTTGCTTCACAAATTCTTGTAAGCTGATTGTTCCATTTTTACAGGTGTAAGTGGCAGGCAGCATGCAGAAGAAATTTCTTGAGAATTTATAGGGAGAGCAGCAGTATCAGCTCAATGCCACTAATGTGCTGGTGACTTTGGATTTCAATACCTCCTGCAATAACAACAACAATAACTGCAAACCTCATTTCCAGTGTGTTGTGCTGCTCTCTGAGGTACTAAGACATGATCTCATTGAATAATTTGGCCACAAGAACTGGAGTGACCCCAATGTGAGGTACCAAGAAGAAGGGAAGCATGTTAGGTGGTGGGTGTTTTTTCCATGTATTTCCTAGTAATCTTGGAAGTGAAACCAGCAAAAAATCTTATTGTGGGTTTGCCTACTTCAACTGTGAACCCAGATCATTCAAAATCAATCCAAGTCATGAAGTCATTGTATTGTGAAGGAAGGCATATTATTTAGAATTCTAAGAGGGGATTCAGCTGTAGCTACATCATCATCAGAAGTAAAAAAAACTTGCTAGAGAGAAGGATGATAGTCAAATACATGTCAGGTCTTGGCTGAGAGTGAATGCTGGCTATGTCTGCTATTCCCATTAAAAATGAAAAAAACCCTAAAAGGAATGATTCATCAAAGCAGGAATTGGATCCTATTGCAAACTAAATTTAGAAGAAAACTACTATTACTTGCAACTATTACAGAAGTACTTCATTCCTCCAGTGCTCACATAAATTGTTAGTATTGCTGATTCTGCTGTAATTGGAGGCACAGATCATGTGCATTGAGAGTGTCTCTGGAGCTGGTACTTTTTCTCTCAGAATGAAGTAATATCTTAAAGAGCCAAAACTGTTATGTATGGCCTTGGACCAGGGTTTCACAAGTAGGAATATCTGTGCAACTCAGAAAACTGGCAGACCTGGAGAAATTAGCCGTTGGCTCCGAATTCCAATATGTACCATTACCCATGGCGCCACCACCATCGAATGTGGCACCCGCCACTACTCCCAGCTTGGGAAATTTCAACTCCCAAATCTTTGAGGAGCTGCCAGTGGCTGAGGTTGTTGAAGTTTCCCAGTCAAAGAGGAATGATATGAGTCTGGCCTCCCAGCTTGTGTACACAATTGAGTGCAAGTATCGGCAATTCACATGGCAGCTCAAGAGACGGGCAGCAGAGGTTCTCCTCCTCCATCTTGCACTCAAAAAGCGGGCCTTACTTGAGGAGCTTCAAGAAAAACAGGAACTCCTCAAGGAGTGGATGCACAGTCTTGGACTTGGAGATGAACAGTTGGGTATCAATGTAGCTCTCCAGCTGCAAGTTTCTGATGAAGAAGGTACTGATGAAATCAGCCAGTTCTCCTCAAAGACAGGTATTCCTGCAAGAGCTGTTTTGCCAGTGATGAGACCTGCCTTTGGCTGGCTGCCAACAATCTCTCAAAGAGCCACATCTGCTATGCAAAACTACCTCAATTATTTCCTTGCAAGCATTGAACTTGTGAACACGAGAGAGGTGTGCCGCTTTCTTGAAGTAAGCAAACTGTCTTTCACTCCGGAGTATGGGCCAAAGCTTCGAGAAGGCTATCTGATGGTTTGCCATCTTTCAAGAATTGCATCAGATGATAATGAGAGCCCATCATGCTGGTCTAGCTTCTGGATCTCTTGTCGGTGTTGGTTAAGCCCAAACTGGCAGCGAGTTTGGGTGGTCTTGAAACCTGGGTTTCTGGCATTACTTGCAGATCCTATGAATGTCAAAGTCTTAGACACAATCATGTTTGATGTTCTACCACCAATTCCAGGGAGAGATGCTGCAGCAGACATAGTTGGGTCAAGATCTCTTGCAACTGTTGCAAAGGAGAAAAATCCACTGCGATTCAGCTTCACTGTCCAATGTGGAAATCGGGCTGTGAGGATGTGGACATCTTGGGCAGCAGGAGCCCATAATTGGGTCATGGCAATAAATGATGCTGCATTGGAGCCATCTGCTGAAGGCTGGTGTTACCCTCACCGCTTCCAGTCATTTGCTCCAGAAAGGGGGCGCACCCATGATGGGAGTGAAGCTCAATGGTTCATTGATGGAAAAGCAGCATTTGATGCCATGGCTACGGCAATTGAGGATGCAGAAACTGAAATTTTCATTACTGGATGGTGGCTAAGTCCAGAGCTTTACCTTCGGCGCCCTTTCAAGGAGAATGAAGCTTCTCGTTTGGACCACCTTTTGGAAGCAAAGGCCAAAATGGGGATCAAGATTTACATCCTCTTGTACAAGGAAGTGTCAATGGCTCTGAAGATCAACAGCAATTACTCCAAGCAGCGGCTTCTTGCGCTTCATGAAAACATCAAAGTGCTTCGATGGCCAAATCATTTCTCATCTGGTGTGTACCTATGGTCACACCATGAGAAACTGGTGATTGTGGACAATTATGTTTGTTTCCTGGGGGGGTTGGATATGTGTTTTGGGAGGTACGATGATCTCACACATCCAGTGTGTGATAACCCTTCCACAATCTGGCCAGGGAGGGACTACTACAATCCCAGGGAGTCAGAACCTGATTCATGGGAGGAACCAATGAAGGATGAACTTGACAGGAATAAGCTTCCAAGAATGCCATGGCATGATGTGCAGTGTGCAATTTGGGGCCCTCCGTGCCGTGACATCGCCAGGCATTTTGTGCAACGGTGGAACTACGCCAAACAAAGCAAGGCTCCAAACCAACAAGCAATTCCATTGCTTTTACCACACGAACACATGGTCATTCCACATTACCAAACAGGCCAGGAAGAAGCCAAATCCAAGATGAATTCCATCCAGCAGCAGGCTTCTCAAAAAATTGAGTTAGCCTCATCCTATGATGACATTCCATCAAGAGGGATGGGGTACACATGTGATGGGGTATTAAAGGATTTTGTTGGGATCTCAGCGTTGCAAGGGAGTGGAAGAAGAGTAATTCCATATGACCCAATTCCTAGGCAGTTGTCATCAGCCATGATTGAAACTCCAATTAAGCAGATTCACTCTGTGGAGGAGATTGAGAAGCAAAAACCTCCTAAGGAGGAATTGTTAAGGGATGAGGAGCCAATGCAAGTTACTACCAAAGTTCAACAGTGCTTTGACTCAGATGGAGTATGTGATCAGCAAATCTTGGAAGCAGGTCCTCGATCTCAGTGCAAAATTCAAGTGATCCGCAGTGTAAGCCACTGGTCAGCAAGTACAAGCCAGCCAGAGGAACGAAGCATTGAAGCAGCCTATTGCGAACTGATTGAGAAGGCAGAGTATTTCATCTACATTGAAAACCAATTCTTTATTTCAGGTCTAGATGGTGATGAGACAATTCAAAACCGTGTCTCACAAGCTCTTTATGCACGGATTGTGAGGGCATACAACAAGGGGTCGGTTTTCCGTGTGATTGTGGTCATACCATTATTGCCTGCATTCCCTGGAGGGTTGGATGAGGTTGGTGCAGGATCTGTTCGATTCATAATGCACTGGCAGTATCGCACCATTTGTCATGGGAAGCATTCCCTTCTAGAAAAGCTCAAGGAAACGCTAGGATCTCAGAGAGTGGAAGATTACATCTCATTTTATGGGCTTCGGAATCATGGTCAGCTACACAAAGATGGGCCATGGGCAACAAGCCTAGTGTATGTTCACAGCAAACTCATGATAGTGGATGACCGATTTGTGTTAACTGGATCTGCAAATATCAATGATCGGAGCCTGTTGGGTTCTCGAGACTCAGAAATTGGGGTGGTTCTTGAGGATCTTGAACAAATGGAATCAAGGATGGATGGTAAACCATGGAGTGTGGGCCCATTTGCACACTCATTACGCGTAAGCCTGTGGGGAGAGCATCTTGGGTTGCAACACTCAGAACTGGATTGTATCAAAGACCCAATCTGTGACACAACATTCAAGGACATTTGGATGTCAAGAGCAAGAAACAACACCAGAATTTACGAGATGGTTTTTGAGTGCATCCCAACTGACACAATTTGCTCCAAACTTGCCTTGCAACAAGCTACGGCACATCGAAAACAAAAGGTGGGTGGTCACACTACTATTGATCTTGGCATTGCTCCACAAGTCTCCAATGAAAAAGTTAATAGTAACTCAGATGGAGGACATGAAGCCCAATTACATGCAGTTCGTGGGCATTTGGTGAATTTTCCACTCAATTTCATGGTTGAAGAAGATTTGCGACCTGATTTCAAAGAAACTGAATTTTACACATGTCCTCAAATTTACTCTTGATCTAAAGGATTATTAATCTTGGGTCGTCTGGAGATCTATTGTTTCTTCACAATGTACTCCTATTAGGATAAAACTCCATTGTGGAAGTGATCTATCCTCGTTTTGTAAAATATGTTTGCATTGCATTAGTAATGCATAGAAACCAACTTTCAGTTGGGAATTATGATTACTCCAGAAGGCGAGGTTCATCAGGAATGAAGCATCTTGCACAATTGCAAAATGATTAGATATGATTCTTATGGACAGAAACTACAATCTAGTAATTTCATCTTTTCATAGTTGATCTATACAATAGACTGACTTTTAAATAGTTGAAATAAGTAAATTGCACATGTAGTTTGGTCTGTTGTTTTCATCCACATGCTCGTTTGCTTGGTTAATCATTCACAAGCATTTTGCCTCCAAAACACTCTTGGCACAAACAACTAAAGCACGGAAAAATCAATCAAAAAATTGGAATGTAAAGTGAAAAGTGATTCAAAAGCAAAAGAATCTAGAAACACAACCCAAAAGTGAGTGAGCCATAGGAAGAAAAAAATGTTCCTAAAAAGAATGTTTCACAAAGATGAAAATAAGATCACAATAAATAGCTAGCTACCCTTAAAGAAAAGAGAGAAAAATGAAACCTCTTAAAAACATAGGAAATGACTAACATAAGTGAAAATCATGTATGACTTTATTTTTATACATACCCAAAACTTAAAGAGGATGCCAAAGTAGGGAAAAAAAAAACCAAAGTCCAAGCAAGTGACTACTAGCTAGGGGTTAAAGAATCAAAGAGAGATTTTTAAGAAATTCACTTGTCTACCAATGACCTACAACAAGTTAGCAATGCAGATGGGGGGCGAGTCTTGAAGTGAGGGAAGTCAAGAAATAACTTAAGCCTATCACTACTACTCAACTTAAATTGGAGAATGCTTACATCTTTTTTAATGTTATGGATACTTTTTGGTAGAAACAAGTAACAAGGATTAAAAGGGGACAACCATGTAACCCTTTTAGGCTCCAAATAGCATTGGCACTACTCCTAATGTTATGAACCTCATTTTTGACAAGCACAATGTCGACTTGTCAATGAGAAAAATTGATGATGATGAAAGAAAAGCATGCAACTATTCTCATATGACATGGAAATCTACTTACTAGGAAATGGAGGGAAAGGTATCCTAAATTACATCATGCATCTTAGTGTGTTCATTACTATGGGTGCATCACAAGAGATGGACACCCATTAGGTCTTTCACTTGTGTGCACACACATTGGGAAATGCTTGCAATTCAAGGGTATAGGAGCCCTAGTTGTGTCTAAAGTGTTTTCAAAACAATTACAAAAGATAGTAAAAAGTTTGGGAGGATTGGTCAAGTTGTAAACCAAGCACTAGACCTAAGACTAGAATGTGACAAGATGCGAGCTTAATGAACATCAAATAACTTTCCAAAAACATGTTGGAAAAGGTATGATGGTGCAAATGTTTCAATAAGAAATTTTGAATCAAACCATTTCTTGTCCAATAAGTTGTTCAAAAAAAAAAAGAAACACGCTTGCCAAAGTTGGTTACAAATCACAAATTGTTCTAAAGTGTTGTTAAAAGGGAAAAACACTAGTGTTGATTTAGGTTGAAACTTCTAGAAAGAAAGGACATTGGCTTATCAAAAAGCTAACAACTACAATAAAAACTACAAGGACCCAACTACTTAGATAGGTTAATGGGGCTAAAGTAGTTGTAGAAATGACTCCAATGCCTCCATACATTATTGGAAAAGAGCTTCCTATCTATACTATTGTAACATCTTAAAGACAAGATGAAGAAATTGGTTGTCCTAAAACAATAACTTTATGTTAAAAGGTACCAACTATTGACATAAGTGTCTTCAACACTTCACATGCAACAATCTAAATGTTTGTTCATTTGTGAAAGGTTGTTGTGTTTTGAACATTGAAGTTGTAATGGTTCTTCACATTCCAACATTCGCCTTACAACAAGACGCCTTACAACAAGACATACAAATTTTGTTTGGATATTAGTTTCAAGGTCCACCTTTACAATTTGTTAATCTCCATACATCTTGTACTTTTATGAAGTCCATTTTTAACATTGTCATGAATCTTTTCAAGAAATTTTTAAATCAATATATGAACCTTTTGAAAGATGTCATTCAAGACCTTCCTTTTTTTAATGTTGTTTATTTTTTCTCATTCCAATCCTTGTCAAGCAAGCTTTATCTCCCACTTTTCTATAATGGTGACATTTCAAAGATTATTTTTTAATGTTACACAAACCAACCTTTCTTGAAAATTTTATTGTTAGATTTATAAAAGTGTTAGAAAGACAACAAAGATAATGGTAGATAAGTCAAAATGTAATATTAAATTGATAAAGTTACATCTTATAATTTCCCATAACTTCATTTATTAGAGGTCACAACTATAGTTATTGTTTTATGTCTTATTTCCTATTATTATGCTATGTTATTGTATATAGTACCTATATTCTCACTAGGACATTAGTATTCTCATCTTAGATTTCTAGATTTTCACCAATTTTCTATTGTCATTCTACCAATCTTAGGGTTTGAAATCTTTCCTCTTATTTCTATGACTTTCTTTCATAACTCATCCAATGTTTTACTAAGTTTAGCATGTGGAGTTGCTTCTTCTTTGTCTTTATAATGTTTATTTACATCTTTCCAATTTTTTTGAAATTATAATATTTTTTACTAGATGAATAATTATAGCCATATAATAAAACTTATCTATAAAGTCCTAAGAACTAAACATGAAAATAGACAATTTTGTCAAATCAAGAATCAACTTGCTAATAAAAAATATCTATAAAGTCCTAGGAACTCAACATGAGAATAGACAATTTTGCCAAATCAAGAATCAACTGATAAAGGTGAAGAAAATTTCAAAATAAAAAAAAAACATTGAATGAAATTGTATACTACTCTAAAATTAGTCTAAAAAAGGAATTTGGCTCTTGGTTCTACTATCCACAAGGCCAAATGCCCTAATTGCTTCCCTTTATGGCTTCTTTTAATTATTATCATTAGTGAAATACACCATGCCATTATTACCCTAAACATTGAAACTCTCAAGTCCATCTCAATTTTCAAAATCTAATGTTCACTTTGGTTAACTTTATAAATAACCTCCAATTAGGCATGAAAAACTGAGTGCCAAATTAAATTAAATAGTAATTTTTGGTATAGTATGAAATAATAAAACATAAAAGTCTTTCATTACAATTGAAAATGTTTTAGTTATATTTTAAATACTTTTCATAATCAATTTTAAGCACATTATTTACAACTAAATGATTATAAATTGCACTCGTTTTAATTAGTTGGACCCTTTATGTTTTTGCACATTATTTGCAATAAAAATGGAAGTAACTTCCCTTCGCCAAATTGGCACCCAAATCATTGCCCAATGAACCATATTTTATGAATAAATTTATTGTTTTGTGAGTTTGTTACAAGATAGAATGATCTAGTGGATTTTCTTCACATTTTGTTTCATATTACTTGAACATTTTCTTTGAATAACTAATTTTTCATTGTGAACTTGCCTTGATCTTGCATTGGCTCGTTTTTAACTTCTAGATCTTTTAAACATGGATGAATGTTGAATACTTGATTTAATAATTTACGTTGTTTTGAATCCACTTTAAGATCATTCATTAATGAAGGTTCGTTTTGATTTGTTGATTTTGTCATAAAATGTTCAAATGAAGTCCATGCTGGTTGTTGATTTATAATTAAATATAGTGAAGTTTATGTCATTTTTTACAAATGCACTTACATCTCCTACATAATGAAGAATGATGCTTTTAATGGAATGTTGTCAAATCTTGATATTTAGGTAAAATATCATGTTGTGGAATTTTGACACATTCTTAGACTTTTTGTAGATTGAATGTGGTAGTCTTTTGGTCAAGATTTTGTTACAACATCAATTATTATGTGTAGTGTAAATACCTAGCTAAATTTGTTTGTCAAATATATTCTGCCTTGAATAAAGTAGTATTGAGTTGCCACATGTTTGCTTCTAGAATGGTACTTAGGTTTTTCACATAAGGCTATCATAATTTAGCTATTACAATACATTGTGATTGGAAAGAATTATGGAGAACCAAGTTTGCTTTAGTTGTGGCTTTTGTTGACATCATATAATTTCATTTTATGAAAGACAAGGCCAATAATTGTTGTTTCTTGCTACCCAAATTGGGATGAACCATTTTTGGCAAATTTGGATTCCCTAATAATATTTTGATTATTATAATTTATTAATTTATAGTGCCAATAATGTAAATTCCTTAGATCCTTAAGCTTGGGGGGGAAATGAATTCTTCTTTTCCAAACTAATTAAAGGCCACCTGTAATTACATCCCATATCAATACATGTTTGTGAATTATCTTGGATTTATAAAAAAATGCTTCTAGAATTCCAAAAAACTTATAAGCCAAGTTGAAATAGTTTTAAAATCTCTATTCAAAATTTTGCCAACGATATTTATCAATTGAAAGAAAAGATGTTAAATTTTGGTTGTAAACTATGATTGTGATGAATAAATTTTTCTATGTTAGTTTTTTAACATATTGTGACTCTAGAGCTTATGTACATTAAAGTTCCCCAATTTTCATGTACAACATAAGTTTTCAAACAATTTCATGATTACACCTAACTAAATTACATATAAATAATGAGTAAGATTCAAAAACCATTTGACTTCGGATTCATTATAATCCATATTGATGAAAATAAATATATTATGATGTCCATTATGGACAGTCTAACTTATAAATGCCCAACATGATGTGGATTGCTAAACAAATTGGTGAATGTCTTAATCACTAGCCCAATCAACAATGAACATTTTAAAGCTTCATGTAAAATGTCACCATTTAGTAATTATTGATCTATTATGCCCAAGTGTACCTTTGATTTGAATTATTAAGTTTCAAAATATAGGAATATCTTTAGGGTTTAAATATGTAATCTTCATATCATCAGTTGTTCCCAATTATCATTTTAGCACAATTTGATCTTGAAATTATAATCACATGCATTAAGCTTCTCACAATCTATGAAGAAGGATATTAACATGTAATTTATCCTTTAAATCCTCATTTGTAGTAGGACAATCTTTTTTGTTCAAATGCACACATTGTGGCACATGTGAAAAGGTTATAATTTAACATGTTGAACTCTTAAAGCTTAAATGTTAAATATTTTTGTTCATGTAATATTCTCCATACTTGTCAATTCCTTGTGATGGCATTCCCACCTTCATATCATATTTCACTTTCAATTGAAATATTGAATTTTTGTTGTAGAATGCTTTGATTTGTTGAACAATTGTAGTCTTGTTAATTACAATTATGCAACCATCAACATTAACTAACCTTAAGCTTCTTTTATATTTCAATGTATACATTTGCGTTAGATTCTAGAATCTTGTTTAACCTTTAAAGAACATGCAATAATCAATATATTGATATTAGAAGTTATAGAAAATTATTTAAGTTCATATAAAATTTTGATAAGTTTACACGCCAATTGAAGATTTGAAGGTATGTCAAATCCTTCAAGTATATTTATATATATGTCTTCATCCAAACAACTATATTTTAAAAATGTATTGAAATCTAGTTTATGTATTTTAAATTTATGTTGCATAGCTAGTGTTAATAGCACTTTAATTTCCAATTCTATTTGATTGTTGGAGAAAATATTTTCATGTTGTCAAATCCTCATAATAGGGAAAATTCACTTGGTATCATGAGTTTCATTTTGTACTTAATAGTTGTACCAATAAGGTTGGTTTTAATCTTTTTTAAACACTTAAAGTCCAAGTTATATTTTTCTACAAAAATATTTAATTTCACATCAAAGGCATCTTGACTTGATCTTAAACATAATATTCTTGAATCTAGTTAATGGTTATTTTATTATTTGAAAAGTTTGCAAAGATATGTTTGTTATAATAACTTGATGATATTTCTTCAAGTAAGGTCTTTTGCATTCTATAATTTTTAAAAATTATTATATGGATTTTAAAACTTTCTTCTAAATATTTTTTTCTTTTTTTAATCAAGTAGAACTTGGAGGAGGATTTTGATTTTGTAAATGTTATCTCTCATGTGGTCATATGTGAAGTTATTTCCCCTTGGAGCAAGTCTTGTCTACCATTTGAATCTATGGAAATTTATGGAAAAAATATTTCAATAAAGTTTACCACATAGGGAACTCCCACATTTGTTATGTTAAGAGGTGTTGGTTGGGTTTACAAAGTTACATCTTTGGAGGGGAGGTGGAGCATCAAGATACATTTAGGATAATGGAGTACTTTGAGTACTTGGAGGTGATTTGGGTGTTCTCAACCTTGTGTTGTGGGATCTTTCTTAAAGAATTCAATACAAAATATCAATTGTTCTTCTTATTTCATTATTCTATGTGTTTGGTGTCTTTCACATTGTCAAACTTTTCATCAAACAACACATGTATGATGGTTTATTATGATTATATTTTTATCATCAGTGTCCATAAAATAGTAGGGGCCTTACATTCTTCATTATACACCCAAAATATATATTCATGAGAATGTGAGTCTAAGTTTTGTCTTTTTTCCATGTGAACAAAATATGTGTTTTACAACCAAAGACTTAGAAAGATGGATACATTTTGTTAAATTTATATTTTTTAATTAACTTGTTAAATGTGCTTCTTCATAAAATATTTTAAGCAACTTAATATGTGACAACATAGCCCTAAAAAGACATTTATTAAAGTTTGTTTTTCCATTTTAATATTGCACCATTTTGCTAAGGTGTGCAAACACATCAAATTGTTTTTTTGTGCCTTCCTTTTTATGAAAGTTATTGAATTCATCACATTTATACTCATATCCATAATCAAATCCTAAAATCTTAAATCTTTAAATGGTTTTTTTTTTGCCACAAAATTCTACAATTTAATTTTTTATCAAATTCATCAAAAAGGGGTGCCATGACATAGACATACCAATATCTAAATAAATAATTTATGAATGTGATGAAATGTGTGCAACCTAGATTTTTTCTTATCTATAATGGACCACAAATGTCCAAATGTACAAGTCCTAAAAACTTTGTAACTATATTAATTTCATCGTCAAAAGATTTTACTTTATGATGGTCTTGTTGAATGCATGATGACAAGTAATTTCCTTGGTTAGAGTTTTCACTTGAATTAGATTTAGACTCTAAGATATATTAGAATTGAATTTGGGGGAAGAAATTACCTTCCTACGATTGTATTAAAATCTTATGTTCATTGTTTTGGTTTTGATGTTCTTTTTTCTTCTTTAGGAAATCCAAAGGCAATAATTGTTTTATCTTTTTAACTTTTTTAATATTTGGCAACCATTTTTTAATGTCAATTTGGGATTGTCAAATTTGCTAATATACAAGCGCATTATGTGTCATTGATTGGAAAATGTTTCAATTTCTCATGTCCTAGGTGTATCATCACCTATCTAGGCCCATTTAGGCAATAAGCCAAGCAAAATTGATCCGTCAAAAGACAAGGTGATTTCAATATCGCCATTTCCCCATGAAATGATTTATTTAAGAAAGGATCGTAAACCTTGGTTAAGGTATTTCCCTCATTAGTAGAAAATCTAGTTCTTTTTTTTATAGGATTTCTTATCGAAAATCCACTGTGGTTTTTCATATATACTTTTCAAAAAAAATCTAACTTGATTATGGATGGCTTCCTTTGTGGTCAGTATCAGTTTATTTACTAATGCCAAGCGCCCTTTCCTGCTTAGTTTTATTATGCCCCTATATTTGATTGGTTATTTTTTGTGAAGGAAGTACAGTTGAAAAACATGTATATGGGCCCATAAATAAATCATGTTTGATTTATTTAAGTCATTCCAATCTGATTATATAAGTATGGATTATCATAGATAAATTATTGCAAATAATCGAAATCGATGTCAAACACAAATAGTTTTATTTATTTTTTATTAGTGTTGATGATCCATTTGAAAATCTAGCTCTCAAAGTTGTTGCACCCAAATGTGATAAGCCTTAAAAACCTCTAGGTGATGTAATTTGAAAGTTTTAGGAAGTGTGGTTTATAAAAATGCATTGGGCGAAAGAAAGACTTCAATGATGACAACATTTTTTTGCTATCAAATGCATCATGTGTATGAAGATTAAACACAAAGAGAAATTACTTATTTCAAAGTGGGATTCATTCGAGAAACATGTCAGGAAGAAAATGAATGAGTTAGGGGAGAAGGTTACAGATATGAAGTATGTTCATGCAAAGAATGAAGTTATATAGGTTGCCATGGAGCATGTGTATATCATTGATTAATTGTAATTTAGTGTTGTGTGTGAAGACAAGAAAAAGCTCATATAATTTTCTTCCATATTTATTTTGTTGAACAAAGGTAGACCACTTATAGATTATGAGAGCTTCAAGTCTTTTTATGATTTTTTGAAGCTAAAAAGTAATTTGAAAAAAACACTACAATGAGTCAACAAGTTGGGAAATGATTAATTGCATCCACCAATTAAAGGCTAATAAGGAAATAATTAGTTTTGGTAGATATGTTGCACTCACAATAAATGAAGTGATAAATGTTAACAACCAAAGTTGGGTTTTAGTGCATGTAAATGTAGTCAAGGATTGGTGCAAGATCCCCATTTTATTGATTGTGGAAAGGGTTATTGATGGTTCCAACTTGGATAATCTTACACAAATTTTTATCAAATTTATAATCATCAATGGAAAACTTATTGGGGAGACTATTATTAATTGGCTTATGTCTTTCCACACAAATAAAATTAATGTGTTTCAAGTAGTGTGAAATGGAGTTTTAATTCAACTTTCATAAAATGATGTCCCATTTATAATGGGAATGCATAACATGGCTCAAATATGAAATTTGGCAATGCAAACTCTCTCTTTAATTTGCTAACTATTTCAAAGTCAAAAAACTTCATGCAATCCTTGTATGAGTTCATTTTAAAAGCCTAAAGAGACACCTTGAGTTTAATAAATTGACCCAAATTATGGAAACAAAGGGAAACAATATTTTGTGGAATGTGAAAACATGTTGGATCTCCATCTTAATATCACTCATGAAGTAAATTTTCTATGAATATCAACCACTATTAATGAAGATGGGTTTGGATTCATCCATTGTCCCCTTAGTTGTTTCAAATTTTGACTTACTATGTGATGTGAAGTTTTTTTTTTATCCTTGGTGTGTTTCATTCCAATGTTGGAGATTGTGAATTTGTTAGTGAAGTTTGCCCAAATTTGCAATGGACCTTTGTTTGTTGCAAGAATGTAGATTTTTCAAGTTCATCTTCATAGGTTGTGTACACTAAACCTTATTTTGGCTTTCAATGATGATTTGAGCTAGGGATTTCATGGATTGGCAAAAACTAACCATGATGAATATGTATGAAGTGCATCATTCCCTTGCTGTCTCCTGACATCTCTTTCCAACCTCAGTTTTTGAACAGTTGCACTGAGATCCCAGTTGCCAGCAGCAGCATAGATATTTGATAGCAGCACATAGCCTACAGAATTTCCTGGGTCCAATTCAAGTACTCTTCTTGCAACGCATTCTCCCATCTTTAAATTACCATGAATTCTGCAAGCACCAAGTAAGGCCATCCACACAGTAGCCTTTGGTTCACAGGGCATTGTCTTGATCAGAACCTCTGCATCATGCAGATGGCCAGCACAACCAAGAAGATCAACCACACAGGCATAGTGCTCATTTGTTGGAGAGATACCATAAACTGAATTCATGGATTCAAGTAGCACATGCCTTCATCCACTAGGCCTGCATGTTGAAAAGCTGACAAAAGAGAAAGAAAAGTAATGTCATCTATCTCTACACCTTGTTCACACATTCGTTTGAAATGTACAAGAGCCTCATTAGCATGCTCATGCATGGCATAGGCTCCAAGCATGGCAATCCAAGCAACCATGTTGCATCTGGGCATCCACATTGTGAAGGAGGGTAAATTGATTTCTACAAAACAACCACATCAATATTAAGATTTCAAGGAAAGTTGTGAAAACATAGATGACAAAATGAGTCTTTCCCTTGAAATCAAAAAATGATGTTTGCATCTTGATAAACACAAGTTTTTTTCATTTGAAAAGTTATATGAGGATAGGTTTAGGGTTTAGGGTTTAGGGTTTTTGATGTGAAATAAAGAAGATCTCATACTTCACAAGATTCAAACTCCAGAAATTTCACAAAATGTCACCCATTTGGAGCTTCAAGATGGTTTTACCTACTCTACCAAGGTTTGGTTAACTTTAAACGTTCTAAAAAATAATGGGTGGTCAAATATCTTATCAGTTTGGTGTTTTCATTTGGATGCTAATGTTTCCTGCCCACATGTAATCCACTAAATGTGTGAATCTGTTTTTAAAAGAATGAAACACATGCATATATTCATAATTTTCTTTGAGAATGGTGGTTGTTTAAATGGCAATTGCATATTGTTGGGAAAACCATCAAAACTTGCAACAACAAACTCATTATGCTAGAACAAAATCAAGATGAATGTACTTAGTTGGGGATATTGGATGTGGGTTGACAGGTTTTGGTTGGATATGATGGTGTGAACTCAATTGTAGGATTTTGGTTAGATTTGGAATCTGTAGGGCAGTTCGAGATATGAGGAATGGTAGAGTTTCACAATGGTTAAAATTGTTTCACATCTTTTTGGCAAAACAATTTGAATTGGTATTATTTCAATTACTGCAACCAAATTGTATTGGTTGGTGGTTTTGAATGATTCGTCCGAAGATGAAAAACCCTATTCTTGCATCTAGCTCCCAATTCCATGTTTTCAAAACCAAGTGCCAACATCTATCACTAAAGAACACCTCAACATAGTGACTTGGTCATTAATTTTTATGGATTTCGTCTTTCTTGGTTGGCAAAACATAACCCCAAAGGAGATCAAACAAGAGGTCCTTCATCTCACCAAAGATTTTCAAGTACCTAAGTTTATATTGTGTGTCAACAACATATCCGTTGAACGTTTCATAAAAAACACCCTTCGACACAAGGTAAACGTGAAACCAAGTTAGGAAACTCAAGTGGCGGGCAATGTCACAATTTGCAGTGATACTTCTCACCCTGGTCTCGAAATCTTGGACAAGGTGGATGCATGACATTGGAATATGCCATCATCCTTGCAAGAAGCTTCATTAAACACTCAAATCAAAAGAAAGTTGAATCTCCAAGGTGCCCAAGTTAGAACAGATCCAGCAAACTTTGTTGGACTTCCACCCAGAAAGGCATGGAAGGACATATACTCTCACACAAAGCTAACATCATAGGAATTTCTGCAAGTGCTAATACAACAATCAAATGTTTTATTTGTGATTGGATTTTCATTCCCAAGGCTGTTGGCAGGGGAAACTATGTGGAACCTGCTTTCTTTGATGTCAGAAATTTATCCATTGACAAGCCATGATCACATAACTAAGAAAGTGATAAATTTTAGGAATGTGCTAATAATATCTGCTCCAAAAGGAGTTTCAAACTTTGGTCACACTATCATCAAGCATGTTCACAAGTGTAAATGAAGCTACAAATGTAAAGGTAAGTTCCAAATGTTTTATAATAATATTTATAATGGTAATATATGCCACACTAAAGTTTGTGAAACGAGTGATTTCTCACACAGACGTCTGTGCCAAGACCAATTATGAAATGGATATGGTGATTAATTTATGCAGCCACTATCATCAATATGGCTTATTCAGTATGGTAGCAACATCCACCATGGCCTAGTTATTAATTGAACTCACAACAATCTGCTTGCAAAGCTATCCCCAGTCTTCGAACTATGACTTGGTGCACTTGCATTGTTGGTTTGATAATTTAAAAGTATGGGTGTTACAGGTATCTTAATTTACATATGCAAATATTTAGTGTATTTGTGTGTAGTAAATCAATTTATTATTTTGGCACCAAACATATTGCTAGTTTCGGTAGTTTTGGGGCAATATTTGAATTCAATTTCCTAACTACTTGAAAAGCCCACCAAATTGTAAATCCATTATCTTTTTAGGTATCAATCTAGAGATGGAAGGAGGGTTGTGTGAAATAATATATAAATTGGCACAAATTCTAAAATTATTCCTGATGTATTTCTTTTTTTCCAAAAAAACTGTCCATTTGGTTATTGTAAAGCACTAGGAGATAATTCGTAGTGTATGTGGAGGGCACCTTATATCCACAATTTTCACTTCTAGAAATTGGGAGGGATATTATGCTTACTCTTTCAGGGTGAGAGAAAAACTATGCCCTCCCACTATTAAGGAGTTGGCATAAAAACCCGAGCCCAATCACACACCTTGTGGTCTATGTAGGCTTGCTTCATTATAAATTTTGCCTCATGCCTTACCCTAGGTAAAGCCCATGGAGGGGGGGGACATTCTCAAAATGCGAGGCTAGATTTGACTATCACATCATCCTAGGCCTCCTATTTTGAGAACCTCTAGAGCATTAACCTAGGGTTAACAATTGCCTTGTGGGTGAGGTAAGCGTTTGTGTGCAGTGGGGGTGGGTGATGCAACCACATGGAGTGCCATCAAGCACCTTCGAGCTCATACATTCTACACACGGAGTCAAGTGTGCAATGCCAATTTGACCTGAATCTAGGGCTTTACACAATTTGGACAAATTACAAACTGGCCTAGTTTATGGGGCCATGGGGATGCCCCCCCTCTGTGACATTTTTTTGGCTCTCCTTTAGGCGTCATGAAAGTTCAGTTAGAGGAAAGTGAGAAGATTTATTCTTAAAAAGCAGTATTTCTTGTTTCTTTTTCTTGTTGGTCACACCAATATGCCGCATACACATAGTAAAAGGCACACACATATTTGAAACTCTTTTTTTTACTTTTTGGTTTGTTTGTTTGTTCTTTTTCCTGCTTCTACTACACCCATTTGGAACATTGAGGTCCCCTGGGGGGGGGGGGGCATGTAAAATTTTATTTATTTATTTATTTGCAAGTGCATTGCCACCCTTTTATGGAAGAAACTCGGCCAACCCCATTTGTTTTTGTTCATTGCTTTCTTTCCCACACTTTTGAATTACAATTAGTGATCACAAAAGGTGAGAAAACTTATATTCTTTTTCTTTTATTTTTGCTACTAGCCACTTTAAGAACCCCAAAATGCATAGTTTAAGGTTCTTTTCTTTTCTTTTCCCACTTTGGGGAGGTTAAGTTGAAGTTAAAACGAGGTTGAGAGTTGAAGGTGAAGAGTGTAACATCCATCTCACAATTTCTAATTAAATTTCAAGATATAATTACATGTTTTGAGTTATGTAGTCCAAGAGCAGACCATAAAAAGCTCATGGGTTCAAAGAAAGTTTTGGGCAGCCATATATATATATATATATACAATCCTAGACCCTACACACTAAACCCTATGTACTTCAATAAATATAGGAGGGGGCAGAGGGACGTCATCCATGTTCACAATAGGTGTCAATATGCTTACAACAAAGTTGATCTACTCCTTACCTCACAAAATAATTTGCTGACAACATACTTTATGTATTCCTTGCATCACAAAAAGACTTTGCTTACAACATACTTGATGTATTTCTTATGTCGCAAAACAAACTCTTCATTCAAATTGGAGGGACTTACAAAAGTGGAAGATATTTGTTTTTGGGATCTTTGTAAAATCCCTCAAATTTAAAGTACAATTATACCCAAGGAAAGAGTTTTAAAAACACTAAAAAGTACATTGCTATGAAATGGGGCATGAAACTCAAATTATCACCAAACTCAATCATCCCTTCTTTTTCTTTTCCTAGGTGCCTTCTTTCGATCTCATGTGTGTGTTATTGCTATAATTGTGTCTATCATTGTTACAAGATCAGTTTCAAACTTCATGCATTAAATATTGAGTTTCAACATTTTCTTCCCAAATTCAACAAGGGATGTGTCACACTGTGGCCTTGCCATTTACATTAAAAAAGTATCTTAAAGCAAAAGAAGAATTATGGAAACTCAAATGTTTCACCATGCCAAAACATAATCTTCAAAAAATCCTCTAAAAGAAACCAAAAGTCTTCAAGATATTATGACTCTGATAACTAATCTCAAGTTTCAACACAAGCCAAAATGTCATCTTTCAAAAATCCTCATATAAAAGTACACCAGGCTAGTACCTAGGGCCAAAATCCCTTAAGCTATTATACTCTATAATGAATCTAAACACAATATCCGTGCCTTGGTGGGCAAGGCCAATAAAATTTCCTCACTTTACATTATTTGAAGTTGAGGGATTGGGATGGGGGTGAAAGGAGAGCCTAAAGGTAAGGTTACTTTGTGGATTTCTTTAATGACCAATGGTTTCTTCTTCAATATTGTCATATAACGAAAGTGCAAATCATCCCAAAAAAAACATTTAACTAAATTTAGAAATAAATCAAGAATCAAAATAAATGTATTTAAAAGGATCCTTTTATATTCTCAGGTTTTTATTTTCTAACAAACATATTATAGAAATATGACTTCTTACCCCCAAAAAATTCCTCAAATTTTGGCTAATTTGACACATTCTTTTCATGAAAAAAAATGATTTTTCACGTCAACAAAATTTGCTAAACAAATCATTGATAGTGATTTAGTTTACACAAAATGTTGAGGAAGTTGATATCTCGTTGTTTAGGTATTTGAATTATTATTTTTTGGTTGAAATGTGTTTCCAACATTCTTTAATGTACAAAAAAAGCAATATATTTTATTCACTTTTTTCATTGAAAATTTATCCTTTCCTTTTTTTATGTATTACAATTGTGATAGCCTCTTACCTTATATCCCATGGAACAATGGTACAAAGCTTTTCTCTTTCGGATTTCGTCATGTAAAAAAAGTGGCAATTGTAGAAAGCTAAATTTAGGATTAAATTTGATATGAAAATAAATATACAGAAGGATCCTTCCATATTCTTGGGTTTTTACATTTCTACCATAAGATACTATAAAAATTTAGTGACTTAATTTTTTTTCTCAAAATGAATAGAAGGCTTGATGCCACATGGACCAAATGAATTTAGAATTGTTCCGGTTCTTTGTTTCATTCACACATCCTTTCACTTTAATGGGAAGCTCAGTGGTAGGGATTTTCTACCATTTTTTAGGAGTGTCACAAATAAGGGTCTTCTTTGGAGTTAACAATTGTCTATTTAGTTGTGCGTTGTACCCAATCATTTCCACTCGGCATCTCATCCTATAATCTAGAGTCAAAGGTTAGTTTAGTAAGAGGTCCATAGAACAACTTCGAAGTGTTTACACCTAAACATGGTTGTGCATGAATTCTCACTTTCTTTAGAGAGCCCATGAATATTCTTTTACCTTTCACTAGGTTCTAGGGAGGTCATTTTCACTTTATTACAAACAATGTGAAAAAAATATAGGGTACAATTTATTGAAAAAATTAAAATAATAATTTATTTAAATATGTAGGGTGTCAATAATTTATTTCGAAAAAAGAATTTTAAAATAAATCTAAAATATGCTTTAAATATGTCATTATTTCATAACAAAGTAACAAATATATTTTTGCTTCAAGTGCTTACTAAAATATACAAGGAATTGCCTCACTAGACACTAGGTACAACAACCTTGATTTGGTTCCAACCTCAGAAACTTTAATCCCTTTGGGGATTTTGATTTTGGTTTGAATGCTAAACTCCAACTTGGGTCAAAGTTCATTTTGAAGTAAGAAAACCCCAATTGGATTTATTTCAAATAAATTACAAATGTTTAACCATGCCTTATTTTCTATTTCCTAAATGTGGGTTCCTTAGTTCTTCCACCCAAATTTGACGAAATGTTCTCCATGATTTTTTACTCAGTACTAAAGTTGTTTCCATTAATGGAAGGGATTGAGACATTATTCCAAAGTTCACCTACCCTACATAGTCCAACTTTGTGCATTTCATGTGCTCGTCGAATAGAAATCCCAAATTTAGCCCCAATGACCTTGGCATTGCAAGCACACCTTTTTAATAGATTATACCAGACAAGGGCGACAAAATTGAAGTTTGACACCCATTTCTTGGGCCCTGCCCCCACGGGGACTGCGACTATTGCATTGGATCCAACTTTTGGAAGTCTTACCTTAATAGAACCCGTTTCACATTAGGTGAACCGGTTTCTTTGGTGAAAATGTTTAGACTGTTTAGATTGGAACAGATTGTTTTAGTGTTCAGAGTGTGAACAAAGTAGGTAGATGTACAACATCTTATCTATTGGCAGGGCCAGCGTGTTTGTGATGCCTTGTCTCCATGCCT
The DNA here is from genome assembly GCA_963921925.1 of Sphagnum tenellum. NCBI lineage: Eukaryota > Viridiplantae > Streptophyta > Sphagnopsida > Sphagnales > Sphagnaceae > Sphagnum > Sphagnum tenellum. The sequence continues at coordinate 4,033,982 of OY998155.1, forward strand.
TCATGACGCTTCGTCATATTTTATACTTTCCAAAAGGTGAAACATGATTGTAGACTACAGGCCAATTTAGGTGAAGGATTCACATGGCATGTTTGCATGGTTTGCATTTCAAATTTCTCAATGAATATTGCAACATGATTTTGAGGTTCAAATGCCCTAGTTCAAGAGCTTTCAACACCCATTTGCATAGTAATGCAACAAGTCCTTCCTTTGGAGCAATCAGACTTAACCCCCTTAAATGGTGTATGCAAAATTCACCCCATTTAACCTTAGCCCTTGCGTGTTCACCCCTGCCCATAAGAAATTCCTCAAAAGGGCTTTACATTTGCAGACTGCTTTTCTAAATCCACCCTATACATTGATAAAAAAATAAAGTGTAAAAGACTAATACAACATTTACAATCACTACTTTTCTAGTTAGTGGTAGATGGAGGTAAAAGCACTGTAAGGTGGACCCCAAAATCAACACGCATGAGGATTTTTAATAGTACATTTTTGCAATGCATTTTGATTATGACAAAAATGTGAGATTTTTGTTCAAGGCAAGACTATCATTTTATCCAAAAAGTAACTAAACAGGCACCTCCTAAACATCTTAGGATATAACTTTTTGAAAAATATTATATGAATTCTGAAAAAAATCATGTCCAAAAGGATTATATAAAATATATTCATAAATTTTCTTGAGAAAATATTTATACTTTCATGCCATTTTCAAAATGGTTTGAAAACCTTTATTTTGAATCACTTATGCTATTGAAATTTTCTAAAGATTAATAAGTGAATTTATCTTTATAAATATTGGAAATAATCAATCCATCAAAATATTCTTCATATAATGTTACGTTTTAAGTAATGAAATTAAAAAGTTGCCCATTTGAAGTGTTTATATTGTTTTGATTTGGTTTATTTTTCTTTTAAAGATAAACATAATTAGAATCATTACATTAACTCTTTAAGATAATTACTACAACAAATGCACGCACCATAGATTTTAATAAGTTTAGGTCTAGAAAAAACTACCTCATATAATATTTAATGGACATTATATTTTACAACTACCCATGCATTATATTCTAATATCAAAATTTTCCCCAAATTTTTTCCATCAAAAACTCATTTATGTCTTTGGTACCTATGTCAAAGTTGAATGAAACACTTAATAATTTGGATAATTTTGTTTCCTTAGCCCATTTATAGCCAAAATAATATGGCCATTTAGGTCTTCTCTCTTTCTTGGAACACCAATATGCAATTGACTTATCGTAGTTAATTGTTTCCAACTTGTTATTGTGTGTTATTATATTGGTACCCACAACCATTGTTGTCCACACACACAAACTTGATAACATAAGAACCTTTTTCAAAAATGCATAGCTTCCAAACCAAAACAAAACTCACCTACAACAATTTAGGGTTTCAAGCACGAAACACAAGATGAAAAACCAAACATCATGTGTAAAAGAAAATTAACATAACACATAAAAATTTCAAAGCAAAAAACATTATGTGCTCCAACATTTCAAATCACCATTTGAAAACTTGAGATCATACATCTTGGGATCATATCCCATACATTAAATATTTAAAATTGTGTTCACACTAAAAACAGGTTCTGTAATAACTTACCCTAATTTACTTATAATAATTAAGACATAAACATGTAATTAACATATCATTCCTCTCTGATAATTTTCATGTAATACCATATCAACACCTAAAACCATTGTTATTTGCACACACAAACCAAATAAAATAACAATCTTCCTAAAAAGTGCATAACTACCTCCATATCTAAGGCTCAGGTCCCCTTAAGCCAAATAACAATGTAAAAAACATTTTTTACAAGTTTTTAAGAATGAACACCTTAGTTGTAAGGTGCAAGGGCCAATGGGTTGAATGCAAATGTGAGTGCCATTATTAATTGCCTAATTGAAATCCTTCAAATTTTTAACCAAATGTAAATCATAAGGTAAGCTACCACATGAGCTTAAAATTGAAACTTGTGATGGTAAAATGCATTTTCCCCTATACACATACAAGTGAAACCCAAGAATTTAATCACAAAATGAATGTTGTACCAATAAACCTAGAAGCAAACATGGGGATGAATGTAAGCCTTCATCTTCATTATGGATGAATGATTTTTTCATTCATCTAATGTATGGATGGAAAAAAAACATTTTCCATGATTTAAATAAATAGAACTTCCGTCAAAATTATGGATGAATGTTTTTTTTTTATGATTTAATTTTTATGGATAATTTCTTTTCATTATTTTAATTAACTAGAATCTCATGATACACAATCTAATAATATGATATGACTTTGTTGAATAATGTAATGGTAAATTCAATTATAAACATATTTCATGGCTATAGTTTTAAATGCCATTATTTTCAAAAAAACAATTATATTATTATTACTACTACAATTATTACTATGTTAATCCAACCCATGGTCATTGTTGTTTTTAAAAAAAAATGAAATATAGGTTTTTTTTCCCATGCAAACTAACCTAGTGTTGTTGACAACATTGGTTCCCCCCGCCCTCTCCCCAACCCCTCCTCCAAAGGTGTCACAACTTCTTTCGAACCTATTTATAAATGTTGTTGGCAAGAATGGGGTGTTTTTTCATTCTATCAATGCATTTTCACGAAACTTTTGAAACTCCCCATAAAATTTCATATGTTGGTTGATGAATATTTCGATTATATCCCCAAACCTACTAAGCACCATGTCCAAAAATGCATATGTAACACCCTCATTACTATGATTTGGCAATGGCACCAACTTTAACCATGTCAAAAAATTCTCAATCATAACCATAACATATTGGTTTTGTTAAACAATCAAATTTAGTGGCTCAGTAAAATCCATATTCCATTGATATGCAAACCCCATGATGGGTAATAGATATAAATGAAGTGTAGGTGCATTGAATGATGTTCACACTCTATCACACATCATGTACCAAGATACAAATGATTGAACTTGCAATTATATCCATTGCCATCAATATTATGCCTAAAACAAACTATAATTTTGATGGACACCAAAGTGGTTCAATATCTTATGAACATGTTGCACAAGGCCCTCATTTTTTTTTTGCAAAATACTACCCAAATTCATCCATCTATCCACACATGCAAAAGGGAATTACCTTCCCATTTGAATCATTTGGCCTTACTCATAACACAGTCCCATTCCTTGGGTGTTAATCCAATCAAAACTTCACAAGTTTGCAAATATATAATGGCAGGTACATCATCATGTATGTCCTAGGCACCATCACCCTTTGGTTCAATATCCACACCATGAACTCCCCTAGTATTCATGTCAATTTAAGGTGCATCCCCAAAGCACCCTGACAAGGTACATTGGTATGTGGAGGCATGGCATCTTGATACCACCTCCAAATTTGCATCCATGGGCCAAATAAACCATGTAATATCTTCCTCATTAGAACTTGGGTTCTGATTCAAACTATTAACATCTTAATTGACTTACTAGCCTTATGGAAAATATCCAATCATATTCTTGTAAAATAAAGGTATATTCTAGGCAACTTTTTATCCATTTAGGTAGGTAAAGGAAAGGAATGAAATAATTATGCCTAGAAGTACCTTTGGATTTATATCAAAACAATGTATACAGATAAAATGTATGGAACAATGTTGGTAGCTTAAACCATACCCCTATAATATTTATGCAAAAGCTTTAGACCTTCACATTCGTATTTGAAAATATTTTACCATGGTCCATTAATATTTTATGTTGTGTATACAAAAATTATAGTTTCAAAGCTAAGTATGACATTTAGATTATGTATAATGTCAACAATCCCCCATGTGTAAAATCCTTTTTCTACTAATAGGAAGGGTTGTGACTAATGATTTTTTGGATGTTTTTTCGTTATTTCAACAAGGACATTGGGATGTGTTTGGGAAAATGTGTTTTTTTGCTGTAAATTCAACTAATTTAGCTAACTTTTTGAAAAATAATTTATATTATTTATATCACAATTTCTTTATAAAAACAAAACCTTTGTTGTGACCAAACTGGATGGGCATATCAATTAAATAAAGGTCAATAATTATATATATATATATTAACCAAGTAAAAGGTATATAAGTTGAACATTTTTTCCAAGCCTAGTAAGGTGAAAGTTCTTTAGGCTTTGAAAAATTATTAGTTAGCCTTAGGGTAAGGGTAATTTACCAACAATTATGATGTTCACAAGGGTGAGGTTAAGGATGAACATTTTATTGTTTACAATAGATTTTCCTTAAGGCTAAAGGTAACCATAGGGTAAGTCAAAATATGTACATGAAAATGGCACATTGCCAATTTGTGGTGAACAACAAACATACCTAGGGTCAAATTCATCACACTAAATTGATTTTTTAATATAAAAAATCAAGTCATATTTGCATTATTTATTTATTTATTTTTCATTCATGCACACTTTGAATTTTCTTTAAATTTGTCATATGGATGATCAATGTGTGCAGTTCTTGGGAAATATTCCATATGACATTGTTCTTAAGAGCTATCTTGGAGCAAATGACCTCCACTCTAGAAGATGGCATCTCATGAATGTCTTCAGGCTTGTTGCCATGCTTCTAAGCAAATTCATGAGTTGCAAGTCCCATGCTCTGGTACCTGTATTCCTCAATCCAGTAAAATAAATATAACAAATAAAATCAGCACTCAGCTAAGAACTCCAGCACTGCACACAAGATACTAGAGTACACCTGGTATTGGATCAAGTTAAATGCATGATTGGGAGCTTGTGACATACTTAAACTCATATACAAAATAAATAGGGTTACTTCCAAATAAATAAGCAAGACTTCAATAGCTGTAACAGGTGGAAAATTAACCTCGAGACAAAGGTGCTGACAAGGACACCATCACAACTCTCTGAAGGATGGAGCCACTGGTGGTACTAGCGGGCAAACTCCCTTGACCCTACTGTCTTGCTTCCACCATCCCCCTTCACAATGAGCTCCAGCCCTCCAGGGGCCAGTGAATGAGATCTTGCATTGCAATGATCTGGGATCCATCAGAGGTCAAGTAACTGAAATCACAAAACCTATGTTAGCAAAATGCAGTTCCCCAGCCAAATCAAACTGGAACACAAATGAAAATCATCCCCTAACAAAACTTCAAGCACATCTCATGTGCTCTTTTGTCCAATTAACTTGTTCAGCTCTCACAAACCCCAAAGCTGTAAGAGACTTCACATTTATTAGGACTACTAAAAGACACAATGGACAAAGAACAGCTTGATGAAGTTGCAGAGAAATCTCCACAACAACAATTAAAGGTAACACGACAATGAGTGCAGTTATATGAAGCCATATGTGGTAAATGGTGGCATTGAATGCATGGTTAGATTTTGCATTGTCATGCCTATTCATGTTTTTCTAGTGTAGGGATGTTTCATTTATCCATGGTTAAACATAAATAGTCCAAGTTATCTATCAAACATGATAAAGAACAACACCTATTACAATTTTGATGCATATAAAAGATGAAAGACGACATCAGAATAATCACCAAGGCTTCTAATTTCACTTATTAAAAAAAAATGTCAAATGGATTGCTTGTAGAAGGTGGTTGCTTATACAAATGCTTGTATTCTATGTTTAATTTTTTCATCACTAGATAAGTGAAATATTCAATGTTTTTGTCACTGTCACTTGGACATTTAGAAAATTAAATTTTATGATTTTTTGGATTATTAAATGACCATAGGCTAGGGTAATTAGCATTGCAAACATGAACACATGGATTTTTTAATTAAAAAAATCTAATGAAACCATAATGAAACCAATCAACATATTTACAAACACATTTAAATCATTCTTATAATAATAACAAATGGGAGTAAAATCTTACTTAGGGTTCTAAAAACATGTGTTAAAAATATTGTCCAAGGGAATTAACTTAATCAACATAAATGAAATGTACAAAACAAACATATTCAAGAGTTCGTCACCACAATTTGAACAAACTCATCGTCACCACACACTTTACAAAATATGAAAATGCATGTATATTATATAATGATTTTAACATATTCCTTATTTTTACCCATTTCAAAACAATTACCCTCCCTTAGGTAATGGAAAATTTTGAATGTATATTGGTTACGACTCCAAATTGATACCCTTGAATGGTAAAAATTCCATGGAACTTTGCCAAGGCTCCAACTAAAAAAACACTCTCTAGAACAAGTAGGTCATCTCATCATGGCTATGCCCTTTCAATGACACCCATGAGGATGTTAAATATTCAACATATTAAATTGGAAATACGTGGTGGTTAGCATAGTGAAACCCATGCCAAGTGGATCCTTTAGTTATGCCATAAATGTTTTTATAATGGACTTAACATGACCTTAAAATGTAGGGATACAAAGTTTGTAAGGTACCAAACTTTGGCCCAATTCTAGGTGCATCACAATGTCTCTCCCAATGTTTAGAGCTACAAGCCAATCTAACTTCCATTTTATACTATTTTGCACATTTAGACAAGGCATTTGAAGTTATACAAAGGTACCTAATTAATCCCCCAAGCTGAGAACTCTCATGTGTTTTTACAAGATTTTTGTCAAATTAACTCTTTGTAAATTGACTCCACAAAGCTCAACTTCTGAAATAGTCCACAACCATACATGGGTCAAAATGTATTTCCATTAAAACAAAGCAAAATTGGTTATTACACTCAAATGCATATTTGTGCTCCTTTTTTGAAGAGAATATGTGTATATTATATACATGTGTATAGAGAATATGTGGACCAAATGAAGCTTTCTTTAGTGGGAAATAAATACACAACATTTTATGTGCACATAGAGGGGTGTGTTATGTTTATTTATTTATTGTTATTATTCTACTTATGTTTCCTTATTTGCCCTTGGCCCAGTCCATCTTTTCATCAAGACATATTTTAACCCTTGTTACAATGGACATTGAGGTGTCCATTAGAAGCCCAAAACCCGATGTGGGTATGGGCAACACCAAGATGTGTTACAACACCATTAAACACATCTTGGGTAGGGAAAAAGGTAGTTAGGGGGAAAAAAAAAAGGCATGCATTACAAAAGTGTTGCATGTTGCAATAACAACAAAGAAGAAAAATAACCAATAAAAGATTAATGGTCGGAACCATAACAAGGGAGAAAAAAAGGGAAGGCCAAAGAAAGGCCAAAAGATGCATAGCCCATGGGAACCAAAAAAGAAGGAGAGAGCTAATCCTTCTCGTGGTAGGAAATTATCTCACCCATAGTCCTTCTAATGTCACATGCATGCAAATCATGAGATCTAATAATAATGGGAGGTGTAAAACAAGCATCACTCGCCAACACAATCTTCTTCTCTATAATAGACGCTAAAACATGTTGAAGAACAATACTAACACGCTACCTGAAAAATTTGAATGTAAAAAGATAAGGATAAATGGCCTCATAGTTGTTTATCATGGAAAATACAAACACATTCCTTGATGAAATTATCCATACTAGACATGGGTGCGCCATGCACTTCCATGGCCATAGGCATAAAGTGGTGCCCTTCATGAAACCTTTTATACTTATGGATTTTAACAATGGTGTTAAGTTCTGCAATTGCACCTAATGGTTGACTAATGAGATTTGAAACTATTGTTTCTTGTATCAGGTTAGTATCCACCACATCGACTATGAAGCCCTGGTCCTTTCGAATCATGTAAATATTGGCTTAAAATGAAATTCATGATGTGAAGCCATACCACTGTTTTTTCCATATAGTGTGCCCACTCTCTCAAATGAAAACATGCATGATGTCTCAAATGGCATCATGTGTGGTTAACCACTGACCTCCAAATGGGTAATGAATTAAATGTGTGCCAAATGCGTCCAAATTGTGTCCACATTCATAGGTGAAAAAATTGGATGTCAAAAGTTGAATCAAACCAAAACAAAATCATGAGGTTGAGGTGAAAGTAAAATGTGCGATGCAAAATGAACAAATAAATGGTTTAACAACCAACAATAGCCCTGGCCCCTTGCCCGAACAAGAACAAATGCAAGCTCTAAATGTTGAGGAAATGGAGTCATCTTCCAAGATAAACCTAAGGGATGTGTTGTGGTGGATGTCCAACAAAGATGCATATAGACCTAGGGCGCTCATAAATGTTAGACTTTAAAAAAAAAGGTGCATTACCTTAGCTACAGGAACAAAGTCATCTTGTGTTACATGTAAGCATGATTGAAGCAAGTGTGGGCCCCTTCAATTTGATAAACATAATCCTCCAAAATGGATCTATCGAAATTACAAAACCTAACGTACAAATATGGAATCACCAAAGCCCAATTCCCTATAAAAGTAAATGGGGCACAATCTTCCATGAAAAAAACTCTATACCACCAAAGGACATCATTAGTTGAACTTAATGCCTCGTTAAGGGACCCTGAAAAGAGTCTCACAATTTTAGACCCACACATACTTACATGTCAAACCCACCTAAAGAGATAGGAAAGAAGGAAAAATAAGTATTATTCATGTGATATAAAAAGATCGACAAACTACACATGAAGACAAAATGCCCAAGCAACGTGGGTATCTCCTAAGAGAGGAAGATCATCAATATGCACCACGTTTTAGATAAAGCTTCATCCAAAAAATGCATGGCAAAGTCCTGAAAACCCACTGGCACACCCAAAAATGGGTAAGCCATTTGTGACCAAAGTGTAATCTTGAAGAATTTTTATGCTTGAAAAGATCCTTGATGAAAACTTGCACTTTGACACTTTAACCCTAAGCCTAGTTAGGGTTAGTTGGGTCGAAAAGTGATTAAAAGTGCAAGTAATTTCAATCAAGGCTCCATGATGTGGATATTGTTTGCTAAGGATGGAAATACGTAACTAGGGGCCCATGAAATGGACTCTAGGAAAGTTCAATAACGAGCCAAAACAAATAAAATATTTTTTAGGGAGTCGCCTTACTTTATGCCTAAAGATGATTCAATAATGGTAACCCCCTCCACATGCCATCCATGCTAGTAATAAAAAGAAAAATGAGCACCATAAAACAACATGATAAAGGAGACAACATTCACCAAAACCCCTTTGACATAACACAATTTTCAAAAAATAATAGCTTGAAAAATATTATTGAAAATGTTTTTTTTTAATGTCAACTTGCATCATGGCCCAATAAGGGTGAAAGTTGAAGAAGGTTCGGATGCCAAAAGGGATGGCTTCGTAGCTTTTAAGGGTTGATGCTCCAAACTAATAGGGGGATAAATGTTCCTAAAATGACCCCCAAAGTTATAACATAATGGAATGACTAATAAGTCAAAAAAACACCTATAACAACTATGTGCATATATAATAATGTTGGGGAATAGAGATCATTGATCAACGGTAGATGGAAATGCCCATTTATACTTATGTGAACCAACTATTGATGCCCACTTGTGTTTACCTACTATTTGGGCAAAATTGATATAGTCATATTATTTTCATTTGCACACCACATTGTTCCACAATACATGTGATGATTAACTTTTTTATATTTTATGTTTTCATATGGTTTTCAATAATACATCATTAGTGAAGTCAATGTCAAATTTGATTTGATTTAATATAAATTTTATGGACATGAAAAGACACATGTTAATTCCAATGATGATGATTTCATTGGAGCTATTTTAGGTGGGATGGGCTATAGTTGTAGGTCATATAAATAAAAATTGCAAATTGCAAATTTATTAAAAGTTGAATCCAAACCAGATTTTTTTTAAAATAAACATTTTACAAGTTGTAATGTTTTAAAATGTCCATATGGATTTTAAGATATCAAATGAAGAAAAAATATTTTCATTTTTTCAATTTTGTTGGAATTTTTGTGTCCTTTCAAAAAAGATAAAATAAAAAATCTTTGCGTCTTTTCCAATTTCATACACATCTTTACATGTAATTTCATACAAATGTAAATATGTGTTATTTCATTTGAATATGTTGAGACTATTTCAAGAGATTAACTTTTTTTTTCTTTGAAATTAAGTTAGTTTCTAATAAAAAATTCCCTTAAATACCTAATTCAAGGATTTAATCCCACTTGCTTAGCTGATTAATTTTTATCCACCCTAATTGCTTCCAAAATTTCAATGAATTAAAAAAAAAACTAATTAAATCTCCCCTTGGATGATAATTGGGCAATATTTTGTATAATTTTTATCGTATATATATCTTAAAATAACAAAGTTCTCAAATGTAAATCCTTTTTTTTTTTCATTTCATTATCATTGGCAATGCATGGCAACATGGAACCCAAGTTTGTTTTTTCATATCCATATTGGTGGGTAGGGAAAAGAAGTGAGGTAGTTATCAGGAAAGGTGGGAAATAACTATTAAAAAATAAGTAGCAAAAGAAGTAGTTAGACCTCGGAAATGAAATAATTATATATGGAATTCTCTCTGAAATTGTATAAGGATAACCATACCATAGATTCCAAATCTTTACATTTTACAAAAACAAGCCTATGAAAGATTATAAAAAACCACCCATATACTAGTTCCTTGAAAATTTTCGTCACTAAAACAATAAATACTTTGGCAGAATTGATGCTAATTATATTATTTTCATAATTATCAATATTTTCAAAAATTACTTTTCAAATAACAAATTTTTTTGACGAAAAATATTGAATCTTCAATAATTATCTACTTATTCTTATATATGGATTGGAGTTGTGTTAATTGATAACACAACAAGTTGCCTTTATTGTAGTGTGCAAAATTTATCTTATAAAATGAAAAAAATTCTTAAGACTTACAATTATTTGGGTTGAATTTTTGTGGTTTGAATTGAAGGGTTTAAAAGAAACCCATTGGTGCAAAAATACAGAATTAGTAGATGATAATGAAGTGTTTGAATTTCTTTTATCATGTGTTTGAAAATTGGGTTGGGATGATAATTGGCTAGCACTCAAAAGAATTGTTTTGTTTTTTTGTTTTGAATGTTGAATGTTGAAATATTGTTATTTTAATTGAAATTTTAAACTCTTCCTTTCTTTTTTGGGTTCTTAACTTAAGTGTATTGGGCCAAGAATTTAATTCTTCTTTCTTTCTTTCTTTCTTTCTTTTGTCTTTCTCAAATTCTACAAAATTTATTAATTATTGGACTGACGTGTAAGGTTGTATGTGGACCCATAAATGATGCCCATGGATATAAAGTACCCAACTTTGTCATTTCTCCTATTGTCAATGGCACACAATCACACAATTGTCCACAAATGGCACACATATCATATGTCATTTATGTTTTCTTCCTTGGGCATCCCCACCAATGCACCATCATCCACTAGATGCCTATTATTATAAGCTTGTGGATGAACCTCAACTAAGTTAGTATATGGTTTCACCTTGGTAACCAATTATGTAAGAAATAGGTCTCATATATACTAGCGTGTACCCGTTGCATTCGCTGCCGGGATGGGCATGACGACCGAGCTCGGGTGCCCGGGACAGTCGGATCTGCAAGGGTTCCAATGGCACATGCCATCAGCAAGCGCATTGTTCTCTTTTCTGACATGTGAAGAAGAAAAGAGTTTCTTCTTCATCTGGTATCATCTGCTCCTCTTCTATGCCATCACAAAATGCTTCTTCCCTCCAAAGCAGAATTAGGGTTCAAGGCTCATGGAGCGAATAGACTCCCTTCAATCTCCTTTCTTTGGGGGGGGGGGGGTGGGTTTTGTGACTTAGCTCTCTACTTGAATCGAGCTTCACTTTTGAAGAAGAAAGGAGTTGAGTTTCTTCATCTTGATATCATTTGCTGCTCCTCCATGCCATCACAAAAATCCACTACTTTCTGCAGCAGCTAAGAAGATATCTCCAGCAAGCAATTGATATATAGAAGAGATGGAGACGGCTCTTCTACAGTTTCCATCACATCATACTTTGAAACTTGCTCTTGCAGCTTTTGAATACCTACCCAATCCTGCAGAATTGGTATTTCTTTTTCTTATCAACCAGGGATTATTTCATCTCAACTATGCAAAAGTATGAGGGTTTTGTTTCTGAGATGGCCAACATCCTCATTTTGCTTCAGCTTTTGAATACCTACCCAATCCTGCAGAATTGGTATTTCTTTTTCTTATCAACCAGGGATTATTTCATCTCAACTATGCAAAAGTATGAGGGTTTTGTTTCTGAGATGGCCAACATCCTCATTTCTGGAAGCAAAATGTGATATGTCAAATCTTTACCACATTTTGTTGCATGCTCGTTTGTTTCTCTTAAAGATTTCACACATTTCTTTTCAGCACAAATATCAATTATCATCGAATGGTGAACAATGCTCAATGATCATTTTCTGATATAAAACAATTCCGATGAATCCACACTATCTTATACCGAGGTTTGATTCAGGTTTTTCCTCAGTAGAACAACCACCTGACATTCATCAAATTGGTGAACCATGTTCAAAGATCATTCTCCAATAATTGCATTCACAGGTATATATATATATGTATGGCACCTGACAAACATTCTCTATACTCCCACTCAAAATCCTTGGTTGCAATGCAACAATCTTTTTTTTTTCTCATAATGACTGCTGTTGGGGATGTTTCAGAAGAGATTCCACAATTGCACACACAGAGAGAAGAACAACATTCTCAACTGCCAAGGATACGGGATGGATGACGGTTGCGGGATGGATGAGGGTTCGGGTGGGCGGAGTCAGGGGTTGCTTCATTTACATCCCCAAAAATACACTGGGGCGGAGTCAAAGGTTGCTTCATTTTCATCCCCAAAAGCCTTCATATATAGATAGGTAGGTAGGTAGGTAGTTTTAAAAAGTAAGTAAGTTAACCACCATGGTTAGCTACAAAATTGAAATTCAATAGAAAATTGTTTCCTAACCACTTATCATTCATCCTTCACCGTGTGCTAGTGGGTGCTAGTTCATTTTGTGCCTTTTCTTTCATTGTTCTTTCTTCTTCTTTGGTTTTCTAATGAACAACCCACACATTTCTCAGGCCTGCTACACTTCTTGAAGGAGGAAACATAGTTGTTTTTTGTTGGTTCTATCCATTTAGAAGATAAAAACTTTTGGGAACCATGGAGTTTTGAATTTGGCCTTTGACATTTTGATGAATGTCACCAAGTGTTATGTATTATGAAATATCACAAGTTCTTTCTTTTCTCTTGAATGTCATGTTGCTTGCTATAAAGGGGGAGAAGGAGAGCCAAATGCCAATGAACAAATTTTCTTTTCTTTTCTCCTCTTCCATGTCTTCCCAAATTTTTGTGCACACATTTGGTTTTCATTTAGTTCTAGCAACCCACCCAAGAGTTAGAGAGTAGCTTGTGTGATTATTATTTCTATGATCCATCACACAAACCCAAATAATAAGGTTCAAAACCTATTTCAAGCTTTTCACCCAAGAATTGACAATCTACTTGTGTAAATTTTTTATGATCATGACACAATCCAAACAATAAGGTTTGAATCCTATTTACGAGCTTTTTGCTTTCATTCTTGTGTTCTTGAATTTGAACTACAATTTGTGAAAGCAACCTCTCAACCTTTTTTGATGTTATAATGTGCTCTCCAACTTTGGAACATTTCTATTGGGCATTTGAAACTATTCTTACATATGCATGTGGTCAAGTCATGAAATTGTCATGTAAAATTTTCATCATGTTATTATTTCTTTTGAAGAACTTTTCTATTAAATGCATTCAAAACCAACTATTCAAGCAATCAAGATATGCATGTTCCTAAGATTCTATAAAAGGGAACAAGATTTTGTGGACTCTTCAATTGTTTCTTTTGTTTTTCTTTGTAAAATCATGGATCATGCAACTCAAGTTTGAATGATTAAAATGGAGTTTGACCTTGGGGTGATGGTTCATTGGTATAGCCCTTTTTGGGACATTGGGACCCCAAAAGGTCTTAGGTTTAAACTCAATGATGTTGGCCCTTTATTAATGAGCTTGACTTGGGGGTGCCAATAACTTGTCAAGTCAACTCTATTAATGTCAAAAGAAAAAAGAAAACATGAATTTATAATTGTAATTATTGTTTACAACTCTTTCTTTCTCAACCATTAAATCAAACGTCAACCATCATAAGTAGACTAGAGATATCAAAGTTATTTGAAATTTCAATAAAAAATTTCATCCTTTCTTCTTTATACCACATAATTGTTCTCATCAACTAATTATAGTGTTAACATAATGCACTTGTTTTTTGTTCAACAAGTTATCTAAGATTTGACAAACCATAAAGTTAAATCTCAAACACCAATTTTCAGAGGAATTTTTGAATGTTTTAAGGTGAAATGTCGAGACAACTTGAAAATGGGATTGTCAATTTGTTTCAAAAAAAGGCCCCCCAATTGCAAGCATTGGTGATAACATTATTTGTAGTTATTGTTATCACTCTTGTTTACATATGGTGGCATCATCCTTTATATGGAAAGAACAAAAGGCTCAAAGTGTACCCAATCATAGGCAATATTATACAATTACTATGGCATCAAAATAGTGTGTTGGACTTTATGACATATCACATCAAAAACCAACCCACCACAATGATCCAAAATATTTTTCCTAGTGGCTTATGTGTGTACATCACATCAAATCCTGTGAATGTGGAGTCCATTTTGGAAACCAATTTTGATAATTACCAAAAGGCCATTTCATAAAACACATTTTTGGTGAAATTCTTTGGGAAGGGAATTTCAATGTAGATGAAAAGCATTGGAAATTGCAATGAGGCATTGCAAGATGAATTTACATCAAATCAGTTCAAAACTTCATGCATGCTATAATTCAAGCAAAGCTAAATGATTGACTTATCCCTTTCTTTACAAAAATTTGCAAAGCAAAAGTTCAATTGATCTCCAAGACGATTTCATGCATTTTGAAATTGATAATATTTGCAAAATGGGGTTTGGAATTGATGTTGCATGCCTAGATTTTTCACTTCCAAATGTGAAGTTTGCTCAAACATTTGATACAGCAACATCAATTTTGTCAACTCGGGCTTTTAGCTTTGCATTTATATTGAAGTTGCAATGTGTTCTTCATGTTGGCAATGAAAGCAAAATGTGTGAAGCTTTACGTGATGTTGATGATTTTGCCATGTTTGTGATCCACACAAGGAGGAAACAATTAATGGAAATTGATTCTAAAAAGACCAATTCAAAAAGTTTGGAAAATCAACATATGGATCTTTTGTCAAGATTCATGGGCCTCCCCATGCAACAAAAGGAAAGAAATTTTGAACATGTGGATAAAAATAAGAAAACAAGAAAATTGAAATTAATAATAATTCATTGGAAGAAAATTTTAAAAATGAACTAACATATTATTCAAAATAAAAATTTAAATATTATTTATTTGAACTAAATTAGACATATTTCATTACATAAATTAATGTCAAATTTAACTACGTAAATAATAATTAGTATTATATTTTAATATTCCACACACACACACATAGTAAAATTTGTAACATATTTTACTTTACATTTGGATTATATTAATTAACTAATCATACTAAGTAAATAATATATTAATCTACTAATTTTTATAATCAATTAAGATATATTTATAGTGATATAATTTACCTATTTTTAATATTGAAAAGTAATGTAAAATATTTGTATATAAATTTATTTTATTTTATTGATTACATCAATCAATGATATAATTTATTGTTTGTTTATGTATAGATATTATTAATTTTAAATCCAACTTATGTATTTTTAAATAATAATTTCTTAAACTAGATAGCATTTTATTGTGGGGTTAACTTGATAAAAATGTAAAACATAATATTAATCCATCTAAAATTATGATCAAATGTTTAGGAAGGATTCATTTTTTAGTAATAGGTACAAGTCAAAAGCATTGTAAAAATAGAATGACAAATAAATGATATTATGAACTCAAAGTGGACTTTCTAAATTAAGGCAATTTTGTTGTCACAATTCATGATTTGTGTTATGTATTCAAAAATGCATCATGAACATTAATGTTTTTTTGGTGGAATGGTATATGAGTGTAGATTTTCAATGGAATGATTCGTTAAAAAAATGAATATTTGAAAATTTTATGAAAATTTATGAACTAGATGTTGAATTTAATCATTGAAATCCACACATTGATGAATTTTCAATCACATTTCAAGTATAAATAACATGTAGGATTTTTTAGGGAAATGTTTCTTGAAATCCACAAGTTGTTAGTTTTAGGGGGGAATGTTTGCAATTTTGAAATAATGACTCCAGTTTTACATTATGAAAAAAAAATTATGAACACCACATCCGTCGCTTTTGGAAATGAAAACTAGACAAGAGCCAAAAGAAAAAATGTGAGACAAAAACAAGAAGCAAAAGCCAAGTAGAAACCATAAATGAAAGACAAAAAACAAAAGTAAGAAGCGAAAACTAAGCAAATACCAAAAACTGAAGCCAAGGATAAAAACCTAGACTTACAAAATGAGAACTGGAACAAAAGCAAGGGCCACAAGCAAGATCTAAAAGCAAAAGAAAACAAAAAAAACACAAAACAAAAGCTAAGCAAAAAGCTAAAAAATCTAGACACAAAACATAAAAGAAATCCAAAGCAATTAACAAATAGTGTATAACGCACAAAACAAAATCAAAGAGACTCCCATTCATTAGCATTTAATATATATAATTTAGGGTGTCAATTCAAATAATGACTGAACCTTAATTTCTAAACCAAACCCTAATTTTTAATTGTTAACCCTAAACCTAAATAGCTACACCTAAAATGGCTAGCTTTAAACCCTAAACTTAAACCTATAAGCTATATATAACTTTAAAGTTGAAAACTGGTCTGAAAGGTATTGGGAGATACCCTTATTGATTTTTAACTTTTCTTGTTTTTGAGAACCTTAAATGTTTTAGAAGTGGTTATCACTAGGTTGTGAACCACCAGTTAGGTTCTTAATTTGGTTTTAATATGATCTGAGAACCTGCAGTTTTCAACTTAAAAATCTTGCCGATTTTCAAGCCACCTGTGAGAATCACCCAACATTGGTTAGGACTGCAAGTTGAGCTGATTTTTCAAATTTTCCCAAAATGAAGTTGGTGAGAAAATTAAACAACTTGGTGTGATTTGCATGGTCGTTAAGATGTCCCACACACTTACATCAGGGTTGATCGATTTTTCATTCTCTTCATCTAGCTTTATTGATGTGAAATATTCCCAAATGTTGACACAGGCAATTGTTGTTTGCATTGTAATTTGATCATTTACTGCAATTTCTTCAAGCACCTCCTCATTGTTATTGAAGGAGCTCGAATCAAAATGTGTTAAAATAAACTCCATAGATGGCAAATGAAATGAACCTGAAAAAGGAAAACTGAAATCAGATTCCACAAACCCTAAGAAAACATTCAAATCACTTGACACTCCCAAATGAAATGAAGACTTCAAACTTTCAAATGAAATGAGATTGAAAATAAAAAGGAAAAAATGGGATCCCTCCCACTTATTTAGCATTGAAGGAAATGAAAAGCTTCCTTAACCCATAAACTCTAAACCCACACCCAATTTTTTTGTTTTTTTTAAACTTCGGATAAATCCAGACGTCCCCTACACCTCCAACCAAAAATAAATATTTAAAGACTTGAACCCAACCACTCTAAAAGAAAAAAAATCCCGGCCCCCCCCCCGCCCCCGCCACCCCCAAAAGAAAAAGAAAAATCATGACCTCCAAACCCCTAGCCCGCCCTTCCTTCAGGAAATGAAAAACCCCATCCAAATCCCCTCAAAATCCCCAAAAAAGCCTCTCGCAACAACCTCCCCCCCCCCCCCCGCTCCCCAATCCAAATGTTGAAATCGGCAACTTCTTGGACTGTCTACCTATTTTAAGCCAGTCAAAGGCACACCCATGTGGTCAACCCCTTCTCACCCCCTCTTTTTCGAAAATCGCCCACAGTTAGT
Source organism: Sphagnum tenellum (assembly GCA_963921925.1). Taxonomy (NCBI): domain Eukaryota; kingdom Viridiplantae; phylum Streptophyta; class Sphagnopsida; order Sphagnales; family Sphagnaceae; genus Sphagnum; species Sphagnum tenellum. The sequence continues at coordinate 4,051,968 of OY998155.1, forward strand.
CAGGGTGACCTTACGGACGACTGGAACTCAGGGCGAAAAATTTAATAGGGTGTGAGACGACACCCTATGAAACTCCTGGTGAATTTAGGGATTTCTCTACTGTATGCCCAACTTTGGGGAAGACTTCAAATGGCCAATAAGTTTTCTTTGCCGACACACAATTCAGAGGTTCCTGCCAATGTTTCTTTTTTCAAATTTCTCATGTTGCATCAAAAGTGGCCATCAGCCACAAGAGGATTTAGCCAGATCTGGCTACAGGACAAATAAAGTTCTAGGAATCTTATTACATGTTGGCAAACCACTAGAATCTATTAACTAAATATGGAGATTTCAAAAGAAAAAGCTATAAATCTGCCCAAAACCTCTCAAAAAATCTTGGTGATTTCATAACTCTCTTCTTCCTCTAAATGTGAGGAATTTTTAAAGAAATTCTCCAAAATGACTTGATCATGTTGCTAGGGACTTTTTTTTAATAGCAAAAATGGCGAATTTCAGCCACCAAAAAAATCACTACTTCCAGCTCTAAAAACCCCAATTATATCTCCTGACACAGACTGTGCATTAGTGAACAATGACCAAATACATCCATTCTGTAAAGGCAGAAAAGTTCAGCTCTAATAGGAAAATTTTCAAGTCTAAAACCTACACATGCTCAAGTTTGGGGCCTAGCACCAACATGGGGCATGTGCCATGACTTTATGGGAAATGAAATTATGAACAATGTTTCCCAGCAGGTAATGAAGGAGGAAAAAGTTACACAAAGCAAAGAGTTGGTATAATCTATATAAGAGGAGAGTTCTGACCAGTGTTTTGTTTTTGGGCGAAATTTCGCCAACTGGCTGACAGAAAAAAGCCCAGTGCGACCTCTAGGAAGTTTTTTTTTCTTTTTAAATTTCAAAAAATTCGCCATATTTCTTAGACCAAAAAACATTCGCCAGATTTAGACAGTGAGTTCGTGTAGCTCGGCTAGATTTATGCAGGATTCAGAAAAAACTCTAACGTCCGCCTAGGACAGTCGCCATTTAATGCGAATTAAAGGTGGGGATCCTCGCCAGTACACCTACCTGAGGATTTTGAAAAAAAAACCCTGGTTTTGACTAAGGACTACTAACTGGCCTGACCTTTCTTTGCTGACACATGGTCGGCGCAGTCCATCAATGACCACTTCCCTCCACTATCTGAAAGCCCAAAATATCAGTGATCACAGGAAGTTGCAGGTCTAGTATGTGGCCACTGTTAACCAGCACCCACCACCACGAATGGATGATCTGTGATGAGGAAACAGTTTTCTGTTAGGTTCCAGTTCCCTAGCTAACTATGGTGGTTAGCTCACTTGCTTTATTAACTACCTGCCAACTAGGTAGGTAGTACAAACAGCCCCTACCTTCTATGTGTCATCTATCTACATACATAGTTAGTCCGCTATTTTTAGCCTACGTGACTATAGGTTAAACGTACTTCTTAGTGAATGGGTTACCAAGATGAGACCAGGTAGTAACTCAGTTGAGGATCATCCACAACTGAGTCCTAACGGGCATACAGTGGATGGTGCACTGTGGGTGCTAGTTTACTGTGGTCGCTGTACTCACGCGGGGATTGCATTACTTTATTAAAGACTTCCAATCTTGAGCGGTGTGAAAGCACAACATGACAAGAGAAAAGTCAGCAAAGCATCCAGCTGCAATAATATTTTCCCTAGTAAACTTCTGAGCGGGTAACACGGAAAACTTCAACCGGCCACAATTATGGCACATGCTATGCACCATCCTAGAAGTACCGCTTGGATCCTTTCTCTCAACCTTTAATCATGACCACCTTCCAAGTTGTTCATCATTCTGGCATAAATGCAAGGAATCCAATGGACTAATTCTACCTTCACTCACATTTGCATCCAAGAGCTTGCTACAAATTTTTATCAAGGTTGGTTCCCTTGTTGGCCTTGTTGGAGGGCTTCTATTGCCATCAATCTCCTCGCATATGTGTATAGGGTTTCGTGGCTCAATGCAACAACAAGAGTATTCATCATCCAATTGCCACATGCAATTCATCTCACATATCATCATGTCTTTTATGTGAAACCTAGTATGTCTCAAACACCAAAACTTAGGTTCCATGTCTTTGAAAGCATGAGGAGTGTCATGAATATTCGACCTAGAGTAATGATTGCATAATGATTCAAATTTGCACAAAGGCTCATCTACTCTTATTTTCTATGAAGGTGGGTCAACTTGGTGTTTTTCTTAATTGCCACAGTGATCACATGCATTTCATTGGGCTAGCAACCAACACAAAAGGACAACAAAAACTATCAAGTTCATTCAAGTGTCACATCTTTTGCAATTTCCCAAAACTTGTAGGTATGTGCTTCACACAAACATTTATCATATTAAATATGTTTTGCAAAAGCAAAATTAAATGTGTGTTCTTATTCAAAAGTATGAAGGTTGTGATGAATGGAATTTGTTTCAAAGCTCAAGTAGTGAGTAATTAAAACATGAACATGATATTCCTAAGTTTCACGTGGGATTATACCAGAAAGTTTAATTTGAACAAAAGTGGGACTCACATCATTTAGTTATTCAAAGTAATTTTGCAACATTAAAAGTCATGAATTTGCATATATGGAGTACTACAATAATAATGTTTGCCAAAGAAATAATTCCCTTCAACAAATGGAAAAAGGAACAATAATGTTGGACAAGGTTTGTGCATATGCATGTAACTATGCACATGATGGAATTGTGCACCAATATTTTTGGCAATGATCAAGTTTGACATTCAAAGCACATTGAAATGAAAAATCAACATGAGAACTAAATAGATTAATGTATGTTTTAAATTACTCAACAATTTTCTCTTTGTAATTTATCATTTACTGATTTATGTTTAGGCCAAATCAATTTTATAGACATTAAAACGATTGATAGGGAAATAGGCAGAGAGATTTTAGTGGTAACACATGATACAAAATTATCATCAATCAATTTTTTTGAGCAAAAAATCAACAAAATGCAACACATATTTTTACATATGGATTATTTTGTTGCAAATTATGTTTTTTGGAAATTGTTTGATTAAATTGTTTTTTTAAATAATAAGAAGTTGTTATTACATTTATGCTTAGTGGTTACAATTTGAAGAATTTTTTGAAATAATGCCACTAATTAAATCAAAATTTATTTAGGGATGCTTGCCACCGTAATTCAATCAAGAAATTGAAAAAAAATATTGATTAGGATGCACATCATTTACCTACGTTTATTGAATTGAACATATTGCATAATGTAATGAAATATTTATTCTAACAGACCACATTATTTAAAACAAGTGGACTAATCATCAATGATAAAAATTATGTATGCCATTCATTGTGCAGGTGACAATTACATTTTGAATATGTATGAAAATACAAAGTGACATAGGCTTGGTGGAAATTTATTAAAAAAAATTTCTCTACCACAAATGTTTTATTTCATGCTGAAACTATTGATAATTATATGATCTTTTTCTATTTCCATTCTTTCATGTTGACAAATGGAAAGTTTATGAAAAAGCCATGGAAGACCTTCACAACACTATTGTTCATAAAATAAACAATGAATTCATGTAAATAACACTCATGAAAATCGCAAAAAATGTTGAAAATTTATCAATGAACCTACATGGATTATGATAAAATTTATGTTTACTAAATTGAAAGTGCATCGTGTTGTTAAAAGGATGTTGAAAGATTATCAAAGAGCTTTGGAGGACCTTGACAAGGCTAATGTTCTTAAATCAAACGATGCATCCACCTTTACGAATTGTGGAAAAGTCAAATACATGTTGGATGATTATCAAGGAGCCTCAAAGGACTTTGACAAGGTTGATGTTTTTGAACCAAACATTGCATTCACTTTGACGAATCGTGGAAGAGTCAAATACATGTTGCATGATTATCAAGGAGCCTTGGAGGACCTTAACAAGGTTGATGTTCTTGAACCAAATGATGCATTCACTTTGATGAATCGTGGAAGAGTCAAATACATGTTACATGATTATCAAGGAACCTTGGAAGACCTTGACAAAGCTGATGTTCTTGAACTAAACGATGCATCCAGCTTAAGTAGTTGTGAAAATGTCAAAAGGATGTAAGATGACTATCAAGGAGCTTTGGAGGACCTTGACAAGGTTAATGTTCTTGAACCAAACCATGCATTCACTTTGACAAGTCGTGGAAATGTCAAATACATGTTAAAAAGTATTAAAGAGCTTCAGAGGACCTTGACAAAGCTAATGTTCTTGAACCAAACAATGCATTCACTTTGATGAATCGTGGAAATGTCAAATACAAATTGATAAAATATCAAGGAGCCTTGGAGGACTTTGACAAGGCTGATGTTCTTGAACCAAACAATGATGAATTGTGGAAGAATCAAATACATGTTAGATGACTATCAAGGAGCCTTGGAGGACCTTGACAAGGTTGATGTTTTTGAACCAAACGATGCATCCACTTTGAACAATCGTGGAAATATCAAAAGGATGTTGGATAATTATCAAGGAACTTTGGAGGACCTTGACAATGCTGATATTCTTGAACCAAACAATGCATTCAGTTTAACGAGTTGTGGACAAGTCAAAAGATGTTGAAAAAATATCAAGGAGCCTTGGAAGACCTTGATAAGGCTAATGTTCTTGAACCAAATAATGCATTCACTTTGATGTATCGTGGAAATGTCAAAATGATGTTGGATGACTATCAAGGAGCTTTGGAGGACCTTCACAAGGCTGATGTTCTTGAGCCATATGATGCATTCACCTTGAACATTTGTGGAGATATCAAATGCATGTTGGATGATTATTAAAAAAACTTAGAGGACCTTGACAAGGCTAATGTTCTTGAACCAAACAATGCATTCACTTTGACAAGTCATGGAAGCATCAAATACGTGTTGGGTGACTATCAAAGAACCTTGGAGGACCTTCACAAGGGTAATGTTCTTAAACTAAACAATGCATTCACTTTGACGAATCGTGGAAAAGTCAAATACATGTTGGATGACTATTAAGGAGCCTTGGAGGACCTTCACAAGGTTATTGTTTTTGAACCAAATAATGCATTTAGTTTGACGAATTGTGGAGATTTCAAATATATGTTGGATGACTATCAAGGAGCCTTGGAAATCATGGATAAGGTTCATTAACTTCAACCAAATGATCATTTGATATTGCAAACTCAAAAATGGTTGAAATGGATGTTAAATGAATACCAACCCACAATAGAATTGTTGCCATTAAATTCAAACATTCAATCTTTTACATACAATGAATTGAATTTGGAAACAAGTTTGGGGGAAGGAGCCTTTGGTGAGGTGTATCAAAGTTGTTGGAAAGACATCAAAATTGTGATTAAAATTTAAAATGGAGTGGCTCCCACAATGAAGGTGCAAAAAAATCTTTTATATTTGAAATGCGCATTTTGGGATCACTTCAACATATCAATTTGGTTCATCTTTTGGGCTATTGTATCGAAGGTTAGCAACATATGTTGATGTATGAATACATTTTAAATTCATCTCTTGACACATGGCTCAAGAAGGACAACCTTTTGGATTGGGACTGACAAATGTGCATCATTATAGGGGTTGCTCAAGGATTGGCACACTTGCATAAATGTAATCCAATCATTCTCCATCTTGACATCAAACCCTAAAATATCCTTTTGGATCAAAATTACACCCCAAAATTGGTTGATTTTGGGTTGGCAAAAATTTTAAATGGCGAGGATGAAAATGTGGTATGTGCCCCACCATTCTTTTTTTTATTGGTTATGTGCATGCACATTATATCTTAGTGCAATTGTGAACATTACAAATTTGAACAATCTTTTTGGGCACAACTTGTTAATTTCATATTTGCATTATTATAGGTCATGGAACAAATATGATAAACATTCACAATCTAAAATGAATGTTTGAAAAACACTTAATGTAATAATTCATGAAATTCAATTTTATATTACAATTATTTTTTTAATGTGTGCATGAGTATTGACACAAGGCTTGGAACTTTTGTGATTAAAAAATATTCAAAAATTAATTATGGGTTCCTATTAGTATTGGATCGGATCTTGGGTGTGGGTTTTATGAACTTCAACATGTATATTCAATGCATGTGACACTCATTAAATTTTTTGATTTGTTTGGAAATTTCAATACAATTGTAGTTAGCTTCAAGTTCTACACCAGGAACAAGCTGATATATGGCACCAGAAATTCTTTCAAAGCAAGCATCGACAAAGAGGGATGTTTATAGCTTTGGAGTTTTGTTGATTCAACTTCTGAATGGATCACCATTCTTTTTAGATGGAAAAGAAGTTCACATTCGTAAATTTATCCAATGTGCATGAAAGGTTCATGCGAAAGAAAATGGATTTCAACAAATTTTCAATGTTGTAATTGATAATTCAATAATTGGGTTTGACCACAATGAAGCCAAATCATTTGTGCAAATTTCCTTTCAATGCATCAAGGTAATTTTTTTGCCAAATCTTTAGTGTGTATCATTCAATTTGTTGTCAAGAAAATTTGAAAACCCAAATCATAAATTCGATGTAATACTTGAGACAATTTAAAATAAATTAAACTAGATTGTCCACTGAATGTAAAATTTATTAATAAGGTTTACACATTAAAATGGTACATTCAATTTCACTTGGAATTCTTTTAGACCATTTACATGATTGATATGTATAATTGAAAGGAATATATTATTTTCAAAGTCAATAAAATTATGTTGTTGAATAAAGATATATGTTGGTTTCAAGATTTTTTTTTGAAGGATATATGTTCAAATTGTGTCATTGCAAATTGAGACATCGTAGTCCCATTTATTCGAGCATTTTGCTATGGTTTGATTATAATGTATTACATAATAAACATCTAACTTTTATGACATTTGTTTCTTATAGGAAGACCCAAATCACTTACCAAGAATCCAAGAAGTTTTGCAACTTTTGAAGGATTGAACAAAAAGAAAGGCATACAATATATTCCCACATCAATTGAAGTATATTTCAACATATTATTAAAAATATTTGATTCCACTTTCAAAAGGATGTGATTTCTATATTTATTATATGATTACACTCAACATGTATACTTAATGTAACATTTGTTCATATCATTTGTTTACCCTTTTTATAAATGTGGAAAGCTATTCCATTAGGTCCATAGACTCAAAGTTTCACAATTATTTATAATATGTTGTCATGCACTTGGCAATTTGTGTGTTTTGTATCGATGAAAAATTAAATGTTTCTTAAATGAAAAAATAAATTATAATCATTTTTATAATCTAGGTGTATATGTGTGTACATATTAATTGGAATCCTTTCAAAAGTTGACCTTCGTTAATCTTTCAAAAATTGGCCTTGGTTATGATGATTAGCTCTTGTTTAATACTATGTTACACTCCTTATTTGACACATAAGTATGTAGTGGAACACTATAGGATCATTGAACCTTTTTTCCAAATGGCTTTGGGCATATGGTCATGTCTAAATTTTCTACTTCAAGATTTCAATTAATTGTTGGACATAAACAAAAAAATGTTGAAATGATGCCCATTTTTTTAAACAAATGTTTTAGTCAAATTAAAATCCATCATTATGGGATACTTAATGTTTTTTAGAAATTTTTAGACACCCATTATAATACCAATGGAAAATTTTGTGTTCATAGATTTGGATATACCTTAGATATGGGTTTATAAAATGATGATATACTTGAAAACAGAAAAATACATTGTTGTAGATAGTTGCATGTAAACCTTTTAATTATAATAGTATATGATGGGTTATTGCCCCTTTTCTTTCCTATTAGCAAAATTGTAATGGCTCATTATAACTTGATTGTGGACTTCAAATTATAACCTTCATTAAAATAATATAAATCATAATTACTTTCTAACTTTTTCCCTTTCCCCTTTCTTTGGTATTTTTAGTAAATCAGATATTAGGTGCTCACATTTAAACATTATTCAAGAAGTCGCTATATGTACATAATTGTAGCATGTGTAAGTTCCCAAAAAATAATATATAATAATTACATAATATCTATATCATAATACAAAAACATATTTCATGTAATAGACATTACAAACATAGACACTTAACTATTGAAATGTATTGTTTTAGACTACAATCCATTGGAAACAAATAATTTCAAGATCAATTTAAAACAAATTAACCAGTTTGTGGGATTAACAAAATACATGAAACATTCACACAATTGCCTCCCTTTAGGTGGTTCTCATTTAAGAAAAACATTAATTTGAGGGTGAAGCACTTGCAAACATTATTTTATATAATCTTTGAATACTCATTTCATAAGTGTAGGGTAAGGCCTTTAGATTCGTATGTCACCAAAATGAATGCCCTACACAAGGTAGGGGTCAACTGTGGGGCTTAAGTTTTAGTAGCACACCCATCCAAGGGTGTTAAGATATGGGTATCCAAGGGTATAGTATCTTGACTACACCATATGCCATCCAAATGCAAGTTATGCTATATATAATTGAATAATAAACCTACTAAGGAAAACAACAAACATCTCTACTATAGTTTCACAAATTCAACAAAATCATCCATAAAATCCACAACTTAATTTATTTATTTTCCATAATAACATTCATTAGCCCAACTTGAATTTGGACCACAATTTTAGTCTACTGAAATTGTATGTATTTATTGCACCATATACTATCATGATACCCCTTTCTTGTGGTTTCATTTAACCCTTCTCGAGTGAAGTTATCATGCTTTTTCTTCCAATTTGATTCAGGTCTTCACAACCAAAGTTTTCTTCCTTAAGGAAAGGGGATTCATAACCTTTTTAGTGGGTACACATTGATTTTAATGTGTATTAGCACAATGCAAATCGATGTTTAGTTGCTTGGGGTGTTGTGCACCATTGTTACCTATGTGTTACAATAAACCTTGGGATTAATATTTTTAAACCTTGAAATCCACATTTTTGTCAATTTTGTGGCATGTTTTGCTTCAATCAATGTTGCACCTAAACATCCATCATTGCCCTTTCCTTCTGATCAATCTTTGGAGGGGATAACCACTTGAACATCCTAATGCGTGCAACCTCCATTCTAGACTTCATGTGCTCATATTCTAGGTGTAGCTCCTCCAATTGCTTAGACACCTAGAAACAAAAGAATATTAATAGTGCTTATGTGTATTACACACAACTGATCTTGTTAAATATCCACAATGACATTTTGATCTATAAAGAATTCACGTATTGCCATGCATATAGTTTCATATGAGTGACGTGCAATCCTTAATGCAATGTGACAATTAAATAAAACACATTCAAAAACAGAAACAAGGGACGAACATCAAAGTTGGGGGAGGCAAGCTGTGGGTACCTTGATATTGGAGGGTATCTAGTTGCAATGCTCCTTTGGGGAAATTATGCAATGCATGGACCAACTTTTCAAATGGCAGCTTTACTTGCCACCTTTAAACCTCCCTCATGAGTCCACTTAAAACATTTTTATGCCCAATCACATGAGAAGAAATTGACTTTGTGGATAGCTCGTAAAATAATAAAAAGTTCACTACAATAGACCAACAAAAGATCTTGCACACAAACAAAATTAGAGGAAAATATCTTGTTGAAAAGTAGGAAACAAAATTGAAGTTGAATTCTTTCCTACTAATGTTCAAAATGTCATTTGGTCAACTATCCTCATGACCAACTATTGAGCCTTAAGCAACTACCAAGATTGAAATCTTAAAAGCTAATCATTAGTGTAGACATATTATTCTCCTTCTCAAAGAAGGAAGCCTCCAACCCATCATTAATCAAATTAGAGTCAAGAAACAAACCAAATCATCCTCACAATACTTGAATAGTGCCAACCCAACTTGGAAAACAATTATCACACCCTACATTAGAAAGTACCCATTTTTTTTCATCAATTCAATCCCCCAAATTGACATAGGTTATGAAGTCAAGTGTAGCATCACATCCAACATAATGCATTGTGAAGAGATGGAGCTATTCATAAAACACTATTCATTACTACCCCAATACCTCAAACCTATTGCCTATAACCTCCTACCAAAGCAAGGCATGAAATGACAAGGAGGCACAAGAAACAACCTCAGTAAGGAAGACATCCCAAATCCGAAGGGCTAGAAAGAAATGGAGGGAGTATGAATAAACAGTGATGAACCATTGGCTTGCATACATGCTTGGATTGATTATCTCTTTCTCAAAATGTTTCCCAACTTGTGGTACTAGTGCTCTCACCAACCTCTCAAATTGGAACATATACTACTAAACCAATGGTAAACCCATCTGAACCTAAGAACAAACAAGATTGGGGCAAATAGATTCCATAAGCTCCACCATATATATCTTAATCAACAAATTGTGAGTCTCCTATCTGTTCTGAAGAGCACAACAATCCCCTTACCAAACAACTCTTGTTTGCACTAGAAGTTTACAAAAGCAAACCCTGCGCCTATCATCAATTGGTCTTCACCTAAGCAAAAAGAGTTAGAGAACAACTCTTTTACTTATTTACTTATTTAACCTTTTAAAGGACCTTACCAAGTAAAGGCCTTCCATGGGTGCATGTAGAACACCGTTAAGCAAAGCCACTAGTAACTAGAAAGCATCTTCCTCACTCATGTATAATAAAAGCAATTGTGCAAGAAATCCCATTCCATGTTCAAACACATCACACTTACTGTTGCTCAACTTCCAATACCAGATGCCAACTTTTTTACTGAACATTATGGTGCACTTCCATATAGAATTGAAGGGAAATTTTCACAAAAACACTTTCAAAGTAACTGTTATTTCAATTCTAGTAAAAACAAAGTAAACACAAGAAACATGTGGTCATAACCTTGAAAGTGTCACTCACCAAGTATTAGACCACTACCTTCATCACAAATAACAACTAGTTATAATTTTTCCCCATTGACTACATGAGCTCCCAACAATGGATGTGTGTACAATAATTTGCACAAAATTCAAACAAATAATTATTAAAAAAAATCTTTGTCCCGGGGTTTTCGAAAGCAAGCACTTCATTCAATTATGATGTTAGCTAGGACTCAAGGGACATTATGGTCCATTTTCCATGTAGTTCAAGAGACATATTTCTGACTTGAAGTTTTCACCAATTTGATTGTAGTGCAAAAATTACACACATATAGTCTAGTTGCAGTAGAGAAATGATAAACACTTGTTTCATGAACCTCAAAGTTGGATTGTTGATTATAGACAAAGTTTTTTCAGCTTTATTTGAAAATGAGGAAATCCAAATATGGCCATTTTCAACAGTCAAATAAGGAATAAAAAGATAGACTTGGACATAGCCCACATCTCAATCATATATTGCATATGCTTTGAGGATATTATAAAGAGAATGTTTTCCATGCCCATGTCTTTGTTGGAAAAAAACATGTGATGGAAATGTACATGAAATATCCTTAATTATATCTAGTTCTGCAGTTGAAATTTCATACAACATTTGTCGCAACCCTAGCCTCGGGCTTGCAACCAAGGAAAGGGGTTGCAAGGTTGTGGGCCAAAAGGGAAGCCCGGGAGTCATGCTACATGCTCCCAGAGTGCAAGAGAGTGAGGGAATAGGCCCTCACACTCCCAAGGGAACTTTCACTTTGGGAGTTGGAGTCCCAGCGGACTCTTGAATGTTTAGAGAGCCATTGAAGGGGTCAAAACTCAATGGATTGAAAAGTTTTCTATATCATTGGAAAGCTATTGAAACGTCGATGTCTACAATGAATTCGTATCACCATTTGGACATTTGAAACACAAGTTATGGCCAGAAGAAAGGCCAAGAGTCAAATTGACAGTTTGACTTCCGACCATTAGAAGTTGAGAATCAACCCGATTTCCTTATGTGTAGGTGGCGTATGACATATTGTTAGAAAGATCTTGACGAGGGATATAACTTTGCTTTAGATTTCATCTCAATCCAAGGTTTGCACGGGAAGTTATGGGCCCCCAAAGTTGCAAGAATCCCAACTTTAGCAAGACAAAATGCCATTTAGATGTGGGCCTTGTGGGTAGCCACATAGTATATTATAAGGGGGAAGGTGGTGGCTTCCCCCAAGTCCGAGCTATGGTGAATCTTGTGAGTCCAAATTGCCCGTGGCTCGTCCTAGCACCAAAAGTGCTCCAACTATGCACAAACCACCTTGTGTTGGTTTTGTGCAAGCCTATGTGAATAAGTGAAGCTTGTCAATTCTTCCTAGTCCCATCCCAGAGCTCCAGCATGCCTTTTACCCCTCCAAAGTGTTGTGAGCCAATGTCGCAACCCCACTTTGAGGCAAATGTGAGGATGAAACTCACACTCCCAAAAGTGGGAACGTGGAGTCCTTTAGGACTCCCGCAATTTCAGAGCTCAATTACAGAGGTCAAAACACCTTGCCTTGAGGTGTTCTTTATACCATTGGAAAGGCCTTGAAGTGTAAATGTCGAAAATGGCCTTGCATGAGCCATTTGGACATTTGCAGCACAAGTAATGGTCGAAAGAAGGGTTGGGAGTCAAACTGGCAGTTTGACTCCCGACCACAAAAAGTCGGGAATCAACCCGATCCTATTGTGCAGATGGAGTGCAACACATTGTTGGAAAGATCTTGAGAAGAAATACAAGATTGTTTCAGACCTCATCCCAATCCAAGGTTTGAGTCGGGAATTATGAGCTCCCAAAATCCTAGGAGTTCACACCGAAACAGTTTCGGGACTCCTCCTTGGGAGTCTCGGGAATAAAAGCCATTTGGATGCGGGTTTGGCGGAGCAACGTAGAAAATACTATATGGGGGAAGGTGGTGGCTTCCCCCAAGTCTGGGCCGTGGTGAATAAAGTGAGTCCGTGTTGCCCGTGGCTTGTCCCAACACCAAGGGTGTTTCCGAAGATGAATTAACCCACTTGTGATTGGTTTTGATGCAGGACCGAGTAACTAGATAGTTGTCCCTTTTCCTAGTCTAATCCCAGAGCTTCCAGCACGCCCCTTTCACCCCCTTTAGTGCTGGAAGCTAGGAGTGGCAGCAAGTTCCATCTACTTCCGCTTTTATTAATGTAGTTGGACTCTTTTGAGTTTAACAAGGAACTTGGCGGCGTGTCAGCCAAGGAGCGTGCCTTGACTCCTTGCTCTTCCATTGTTTTCTATTTGGGATTCACATTTGAATCCTTCAAAACGTTGGGAGTGCGTCAACACCAGTTGCTATAAGACAAATCGGTTTGATGAACATCATGTTAAATTCTAAGTGCAAAACCCTTGTTCTACTTTGATCTTTTGAACCTTCTTACAACATAAAAAAAACGTGATGCATTCAAAATCTGACCTATTAATCTTGTTCTTACATGCAAGCATAGTATGCACAAGCATTGTAATTTCTATGCTGGAATTAGTGCAATTTCCCAATAATGAAAAAAATCTACAAAAAATAAGTACTTCATACACTCCTTGATTCATGAGTAATATATCCCGACTACTTGAGACAAGTTGCCACATTAGGCCTCGTAGACAATCAGGGATGCCTTTGCGCACATGACATTTTATAACTTGTGGTTTTTTACCCACGTAGTGTTTCCAATCTATGCCCCTAACTCTAATCATTCTCCGGCATTTCCACATTCAACAATGCCCTGATTGAGACTTTTGCAAGGTTGGATTTCATAGAGTCAAATCTCTCACCAGGATGTTGCACTATGGGAATTGGAGTTAGATTAAGTTCCATCATCTTCAACTACTGTCACCTCTTAACCTATGTTTCACTACTTTCATTGCTCATCTTCTGCAACCACCTAAACTATCCTCACTTCACATCCCAGAAAGAAAAATCAAACACAAGACCAAAAGTCGAGTGCAATTCTTTAAGACGTGCAACAAGGAAAAAATTATAAGAATTTGTCCATTGTCTTGATGAAATATGATGCTCTAAAAAAACCCTAAAAAACTTTATTTTTATGTTCTTTACATATGTACGTACGGACATGTTCAATATACTTACAATAAATACATATGTACATGATGAGTATACATAGAATATGTATGCGATCTTTCTTTGCCCTACTTACAAGGGAGATATTCGGTTATTAGGTTCAAGGTTCCTTAAGTATTAACTTCTCCTTATTGACTTCTCCAAATAAGGAGTTTGGCAATAAGTATTTTATATTTTTATCATGAACCTACTTTTGTGCAAAAGACGAGGATTTTAAACCTACCTAAAATGAAATGATTAATTTTGGACTTTTGTAGAACTATTTTTCATTTAATTTTTTAAAAATCATAGATTGCACCTTAAATATAATAATAACCTTCCTTGTGAAATGTGCACTTAACATTCTATGTTTTTGTTTTCATGGTCTTAAAAAAAAAAAAAACTTGTTTTTAAAAGTTATATCACATGTGCCAAGGTGCAAAATAAACATATGTTAGATACAAGTGAACATTGATTAAATGCATTTGATTTTATAGGGAAATTTGAAATAAACATTTTTGAATCATGACACAACACACGTTTAACATTACCCCAAATTACATCCATAAATATGTGAATGGTGATTATGATACGATTGAAAGTGCTTAAAAAATTGTTTCAATTCATCCTTAACTTCACCCCAAAATACATGCATAAACATGTGAACTGTGATCTTGATGTGAGTGAAAATGATTTAGAAATTGTTACAATTCATCCCCAATTTTGTTTTGGATGCGATGTTGCTTTTAATAACTCTTTGCATTGACATCAATTCAATTCTAGCTCCACTTTTCTTGCTCACATAAGCCAAAATGGCAACAAGTAACTTAGTTGCAAGGTTTCAATGTCATTGTTTTGTTTGTTGAGATCATGATTTGTTAAATATGCAAAAGCAACCATAGTGCCTACATGGAAGTTTTGCACCTCTTAGGTTTTGCATTTTGTTGTTTCAACCATGGAATAAACTAGGTAATTTTTTAGCTCATAGTTTGTGATGAGACCATTTCTTCATGTTGTGTATTACTTTTTGGCCTTTGAGACATGAGATTTCACTAATGACAAATAAGGATGTCAAATTTCTCTTAATTATAAATGCTTTCAAAGGCATTGAAGATAGGGTAAACAATAGAGAAGTTACATTCTAATCATTATTAGTCAATGATCTTCAATTATTCTTGCAAATCTCTTAAATTCTACCTTGTAATCATACCTTGACATCCAATAGTTGAATGTATAGCTAACTAAATTGAAATGAAAATTTCACAAAATAAATGATAGGCTAGTTCAAACTTGTAAACATTAAGTTAGAATTGGAAAGACTCCAAAACATTGAAGCATATTTTGTATACTTGGAAAGGCTTTGAACATGTATATGATCAAAGTTTTAAATTGTCTACAATAAGTTCGCTCAACAATAAGGTACAATTTATTCTTCACCTTGTTTTGAGTGGTGATATGAAGCCACTATAGGTGTTGATTTAGGGACAATAACATTATTAGGTGCCTCTACTTTCAAGTTTTATGGCTAGTAGTTCACTTTCACACAAATGAAAGTGAGTCACCTTAATAAGACTTTAGATCATGATCTATTTTTGAAAAAAAGATTATGTGACTATTTTCTTGTCAAAAATTATTATATAGCAAAGTGAATAATAAAGTAACAAAAGAAAAAAATTATAAATATAAAAGGTTTATCATTGCATGTAAAAGTAAACCTTTAAAAAACAAAAAATAAGATCAACAAATATGAGCCAATTGATGTTTGTTTGACATTAAAAGTAGTGTTATTGTTCACCATGGCGTCATCAATTAATAAAGAGGGCCTTCTTAATGGCAATATTGCACAAACATAATTATATTGTGGCAATATTGCACAAACATAATTATATACAATAACATTATTGAATATAAGGTTCATGTAGCATTATCACCAACAACTCCATGACTAGCAAATGAGGTTTTAAAAATGTGTTTCATTTATAAGAAATTAAAACTTCATAAATCCCAAACCAAACTTACAAAGTTAATTAACCCAAAGTCCCTCAAATTTAAACTTTTATAGAATGTTCTTTATCATTGCAATAATCTCCACACCTCTTCATTTAACATCAATAGATACACAAACATTGGGCTTCATAGAAAGTTCGAACTAATAATTTGCAACTTGGTTGCTAACATGCACTATTATTACACCACAATGTTACATTGTTATGGCTTAAATTATAATGAAACACCACCAAACCTTGGAAATGCACTACCCTCCACTCTTCAATGTTAGACTTGTTGAGGGGAAAAAAAACACTTAAAATAATCAAAAGTTTACACTGAAAGGGGTGGGCTTTATAAATCAAATCTTTCCTCTTAAAACACACTTTAAGGGATTTAAAGAAAACCCCCTTTAATTAGAAATATGTGTTAAAGAGTAGGCCACCCATGGCAGATTATGGTTCCCAAGAAGTCATTGGATGAACCTAGGGGTGTGTTGGAAACTAAAATCTACCCTACACTACCCACTTTCTAACATTAAAGGCAAGTATCCCACTACTAGAACATAGTGGGTAATGTGGGGAAGTACAAAAATAATGTATAACATGCAAGGAGTTCACAAAATTGATCACTTACACAATCAACAAGGCATGCTTATTCGACCGTATTGACAAAGTTGAAACAACCTTAATATCCCCCACTTGATTTTAACAACATTATAATTTTCTATTGTTTTTGTTTATTTAAGTCTATTTAATACATTATCTTTCACCTAGCCACCCCTTCATCACCTACAAAAACTGAAAAAACATGCTACACTTTCATTCACCTTTTCATTAGCCATAGTAAAAAACTAAACAAAATGCCCCACCCATTCATCTACCCTTTCATCAGCTAAAGAAACTAAAGAAATTACACATAAACAAGCTTGGTCTTTACACAACATAATGCCACGATATTCAAATGTTGCCCTAAACATTTAATTTGGTTCCACATTTCAAGGAATATTCATCACTTGTGTTGTGTGAATGAGGGCTTTTTTTTTCTTTTTTTTTGGTGTAGCATCATTGGCAAACGGCCCAAGGAAGATTTAACATCAATTGTCAACATTTTTTCAAATATTGTCCAAATCGGAAAAAATTGGCAAAAAATTTCCACTCATAAAATAATGGTCAAATTAAGCAAACCTCTTTTTCCCAAAAAAAGAATATAAAAAAATAGTTTTGAAATGGAATCTAGAACAAGATATTTCTATTTTTTGGTCACCAAATTACAAAATTTCCCCACCAAAATATATATTTTTGCTTTAGGACCATGAGTTCATTTATTGGTGATTTCATGAACAATGAAAGAAATATGTCCCATTTTATTTTTAATGTTTTGGATTCATCACATACCTTAAGTTAGATCATAAGATTCAACATATTTTATTTAGAAACTAGATGTTGAAATTTAAAACAAAATCCAATGGCAAAGTTGTTGAGGTGTAATTTTTTTCAAATCACACTATATTTGTGAAATTTTGATATAATTTATACTACTTGTAAGCAAGAAAAATTTCAAAAAAAAAATAATGCAAAATTAAATCTGAAAAATGAATGGATGAACTAATAATCTTAAATGAAAGTATGCATCAAATTGCAATGCACGTTACCAAATCCCTACAAATTCATGATTTTCAAATAATTCTTCCAAGGATTTATTGGTCTTTGAGGTTTTTATCACATACATTACGAGTGATTATCATCAAAAAAAAAACATTTAGTGTTTAATTCCATGGCTTTTGCTTGAAAATCCTTTTGCAATGTCTTCAACAATCCACATTTTCCCAAACCTTTAACAATTTCATCAATTTGGGATGGCCATTTTTCCAAGACTCAAAAAGCTAGGTAAATAAATTTTCACACAAAGTTCCAATGGAAAGATCAAGATGGATTTCATTATGCCCATTGTCTATTTGTTTTTTGATGGATAATGCTTGAAATGTCTTGTGAATCCACAATAGGCTAGCCTTTAAAGTATAACATGGGGCAAGTTTTCCTTTAGGATTTATGAATTAAAAAAGTAAATCCATTTCTTCTTTTAAAAATATCTTTTGCTGTTCAATATCAACAACATGCATTACATTATCTACTCAAAATGTGTGTAAACCGATTGAAAATGCAAAACTTAACAAAACCATAATTAACAAGTATGTTATACTCAAAGAATATTAGAATTGTTGCCAATTTCAAGGGGCTTTGTAACATGAACAAGAATGAATCACAAATTGTACACACTTGATGTTGTATTGTGTTTAAAGGTTCATATGTTATTATATGAACATCTTTCCCCTTGTTGATTAATATCCATTTTAACATGTGAATTCTATAGGAAAAAAATAGATATTCCATGGGAGAGACTTACCTTGGATGGGAGTATTATAACATCGGACACCAACATTGAAGGCAATTTCTAGCAAGGAAAAAAAGGTTCAATGGCTTGAAGATAGGAATGTTCATCATAAGTTACCTTGAATGAAACATGACCTACATTGTTACAACAGTAAAACCCCAATTTTCTTTCACATTGTTATAAAAATTATACACTTATTGTCTTAAGATTATATTAGGGTCTTCAAATCCAAACTTTACATTGTTGTGATAATTATAATTGTTAAAAAACCTTGATAAAAAAGGTGAAAGTATCGGCTTCACTTATTAAAAAGGGTGTTGGTTTACTTCAGTTATACTAAACCTACTCTATTGATTAAATATTAAAAGGAGGACACCAATGACAAAGGAACCTATCAAAGATTTCATGGGCTTGAAGGGGTTATTTAATCTATATTCATTTATAAACACAATTTTGATTATGAAAAATGTAATAACTATTTTTTTCATGTTCAAAAATATAAAATTTCACCCTATACAACACTTGTTAGCATAATATTTCCAAATCAAACATATCACATTTCAAATGACGTGCCCCCAAGTTCCTTATTGGACCCAAAAAGGGTTCAACTATGTTAAAAAGCAGAAGTAGTCGGAACTTGGTGTTGTTACCAGCTTCTAGCACTAAAGGGGGTAAGAGGGGTGTGCTGAAAGCTTCAAGATTAGACTAGGATGAGGGAAATTTATTTAGTTACTCGATCCTACATCAAAATTAACCAACAAGTTGGTTAGTTCACATTCGGAATCACTCTTAGTGTTGGGACAAACCATGGGCAACATGAATTCATTTAACTCACCATGGCCCGGACTCAAGGGAAGCCATCACCTTCCCCCATATAGTATTCACTGTGTTTTCCCATGACACCTACATCTGAATGGCTTTTTGTCCTGGGACTCTCAAGGAGGAGTCTCAAAACTGTCTCGGTTTGGATTCCCGAAACTTTGGGAGCTCATAACTCCCAGCTCAAACCTCTGATTGGGATGAGGTCTGAAGCAAACTTGTGCTCTCTTCAAGAGCTTTCCAAAGGTGTGTCGCACTCCACCTGCACACACTGGGGTTGGGTTGATTCCGGACTTTTAATGTTCGGGAGTCAAACTGCCAATTTAACTTTCAACCTTTCTTTCAACCATAACTTGTGCTGTAGATGTCCGAATGGCTCATGCAAGGCCATTTTCGACATTTACACTTCAAGACCTTTCTAACGGTATAAAAAACATTTCAAGGAAAGGTGTTTTGACCCCTACAATCAAGCTTTGAAGTTTTGGGAGTCCTAAAGGACTCCAAGTTCCCACTTTTGGGAATACGAATTTCATCCTCACACTTGCCTCAAAGTGGGGTTGTGACATCAAAAATGTCAAACATGCATATTAATTGCAAAATTCTTACTATAGACCCAATTGATATGCTTTTAGTCCTCAAACTATTCCCAAAGCATTGACATCAATCTTTTATTGAATTAAAAGTTTTAAATATGTAAGGTTGATGTTATAGAATTAATGTTTTCTACTCGTGTTTAATTTTTTCAACTTTATCATTTATTTTTTAGAAGTAAATCATGTTACATAAGATGCAAATGCCTTCATCCCTTCTTCACTAGTAATTATTCCAACCATTTACATTTTGTGTACTTTAATGCATTTGTTCAATGTTCAACATACATGCAATGGTTGGATTTCAAACTCTTGTAAGTTCAACAAATTATGCATCAAATTCAATTTAATCATACACCAACACCTTTTTGGTATTTCCAAAACAAATTTTGTTCCCATTTTAGAGTTTTGTTGAAGACCTTGTGTGCTTTGAGGGAAGAGACATGAAATCTCCATGAGTTAGAAACCTATAACATAATTTGAGATGATACATTCTACTTCATTAATTGTGATAGTACTTACAATTGATGTAGAAGACATGAACCTAGGGATGAAAAATCACACAAAAAAATTATGGTTGGGATGAGAATTTTCTTTATAATAAAATCCTTCATGTTTTGATGACAAAAATTGTCTATACTCAAAGAACATAGGTTTTAAGATACCAACACAATGTAGTGTTAGAGCATAATTATATGGTAAATATCCAACTTGATAGATAAACATTGGTGTTATTCAACATATGACTCATAAAAAGAACACGTTTATTTCTTATGAAGTTTTGAACATGAGTCAAGTGGTTACTTAGGAGATGGTAATAGACATCAAATTTATGGCTATGGAAATATTTCTATCATGTTAAATAATGGAGGAAGAAAGCAAATTCCCAAAGAATTTTGTGTATTTGGTTTAATGGTTTTTTTTACCATTAACGTTTTTGAATTAGCGCATGGAAAGTTAATTATTAAAAGAGGATGTTGCACTTAAACAAGTGCAAAATGAACTATTATTGTTAATTGTGTGCTTGAGAATGACCTATACATTGAGTTAAACATTTCAATAGTGAATCAACAAGTATCCATGGTACATCTATATGTGAAGGAAGGTAGTTTGTTTTTAGTGTCTTTGGAAAGCTTTCAAGGAGGAGGGGTGCATTTGTTTGGTTCCATGGAATTTGGACTTGTTGTGTAAATTTTTTAAAATATTAAATAACTTTTTCACAAAAAAAAATAAAAATCTGAAGAAAAGTTTTTAGAGGAATTAGGAGGTGCCTTTGGTGTTGTTGGAAAGATATCGATGATTAGGATATTTAGAAAAATATTTCATAAGAATTTGGACTAAGGATGTAGGAAGTATTGAAATTTAGGTGATTTTTATCATTGAAAATTCAAATAAATTCCAAAAAACTAGGTTTTGGAAAGAAAAATCAGTTGAAAACTTGGTTAAACTTGCAAGTCTATCATTCAATTCAATTATGGGGAATTGGGAAATGATTTCATAATTGGGGCTAATGGCACATGCCACATTAGTATATGTAGTTGTTGGATTGAATATTAAGGTTGATTTATGGCACCATAGGTTTCACCATATCAATCAAAATTGAATGAAATAATTATAAGACATAAATGTGGTCGGAGATTAAAACCTTATGATATAAAGACCCCATTAATTTCTATGTAAAGCTTGTTTATTAGGTAAACAACATAGATAAAATTTCTTTAATGAAAGAGGAATGTGAGGTAATGATCTACTAGGTATTGTCCATTTAAATATATGTGAATCAATATAAGTAACATGTAATGGGTCAAAATACTTTGTAACTTTTATATATGATAAATAGATGATCTTTTTAGAATCCATTTAAAATTTTTCTTAAACATACATATCAAATGTATGATAATTTCAAGATATATAAACAATTGTCACAAAGAAAAATTTCAAAATAAATAAAAATTTATGAATATATAATAAAAAAATATGTTGCAAATATAAAATAATACATAAATAATATATATAAGAATATATAAATTTCCAATTTTAGTCAATTTTGCCAAAATAAAACATCCAATTCACTAGAAGAAAAACAATGGTTTGCAACCAAATTTTCAACTAAAAAATGTTATTTATAATTACATTTAAGTTGCAATTGACATTTAGTAGTTGCAAAATTGGTTGTAAACAAAAAAAATCTTCTGGTGATTCCATACACTTAACAAAATGGGGTTGTAGAGAGTAAATACATGATTCTAATGGATGTTGTAACTTTTATGTTGCACAAGTTTGGTCTTTCTAATTCCTATGGAGATGAAGCTTTGTTGACAAAACTATTTTAAGAATAGGACTCCTACAAAGGCGTTTGATGATAAATATTCATATTGATTTATGGATTGGTGTATAACAAAAGTTAAATTCATTTAAAAATGTTTAGATGTACTTTTCTATTGTGCAAAAGGATCTAAGGAATGAATTAGTCCTTGATACAATTGAATATATACTTTTTGGCTATAATGAAGAAAACAAGCCTATAGATATTTATTAATATTGATAAAAAAATTACCATTATTATCTTTAGAGATGCGGTCTTTGAAAAAATGAATTATAGTCTAGAATATGAATATTCAATTTGAACAAAATGAAACAAATTTAAATGAATTGTTATTTAATACATTCTTAAATAATCCTTTTACTAGTTTAACCCCCTTTTAACTTGGTAGTACAACATATTAGTACACAACAAATACAACCAAAAATATAGACTACAACTTAACTATACCACACTTGAGTTTGGATTCAATGGGAGAAATTGAAAAGTTTTATAAAATTCATCACATATCACCTAATATAGAATAAACATGCAATATCCATCAAAACCATTTAAAAAGATTGTTAAACCAAATAGATTGATCACATAGATTGAGGGAAAGAAGCCATCTACCTCAAGAAAATCCAAACAAAAGCACTAATTGTACAACATTTAAAAAAGGAGCCAATTGCATATGAAAAAGCTTTATTTAAACTTGATGTAACTCATTGAAAAGTGGCTATTGAATTTACATTGCATTTAATATACAACTAAAACTTCCATGCATTAACAACATTATCAAACAATAAATAAATGATGAATTATAAGTGAATTTTCAAACTAGAGTTAAAATTTGAAGGAAGCATTAAAGATATAAAGTTCATTTAATAGGAAGAGGTTTCACACAAGTTGAAGGTGTACATTATAGTGATATCTTTTCATTGGTTGTAAAACTTTCTTTTATTCATGTTATTATTATTTTAATTGACTAACTTGATTTAAAAGTCCATCAATTGAATGTTAAAACAAGGTTCATACATGGAGTATTATAAGAGAATATATATATATATATATATATATATATGCTTGAGGGGTTAAGGAAAAAAAAATTCATAAAAAATGAGCTTTACCCATGGTAAAGCACAAGACAAATGTTATCATGAACCTAAGACATACATAGGTCTCCAGGTGTAAGAGGGGTCAAGTTTTTACATCCATTCCTTAAAAGCTGGAAGGATCTTACACCTCTAAGAGCATCTCCAGCTATACTCAGTATGTGACCCTGCGAAAATATTTTTCATACCCTAGTTTAGGTATGTATTCTTTTGCAACCCCACCCATAAAACTGAAACGGGGACAGCAAATAGATGGGGGACAACTAATAGCAAACCACCTGGACGAATCATTATGATGGACCAATCAGAAACACTCAGCAGCAATTGGTTCATATTTATTACGCTCTTTTCTGCAGGTGTGGAGCGCTGCTGCGCCTTTTACCAGCAACGTGTGCACTTATGCGGAGGCAAAACCATTATCTTGAGCCAAACCAGCATAGGTTGGATTTTCTTCATCCAATTTTACTGTGCAGGATCACATACGGAGCACCGCTGGAGATGCTCTACGCAGGCATAAGATATCTTCATTTTTCTGTTTTTTTTTCCTCCAAGGAATATTCATGGATAAGGTGCCCTTGAAATACATTAAAAAATCTCTTGGAGTGCTCTACGTGTATGGAATGACTGTGTCTTACAATCCCACCTAGAAATGTTTTGTCCCTCCATGATGACTGACTTTTTGTGGTACAAAAAGAAATAGAAATGAGAATCTCTTCCTCCAAATCATCAACGATGGACCACTACTGTCTATGCTTTAGATCTTGGCCAATTGAAAGGACTAGGCGCATACTCCCATGCACTAGATTCACTCTCATTGTTGCTTGAACCATACATTGGGCATTTGTTGGATTGCCCTCCATTATGTTATATGGGTGTTTATATGTCAATTGCACAAGTATACCTATACAATTCCTACAATAGAACCGACCCCACTGTAGACCAGGTTTGTCGAAGGAAGAGCTTCTCAATAATATTAAGAGCATCTCCACCCACACCTTTTATTTGGGCTTCTACCAATATATATCACATACAATATTAAATATTAAATATTTCCCCATCCTTACCCATAAAAGCATGAAAAATTGAATACTATAAAGTGTGAGACTATTTAAATGCCATCACTTGAGCCGATCATTATAATTAGCCAATAAAAAGTTCCCATTTTCTTCTATTGGCCCATTTGAAATCCAAAGTCAGTTTCATGCTATTTAAAAGTTTTACTCCAGGACACATATGAGGATGTTCAAATTTCATTTTGTGCAAATTTTACCCAATGTGATGTCAATTGTAGCTGCACCAATTTTTTTTTGAGTTTTTGGGAAAATTGTATTGAACATGAGTGATTAATGCTGGGAACAAACAGAAGGTATAAAAAAGAACATACTCAAGTTATTGGGAACAGTAGACTTCAGTAAATTCAATGGAATTCACAGAGAACAAATTGGGGGAAAACAACCTTGGAGCATTTGTCAGCTTTCAATCACTCTCTCTCCTTTAGAAAAGAAAAAGAATCTGGGCTTTTTCAAATCATAAATTATAATCACTCATTTCATTGAATATTCCTAGCCAAGTTCAGTCCCACTTCTTTTTCTTTTTCTTTTTTTCTTTTTTGGTGTGTGTTGGGTATTGATAACTCTGGCAACAGCCTAAACCCTAACCATCTGGGTAGTAGCTTAATGTCCTCACAGAGCATGAGGAAAAGGGTGTGTCCAGTTGGGATTTTGAACTCCCAACAGGCTGGCTGTGCAGCCTTACCCCTTAGCCACTAGAGTAGCTGAAAGTCCTTTCCAGTCCCACTTTTTGCCAAGGGCATCAGCAACATGATAGGTAATATGTATCATGATCATATCATATCTTCTTCTTGTATAAAAAAAGTAGTCAGATTTGAGTGAGGAGCAAAGCACAAAGGAGGCAAGCTTAAAAATTAGGCATCCTTGATTTTGTTATTCAAATTTTAGCCCAAGAAAAATGATAATTTTTTGTGTGTGGAAAACAGTATATGAGTCATGATTCATCTGCATTTAACCTATTACTTCACACCTTTTGTGCTTCATTGCTGGATCTAGAATACTAGAATGAGGGAGAAATGCAATTTTGTACCCTAAGCTGCACTAGGTGCTCTGACCTGATTGTACATTTGGACTCTTTTTAACTAACTTTCTAAAGACCCTAAAAGTTCCCACGTTAGAGCATCTCCATCATTTGCAGGAAATGCCCCTCACCAATAACTTGCAGGAGCTGCGTCTGTTTTGAGCAGGCAATCACTCCCTTTGTTGCATTCATCTGTCATAAGTATTGTTGGGGTCAGGAAGAAATGCCTTTGCAGGCTTGATATCATGATGAAATTCAGCACCATTAAATCATTTTGCTAGCATTGTTTTGTTTCTCAATGCACTTTGAGAACATGATCCATGGCAATAATATGAGCATCCAAGACTTTGGCAACCAAAAAGAAGAGGAAGATTTTTTTTCTCCAATGAGGAACATTAGCTTTGTTGTTTATTTTTGCACGCAAAAAAAACATGGCTAGAATTCCTTTTCAGTTCCATCTATCTATTCCATTCATGTTGCATTTGAGCTCATCTTCATTGTTGTCACTCAAGCTCCTCACTAATCCATAGAGGTGTGCAACTAAAAGCACAAAGAGAGGACATACTACAAAGCATAAAGAAAGGTGTGTAGGTGAAAGTTCAGAGAGATTTGTAGCCAGAGCAGACTTGGGAGAGGTGTGCAATGAAAATCTAAAGAGAAAGTCTATTGAGTAATTTTGGATTGGAGCACACTTGAAAGGAGTTGGGAATTATGAAAGACTACACACTAGCTGTATGCCTTTTCAATCCCATATCTGTCTACCTTACATAGTGGGGGAAAGGAAATGTGTTAGGTCCAACTATGCATTGACAACCTACACAATGGTGTCAAGCTCACAATGCAATTTTGTTTGCCAACTGCATGGTGGGAATGCTCAAAGTGACTATTTACATAACCTTTGAAGAGGCGTGAAAATTTACCAATGTCAGTTTGGTCTATAGGCTTGTGTATGGTATAACATCCTTAGCAAGCTTCCTATTAATCTTGTACAAGTTGAAGTAATACTAGCCTTTCATTACTACGGACATGGTAGGGAGATGAAGTAATATGATCCTTGTACTAGTTTTATATGGGTCTCAACATACATATATACTCCCTTCATACCAACCAACAAATAGTCTTGCTTCTTGGGGCTTGGAGTCCGACAATAAGTGCAAAGCTCTTGTGAGTGCACTAATAGCCCTTTAGAATAGAATGATCAATTTCATCAAGAAGCCCTTGGAAAACATGACCCCCCAAAGTAGGAGGGTTTGTAATGTGAAAAAAATCTACCCTAAACACTTGACCCCTATCTTTGATGCATTTTACACCTTATCATTGAATAGTATATATTTGACACATGGGCAACATCTCTCCCATTACCAAAATGGATGCAAAAACTAATATCTCTTTTATGTATTAACATTCACATCATTTTAATAGCTCAAATCTTACCCAAAAACTTGGCACATCGATCTATGGTCAAGGGGGTCACTAGAGTTGAATGAAACCTAGAATGTGAATATGGATCAGGGTTGCTAGACAATGGTCATGATTTAGTTCCCCCCACTCCTCCCAGTCTATTCATTCTTGTAGTCCTCCTCTACTTTCTTTTTCACTAATTGACGATAATATATATATATATATATATATATATATGTGCCATAGTACAAGGGCACCCACCTTTTAGCACATGCTTGTCAAAGAATTAATTAATTTTCAAACTTTCATTTCAAATAATAAAATATTCTCAAGTATCCCTGAAAAAAATCATTTTCCTTCACAAAAAATTGCTCTTTGAGAAAAGTAAAAAATAAAAATTTCAGCATTTCTAAAAACAATATAGTTTATGCCAAAGCAGCCAAGGTATTAAAATACACATATTGTTATGTACATGTAGGATGGCTATCAAACTATCCTGTCATTACAACATTGCTGCAAATTATGCAAATTATGGACCTAGCAAAGTATTTCGTCCTTTTGGCTTTTGGCCGTTGTCTCGGCTTTGAACTTTGGTCCTCCCTTTGTGTTCCTCTCCCTTTCCCTTCTGGATTGGTGCTTTTTCTTTTTATTAATTGATTTGTTATGTTACTTATTATCACAATAATGTAATTAGGTTTCCTCAGGGCTATGGTGAAATGAAAGACCTTTTCCTGATTTCCTGGCTGCTGTGATTATCTGATCCTTCCTTCTGGAATAAAGGCAATTGGTTTTTCAATTTGAAAAACAAAGAATGAGTTGTCGAGTTGTCGTCGGGTGAGAGACACCTATTTTGCTCGGAATTGACCATCCACACCTTTGGTAAGTTCCAAGTGAATTCAGCTTTTCATCATTCATGATTGCAAGTTGTTTCGCAGGAAAGTCCTATGGTAACTTACAAGTGACGGACCCCTCTCCTCCAGCCATCCCCCCCATGGAAAAAGAACTGATGGGGTGGCTACTGAACCCCAACAAGAGATTTAAAGACCTATGTGGTGCTACATAGGTCCAACCAAAATTCCAGATCTTGTTGTGGGAGAATACGTTACATTAGTGTGATCCATATTACACTAATTAGTCTGGGTGGCCTTCCAAGTTCAGAATTATTTTTCGATGAGTCTCTTTCATTGGCCTGTCAAAAAAAAGTTCAGAAACTTTGGAGTCGCTCCAATATAAAAGAATTCTCTCCAAATATAAGTCCGAATGTTTGTGCACCTCTATAGGTTCCAAGAACATAAAGCTAAGCTAAGCATTGTGACAAAGTGCGGTGCTTCAGGGAACATGGCAAAAATGTTAAGATTCCAGTGGGAACTTGATGGGAACACATTGTGAACTTGGTGAGAACACATTGAGAACAACAAATATCCAACTGTGTATGGGGTGAAGAACCATGGTGTCTGAAGAGAAGGTACCTGAATTTACAAGTTTCAATTGGTGGCATCTCCAAATGCAAGACAAAGGGCCAAAAAGCTTGGACTCGTTGTGTGCTTTTTGTGAGGGTTGGTTAGTTTGGAGGGCAGGGGAAGACTAGAGAAAGAAACACCTAAAACGAGCCTACCAGGTCACAGGGTTGTTACTAACTAGCTAGTAGCTACGTGTCAAACAATGTGGGCATGTTGAGTTTTTTTGGGGGTATCATTGCCCTGAGTAAGTTACTCTCCTCTGCTAGGTACTAGCTATTGGATCAATGCCCAGCATTATCCAAATTGACAAAATCATCAAGAATGAGACTCCAAAGTCAATAGACAATGGACATTCTTCAAGGAGAAACCCTCAAACATGAAGAAAAAGCTGAAGCCCATTCATATTAACTTAAATTGAATTGTGTTAGGCTGATATTGGCTTTTGAATATACAACCATGGTAGGATGTTCCACTCCAAAAAAGGTTAATATATTGTAATACATACCTAATATGTAAGGCAAAACAACTTTAAACCAAAGAGGAAGTAGCGTAAGGCGTAAAGCATTGGTACTTTTTTTCTTTTGTATTTTCAGATTGCTCCCCTGTCTGAATGTGTCCTGTTTGACTTTCTCTGACTTATCTATGATTTACCTTTGTTTTATTGGATCTTTGGAAATTCGAAAGACCCAGTACAACTTATATTGGGCCTCTCTGATTTCAAAAGATCCGGGTTTATGACTAGTCGCTTTGAAAAAAACAAGAAAAAAATACCATTGCTTTACGTATGGGAAGGGTCTGCTATTGGGGCCTTCCAAATTTTCAACCTCCGTCAGCTTATTGGTCTCAAGGGTCTCAAATCCAGAAGGGCCCCATAGCAGGGCCTTCTCCTCTACTTAACTTATTTGTTGGGGTCAAATTCTTGACCTACCTCATGGATGAGTTTCCTAGCCAGCTCCTTGACAAAAAGCTTCTGTTGTGTGGGGAATTGCAGTTCTCAGTGCATTCAAAGTAATTCGGTGAACAAAGTGTTTGGGTGAAGTGTAGAAAGTTGGAACTAGTGTTGGGTGGTTATTAGAAATGGCATATCATCCTGGTTCTCAAAAAGGTGAAGAATTAGTTCTGACATATAGCTGTGGTTCTCAAAAAAATCTAACCGATTCTCAAATATAATTATGATTCTCAACAAGTCTAAGAACCAATCAAATAACCTTCTACAAACCGCTGGTTATTTGTGGGTTCTTTTATAAAACTAGTCAATTCCTTGAGAGTTTTTGGTAAAAAAGGACCAGAGGTTTTTGTTATTATGAAAAAGTTCAAAAAACTGGAAGCATAAGTCTTTCTTTTTCAATGGTCCTAGAAACTGGCAAGCAGAGGTTCTTTGCTTTCTAATCTTTTTATTAAAAACTAGAAATATCAGAGTGCTTTTCTTTAAAAAAATTAGCACTACCCAAAAATAGTGCTTTTAAATTTTTTTGTAAAGATGTTACAGCCCACCTAAGATAGTAAGGGTCTGTCTTAGACATATAATGCTAATTAATGCTGGGGACCCTGGCCAGTGGACCTACTTGAGGAATTTGAGAACAAAAACCCTGCAGGGCCCAATATTGGTAGAAACTAGAAACTACAGCCATGTCAAAGAGTGTATATAATAAAGACAGTTCATGAAACACCTTGTGAAAAAATGGACATGGTACCTTTTACACACACACACACACACACACATCTCTCGCTCTCTCAACTGTTATGTCAAAATAGTGCTGCTGTCAAACAAGTTGGCCATATTGGCAAGTTGGATGCTACAACATCGCCTTGCAGCACCCAACACACCAATATCATCACATTTGTTCTTGAATAGTCAAGCCTCGCAATTTACCATATTATCAAAAGGAGGTAGGATACATTTGCAACATATTTTACTTCACATCAACTGATTTTTATTCCAATTCATCCAATGAAGACTGTTAATTAATTCCCCATCCTCTTCCAAAAATAAGCAAAAAGTTGAACAATAAAAAATGGAATACCATTTGAATGCCACCACTTGGACCAATCACTATGTGTACCCAATCAAAAGCACTCATTTTCTTTTATTTACCCCTTTTTAATGTATCTTTGTGAATAATTACAGGTACAAATCCTGTTTCACTCTATTTAAAGACTATAGTACTTCATTCAAAATGTTGTATATAGGTCGCAAAGACCTGCACTGATTTTTCTAGTGTAATCAGAGAGCTCCTTACAGAGCGTAATTTTGGAATGCCCCACAATTTTTCTTTGTTTTTCTCTGTGATACCTGTCAAGTACCCTCTGCGTATCACGGGAAAACCATTACATTTTTTTTGTCACAGGTCTTTGCAGTCTGTAGAAGCCCTTGGCCATGGGCTTCACCAGAATGGGGCTCACGGTTTGGCTTGGCTCCACCTCACCTCGTGCAGGCGCTTATTTTGGTAAAGCCTGTGGCCCAGGGCTTTACCCTACACATTACACTGCTGTCGGATGGAGTCAGATGGAGATGCTCTAGATTACAACAGAACAGGAGACATATTATAAATGCCAATTGATAAGTTGTTGACAATTGAAGGTTTTATATTTTGATTTGGGTATAGGTAATGAGTTCAAATTTCGAAATAAGGCACGATTGCAGAGCTCTGGGCCCTTGTTGAGTGCAAATATAGTACACAAAGAACCAGAAGAATTTGTTGGCCTTGCCTACCAAGGCACGGATATTGTGTTTAGATTCATTATAGAGTACAGTAGCTTAAGGGATTTTGGCCCCCTAAGTAATAATAGGTCTATTTTTATAGGAGGATTTTTGAAAGATGATATTTTGGCTTGTGTTGAAATTTGAGATTAGTTATAGAGTTATGATGTCTCTAAGGATTTTGGTTCGTTTAGAGGATTTTCTTCAAGGTTATATTTTTGCATGGTGAAATATTCAAATTTCCATGTTTCTTCTTTTGCCTTAAGATACTTTTAATGTAAATGGCAAAGCTGCAGTGTGACACACCCTTTGTTTAGTGTTCGTGGAGAGTGCTTCAACCTCAGTAAAATTCATCCCTGGGTAGGGGCTGGCACTTTACAGACAAAATCACAATTGTTTAAAATTTTACTAGATCTTTACATTGGGTAAGGATTAAGGACCTTGAATTGGGATGTTCTGGGAATTTGGGTTCTGCTTGGCTCCTGTGTGGCACCAAGCCTCATCCCCCAAACAGCCATGTTCCAGGTCCTTCGGTGTAATGCTCTCTGAGTGATCCTTGGAGCTTGTTTTGTTTGAAACTTGTAGGTCCTGTATGTCTTCATCTGTACATCAAAAGTAACACTTAATCACTGCAGTGTCGGTCATAGGCGGCATGAGCCTAAAGGTTCTTACAACGCATACATATTTTATCAACATACTCAAACTGTGGTTGCTTATGTTGGGTTCCTGAAGGTGAGTGCACTCATCCATATCTAACTCAACACAAACAAAGTTCAATTTCATTTGCAATAACTTCCTAGTTTGAAACCCACCCAATTTCCTTCAACGATTTCAACTTCACATTCAAAGTGGGATTTTGTAACAGAATTGGTTTTGTAACTCTTGATTTTGCAGAGCCATGAAATATTATATGTGCACTCGGAATTAAAAGAAAATACAAGGAAAGGATAACCAATTTGTATGTAGGGAGCTAAAAAATAATAACAAAAGGGACTACTCTCATTCATGGAATGGTCCAAATTGACCCTATTATTTTTCAACTTCCTTAGCCAATCCCTTGTTTGATTTCATCATCCTAGTTCGAACCTTTTTAACTATAAGGGCAGGGGTTATAGTATTTGTTTATGTAAAGCCCTCCCTGAAATTCTCCAGTGTATTTGGAAGGTGCCTTACAGAGTGCAATTTCTGTGTGTGGGTCAGCCTGCCTGTACTTGTACAGAGGGCATTTCGAAGAAATGAAATACCTGCTTACAGAAGTTGCAGATGTCTTACAATCTGGGCCATTCAGATTTTCACATCAACGATCTGATTTTAGGTTGGTTAATGCCCTTGGAGCAGGGCTTACCTGAGATAAGAGCCCACCCTTGGCTGCTGGCTTGAGAAGGGGGCCCTTTTTCCGGGAATGCCCTGCTTCTTGGTCATTAGCCTACACTACTATACAGATGGTATTGAATAGGCTGGTGTGTAGGTGAGAAGAAAAAATTGTTACGGGCAATGAAATTGCTGGATTGGGCAGCAGTTGGAATTTGTTTTCTTAGTTATTTTAAGTGAACTAACAACGGCTTTTTTTATAAAAGATTTGTAAAGTAGGTCCCCTTGCGAGGATCCCCAAAATTATTTAGCATTAAATGATGACTGTCTTAGGTGAGATGTAGAAGCACTTTTACAAAAGTGCTGCTACAAATTGCAACCTCGGAAATTCATAGGCCTAGATGTGATTAATTAAAGTATTTTCATTTCAAAAATGATTTTAAAATCCTTAAAAATCACAAACTTTCACCGTGAAATGGCGGCGACATGTTTTTAGAATCTGTCTAAATTATAATAAAAACGAGTTTAAAAAATGCTACCAAAATAAATATAATCAGAGTCCAAACATAGTGATTTTTTTCTAAATTTGGAGATTTTTTGGGGAAGTTTTGGAATCCTGTGATAAAATATTCACAGTTTTTAAATTTCATTTTTCACATTTTAACAACATTTTGCACCCCAAAAATGCTGGGAGAATCCAGCTGAGTGACGGGCTGAAATTTGGAATGACAATTTGGGTTCATAAGTTGGGTTTATGCAATGTTCAATTCCTTAGTTCTTCTATCATTTTTCCTATTTCTGGGTTTGGCAAATAGACTGAGTTTTGTGTAAGGTAAGGGTGGGGCAGTCTGTTCTGGGAATAAGGACCCAAATTCCCAGAACAGCCTTCTTCCAGGTCCTTAATAGTGTTGGCTGGATATTGAGTTTTGACCTGGTTATCAACCAGGTTATCAATCCAGTTATTAATAACTTCTCAGTTGATTATTGATTTTATAACCAGTCAATACTAGCAGGATAACCAGTGGTTATCAATTAGTTATTTGATAACCTACATTTATGCATAATCAATGGTAACTGCCCCAATATATTGATAACCAAATGGGTATTGAATTTTTTAATATTGATTTTGATAACCTAACTGCCACCAAATTTTTATTTTCAAAAAAACAACTTACCTGGTGAATATGGAAAAAAATCAATAACTGGCCAAAACCTGGAGTAAAGAATCAGTAGAGTTTTTATTGGTAAATGATGGCTGTGATTCATTTGAGAGGCCAGGAGGAAGCTCGTGATTAAGGTGCCCTCCAAATACACTAACAACCAGTTCTTTACAGTGTTTTTCTTTCAATCTTGAAAGTTTTGCAAAATTTTCCAATTTTTTCTCGAATTTACACATTTAAAAATCCAAAAAAGTTTTATCACCAAAGTTCAAAAATTCACCTCCCCCCCCCCCCAAAAAAAAACACTGGTTCTTTATGGGAGAGATAATTTTAGTGTTGCAAGCCAAAAACTATGTGTTCTATGAACTCCTCTTTATACATAGAGAAGATACATGCAGAACGTGATGTGCAGCTTACCAGATGCCATCATAGCTAGTTTTGGAGAATTTGCAATTGAGATAGAATACTTTGAAAATAACACTATGGGTAACGAATATACATATTTAGACAAAGTTGAATTTCTCCTTCGTTAATTGGTCCATAAGGCTTTCAAGCCTCCAATCAATTAATGGATTGGTGATTGATTACATGCAGATGTTTGTAAGGAAAAATAATAACAACTTGAGCTCAATGCTTGCAAATGTTTCTGAAAAGCACATAAAAAATCATTAGAAACCATATAAAAGGTACATAAGAGGTTAGACAAAATCCAAAAGCTTTCAATCAACAACATTCCATGACCCATGACAATCCGTTGTCTCCATGCTCCATATGCCACACACCGTAATCCATCATTGAACCACAGATTGGAAATTGGTAGGTGGTCAACTAAACATTGACAAAACAAAAATGTAGCAATTGTGGGACTTGTTTCCTTGAGTGATGGATGGATGGCACAGAATGATTGATCCAAACATTGATAGGATCACAAGTGCAAGATTGAGAGGTGGGTATGTAGAGGCTGAATGACTTATCAACAAGAAGTTGGGCTATCAGTTTTTGGATGTGTCAATGGACCAAGCATATCAAAACATAAAAGGCTTTGGGTAATGCAATTTTGGTTGGCTCAGGTATTAAAAAAAAGGGAAGATATATGACATTAAACTTGCGCTTTAGTACCAAAATCAAATACCCAAATCTTGGTGGGGTTTTGAGGGAGGGGGGAATGATGTGAATTAGTTTTTCTCCTTAAAAGCAAGGGTGGGTATTAAATTTGTAAGCTATCTAAACCCCCAATGTAGATAAGAAATGGAGGGTGAAGCGTAGGAGGTGGGGTAGGTGCTTGTGTACAATTCAAGCTTTTCTTTCTTTAAAGCATGGAACAAATCAAAGGCCACCCCATGTAGCACATTGGCACATCAAGTGAGCATACAAAAAAGGAATTGGGAATCAAATCCCCAATTCGACTTCCATTTTATTTTTAAAAGGACAAAGCAAAAAAAAAAAGTAAGAATGCTGAGAGATATTTTGAAAGAGGCAAAAGGGCTTTCCTATTGATAATCTCCAACTGTTTGAGAAATGACCAACCATCCACCTTTGGTTTGCCAATACTCAAAACAAAAGCTCACTCTTCCTTCTTTTTTCTTCTTTTGTGCACAAATGAAAAAATTCATTGCAAAGAGAAAGCACTCAATCTTCCTTTTCCATCATGAGCAACATGGGGCAGCACTCATTTCAACTCCTTAACACTAGTTATATTATTCTTCCTTATTATCAACTGATCCTCACGATGAACCGGCCATTCATCATAAGTGATTATTCTTTTGACCTAATTAGCATGGTGATGTTGTGGGCGAGCTACAAGCAAGAATTGGCCAAACCCTGCCCCACTCTACTGTACATTTTTCCCTGGGTGAGAGATAATGAATGAACTGTAAGTAAGTATCTCCAATTGCACCATAGTACCTTGACAGCTTCAACACATGTGTATTGAATAATTAATTAATTTAAATAATTTCATATTTGAAAAAACAAAAATCTTTAAGATTCAATAATTTTCCTTCACAATTTATTTTCCTTGGAGAAAATATTTAAATTTTTTTCAACATTTCTGAAAATAATATAATTAGAATCAAAGCTGCCAAGGTAGAATCTCGCTCATGGTTATACACAGACCCCCCTGGTCCAGTCACTGAGTTCTGTCAAGTGGGTCAATTACACCAGGGGTAAGTCTGTGGGTTGGCAGAAGATGGTAGCAACTGCATGTGGGGGCCAAGGGTCCCGTCCAGTGTTGGTCTGGTCTGGTATATAGGGACCCTGTCTGGAATCAAGACTGGTAGCAAGGATCCGACCAGTCCAGTATGAGCTGAGATAATACCGGCCTTATTCCAGTACCAGTCTGGTAGGTACTTGAGGTAATACCAACCTCCTTCCACCAGTTTCATATCCGTCTCAATACCCGTTATATACCTGCCATATCCCAGATGAAAAGCTATGTCCAAATGTGGATAGCCAGACTAACTTGGGTGCCTTCACCTTCTTGATAAGAAGGCCTCTTTAATGCTGTAGTACCTTGGTGGCTTTGCCACAAATTATATTATTTTAGAAAAGCTGAGAAAATTAAATTTTAATTTCAAATATTTTTTTTCCTAGGAAAGTGAAGAATATTTTGAAATATTCCGGAATATTTTATTATACAAAAAAAATCTTCAGAATTAGAAAACTATTCTACAGATATGCTAAAGCTACCCCTGTAGTACCAAGGAAAAGTTAAATTTGGACCTAAAGACCCTGATTTAGTCTGAGGATGGGGTTGCTTATAGAGTTCAGAGGATTCGAAGCGCCTTCCTTGGTGCTAAACCCCCCTAACACCAAACAAAATTAAACGAACCCAAGAGAAAAGGAAGACTGATAACTACAAAATTAGATGCCCAGGAAAAGAAAAAGAAAAAGAATTTTTTTGTCACTGAAGAGCCAGTGGAAGTAATATATATATTTGTAGGGTAAAGCCTGAGGTTGTGGGCTTTATTGGAATAAGGGTCCTTCCTCCGCATGAGGTGGAGCTTAGTGTGGACCTGATTTCGACAAAGCCTGCGGCTGACGGACAGCTTTACCAAATGTGAAGACACATGTTAAAATTTATTAATTTATTTATTTAGGGTGGTATCCAAGGAAAAGAAATGCTGTTTCAAAAAATGAACCACCCACATAAGCATGCATTAAAATTTTAGAAATTCTCACCATTTAAGGCCGAAAAGTTTCAGCTTGCCCTTCAACTATCCCATGAAAATCAATAGAGGTCTTTCCATTGTGCATAGCACCCCAAAAAGAGAAAGAGAGGGAGAGAGAGATGAAGGTTTAAATAGGGGGGAGGGGGAAGGGGGGGAAATTTGGGCCAAATTTTCCTATCTTCCACTTTAGCTCCCATTTTTATGTTGAGTTTTTTACCTCTTTTGTTTTCTTTTTCATTTTTTAATGTTCTTTTTTCTTTTTTCCCTGTTGGGGTTTTCATTTTTGTCCTGGTCTTCCTTCCATGTGTTTTGTGAAGAAGTGCTCACAGCCTTATTTTTACTGGTGAACTTTTGCCAAAACTCGAAATAGAAATATTAAAGAAGAAAAAATGGCAACAAGTTTTAGAACTTCTCTAAATGGTCTAAATACCAAGTTTAAAAATTTGTTACCAAACTGAAATCAGACTCCAAATGTGACAAAATTTGACAAATTCTTCATGAAAAAAATAACAATATTGTGAAAGAGATTCCCTTCTCTCTTTCTTTTTTTCATTTTGGTCAGGACACAGAAGTGAGAAAAAACAATAGTAAAAGTCGTCAGATTACTATATATTCTGTTTTCAGTGTTCAATAGCCATAAATATAGAAACTTTTGTTAAAGACGTGTACTTCATATCTTGTCTGGTTTATAGCGAGATTTGGCTAAAGTTTGCCATGGATGATTGCCGCTTAAGCCACACAAATAAAATTCCCAAAAAAAGGCACCGGTGCTCAGGATTTTTTGGCTAAACTCCGCTAAATAGCTTTTTGTTTTTATAAAATTGCGGAATTTTAATATTTTTTGAGGTTTTAATCGCCCATTTCGGATTAAAAACGCCAGATTCTATCTTAAGTTGCAGCAGGTAGCCAAAAATATCGAAGGATACTAAATGTTTTTTTCTACTTTTATATTTTCTTATCGCCAAATCTGGCTAAATTGTCGGATGATTGCCACCTTACTCCATAAATAAAATTCCTTAAAAAGACACTGCTCACTGCAGTGTCTTTTTGTTTTTGTGTTTTTTGGGGATTGCAGAAAGCAGCCTTTGATTACGCACACAATACAAAGAAACAAAAGCCTTATTTGTTTGTTTGCTTTGCTTGCTTGCTTGCTCATTTTCTTGTAGAGGAGCTTGAAGCACAATCGCACTACATACCAGCAGGAGTCTTCCGTATCTTCTGGAGGATTTTTTTTTTTGTTATACTTTGGAGAATTATTTTCAACTTGTTATGTGCTTTGGAGGAAATTCATTTTGTGAAGATTTTGCATGAGATAGGACGCTGAGTGTGCTGCTGGAAGACGAAGAAGAAGCCTAAAAGTCTTGCTTGCACGAGAAGCCTTTTTAAATTTTTTTTAAAGCGTTTTGTTTTTGAATTCCGCTGGTTTTCAGTAGTGGAGAATATCCCGAGTGAACAACACGTCCTTTGTCTGGAACTGTATCGACTCTCTTGGTTTTTCGTTTGTTGTCATTTGCTTCTTCTTCCTGCCTTTCATGCATTTTCTTGTGTGCATTCGGTTGATAAGAGCTGCTCGTCGTAGAACACGGTTGCTGATTGTTTGTGGCGGCGGCGGCGACGGCAGCAGCAGCAGCAGGGGAGTCACAGCAGAATAATCTTCTTCGCCTTCTCAGAGGTGAGTGAGCACTTTTCTCTTTTTGGCGTTTTGCGTGCGCTCCCTTGTTTTCTTCCCCTTGAAGCTTTGAGGTGTTTCCGTTTCCGATTTTCGTGTTGTTGAAAGCTTGCAGTACGGGAAGCTGGCATAGTGAGTTTCGGATAGAGGACTATATACCGTTGTACACACAGAATCGTTGCATCTGAGATGGATTCCACTGAACTCATTGAACTCCTCTTCCGGCAACAACAGGATCCAGATTTGCGTTGTGCTTTTCAGGAGAAGAACTTGCTTTCCTTCGTTGAATTTCGTGAGGAAGCTTTCTTTCACAACTAAGTCTAACATGATCATTCATTCTTCTCGTATAGCTCATCGAGCTCTTCCCTTGCTACGGAGATTTCTATTTTGCATTACATGTTGCTGCAGCCGCAGCCGCAGCAGCAGATTGCGATAACTTGTTTACAACTCTGCATGTGGAGAATCCGCCATGATGGATGCTCGTACAACCCCCCCCCCCCCGGGTCCCTTGATGCATGCATGGTTGGTGTACATATGCTGTGCTCCATCTCTTCGAGCTTCCATGCACATATTGTTCACAATCTCCTGAGCCGCTTGCTGAGACTGGATTGGACTTAGACTGGACAATTACTCCCAGATCTGGTTTGTGCGCTTCGGTAATCGACGTAGAATAGACAGAGTTTGTTTCCACTGCCTCAGATAGGTGTCTCGGGAAGATAATTAGGTGCATTCGGATGTGTCACTGGCCTGTAGCACGTCAGAGAACTGACGAGATGACCATTGTACAGTTTTGTAGCTTAAATGTACATACTCTGTATTGGATTTCCGGCAGATAGAACGCTTTGATCGCCGCGCCCTCGGGCGGCGGACTCTGGATTCTCGGACGTTCACACGGATCCTGCTGCGTTGTTTCGAACTCTCGATCGGGAGTAGTTGGCTAGCCTGGGCTTGACGAGGAGGAGAGTGAAGACGAGTCTTTCCGACATGTACCTCAAGGGCCGATTGAGCGCCACGCGACAGACTCTGTACCGTGGGACCCTGATGCGGTGGAGGTCGTCAAATGGACATTCACAAGCGTGTTTGCGGAGATTCTTGTGAGACAACGTCTCTCGTAACAGCAGGCTTTTCTCCTCTCCCGGAAGTAGAGCATTGAAGGTGAATCTTTCATTCTTGTCATTGGATCTTCTAGCGCTCTGAACACCAGGGAGGGCCGGTCGATGAAGTGGCATGTGAAGGAATTAACAATAGATCTGGAGCCCCCAGATTGATTGAGTTCCAGGGAACAGATTGCAGAAATGGAGTGGACAAGAAGAGCACAAATTTTCTTAGGAGTAGGAGTTTTGACGACTGCTAGAACCTTGGAAATCCCGGGAGGCAAAATGTAAAGAATGCTATCAAGAGTTTGAAGTGAGAGCGGTGTATTTATGTCCATATTGCAGGAAGTGTCCATTTTGAGAAGAAGGGTACTTTGAGACCGGAGATTTCTTCTTTAGATTTTGAGCAAGGTTAGGTCATGTCAGGAGCAGCAGTAGCTTCTTCCTGACTTATGAACTATAAGGATCTAAGTAGTAGCTAGGGATTTGAACTTGCCAAGAAAACTTATGATGAAATGAGATCTGAACTCGGCCTACTTTGGAAGTGTGAATCAATGCTCGACAGTTGCAGATTGCTGAAGGAGGACAAGAG
Organism: Sphagnum tenellum; assembly: GCA_963921925.1. Lineage (NCBI taxonomy): Eukaryota > Viridiplantae > Streptophyta > Sphagnopsida > Sphagnales > Sphagnaceae > Sphagnum > Sphagnum tenellum. The sequence goes on from OY998155.1 coordinate 4,091,846, forward strand.
TCCCTACTAAAGCTTGAACTCTTGGTAGTGCCAAGTGAACAAATTGAGATCTTGTGTGGAATTGGAGAAGGAAAAAAGTTGTCTTCTCTCCAATTTGAACAATCAGAGCGTGAGCACTGTGTGGTGACAAGGTGTTGAGGTAGCGGATGTGGAGCTAGCTGATTTAATTGCAACTGCAGATTGAAGGACCAGGATTGAAGGGGATTATGGCGCTGGTTGTTGGTGGCCAACCAATCTGGGATCTCTTGTACTCACTCAGCAGGAGTTTATCTTATGCTTGTGCAAACAGATCTGCAGCAAACAAGTCACAAATTGCAGATTCTCCTCTGCCCTCCTTTTAGAAAACTTATAAGCTTCAAAATTTCTTTGAAAGTCTATTTGCTTGATTAGTGACTGATGGAGAATCAGTGAGAAAGGAGAGGGTGCTCAATGTACATGAGCAGGCTGTGGAACAATATTAGAAATGGCAGGGGAAGGAAGCAGCAGCCGGGTTTTGAGGCGACAAAGCAGTGCACTGGTTTGTGCAGAGTTCAATTACAGGCTAGGAAAAACAATGGGCTTTGGTGCCTTCAGCAAAGTGAAATCAGCCACCCATTCTTTGACTGGCCAGAAAGTTGCAATCAAGATCTTGGACCGTCACAAAATGAAGGACATGGAGGAGAAAGGTATCCTTTTGGGTGCATGTTGATTATGCATTTTACCTTCTTCCTCTATGTGAGTACCTTCAAGGTCATCCTTGCAGTGCAATGATTGCAGTACCAATTACTTCATCATCTGAAATCAATTCAAGATTTGAGTGTTGCAGGGGTGAAAGATGCAATGTTCTGATTAAGGGTTTTCCCAGGGAACTTTAAACCCTAGGGCTTGTAAATGCAGTTTCTAAGTTGGCTAATGTTCTTCCATAAAGCTTTCCTGCTGGTAGTTATTGACATTTGTTGCAGCAAGCTTACATCCCCACTCAAAATAGGTTGATTCAAACTTGATGAATTGAACTAGTCCATAGTAGTAGTAGTAGTAGTTATGACTTAGATTTTCTTGCAATTTCTTGGATTTACCAATAACCTGAAACTCAAAAGGGTGAATTGTTGAGATTTTTGAAACAAGAATACACAAGCATTAGAATGATTGTTGGCAGAACTTCTTACTTGTCAGTAGGGCACTGTTCAAGCCCACTTTTTTTTCTCAAAAGGTTATATGCTCCTGAAAAGTTCTCTATCTTGTTTCCCTCTTTTCTCGTGTTCCTCTTTCTTCTTGATTTCCTTGGTCATCTGATTCTCTTTTTGGTTTTGTTAAGCTTGCATCATCATTGAGTCTTCCTGCTATTGCTGGTCTTGTGAAAAAAGTTCAATATGTTGGTTAGTGTATTGCATGGAACTCCAACCACTGGTGGAAGCTACCAAGTCAGTGGGGATGCTATGGTGGCTGATCACTACCATGCATGTTATGCATGGTCACTGAACATGTAATTGATTGAACACAGTTTCTTAGGGCTGGGGTTCCTGTTTTGCTGAAAGTCGTTGCATCTGAAATCTTCATAACTTGAATATTAGGTCACTTCTCAATCAGGTTGGCTTAAATCATAAGTATGGAGAACTCATCAGTACCAATGAATATATATATTTCCTTCATCTCCATATCTTTTGGATTATCTTGAGCTTGACAGCATGATGGCTGGGTCTTCTGGTTACTGTATCTTCTGACTGGAACTCAGTATGTTGGTTAATGTCTGACATTGAGCTTGGGCCAGAGCTAGGAGCTGATGACATTAGTGGTGATGTTATGGTCACTGCTTACTAACATATGTATCGCAGTTGAAGTTCACAGAAACTGCATGTGATTGTTGCTATTTTTCTCATACGTAGCTCCTTAGTTTTTCCTGAATTCTTTGGAATTGGAGTCTCTTATTTTTCCTTCTTGCTGATGTAGAGTTGGACTTCGAACTCTCTATAAGCTTTGTCGGGTTCTCTCTCAACCTTATTCAGGTTGATGTAAATCATAAGTATGGATAAGTTCTCAATTTTATAGATACTTCTTTTCATGAAAAGGTTCATTATGTTCAGAATTTGGTTAAATTGTCATTGTTGTTGTGTGTATGCAATGAGTATTTTAGTGAATTAGGGAAAGCCCTCTTAACAGGCATATGATCAACTACTGTTCTGAACCATTGTTATCACTGCCTTGAGATAATCTACTGTGACCTCCTTCAGTTGTCATCAGCAAGTAGCATTGTGGTACTTATCTCTTCCAAGAAGGTTTTTGTCAGCTTGTTAACACTGTGTAATTAACTTGTTGCAGTGAGGCGAGAGCTCAAAGTTATGCAGGTGGTTAAGCATCCCCACATTGTCCGCATGTACGAGATAATTGAGACTCACTCAGACATCTATGTGGTTATGGAGTATGTGGAGTCTGGAGACTTGTTTGATTACATTGTCTTGAATGGTCGACTTCCTGAAGAGGAGGCCCGCCACTTCTTTCAGCAGGTATGAACTTACTGTTTCTATGCTTGGAACTGTCAAGTCATTGGATCGTTAAAATGCACAGGCTAAGAAATTGGCTGAATGGAAAGAGAGCTAAGTAAATCCTTAATATGTTCTGAGGATGTACAAATTCTCCTGCCTCCATGAGAGTGTTTTTTGTGGTTTAGGGTTCTCTTTCTCTGCAGAAGAGAAATTTTTAATTGTTCTCAAGTTTCACAACAATTTTTTTGGCTCAAATAGTAACTTGAGCTATTTGGGTGGAGTGGATGATCAGATTATAGCAGGTGTAGAGTACTGTCACTGCAACAGGGTAGTACATAGGGACTTGAAACCTGAAAATTTGCTGCTTGATGCAAAAAGGAGGAGTGTGAAGATTGCAGATTTTGGTCTGAGCAACATTATGCGTGATGGCCAGTTTCTCAAGACCAGCTGTGGCAGTCCTAATTATGCTGCCCCAGAAGTAATTATGCAGTCCTTTTTTGTACTTATACTGGTCTTCAAAGGAATCCCCACTTCACATTAAAGCAGTTTTTTGCACTTATACTGGCCTTCAAAGGAATCCCCACTTCACATTAAAGCAAAATCTGAACTGATCTGTGGATGCTTCAGCTGTTTTGGATATACAGGTTGTGATTTCATAGCTAGAAACAGAAATATTTGCCAATCTGAACCCTAGAGACCTAACCCTTAAACAGAATTTGTGCATATATCTCAAATTTACATTGCATTACTAGTAATGAACACATGAGCATGTACTGAAGTTGAAGTTGCATTTGCTAATGCCAAATTGCACAGGCCATGCGGATGTGATGCTATTTGTATTTGCAAATTATTTTCTGGATGTATTAAAATTATTGGTTTGAACTGCCCAAATTTCTCATAGTGTGTTGCTTCTAACAACAGGTGATACAAAGAAGATACTATGCAGGGCCTGAAGTTGATGTGTGGAGCTGTGGTGTGATCCTATATGCAATGTTGTGTGGAATCTTACCATTTGATGATGAGAACATATCAAGCCTCTACCAAAAAATCACAGTAATTTCCCTAAATTTGCCTGTGCTTTCCTAATACAAAATGCATAATAGATGCAAGACTCATAAGACCAGTTAAGCAGTGATTCATTTCTATGTCCTTTTTTTTGAGGGTGAACATGTGAATTTCTCTTGTGTTGGCAGCTCCATAGCTCTGCTATGTAGTGCAACTTTGCAGATAGGGAGTTTGTTTTCCATATAACAGTGTATACGGTTGCAGAATCCTGATTGATGCATTGGGTTATGCACCATAAAACTACTGAAAAGGAAAATGTGGAACTTTAGGCCAATAAAGCAGTTGATACATTTTCTTCTTCAATGGGATTTGGATCATAGGGTGTTTTCAAATGTTTTGTTAGCTGGTTTTGCTTCCATCCTTGTTTTCTGCTCTTTCAGCAAAAGTCTGTTTTTAAAAACATGGTTATTTCTAGTCAACGCGAGAAAACATTCTGTTCAGAAATATCCTCATCAGAAACTCTCTTGCAACAATTGCGTGCTGAACCCTTGTTGCTTTTGTGTGTTCCTGTGCAGGATGGCATTTACACACTCCCATGCCATCTTTCAATGCAAGCAAGGGACCTCATTACACGCATTCTCAAGACTGACCCACTGCGCCGTATCACCATTCCTGAGATTCGCTGTCACCCTTGGTTTCAATTACAGCTAGCTCTTTATTTGGCTGTCCCTCCACCTGAATATGCCCAGCAGTTAAAGCAGGTACTATTTCTTCGACTAACATACTTTCCCTCATGACTGTAGGGGTGGTGTTCCACTTAGACATGCTCTAGGCTTTTTGTGAACATTTGAGCTCTGCTATTCTTCTGTAGAGCATGCCCTGGAACTCCAAAGTTGTGCAATACCATGCTCTGTTCTTGATTCATTGAGATAAACCCAAAACCCATAGGGAATTCAGATTTCTGTGCTCTTAGAATATCAGGATTGTAGCTTTTGTGCTCATCCTTCTGATGTCCTCAAAGGAGGTGGCTTGATGGATCTCAGGTAATCATACCCCACCCAAATTCTCTGCCCTCCCAGAAATTGATGAGCACTTTGACCAGATCTGTCATAGCTTGTGCATAGGGGCTTTCTCAGATAACTGTTTAGTTTCAGCTAGTGCAGAAAATGTTATTGCTGAAAGTAAAATTACTGACAATGCTTGAGTACATGTTGTGTTGGAGACTCGTGTTTCATCTCAGATGTCCTGAAATCTCTATATGTACTCACACTTCACTAACTTGCTTGCTGATACAGATTGATGATTATGTTGTATCAAGAGTGGAGAAATTGGGCTTTGATCACAACCACTTAACTGATTGCTTGCACAGGCAGGAAACGACAAAGGTATGTATATTTCTCTCAATCAGTTTCTATATTGTGTTTCATAGTGTTTGAGGGTGACTGCCTACAGAGTCAGGAGTGGAGAGGCCAGAGCATAGTCTCCTTGTTAAATGTTAGTTTTCTTCTAAATGCATGTAAACTGCATTCACCAATTTTTAGTTGTGGAGCAACTACAATTACACTGTCTTGCCAACAGTTCAAATTGCCAAATTCAAGATGCAACTATCTAATTGTGATTCTCTGTGGAGATCCTTGATGCATACTGTTGAGGAATTTCCTCATATCACACTTCAGAAATAGAGCAACTGTCAGAATGGCTTTTTCATAGGGATGCTTAAATGCAAGATTCTGTTATCAATGGGACTGAGAGAGATTCTTAGGTTCCTCTGTCATTGATGTGAGTGGGCATGGTGTCTGGTGGCAGGCAACAGTGACATACTATCTACTGTTGGATGCTCAGCATTCTGAGAACCAGAATGACTACCTGGAGTCTAAAGGTGAAGAACTGGTAAGCTCTGGATTTATGTAGAAGATTTGCACCACAATGTTAAGTTGGATCTGGCACAGGTCTTATCTGCTCAATGAACCAATTGTGACACATGCATTGTCTTCAACAAAACCTCCTGTGGTCAATGACTCTTAAGTCATTATGTTGTGGGTTTTTTGTTGAACTGATTATCCTCATTGATTTTTCTCTGAGATGGCAGTTTGCATGCTCTAATATGGAGCTCTACAGAATGAATTCATAGAGAAAATCACTTCAGTTGGTGTAGTGTCAATTGTAGTGCAGGTCAGTTGTGTAAATCTTTGAAAGGCAATAATCATAGCAAACTGTTCTCAATGCCACATGTCCCCCTCCTTCTTGTACATGTATCCTCCCATCTGCCTCTAATAAAGTATATCATGTTGGAGTCCTCATCAGTGTGGGATGAACTTGGACTGGTATGTTGAGAAATATACACCTGTAACCAGTTTTTGCACAACCTGTTGAGAAACATGTGCAGTGTACTAGAGTGCCACTTTGAGTGAAAAGCAACAAGGGTGGTGGGTTTTCAGGAAGCCAGAGCTTGCAGTCATGAGGATCCCACACCAAGTATATCAGCATTGCCTGTGATTGCAAATCATCAACTACAATCATCCACTGACGCTTCTGTGCATGTTATACACTCAGAACAGAAGCAGGAAGGTTGTTCAATTGTGTCCCCAACAAGCATCACTCCCAGTGGGAATTGGACTGTTGGCCTCCAGGTGCTTAGCTTTACATAGATCTCTTGGCTTTTGAAGCACGTATTTGCAATGCTTAATACTGTTCAAATCTCTCACAGAAATGAATTGATGGAAATTATAACTTGCACTCCCTCTTGCAGTCCCAGGCAGATCCCAGTGAAATCATGATGGAGGTCTTGAAGGCTTTACGGGAGTTAGATATTGTTTGGAAGTCAATAGGGGCATATTCTGTCAGATGTCGATGGATTCCACCTCTACCGAACCTAAACAAGAGCTGTAACTGGTCTGCTGGAAACAGCTTTAGTGAGTCACCTATGACCTTGGGGTCATTTCCCTCAAGTGAGATGAGCTTGACAGCAAATGGCATCATGCTGGATGACAGCGAACTGCAAGACCAATTCCTTGTTCGGTTTGAGGCCCAAGTATGTCAGATCAAGTAGCTTCTCTCCTTGCTTCTGTTTTGGCAATCAATTCATTGGACATCTTAAATGTTTTGCTCATTGGTGCAATTTCTGAGTTGGAGACAACTATTACAGCCCTTGACTTTTCACTGGGGTGATTGCAGCTTTTCAAGACAAGGGAAGGGAAGTATTTGTTGGATCTGCAACAAGTCAGTGGCCCCAATTTTTTGTTTCTTGAGCTCTGTGCTTCCGTCCTTGCAGAGGTTGGGGCAGTCTGACATGATGTCTGCAGCCCTCATATGTCTCTATTTTCAGTATTACCAACCAACTTCTTATTCAACCAACTGGTAAGTTCAGCACTCTCTCAAAGTCTCAACAGATATGGATATGGATGTGTGCATTGTTTTAGAACCTTTATCTCAATCTTAAACAAACTCTGATTTACTGCTGTTCGGCATTCTTGGTGCAGAATTTTGGAGGACAAGAGAATTGGTCTTCCTCAAACTTCCTTCTTGCACACATTGTAAATTTTCCATCACAGCTCACCAGTAGTCTCTGCCCTTACCCTCTTAGCCTCTTAGGCTCTTACCCTCAATTGATTCATTATTGCTTTGATTACAAGCAATTTTGTAGTATCCAGAGGATCCAGTATTCAATCGTTTTACCTATAAACTAGTACCTTTTTTCATTTTTTGCAGATTCACCAATTTCCTTTGCTTCCTTAAAGCTTTTCTTTTGTGGGAGAATAGATGGTATGCTTACCATGAAAGATCACTTTGGCTTCATTTCTGTTGCAAGTTCCTTTTATGTTTAGCAAAGTTTCTGTGATCATCATGCCTAGAAACTGTGTAGATCTAATGACCAGAATTTTATTCTGTTGAAAATGTGGGCTAGGCAAGTAAATTTTACAGTAAAGATCTCAGCCAATGTACCAATATGGAGAAATGATCTTACAAAATCCTGAATTGGTCTGTCTGCAAGCAATTTGCAGAGGAGATTTCCTGGAGCAGCCAGCTCTCAGACCAGAGTCCAGCTGCAAAGAGATGAGGAGGAAGAAAACACACCAATGTTTTGTATTGAAACTTTTTGATATTAGCTTTCGCTGTGAGTCCCAGCCAACAACAATGTGGTGGAACGTTTCTCATTGCTTCCGGTAACACCAGAGATTAAGGATTCAGATTCATGTACATGGGAAAGTAGTTCTAGCAGATTCTCATATACTTATCTGTATGGAGATGATGAAGTCAGTCTGAAGCAACCACCATTCATGATGAAGATAACAGTGTGATACTTTGCATGCAAAAGAATTGTCATGTTTGGTTTTTTTTCATGCGGTTGTTTTGGTGTAACCTCATAAATCCACAATGAAGCTTTCTGTGAACAATTGTAATACAGTCAACCCTTAAACATACTTTGAACTGCCATATCTGGTTTGGCTTGTTTGTTTTGTTTTGTATCTTGTAAATATGTGCAATGGAGTTTTCTACAAACAATCTTAAGACAAACAAGTATCAATTGGGTTGGTATTTTTTTGTATTTTATAAAATATGTAATGGTTCTTCATATGAACAATTGTAATAGAATTGAACCCACTCTCATTGCATTAGAAACTGCTATAGGCATGGTGAAAAGGAAATACTTGTATATCAGTCACTTAGTGGAAGAAAGCAGTAGAGAAAAGGCATTGGAGCTATCAAGGCATTCATCTGAATTGGAGGTAATTGTGAACCTACAAATTATCTGCATCTTTTATATCTTTTTCACAATACAAACAGGAGAATAAAATGTTTTACATCTGAAATGCACATTGTCAAATGCTGAAAAAAGAGGTCTGTTGCAAATCAGGCCACAATCTCAGCTACAGTAAAGCTAAATTTAGTAGCAAACTAATAACACACCCATGCACCCAAGCGATAATTACTCCTCACTTCTTCAACACTGCAAATGACCAACCTGTATCTGTGCATCTGCAATGCTTTTGTCACTCTTTTCATTATCAGATTTGTTCTACTAAGGGATACTCTGCAAATCACTAGAAACAACAATATCGCAACACAACTGGTTCTATGAAACCCTTTGATCGAAGCACAAAACAGAGTCAGGGATGTGACTACTCCATGACTCCATGAAAGATGATGACAAACTTGCAGGGGAAACCAGCTGCTATGATAGAAGTTGCAAAGAAAATCAATTCTTCTGGGTGGTCAGGGGTCTAATCTCCACCTTAAGAAATAGTGTACAGCTGGTGGAGAAACAAAGAACTTTGACATGATGACTCACACTTCTGTATGCATACAATAACCTTTAAAAGAGGGTCCCCCATAAGGGATGATCAGCAGCAGAACTGTACTACCTTGATCAAATGCAGGTCAATCCTTTCTGTTTTGGACATAAATTCAGCACAAGCTATAAACTGCAAAAGACCTCTGGTTCCATAGAAACATAGCTCATTCATTGAGTTGTTGCTCGTCAGATTCTAGAAATGCAAGGTTGGAGCACATGGTGCCACACCACGCATCGAATGCCTCTGAAAGATTTGGCCAGTTTTGGGTTGGCCAGCTTTTGAGATACTGCACTTGCTCAAGAGGAGGAAGGGTCTTGAGTACTCCATTCAAGGCTTTATCAACATTCTTCTTGGTGGCTTCATAAATACAGAAATCAATTGTTACCAGCTCTGGTAGCCATGCTTCAACCAGAGCGAGGCGCACAGAATTTTCCAACCAGATTTCTCCTTTGGCCACTATGTCCAGATAGCGAACAAGCACATTGCAGGTGTCTTGGACAAAGTTGAGACCAGAGTATGCATATTCTGTGCTAACAAGAGGCCAGATACCAAACAGCATTTGAGAGAAGGATCTGTCAACAAAGATTGTCCGAGCTGCTAACTCAGCAATTCCAAAATCAACAAGGGAGTTCAATAGCCAGAACAAACCTTTGCCTGCAATAGAGAATTCCTCATCTTTGTACATATGTGGGATCCTGCAATGTTGCCTGAAATCGTCAACAGCTCGCTGTAGAGCATCATACATGACAGCTTTCACAACAGTTGCAACCGACTTTGACACTGCAGGTCCCCTCATTGACACCTTCAGTAACCTCTCAAAAGCAGCTCTGTTCTCCAGCACCTTGGTCTCAAGCATCTGATCCTGTGCATTCAACTGCATGCTCTTCATCAGTAGAGTCTCTAGTACTTTTTTCAGTGCATCCAGAGAGCTGTCTCTTGCAAGGTTCCCAAAAGTCCCAAGCCGGGCAGCCAAGTCAGGTGAAGGAGCAATCTGGAATGCCAAGACGGCACATCGGATAGCAGACAGATCCTCTGGGCTCCAGGGCATCAATGCCAGGTACTGCATGCAGTTATCCACACAGTCCTGGAAAACAAGCTGTGCTGCTACAGGCATGACTTCTATAGCATGTGCCACATTCTCAAAGGAGGAAGGAGAGACTTCCTGGGCGTAGAGCAGCTGCATACAGCGTGTATAAGCCCGTGGATTGCTGCGAGCTTCCAAGGTCAGGTCAAGGGGGAGGTCATTCTTTGACCATCGCTCCACCAAGCATGCATCGAAGTATTGACATCGCCGCAGATATGCAGCGTGGACATGCAGGGTAGCAACAGCATCTACCTGTTCTGGCATCTTCTTCGATGACTGCCCTTGCTCCTGGGATTCGCCTCTTCGACAAAGGTCTGAGGGACCTTGTTTTCTGGATTGTTTGCAGGGAGGAGGTCCTTTTTCGGAGTCTTCCTGTCTCTGGAACTGCTGCTGCTCCGAGTTGCCTCCTGCCTGCTGCAATGGTACCAATCGCAGCGTCACGTCGCTAATTTCGTCTTCCTTGAGCCATACTTCCGTCGGCATTCCTGAGCCATCTGCTTCCAAGCGCAAGGGAGGTGCCAAACGCAGCGTGATGCTGCTCTCATCATCCTTCGGCCACACCTCCATCAGCATTGCTGCACTTCCGTCAGGGTTGAAGGGAAGCTCAAGACTGTGTGTACCTAAGAGCTTAAGGACACCACAAAAATTGCAAAAACAGAAACCAATACTACTGAAACGCCAACAGCAGCAGCAGCAGCATCCCACAACACGACGTCAATTACCATTCCCACCACAAGCTTCTCGATAGGGAACCGGACGGCTTGCAAAGCTCTGGGCACAGAGAAAAAATTGACGCAACGAAGTCGCACAACGGCGTGTCACACATAAAGAAACCTCATTCACCAGAGGCCAACTGCAAGGGAGAACAGAGAGGAAAACCTTACTACTTCCACTAGGTGATCGGACGCAAGACGAGAAACAAAACAACAGCAACGGGATGCGAAAGAGTTTAGGCTTACGACCACAGTCACAGTCCCATCCCCGTATCTACTCTTCTTCACCTTTACTGCAAAACACCGCTTCCTGACAGCACCGCACCAATTGCAACGGAAGAAAGCATCAATGGAGTTTGTTTGAAGCAATCACGGACATCGGTGACAGACATCCGTCATCAGTCAACAGATGAGAAAGGACTGGGTCCACACAGCATACACAAGCTACAAAATCCAGGGCTAATTCTTCACCCAAAGAGAAGCTGTAAACATCGGTTAAGAAAATGAAAATAGCACAAACGATTCTTGAGATTCCGAGCTCCACGAGAGCTTGATTGCAGAGGAAACAAAAGGCAGAAGCGACCACAAAAGACACCAACCCCAATCCCCCTTTCGCAACAACTCTCCCTCTCTCTCAACTGTGCACGGCAGGGAGCCTTCTTCGGCCTCTTTCCTTCACACCTGCCCTCGGAGAACGAACGACGATCCCCGACAAATCTCATCCAAAAATCCTCGTTTTCCAAATTTCATTCACAGGGGTTCTTTCATCACGTTAGTAATCTATCCGCAAATTCGATCTTCATCCATATTCTTCATTCATCTTCTCAGCAGGCTGTCATCCTCATCCATTACCGTCGCCTCAACGAGCGTTCGTCCTTCTGCTCGTTCGTCAGTCCGTCCGTCCATCCATCTCCTTTCTTCATCCATGTTCTTCTATGCTCCACGTTCATCCTTCAACCTCATCCATTCCCATGGCCTCAACAAACGTTCCTCCTTCAACTCGTCCGTCCATCCATCTCCTTTCTTTATCCATGTTCTTCATTGCTCCAAGTTCATCCTTCATCCTCATCCATTCCCATGGCCTCAACAAACTTTCGTCCTTCTGCTCGTCCGCCAGTCCGTCCGTCTGTCCGTCCATATCCTTTCTTCATCCATGTTCTTCACTGGTCAGCGTTCATCCTTCATCCTCATCCATTCCCGTCGCCTCAACAAACGTCCGTCCTTCGGCTCGTCCGTCCGTCAGTCCATCCGCAGTCTTCATCGATATTCTTTCATCGCTTCACGTTCATTCTTCTATTTTTCAGAGCCTGTTCTTTAACCTCTTTGTTTAATAAGCTTTCCTATTCCAGAGACTTGTCACTTAATGGTGTTTTTTTAATGAGGGAAAAGAGATAATTGCAAGTAATATGCAACAAATATATGCAAACACATAAAAGTATTTTTTTTATATAATTATTGTCATCACATAATTATGTTATATCATTACACAACAATCATTACACAACATGAAAGGAATGTTTTAAGCAATTTTGAAGAAAAAATATTTATTTATTTAAAAAATCAATTTTGTTAATCCATTTATTTATTCATGAAGGTCCATGGATTACTTATGAAAGTGGTTGTGAGAATTTTATTTGGATTGTGTTTTGACTTCCATGACCTTCTTTCTTAAATTGTGTATATGTAATATAATTTAGTAATGTCACAATGTTCATAACTTAATCTAATTCATCCTTTTTATTTATGATTCATATTTATGTATTTTCATGTCACGAATAAAAACCCTTTTTGTTACACACATTACAGGTCTTATTATTTATTGTACTTGTTTCTATTTACATGTTTGTGTGGTAAGGATTATGTTTAAGCTTCTTGTGCTTTATATTCATAATTCTTGTGCAAATACAATAATAGTTTGATTAGATTATATATCAAGTTTAATCATTTGGTAATATTGAATCATGTCAATTCCAAGGGACATACCGTATTCCCTTATCAGATTTAGCAAAAAACTATCGAATGATTAATTAAATCTTAAATCTATAACTTTGACACTTGGTTTTTTAATTCTGAAACTTTAGCAAGTAATTATTATAAATAATAATAAACACATTCTTTTTTCTTTTAATTGTCAAAATTATCAAACAAGTCAAAAACTTGTGGATCCTTCATTTTTAAAAAATTATTTAAAAATTTTGCACAAGTAATAAATATTTTTTCAGAAATTTGACAAAATAATAAAAAATTAATTTAAGCTGAAACCATTGATATACTACAACAATCATTTACCTTGAAGAAGCATTTGTTCCTCTTAGAACACATACAACCCCAATTAAAAGAAAGCCATTTTTTAAAACTTGTGAAGCAATTGTGATTCAAGTTCCGCCCTTATGATGTGTTATCATCAAACCTTGAACCATGAATTAAACAACTTGCATTGTGTGTTTGATGTTTTAGACACCATATATATTTGGTTCAAGTTTGTCCACTATCTAAACACCTTGCCGAAGTTGAACTAATGAATATATTTCTATCAAGCATAGTCTTGGCTTAGTTTCTATTGTGTGGTAATTCACTATGGATTATTCCCAACTATTGTGTATGCTCTTGAGTTCAAGGTAATAGTGTGGAAAATCTCTTGAAACATGCACAAATTATGTCCATGGACTTCAACATAAATTGTATAACATTTTAAATAAGGTACAAAATCATTTATGAAAGATATAAAAGTTTCATATAATAGTCCATAAAGCTTGACTTCCCACTTGTGGATGACTTCACCCAACACCAATCAATTTTCCATCGATATTGAAACATTCATCAAGTATTCACATTATTCATTGAATTTTTGCTTTCAAAGGTTTTTGGGATGGTGAGTTTTATGTAAGCTTCCATGACTAAATCCCCAAACAAATAGAAATAATAAACACATTTGGTGCAACCTCTAATTTTATTTAGTAATCAAAACTAGTTTGAAGTATAACATCCCTACAACATAACCTCAAATCTTGTTCTACTTGTTTCATGTGAAGATTACAATTTCATTTGGATATTTATTTTCATATTTTGTGTTTTATTGATCACCCCTACACTTGTCATGTGTTATTGATGTTATTTTTCAAATTCGAATGATTTTGAAAGTTACTAAAACTTAGGACACAATGTTATGTACAAAAACTATTCTAATTAAAGAATTCCAAACATGCACAATAGCTAAGACAAATTATAATAAAAAGAAACATAAACCTATGTTTAATTGTGCATAAGGGATAACATGAATCACATTTGCTCACTTAGATGATTGTTTTAAAAATAGTGGGTTTGCTTACTAAGATGATGTAGTAAATTGTGATTGGTTGCAAAAGGGTATGGATTAGGAAATCCATGGTTGTTATGGTTGTCCAAAATATTCATGACAAAAAAGGTGATGTTGTACTAATATGTAAAGGTGTGGATAATATTTATTTATGAATATATCATTTTGAATGCATTTCAAATTTTTCAAAAAAAACAAAAATAAAAACAACAACAACAACAAAAACACTAGTTATTTAGTGCTTTAAAAATGTTTTTGAAAAGTTTATATAGTCATTAGATTCATTCCAAATTGTTCCACATGTTTCTATAATGTATAAAAACATTGTCATAGAACAAAAAAAAACATTGTTTTTTTCACACAAAACGAAGGAGTTCATGACATGTGTGTGAGGTAAACTTTGTCACTATAATGTACATATATGTGGTGTTTATTAAATGGCATATTTGCATTTTGAAATTGTTGAAATGTTGCATAATTTTGTCACTAAAACATGAAAAACTAAACATTGTTTACACTTGTTGTGGCTCCTATTAATGTGACCACACCTAAGGCCACCAAATATGCACAAAAATATTCAAAAAAACATAGAAACATGAAATAAATAGAAAAAACCTAAAGAAGCAATTAAAATAACACACCCCATTCCGAGCATAACCAATAATTATTTTTACATATTTTGAAGTGGTAAACTAATTAGTTAATGTTGAGATTGTGTGAAATGTTTGAAATATAACATTATAACATTACAATACATATCAAATGAATATAATAATTATAAAGTACCCAAAAGCATTTATTAGGGACTATAACCTATGCTTAAAAACACAATTTAGACATTGAAATTAGTGTAATTTTATTTTTCAAAACAACCAATCCCAATTTGCCACATTAGCTTGTCAAAAATCACTATGCACTAGACAAATCAAGATTCAAAAAGTAGGTGTGGGCCTTTAAACATAAAGTCATACCTCAAACTAGGGTTGAACACATTGGAAATAATGGGAAGGAACTACCTTTATATTTGTTTGGATCATTTGTGTCAATTAAAGTTTCCATGCATGCTAAATTAAATGATTTTTTATTAATTATAAAAATCTTAATATAGTTTTAATGACCTATGCTAGGGTAGGTTATGGGATGTCATTCATGACACACACATTACCATGACTGAATAATTCCCAATGTGCATGATGAAAACCATAACAAATTATAACAAATACATGCATAAACCTAAGTTCAACCACACAATGATAATAAAAAACAAGGCAACGTAATATGCTAAAAAATATTCAAATAAAATTTTGCACAAATGTGAAATACATGGACCAATTGGGGAATGGTGCATATCAACCTTTTGTTTATATTGAAATTTCTCCAAAATGCAAATTCAAAAAATGATATGATTTTAAGGGTTTCAATCACCAATTTTTTAATATTTGGTTTTCCATGTGTAGCCAAAAATATTAATGATGATGTAAAAATTATATTTCATATATGGTTTATACCTATATTTGGCTAAACCTCAAGATAATTACTACTTTTTTAGATTTTCCAATGGATGATTGTCGTTTAGTTGCATAAAATAATTCCTAAAATAAACAATAATCAATATATGAAAACATTGGGGAATTATTATAATTGAAGGTGTTTCGAGGAATACAACGTAAGGTTTGAACTTTGGATACCAACATGTGATTATATTAAGGCATTTATGACATTAAACCAAGTTGTTTATGCTATGACAAGCATTGTGAAGAATTCAAAGTAAAAAGAAATTAAAAATAGAATATATTTGCTACCTCCTTCAAAAGGCATGTTAGACACCTTCAAGAAATTTCATCTATCTACAATTTCTTTTTAAGTAGATAATGTTTTTTTAGTCTCATGTTTTTATTAAATAAAAAATATTGTGGATAAAATGAACATAATATCTTTACATGAAAAGAGGTTTTTCAAATTCTTGAACCATCCTTGATCTCCAATCAATATTGGTTACTTAGTTTGTACAATAGAATCATAGGACTTATGTTCTATGAATATAGACATTAAAATTTTATTGTTATAACACAAAGAAAGTCCTCCCAACCATAGAAGACACACAAACTTTTTTCACCCTTGAGCTCTTGTATCCAACATCAATTTTAAATACCACTATAATGAATGAAGTAAAATTTATTATTTTAAATTAGGTTTCTCATTCATTATACTTTCAGTCAACCTAAACTACATTTCCCATTCATTATACTTTCATTAAACTTAAACTAGGTTTTTTAATCATGTTTTTTTATCTTGCTCCTACATCTCCATGGGTTAAACTTTCAACCCCACAAGATCATAACAATGTTTATGCTTTCACTTCCTAAGGCTTCATTGAAAATTTCATTGTCATAATTGTAATACAAATGTAAATGAATTCTCTTTCATTCATTTCAACTTGTTCACTTATGAAGTGATATTGTATGTCAATATGTTTATCTTGAAAATGAAATTTAAGGTTTACTAATAACATTATTGCTTGTCGATTATCAAAAGACAAGGTAATATGGTTAAGATGATCAAAATCAAATTTATAATTTTCTCAAGCAAACAATTTTCTACCAATGTTTATGACATTGTGATATATTTGATTTTGTACTTGATAATGCAACCAAAGGTGAAAGCACACTAAAGGGGGGCCAAAAATATTGTCACATTCTAATTTTTTTCAGGGGTGTCCATGTTTGAACTTCAACCATGGTAATATTAGAGCATATTTTTCCAAAGTTTTTGCATAATATGGTAGATTGTAACACAAAAAATTCAATTGTGAGGAATATATTGTGTGATTCCAAAATATATTTGTGACAAAAAAACTGTACGTTACTATAAACTAAAAAAATGCAAATATACTCAAAAAATGATTGAAATGATTTTTGTTTTTATGAAATTTTTATTATCTATTAAACATTGTGGTTCCATATGAATACAATAAATTTCTGAGCCATGTGAAAATTTTGATAATTATCATATCACAAATGAGTGTTTTTGGGGACAATGACCATAATTATGTGGTAAATTAACATTTAAACCAACTATCATTTGCAAATGGAAGATGACAAAATATGTGAGGTGGGTCATTTTTTAAATTATCATTTCAAACATTTTTTGGTTGACTGATTCAAACCCAAACCTAATGTAGTCTAAAAACAAAAATGGGCTTTATTTTAGTACATATACCATAAATATTCATTATTCATTGAATTTTATGCTTTTAATTTTTATTTATTTATTCAAATAATATTAGATATCATTAAATTTGTGAAAATAAAAATATCAAGCCCAAACATCAAAAATGAAACCCAAAATTAAATGCAATACATTTTGCAAATGTATATTTTATATACATGTTGTGAAAATGCCCAAAGTGGCCCCCCCCATAGTGTGGTTTCACCCCCAATTATTGTTGTTTGCATGTCCAACTTATAATGTCTCTAACAACAAAATAATAATAATAGGTCAATATGTTCACCTTCTTGTGTTAGGATCGTTGTCCTAATCAACATTAATATAACCATACAAAACAATTATCTTTTGATTTTGTATATTGAAATGTATTATCTAATGCACATTTAATGTATCTTAAAGCAACTTTAGATGAGGGACCAAGGTCCATGGACTAATGAATTCAAGCAATCTTATTGGTTGAAAATTTTAAATTGGTCCAAGGCCTTTAAATGAAGGGCCAAGACCAAAAAGTGACAAATTGAAGCTAAACCTACATGGCACATGTTTTGGAAGGAAAATCAATTGGGCCATACCAAAAAAAATGCTAAAAGGAGAGCTCTTAATTTGGAAACCAAAAATCAAGCTAGGGACCAAGGTATAGTCCAACTTAAGGATTAAATTTATTTCAAATTAGTTCCTAGGAAATTGGACCTTGGACCCTCATCTAAAGTGGGCCTTAATATTCTTTTAGCAACTTGCCAATGTTTGCACCTAGGTTCACAAAGAATTAAACTGAGCAAGTTTTATATATTTACATACAAAAAAATGCATACATAAAACATCTAACAACTTGTGAGTATGGAACTCCCATTTTTTTTTAGAATCTTGTTTTTGAGGACAACCATCTTTGTTTAACTTCACATTAATCTCACCTAGGTTACATATAAATTTGCAATATGGCATTCCAAATTTAAGTAAATTTCATAAAAATATTTCTTTTATGACATTCTAATCCAACCATTGAATTCCAATACAAAAATGAATATATTTTAAGTTTGTCATTTCAATTTCAAATTCAAAAGTCTTCTTCATTTGTTGTGGTAGGAATATGACATTGTTCACTAGCACTATATTATCAATGTAAAGAACAATCATAGCAAACTTTTCCCTCTTGTTTCATTGTGTAAAGATTAAAATCAACATCGTTTCTTATACTCCCAATAGAGATTACATATGAGTCCATCCATTAGTACCAAGCCCTAGAATACTACTTGAGTTGTATAAAGCTTTTTAGAGTGTGCACATTTTTTGTGAATTTTTTCTTTCTTTAACTCCTCACACACACACACACATATACATATATATATATTCTCTTTTAATACTCCATGTAGGAATTTAGTTTTAACATTCAAATGATGGACTTTGTAATCAAATTTTTTATTAGTTAAAATAATAATAACATGAATAGAAGAAATTTTTACAACCAATGAAAACATGTCACCATAATCTACACCCTTGACTTGTGTGAAACCTTTTACTACTAAATGAACTTTATATCTCTAATGCTTCCTTCAAATTTTAACTTGGGTTTGAAAATTCACTTATAATTCATCATTTATTTATTGTTTGATAGTGTTGTTAATGTATGGAAGTTTTATTCGTCTATATTGAATGCAATGTAAATTCAAGAGCCGTTTTCCAATGAGTAACATCAAGTTTAAATAAAACTTTTTCATATGTTATTGGCTCCAACTTAATAATCTTGTACTATTAGTGCCTTGATTTGGATTTTCTTGAGGTGGAATATGGCTTCTTTCCCACAATCTGTGTGATTAATCTATTTGGTTTAATAATCTATCTAAATGGTCTTGATGGATATTGCATGTTTATTCTATATTAGGTGATATGTGATTATTGATATAAAACTTTTCAATTTCTCCCATTGAATTCAAACTCAATGTGGTATAGTTAAGTTGTAGTCTATGTTTTTGGTTGTATTTGTTGTGTAATAATATGTTGTACTACCAAGTTAGGAGGGGGTTAAACTAGTAAAGGGATTATTTAAAGAATGTATTAAATAATAATTTATTTAATTTTGTTGAATTTTGTTCAATTGAATGTTCATACTCTATAGTACTTCATTTTTTCAAAGACCACATCTCTAGAGATAATAATGGTTTTGTTTAACAATTTTAATAAGTATTTATAGGCCAGTTTTCTTCATCATAGCCAAAAAGTGTATATTCAATTGTATGATGGATTAATATCTTCCTTACTAGATCCTTTTGCACAACAAAAAAATACATCAAAACATTTTCAAATGTATTTAGCTTTGATTTTACACTAATCCATGAATCAACATGAATATTTGTGTGATGAAGTGCCTTTGTAGGAATCCTTGTAGTGCGAAATTAGGTCGTCGTGCAAATCTAAACGCTTGCTGACTCTGAGGTGTAGATTGCATTATCAGCTGTCATCTTATTGCGACGCCCCATTACTACTGCATGGAGTTGCATGGGTTGTTTGGTCTTTGTTGGTGTGTTGAGTGGTTCAGGAAAATTGGCGGCTGGAAATAATAAGGAGGTATGGAGCTGAATTGATGAAGAGGAGCAAATAATGGCGGCTGACGAGGGGAGCTAGATACAACGGAGTAGGAGGATTTTTGAGAGGCTTCAGAAGGAAGCTAATGGATGTCTGGTGGGAAAATGGTGGCTCTAAAAATAACGAACAAAGATTCAGGAAGGTAGGTAGGGTAGAATGGGAGTGATAATAGTAAGCGAAGTAGAGGAATGGACAGTTTTGTAGCTCAGTGAGAAAAAACCAAGAAGTCTGATTTTGGTAAGGAGGATAATTTTGGCAAGATGATCAGCTGATTTTTGGAAATCCAAGAGGTAGAGGATTGGGATCTTTGAAAAACATAGTGAGGAGAGGTTCTGTTAGCTAGGAAAGCTTGGCTGAATGCTAGAACTTTCCGCTACGCCTGGTGCCTGGCCAAGCTACTGTAGAGGAATTCAAGAGAGAGAGAGTAGACAGCACTGGGAATCTGGTGTTTTGTGAACATTTGATGGAAATCAGGCTTGTGCTTTTGGGCAATGTATATAGTTTGTAATGCAAGAGTTTCCTTTACTGGCATTTGTGTGAATGGGCGAAGCAGTAGATGGATGATGTGAAATCTGCCATGTTGTTGTGTGGAAGCAAAGCACTTGTGCATTTCTGATCTCGTGATGTGCGTCTGGAAGAGTCAGTAGGCAGTTAGCGTGTTGTGGAAGATCAGAGGTTTGAACTATGTGTAGAAGATTAGGAAAACATGGACGCTTGGGGTCGTGCAGGCAGTCAGTGTGCTATGTGATTTCGGACCCTCTCTTTTTGGTATCAGAGCATGGTTCCATGTTTGTAACCTTGGTAGAACATGTGGATATTTAGGTAGAATGATAGTTGAAGATCATGTCTTCGTCTAACGGCGAGGAAGTTCCTATGGAACAAGTGACTCAGGAGATTCGTGAGCAACGCATTAGAAGGAAAAGTAGACTTTTTCGATTAGTCCTTGTGACTATTTTCTAGTCGCAGGCGACATCTACAACTAAAAGTTGTGTAGTCGCCTTGGACAAGTCGCAGGCGTCCTTAGTTGTAGGCGACAACGGGGTGGACGGAAACTGTTCAACGTACAAATACCAGTTCATGACAAAATACGAGTATACGTATGTGGTGCCAGTATTCAACAATTATTTTGGTTATTATTTTCCGCCAATGCATAGAGACCACGTGGTATATTGGATATTTGATTTAAAAATTCTTCATGACATCTAATAATACTACCCGTTTGATTCAAGCACTAGGATTATGACACGTGGCTTTTAATATGGTATTTACTCTATTATTAAATAATTACAGTATATATGGACTGTTCGATTTTATTCATAACGATTATGACATGTGGCAATTAGTTTTTTATTTTAGTTTTAAGTAATGCATTTATTTACAGATGATGCATGAATTTTTTTGTCGTCCAATTTCATGTTGCACACAGTAGATCCTAAGCGTTTATGGCTTTGCCTAATATTTATAATAAACATAATATATACTTCAGTTGAGTTTTGAAACCCAATGGTAGGAGCATTTATAAATTGCCTACAATCCCAAAAATTTAAGCACCCAAGGTAAAATTACATAAGAATTTGGTAATTTAAGCTTGACATGCCAATTTGCTTAGCCTCCCACCAAAATCAAGATAGATTTTATTACTATGGCAATGGGTTACAAGTTCTTACACTCATTAGTCTAATTACACATGAACTATTCCAAGCATTTGAATAGCCCACATGGGTTCACTGGGGAAAAATTGAACATACATAACATTGAGTTCACCTTTTTGCCTGCAAGGTCCCTGGTGCAGCAACCCAATCTTAGCCCACATCTTCCAATGTAAGTAAGTATATTCAAAACCTGGCAGTGCCTAGATTGGTAATTCGGCTACAACCAAATCTACGTCCTCTTTTTGCTTCTAAATGCTCCTTGACCTGCACCATTGTTGCCATGATCAATAATACTCCGAACAAAATTCATGTTGCTTAACATCAGACACACCAATCTTGGCGCATACATATACTACTAACTGATAAGTAACTTTACAAGGTTGTTTCAGCACAAACCAAAGACAACTTCAAGAGTGATGAGACATCAAGAATCTGCTTTATGAACAGCTTTTCATTGAATTACTCAGCAAAATCCACCACAAGCTTATCTAGATATAATATTGAATGATAATTAATTTCAGAGGTTATGAGAAACACGTACATTAAGAATCTGCATATTGTCATTTTCCTGCTTCACAAGCAGCTTCTCATTAAATAATTCAATGAAATCCACCTTCTTGTTGCGGTGTAGCAGATGGTTAAAGGCTTTCAACACTGACCCGTCCTGAATTAACAATATATTT
The DNA here is from genome assembly GCA_963921925.1 of Sphagnum tenellum. Lineage (NCBI taxonomy): Eukaryota > Viridiplantae > Streptophyta > Sphagnopsida > Sphagnales > Sphagnaceae > Sphagnum > Sphagnum tenellum. The sequence continues at coordinate 4,113,860 of OY998155.1, forward strand.
AGAGGCACATGGCTTTGTGCCTTGTCAAAGATAAGCAGCATGATGCCTGGACTATTCCATTAAACACAATTATCATAACACAGGAGTTTGAAAAGTTACTTGCACATATACTAGACCTTCACCACCCTCAAGGCAAGTTGAACACATCTTGAACAGATGACATCATATTGCAAAACCAACTTGATTTTGATTTCCTGGACATTCTCATCAGAGATGGAATAAAGCATGGTGTAGTTTTTCAAATCAAACACTTTGTATATCCTGCAACACCACCCAATCATCACATTTCACTCCAAGCAAGTCATTAAGAAATCCTCATAAACATTAACAAATACATTGCCACAAAAAGCTGTTTACTTGATAAATGAAAAATCTCAACTCAACTGGTATGCATAGCCAGGTAAACAATGATGAGACAAAGGACAATACCTATCTTGTGCAGAATATGTAAGCACTTTGCCATTCACATCATCAAACTCAACAAAACCAGGCCACCTGAGTGACTCGGACTCAAACAAGGGGAAACCAGCATCAGGCTGACCTCTTCGAATGTATCTACAGAAGCAACATCCCTATTCCCATGATTAATCCACACTCCCATCTCAAGCCATAGCACAAAGTAGATTGACATCAACATAGTCTCAAGGAGCTGCTGCACCTTACACACAGGTCTGAAACCCCAGAATCTTTTAAGACAACTAAATTTTAAGAGCTCAGGAGTAAAGAATCAAACTTGGTACTATGAATGCAAGGTAACAAGGATGAAAAGGGCAAAAAGCTGAGCACATACTCTATAGGTGTGGTTCTGCACTTCAAAAAGCTGAAGTTGTCAAAAGCATATATTAACATAGTGATTAACGAATCGTTGTTATTGTTGTAGAACAAACTGCGAATTACTTCATCTGCACTAATGTTTAGGAAACATATCCTCTTGTTTGTGTCTAGTACATCCAAAACCAGATTGTAAGTCTCAAAAAATAGCTAACAACAATACATCCAGTAAATAAGGTCTTAAAGCAACTAGGTTGATTTCTATACCTCGGCTGAAAGCAACACAGATACCAGAATGTGTGAGAGCAAACACTGTGTCCCTAGCAGCCCCAATTTCCACAATACAAGATCGCTTCTTCAGGAATGGCAACTTGAGGAAGTGGTGGGCTTTGGTGTCGCAACCCTACTTTGGCCAAGTGTGGGGGTGAAGCCCAACACTTGGAAAAAGTGGGATTTGGAGTCCTCCGGGACTCTCGAATGTTCAGAGCTCGACAGCAAGAGGCAAAACACCTTGCATTGAGGTTTTCTTGGTGTCATTGGTAAGGTCTTGAAACGTAGATGTCGAAAATGCCCTCGCATTCTCGATTTGGACATCTGTAGCCCAAGTTATGGGCAAAAGAAGGGCCGGGAGTCAAAATGGCAGTTCGACTCCCAACCACTAAAAGTCAAGAATCGACTAGCTTCCGATGTCCGATTCGGGAGTGCGATACGCCGTTGAAAAGATCTCGACGAGGGCTACAACTTTGGTTCAAAACTCATTGCGATCTGAGGTTAAGGCGAGGAGCTACGCCCTCTCAAAGTCTTGGGAGTTCGAAACCGGGACACTTGGTGGAATTTCGGGACTCCAATTTGGGAGTCCCGGGAATTTGTGCCATTTGGATGTGGGTATGGCGGAGCGGCGCAGAGTATACTATATGGGGGATGGTGGTGGCATCCCCCGAGTCCGGGCCGTGGTGAGTCTTGTAGTCCGAAGTGCCCGTGGCTTGTCCCAACACCAAAGGGTGTCCCGGAATGTGAACTAACCACGTGGGTGGTTTGTTTTGTGCAGATTCTAGCTTGATCAACTAAGTCACTCTTCCTAGTCTAATCCCTGGGCTCCAACTCGACCCTCTACCCCTTTCTAGAGTTGGAAGCCGGGAGCGCCTTCCGAGTCCCAACTTTCCGCAACTATATTTTGGTGAACCCTCAAGTGGGATCACCCCGGGACTTGGGAGTGCGTCATTTGGGGTCGTGTGTGTCAAATTCCTCTTGTGAAAATCATGTGAAACACAGACAATATCATACATGAATCCACATAACAGAACCCAAGTATTTCCTTGCTCTAGTAGCATAGCACATCACATTCAGCATATCATTACGCTAATCTGACAATTAATGGTGGCCCAAGCAGATTAGAAACCCAATGGAACCAAAACCAGATCAACAAGTGTTGATAGCAAAACCTTGAAACTCTTTTGTCTTCACAAAAGAACTAACTCTTGACTTTGCTACCCACATCTTGTACAAAACCTTGAAAGCCTTTTGTCATCACAAAAAAGTAGACCTCAATTGTGACTTTTCTACCCGCAGTTGTGAGCAGCACCACAATCAAGCACTGCTTCTCTTTGTGTCCTCTTTTCACTTGACTCAAAGGTCAAATTCTTTAACCATAGCTCAAGAAACTGCACTTAAAAAAATTATGTTAACAAGTCAAATTCTGAATCACAGTTCAAGAATCTGCACAGAATCTCTAACCCATGTTTCTTTTTTCAAGGATCTAGAATTCGATATCTTTTTGCAAAGTTTGGAATCAGTTACGAGTAGAGGTTCTGGAAAATATTACTACTAATACTAGTACTAGAAACTCCTGTCAGTTGTCACTGAACATGATGATCCTTAGAGCTTGATGGTTGCAGAAAAAAAAAAAATTGCTCTAGAAATAATTTGCAGACAACAAAAACTACTTGCTTTGGAAAAAAAATTCAAGGAAAAAATAAAAACAACTTGCTCTGGAAATAATTTGCAGAAAACCAAAAAAAAACCTTGCTCTAGAATTTTGCAAAAAACAGAATACCTTGCTCTGGAGTTTTTTTGCAGAAAAAAACAATCTTGATCTGGAAATTTACAGAAAGCAAAAAACTTGGTCTGAATGTTTGCAGAAAACAGGAAACTTAGTCTCGAAACTTGCATTCATGATCTGATGGTGGAGGTGGAAAAACCTTGGGGGGTTTGCTGCGGGTGCAATGCACAGCTGCTGTAGTGCGCGGGATCTCGTTCTCTCTCTCTCCAACAGAGCTCGTGTGTGATACAGAGAGTGATCACATGACGAGTGTTGTTACCGTGTTCCACATTGACTGCTGCTGCTCCTCCTCCTCCTTCGCTGGCTTCAATCCACAGCTATTCACCAGGCCATGCAACACCAGTGCATCTTCTATGATGCAAACTTTGGTTGCAAGTGCGGGAAAAACATCATTCATTACCGGGGAGTCGATGCTCGAAGGATTGTGCACAAGAGTAGCAGCAGCACATGTACCGACAATTTGCGTCTACACTCGATTATTCCTTCCTCTCCAGAATGTGAACTGCTCGTTAGAAGCTCCAAGCTCTCGGAACCCAAGACAACCAAAAATCACAGAAGTTTACCTCATAAGAGCCTGGTGAATTCAACTTCGATACTGCTCACGGATCATCCAACACCCACAAGCGAGTTTTCAGCTGAAGAAGAAGAAGAAGAAGAAGAAGAAGTGAACATCAGCTCAACATCCAGAAGAGATTTGGATTCAGATCCTGCAGCAGGTCTGTTATCTCCAGTTTTGATCAGGCAACAAGCAGTAGTAGCAGAAGAAGAAGAAGGATGCAGCTGTCAACAAGAAAAAGAAGAGTACAGTCAAAAGCCCTTCCATCCAGGAGGCAGTAGCAGCAGCTGGGAAGGGACAAAGTCTTCTTCCTGTGGATCAAACGAGTTCTCCCACAAAAGAAGGCAGCAACAGTAGGGGAAAGAAGAAGACCCAACAACAACAAAGTGTTCCAATCGATCTTGGACAGATTGAGCTCAGAAAAACACAGACAACAAAGAGGAGTTGAAAGACAGTAACACCTCAACATCACATACAACTTTTGACAAAGTTTAAGCACTGACGTTACTGAGATACATATTCTAGATCTTGCTCCCCAAATAGGGAAACAAATCACCTATAAACCCTAAAGAAAGACTTGAAAGCAATGAAGAAACGCCGAGGACTCGAGTTCAAAAATGGGAAAAAAAAAACCCTAATCCGCACAATCTCGGACAACCTTCAGTCAAAACACTCGGGAGCAACCCTTGAGCCAGGCTCTAGTCTCAGGAACTTGGTTGCTGTTGGAAAACACCACGAAACCTAAACAACCTAATGAATATAAGGACGACCCGACTTGTCACCGTTTGCAAGTGATTTTGGCGACACGGATCTGTGCAACACACACACACACATACACTTGCAAATGGAAGTTCCAAAACTTTTCTTGCGAATTAGTGCGATTGAAGGCTAGGTTCTCCGCTCGACTGATCTCCCTCTTCAGAAGCTTCCATACGCAGTTCTTGGTCTCATCAGGTCGCGTCCGTTTCCCTGCAACCACTCGCCTCCCCGATGGCGGCCTTGGACTACTCTGCATTCTCATCCTATTCATCGAGTCCATCTTCCCCCTAATCGTCGCTATGTTTTCACCCTCACTCGCAGAAAAGTGCAAAATAACGGTGCTTGTATGCCGCACTCGATCGCTGAAACCTTGTGTTTCGTGGAGGTTGCCGTAACCCTACTTACAATCACTTATTTTGGTTTCAGAATTTCTAATTATGAATATGTACAAATTTGTATTTTACACCTTTGTATAACACTTTCATTAAAAAACCATACAATACAATATTTTACATATAGACATACGCCAACGATGACTAAGCACCATTTCGCTTACGACTAAATAGGACTTTAAATGGTTACTCTTGGATGATAAATCCAACCCATATATAGATGGAAATAAAATTAGTTGCAAACTAGTCGCAGGTTAGTCGAAGATGACTTGATTAATGTCAGCACGATGTCACAATAATCGTAAATAACAAAAATTTAGTTGCAAAGACTAAATAGTTGCAGGTAGTTGTAAATGTGATGGTCACATATTGGCCTTTTCCTTCTAGTGATGGGACTTTAAATGGTTATTCTTGGATGATAAATTCAACCCATATATAGATGGAAATAAAATTAGTCGCAAATTAGTTGCAGGTTAGTCAAAGATGATTTGACTGATGTCAACACGATGTCACAATAGTCGTAGATAATAAAAATTTAGTTACAAAGACCAAATAGTTGCAAGTAGTAAATGTGATGGTCACATATTGGCCTTTTCCTTCTAGTGACGGCTTGTTCGTAGATTTGATTTCTTTACTATTCAGAACGGACCATAGAGGGGAGCAGTGATTTTGCGTTTTCTAGGCTTTAGTGTGGTGAGGCTTGTAGGGATAGATCCTGACGAGGCTCGAGTAGGAGATATTGCTGTAGAAATAACTCATAGTGGTTTCTACACTCGTGCACAAGTCTGGTTGAAGGTAATCGATGGAGCAAAAGGGTGGGCATCGACCTCAGAATTATAGACCAATTTTTACTTCACCTCCTACCTTGCGTAGGGTGACTACGATCTTTGCAGAAAGGCAGTGTAGTTTGCCGAGGTTGGGGGACATCTAGGTCCCTAAATCTCCTGTATCGCCGAACCACTTTCCTAGATTCTACATCCCTGGTGTAGAAGATCTATTCGAGGTGGGGGATCACATCATCTGAGTGGAGCATGGTGGATCGAGGTCTCGCCTCATAAGTTGGCGAGTATGGCGCGATTCAGAATCAAAGTGGCGATTCCAGCAGGAATTGACAGATGAGCAGTGTTTATCTACCTTTCCCTCCAATTTTGAACCTTTGAGACAAGTGGCTGAGGGAGTCCAGTCGAAATTTAATGTGTAACTCGACATTTATTTTTTTAGGAGTAAGAGCTGAGCTGCAGAGGATAAGAAATTGATGAGTTTGTTGACATCTATTTCGTGTTCGAGGATTGTGTGTTTGTAAGTGGCCTTGCAATTTTTGTCTATTGTTGTTACGTCTCTGCAAGATGACTAGTCCACAAGGAATGGACGAATTGTTCTGGGGATGAGATCATGAAGATGTAAATGATTGGGTGGAACGACTTACCATGGCCGCCGAAGTTCGTGATCTCAATGCTGACAAATTGTTCAAGATCGCCAAGTTGAATTTGCATGGTCGAGCCAAGGAATGGTTTAAGCGGCTGCAGCTGGTGCCAGCCGATTAGAGTGAGATGAGAACACTGATTGTGCAGAAGTACGGGAATGTAGATGCTGATGACATCCGAATGAAGATGGATGCCATCAAGCAAGAACCCAAAGAAAGGGTTCAGAAATATTTTGAACGATGGACAAGTTGTTTCGGAAGGGCAAGATATAAGATATAGAGCAGATGAGGAGATTCCTGGCCAGACTAAGGCTAGAGATCCGAAAGCTATGTGTGGTGAGGACATTTGCAGACATTGAAGAATTGCTTGGAGCTGCAACGGAGGTAGAAAAAGTTCTGGGTGAACTCGAGGAAACATCGTATGAGCCTCTTCAAGAGGAGCAGGAAGAAGAGATGTCGGAGAGCAATGTGGAGAAGCAAGTTACTGCGTTGAACAACACACTCATTTATTTCTTCAAAGGGAATTCGCATGATCCAGCATCATCATCCTCTTCCACTGTCTTTGGAGGATGCCAGCTCTATAAGGGTGGGGACCATATGGCTACTGCCTGTCCGAGGCTAAATGAAGCACGGCCAAAATGTGCAAAGTGCAATATGCCGCATAGGACAGAAAACTATGGTATCAAATGTACCTTATGTACATGATTGGGGCACTCTGAAGATAAATGCTAGAAAAAGCCCAAAGATGGGAAATCAACAACTGGAGCAACGAATTTCTTAGAGGTGTTGCTCAATGATGGAGCAGCGACTAAGCAATAGCTTAACAAGCTGTGTGGAAATGAAAATTTGTTTTCGTACACCCGAGTGCCAAGGAGAAGGACTCTTGTCGATGTAGCACCAAGAGGCGTTGCGCCAATCCCTGAAGCTGAAAGGGAGGGAGTTGGTGTGAGTAGGGACACTTCTGTGAGGTCCAAAATCCTCTCACATTTCATAAAAGGAAAGATTTCTTTATCCCCCATGGAAACCATTCTCATGATTCTTCGCGAGCTGGAGCACCTTGAGAGCTTGGTGAAGTTGGCGAGGAGAAAAAGGGATTCGAAGACCACCGAGAATCAAGTTTCAGTAGTCTCTGCACTCCCATCACTAAGGAAGATCTACGTCAGTAAGACGCATCGAAGCAAAACTCTACACTTGCCTATGGAGATTAGCAATTGCGTGGTTGAAAGATTAGTAGATATAGGAGCATCCATGTTTGTGCTGGCTGCTACTATAGTAAGGGAGTTGGGTATGATGCATCTTGTGACAGGAAATGAGAGTTACAAGACGGCATTGGGAGTGATCACTCGGGCATTGGGCCGGGTTGATGAAATACAAGTTAAAATCGTAGGTATACAATGTGCCATGACTTTCATGGTAATAGACACGGATGGATACGACGTGCTACTTGGATTGGACTTCCTGATGAAGATCGGAACGGTGGTTGATGTGGAATGAGGTCTGAACCAGGTAAGGCATGGGCCTCGTACCAATGTAGAGGTGTTGCCACTGACAATGGTAAATTTGCTGCAGAGGATGAGTGCGGGTATGATGGTGCAAGAAGCGTCGACCACTTGGAAGGATGCACATGTCGATTGAGAAGGTGACGTGGTACTTGATCAGGATTGAGAGACTGTCGACGAAGGGGATGATGTGTCTATCTCGAATTTTGATGATGAAAGTGACGATGGTGAATATTATGACTCGAAATTTAATCAACTAGAACAGATTGATTCAGAAGATGAGTTTGTGGATGCTGAGTTTGAAGAATTGGTAAGCTCAGAAGGATTGTAGGAAATGCTGCGACTAATGTTGTAGGAGCAGGCTGACGAGATCATGACAGAAGAGATCGCAGATGGGGATGATTATGCCGACTGGATCAGGTGGATGTCTGATGTAAAGAAGAGCAGACGGTCTGTGCATGAATCCACACACGATGTGCCATTGTTGTTGCAGCAACACAGTTCCGAACATGACTATGCAATTCCGATGCTACTCCAAACCGTCCAGGTAGAGAATGGCGACTTTGATTACAAGCCCACTGAGAAATTTGCATTGTCCAGCCATTTTGAGATGGGGATTAGGTGGAAGGAGATCTGTGAACGAATCAAGATCAACATCGATTTGGGTGAGCATGGGCAGCAACAACTTTGTGAAATCCTGTAAGATACCAAGACGTCTTTGCTTGGAACAAGGGCAAACTAGGCTGTTGCACCATTGGTGAACATAATATCGACACGCAAGGGTTTCCACCTTACAAAGCATGTCCTGGTCGACTGTCTTACTGGGAGGAAATTGAAGTAAAGAGACAGATCGATGCACTAGTAGATTTGGGTAAGATGAGACCTAGTAACTCTGAATATGCGTGTCGGATGACATTGCCAATAAAGAAAGATGGGAGCAAGCGTTTCTGTGGAGACTATCGACCCCTCAACGCTCAAACGCGTCGAGATATGTTTCCAATGCCACTCGTGGAGGATGTGATTGATCAGCTGGGCAAATCGACATGGTTTACTGCTCTAGACCTGCAATCTGGTTTTTGGCAAATTCGAATGGCTCTAAAGATATGAAGAAGACAGCTTTGATCACCAAGACCGGATTGTACGATTAGATAGTTATGCCATTCGGACTCAAGAATGCAATGAGTACATTCATTCAAACTATGTCAGAAGTCTTTAAGGACTTGGGAAGCAAGTTTCTAAAGGTGTTCCTTGACGACCTCAATGTGCATAGTGAGAGCTGGGGGGAGCACCTTCAGCATTTGGATGCAGTGTTCTGCAAACTCAGGGAAGTGAATTTAAAGCTTAACCCCAGCAAGTGTTGTTTTGTTGTTAAGACTATCACTTTTCTAGGTCATGTGGTGAGTAAGGAGGGTATCCGACCCGATCCTGGAAAAATTGAAGCGGTGTTGCATTTCCCAACACCAAAGAATGTCACAAGCGTCAGATCATTCTTAGGTCTGACAGGTTACTACCGAAAGTATGTTAAAGGCTATTCGAAATTGGCAGGTCCTTTATTTGAATTAATAAGGAAGGACGTTGCATTTGTATGGGATGTGGACTATGAATAGGCATACCAGGCGTTGAAGGTAGCATTGGTGGACGCGCCTGTACTCACACGACCAAATTTTAAGCAAACCTTCTGGCTGGACGTGGATTGGTCGCCCAAAGGTGTTGGAGCCATACTGTCACAGAAAGAAGGGAAGTTTGAGATAGTAGTGGCGTATGCTAGCAAGAGCCTGACTGAGGCACAGAGGAGATTCCATCCAATGGAAGGGGAATGCTACGCTCTGATTTGGGGTGTGATGCATTTCAGATAATACTTGCACATGAAGCACTTCATCCTACGTACAGATCACAAACCACTAGAGTGGTTAGTGACTGTATCTGATGCACATGGTAGGAGAGGCAGGTGGGTTGGCATGTTGCAAGACTTTAGTTTCAAAATAGTACACAAACCAGGACTCAGGCACACGAATGTTGATGCCTTGAGTAGGAACCCAGTTGGATCAGCTGTTGATGACGATGATTTCGGTGAAGAGATCCAAGACATTGCAGGTGCTCAAGTTGATGTACCTGGAGGAGAGGGAGAGCTTCTCTGTTTTCTGACAGGTGAAGAAACAGAATGGATGGGTGTCAAGAGAAAGGACAGAAGATTGGTACGGCATAATGCCTGTTGCTTTGGTATCAACCACTGGAAATGTGTCAGCAACCATTAGCTGTATATGCTTGACGTTGCATCAAAAGAAGACCTATCTGAGGAGTCTATCCCAGGTGAAGAAGCGGTGCCAACGGGCGATAAACCTGTACAGCACAAGGAAGCGCGAATGGTGCTGAAGAGAAGAAGACCCCAATATTTTGACAAGCAACAGCAATTAGACTTAGTTTTGGCAGTTCAAGAACTGTTTGAGTTTGGGGACCATGAATTGAGTCCTACAAGACCTGATGATGAGGAAGACCACGGAGTGAAGACGAATTGCGTTGACATCTGGGAGGATACCGAGTGTTTAATGCTGTTGAAGGAAGGTGTACTGTCTGATGCAGTGGACCTTGAGGAGAGCAAGAGGATTAGGAAGAGGGCAAGCAACTATTGTTGGAAGGAGCAGAAGCTTTTCTTCAAAGCGTTGCTTGTGCCCAAACTTGAGGAGAGGGTGTCTCTGGTGAGACAAATGCATGAAAATCTAGGGCATTTCGGGGAACAACGGACGTTGGCAGAAATTCGACGAAGGTACTTTTGGCACAATCGAACTGCAGATGTTAAAACTATGGTCAGAGGGTGCCAACAGTGCTAATTGGTGAGGAGCTCAGGTAGCATCCGATCAGGAGATGAGCAATTAAAGAGCATTCTCGTTTGTGATTTGTTCCATCGAGTTGCACTGGACACTGCATGGCCATTGCCTGAAACTAAATTAGGCAATAAATATATTCTGGTGGCCATCGACCACTATTCTAAGTGGTGCGAAGCAAAGGCGGTTGCTGATCATGGAGCTAAAACGACAGCCAGGTTTTTGGAGGATGACATAATTTGTAGGTATGGAGTTCCCAAATTCGTACTGGCTAACAATGGGGGGGAGTGGGCTGCAGAGTTCGACGTGATGTGTAGGGACTATGCAATCCAACACCAACGCACTGCACCCCAATGGCCTTAGTGCAATGGGATGGCTAAGCGCATGATTAAGACCATCAAGCATGGCATAACCGTGCTTGCTACTACTCCTGCCAACACGGATTGTTGGGATGAGCAGTTGGCGAAGGTTCTGTTTGGGTACCGATGTGGAATCCAAATGAGTATTAAATTCTCTCCATTCATGATCCTTATTGGTCGCACACCACGTTTGAGGGCAGACAACTACTTGCAGGCCCTGACTACTAAAACTGACGATGGTGTTGATATGGAAGATGCTGCAACTAAGTTTCTGCAGAAAGTGGAATTCATTGCAAGCATCCATAACAACGTTTTGCTCAATGTGGGGCAAGCTTAGAAGCAACAAAAGAAAGTCTATGCTGCTAGGAGAGGTAAGCATTTGTTTGAAGGTTGATTGCAGGTCATACGATGGTGAAGATGAAGAAGCCATGGAAAAAAAGAGCTCTGACTGCAAGTTGGGAGGGCCCTTACCAATTCATTGGACATACATATGGAAAGGGGAACCTCAATTTTGAGGAAGGCTGTCAACTATGCATCATCCAACATGCCGATGGTCACTAATGGGAGAGATCTCGTCGAGACCTCCAGATCTTTTATGCCCCACCAGACTAGATGGAGCTGAGGGACTCAGATGTTTAAGAAGGGAAGGGTTACATATGTAATGCGAAATTAGGTCGTCGTGCATATCTAGTCGTTGGCTTATTTTGAGGTGTAGATTGCATTATCAGTCGTCATCTTATTGCGGTGCCCCATTACTACTGCATGGAATTGCATGGGTTGTTTGGTCTTTGTTGGTGTGCTGAGTGGTTCAGGAAAATTGGCGACTAGAAATAATAAAGAGGTATGGAGCCGAATTGATGAAGAGGAGCAAGTAATGGCGGCTGACGGGGGGAGCTGGATACAACGGAGTAGGAGGATTTTCGAGAGGCTTTAGAAGGAAGCTAAAGAATGTCTGGTGGGAAAATGGTGGCTCTAAAAATAATGAGTACAGATTCAAGAAGGTAGGCAGGGTAGAATGGGAGTGATAGTAGTGAGCGAAGTAGAGGAATGGACAGTTTTGTAGCTCAATGAAAAAAACCAAGAAGTCTGATTTTGGTAAGGAAGATAATTTTGGCAAGATGATCAGCTGATTTTTGGAAATCCAGGAGGCAGAGGATTGGGATCTTTGAGAAACATAGTGAGGAGAGGTTCTGTTAGCTAGGAGAGCTTGGCTGAATGCTAGAACTTTCCGCTGCGCTTGGTACCTGGCCAAGCTGCTATAGAGGAATTCGAGAAAGAAAGACTAGACAGCACTGGGAGTCTGGTGTTTTGTGAACATTTGATGGAAATCAGGCTTGTGCTTTCGGGCAATGTATATAGTTTGTAATGCAAGAGTTTCCTTTACTGGCATTTGTGTGAATGGGCGAGGCAGTAAATGGATGATGTGAAATCTGCCCAGTTGTTGTGTGGAAGCAAAACACTTGTGCATTTCTGATCTCGTGATGTGTGTTTGGAAGAGTCAGTAGGCAGTTAGCGTGCTGTGGAAGATCAGAGGTTTGAATTGTGTGTAGAATATCAGGAAAACATGGACGCTTAGGGTCGCGCAGGCAGTCAGTGTGCTGTGTGATTTCGGACCCTTTCTTTTTGGTTACATCCTATTCTAAAAATAATTTCTTGTCAACAAAGCCTTGTCCCCATAGGATTTAAGAAAACCAAAATTGTCTAACATAAAAGTTACAACATCCATTAGAATCATGTATTTACTCTCTACAACCCCATTTTGTTAATGTATGGAATCACTAGAAGAATTTTTTTTGTTTACAACCAATTTTTGTAACTAATAAATGTTGTTTGCAATCATTTTGGTTGCAAACCATAGTTTTTCTTCTAGTGAATTGAATATTTCATTTTGGCAAAATTGATGAAATTTGGATATTTATAAATATATAAATATAAATATATATTTGTATATTATTATATATTTGTAACATATTCTTTTTTATTATATATTCTTAAATTTAATTTAGAATGACAATTTTCGTTTCAACAATTGTTTATGTATCTTGAAAATATCAAACATTTTATATGTATGTTTAAGAAGAGAAAAAATTGGATATTTATAAATATCATTTATTTATCTTGTATTAAAGTTACAAACTATTTTGAACCATTACGTGTTATTTATATCAATTCACATATATCCGAATGGACAATACTTAGTAGATCACTACCTTGCATTCATTTTTCATCAAGGAATTTTTCTCTATGTTGTTCATTTAATAAGCAAGCTCTACCTGGAAATTAATAGGGTTTTTATATCACAAGGTTTTAATCCTCCAACCATGTTGTTGCCTTATAACTATTTCATTCAATTATGATTGATACGGTGAAACTTGTGGTGCCATAAATCAACTTTAATATTCAATTCAACAACTAAATGTACTAATCTAGCATGTGCCATTGGCCCAAATATGAATCATTTCCCAATTCCCCATAATTGAATTGAATGGTAGACCTGCAAGTTTGACCAAGTTTTCAACTAATTTTTCCTTCCAAAACCTATATTTTTGGAATTTTTTTGAATTTTTAATGACAAAAGTCAGCTAAAACTCAAATTTTCCCACATCCTCAATCCAATATTATGAAATATATTTTGTTAAATCCTAATCATCAATACCTTTCAAACAACACCCACAACACCTCCCAACTCCTCTAAAAAGCTCAGTTATGATTTAATTTAATTTTCAATGAAAAAACTTCATTCAATATTCAAAAACTTCTACACTGCAAGTCCAAAGGTCATAGAACCAAGTTGATGCACCCCTCCTCCTTGAGAGCTTTCCAAAGAGACTAAAAATGTGACTCCAAGCACCTTAGTTTGGTGGATCTCATAGCTAGAAACAAAACAAAACAAGCAAAGTACCTTCCTTCATAGATAGGATGTACCATGGATATTTGTTGATTCACTATTAAGTGTTTAATTCAATGTATAGGTCATTTTAAACACACAATTAACAATAATTTAGCTCATTTTGCACTTGTTAAAGTGCAATAATCTTTTTTAATAATTAACTTTCCATGAGCTAAATCAAATTGTTTAATGTAAAAAACCATTAAACCAAATACATGGAGTTCTTTGGGAATTTGTTTTTCTTCCTCCAATATTTAACATAATAGAAATATCTCCATAGCCACAAATTTGATGTGTTTTACCATCTCCTAGGTATACCACTTGACTTGTGTTCAAATTTTCATAAGAGGTAAATGTGTTCATTTCAAGAGCCATATGAATAACACCAATGTTTATCTACCAAGTTGGATTTTTGCCATTCTTAATTATTAAAACCACCACATACAATTTGTTACTCCTAATTATTATATTGCATTTCTTTGCTCTAGTAGTTAATTTCTATAACTTTTATAACAAAAAACTTAATTACATGCCTTAATAACATGTATCAAATTTTTGCAATAAAAACGTTTTATTTTTTTATTTTTAGTCAAATCTCCTCCATCTTGTTGTGTATTCTCAAAAAATGGTGTTCTCTTCATGTGATTAGCTTCTTGTTCACAAACAATGTCATGGAAGAATCCATTGTTGATGCAAGGGTCTTCATCATTATTTCTTCTTGAAACAATTAGGTGTTCTCTTAATGAACCCAAAGTAACATTTTGTTGTCTTCTCAAAAACACAACGAATCTCCTATATGATATATGCAACTTTGCATTTATAAGGACGATAATGCAAACTATGCATATGTCACATACTATTTCTTCACCATTAATAGGTAACTAAATTGTAGAAAATGGATTAAGAAAAATTCAAAACATGTGTGTGTTTCGTCACACTTTTAGATTCTTTCATTTTCAAACATGTATGTAATGGATCTTTCAAATACATGTGTGTCATTGCATCTGGTGCTTCAAAGAGGTTACATAATTTTCTCCAAGATAAAGTGGAAGTGTCACATGTTTTTACATGAGACACAATGTTATTATCTAAACAATTACTAATGATTGAAAAAACAAGAGAAATTATATTCTCCCAATCCTAAATACTACTAACATGTTTAACAAATAATGGTGGTGCACCAACAATAAATGCAAGCTTGGCCTTGATCCCAATTGACTATTTGTCCAAAGTGCAAATAACCACTTGATAAATATACCAAGTGAGGTTACAAAAAAGTTTTTACCAAAACAAATTTCAATAAGCGGTGAAAATTTATCAAAGTTATTTGAAGCATCAATCTAATTATGTTGTAGAAATATCACTAATAATGTATATTGATCAAGTATATCTAAAAATATTTACAATTGAAATCAAAGATGAAGGAAAAAAAAATGTTGAATCATTTTTTGGGGGCAAAGGTACTTTTTTATTTCAAATGGAAGAAAATCCATTTGAACACATTTGATCATTTCGAAGGGTGATCTTCCATAGAATGCTTTAAAAATATGAAAAAAAAAGATTGTATAAAAAAAACAAACCGTAAATATTAAAGGAAACTTGTTGATACCATTTAATTTTGAAAGATGATCAAAATAGTCAATGATCTTTTGATAAATGTTGTGTTGAGCTTGAGGATGGTTGGTACCTTTACCAAATGTCAACGTTCCAAAATGTTTTTATAATGTATCTACCATATATATATAGAATATATAATTATGTAGTTGAGTATAGACAATTTTGTTATCAAAACATGAAGGATTTTATTGTAAAAAAAGTTATCATCCTAAGCATAATTTTTTTGTGTGATTTTTCACCCCCAAGTTCATGCCTTCTACATCAATTGTAACTACTATCACAATGAATGAAGTAGAATGTACATCCCAAATTATGTTTTTCATTTGTTATAGGTTGCTAACTCATGGAGATTTCATGGTTCTTCCCTCAAAGCACACAAGGTCTTGAACAAAACTCCAAAATGAGAACAAATTTTTATTTGGAAATACTAGAAACGTGTTGATGTATGATTAAATTGAATTTGATGCAAATTTGTTGCAACTTACAAGAGTTTGAAATCCAACCATTGCATGTATGTTGAACATTGAACAAATGCATTACAATACATGACATGTAAATGGTTGGAATATATACTAGTGAAGGAAGTATGAAAGCATGTGCATCTTGTGCAACATGATTTACTTCTAGAAACTAAGTGATAAAGTTGAAAAAATTAAACATGAGTGGAAACATTAACTATACAACATCAACCTTACACATATTTAAAGCTTATAGTTCAATAAAAGATTGATGTCAATGCTTTGGGGATATTTTGAGGACTAAAAGCAAATCAATTGGGTCTTTAGTAAAAATTTTACAATTAATATGCATGTTTAACACTTTTGAAATGTGATATGTTTGATTTGGAAATATTATGTTAACAAGTATTGTATAGGGTGAAAATTTATGTTAAAGATGAAGAAAATAGTTATTACATTTTTCATAACCAAATTTGAACTTATAGATGAATATAAATCAAATAACCCCTTCAAGCCATGAAATCTTTGATAGGCTCCTTCATTATTTGTGTCTTCCTTTTAGTATTTAACAAAAAAAGTAGGCTTAATACAATTGAAGTAAACCAACATCTTTTTTAGTAGGTGAAGCCAATACTTTCACCTTTTTTTATCAAGGCTTTTAAGCAATTATAATTAGCATAACAATGTAAAAGTTTGGACTTGAAAACCCTAATCTAATCTTAAGACAAGAAATGTATAATTTTTAGAGCAATGTGAAAGAAATTTGGGGTTTTAATTACAGTAACAATGTAGGTTATGTTTCATTCAAGGTAACTTGTGATGAACATTCCTATCTTCCAGCCATTGAACCTCTTTTTCCTTGTTAGAAATTGCCTTCAATGTTGATGTCCAACTTTATAAAACTCCCATCCAAGGTAAGTCTCTCCCATGGAATATCTATGTTTTTGCTAGAGAAATCACATATTAAAATGGATATTAATCAATAAGGGGAAAGATGTTCACATAATAACATATGAACCTTTAAACATATAGATCAAAATGACATTGTGGATCTTTAATGAGATTAATTGCGTGTATTATACATGAGCACTATCAATACTCTCTTGTTTCCAAGTGTCCAAGCAATTGGAGGAGCTAAGCCTAGAACATGAACACATGAAGAACCATAACATTTAAGGTCTAGAATGGAGGTTGCACACATTAGGATGTTCGAATGTCATCCCTTCCAAAGATTGACTAGAAGCAAAGGCTAATGACGAGTGTTCATGTGCACCATTGAAAGATGCAATACATGCCACAAAGTTGACAAAAATGTGGATTTCAAGGTTTAAAGGATTAATCCCAAGGTTTGTTGTAACACATAGGGTAATAATGGTGCACAACACCCCATGCAATTAGGCACTAGTTTGCATTGTGCTAATAACACATTAAAATCAATGTGTAGCCATTAAAAAGTTACAAATCCCCTTTCTTGGAGGAAAAGAGCTTTGGCGGTGAAAACTTGAATCAAATTGGAATAAACTGTATGATAGCTTCACTCAACGAGGGCTAAATGAAACCACAAGAAAGGGGTATCATGATAGTATATGGTATATTAGAATACAATGCCATATTCCTACAATTCTATTCATGGAATGATGAGCTCGTCAATAAATTAAAATATGCCAAACATATGCACCGGTAATTGGGGGTTTTGAACTTTACACATGTTGTAAATAAGTGTCACATTCTTGTGATCATCGAATGAAAATGATTTGATAGTGTAATCACAATTGATTGTTAAACCTAGAAACCATGATTATTTTATTTTATTTTTGAAACATAATTGACACTAAAAGAAGAGAAACCTTAAACTAATAAAATCTCAATCATATGTAAAGTTAGTTTGTTAATATTTTTGCAAATCTTAGATATTTATGTATCCAATAATCTAAGGATAAATTAAATGATGCAAGTTGAATTATAAAAACAATATTGCCATGGAAACATTAAACTTGACTAAAATATGTTTTTAGCTTAAATGAAAATTAGATATGTAAAACAGCACTAGTTGCATTTAATTGGGAACCCTTTGGGACCACATGCCTTTTAAATATTAAAATCAAATTATATTTTCCAACAATACATTTTTTGAAATTAGTTTTGGCTTATTAAGTATTTAAAGGTTCAACATCTATAAGCCAAACATAGGCCAAACATCTAGTTAAAATGTTCAAGTTTTATGGAACCATATTAATTTATATTATCCTAGTGGAGGTCATAATTTGAAGTCCAAAATCAAGTTATAAGGAGCCATTACAATTTTGCTACTAGGAAAGAAAAAAGGCAATAACCCATCATATACTATTATAATTAGAAGGTTTATAATTTACGTGCAACTATATGCAAAAATGTATTCTTTCATTTTCAAATATATCATCATTTGATAAGCTTATATCTAAGGTATATAAAAATCTATGAACACAAAATTTTCCATTGGTATTGTAATGGGTGTCTAAGAATTCCTAAAAAAGATTTTGTATCCCACAAGGATGGATGTTAACTTGATTAAAATGTTTGTTTGAAAAAATGGGCATCATTTCAACATTTATTGTGTTATGTCCAACAATTAATTGAAATATTTAATTAGAAAATTTAAACATGACCATATGCCCAAAGCCATTTGGAAAAAAGATTCAATGCTCCTATAGTGCCTACTACATACTTATGTGTCAAATACGAAGTGTAACACATTATTAAACAAGAGCTAATCATCATAACCAAGGCCAATTTTTGAAATATTAACAAAGGTCAACTTTTGAAAGGATTCCAATTAATATGTACACTTATATACACTTAGATTATAAAATTGTTTTTTTTCGTTTAATAAACATCTAATTTTTCATCTACACAAAACACACACGTTGCCAAGTTGTATGACAACACATTAAAAATAATTGTGAAACTTTGAGTCTATGGACCTAATGGAATACCTTTCCACATTAACAAAAAGGATAAACGAATGATATGGACAAATGTTACATTGAGTATACATGTTGAGTGTAATCATATAAATAAATATGCAAATCACATCCATTTGAAAGTGGAGCCAAATCTTTTCCATAATATGTTGAAATATACTTGAATTGATGTGGGAATATATTGCATGCCTTTCTTTTTGTTCAATCCTTCAAAAAGTTGTAGAACTTCTTGGATTCTTGGTCTTTGATTTGGATCTTCCTATAAGAAACAAATGTCATAAAAGTTAGATGTTTATTATGTAATAGTTATACATTATAACCAAACCATGGCAAAATGTTCAAATAAATGGGATTACATGTTCATGTCTCAATTTGCAATCACACAATTTGAACATGTATCCTTAAAAAAAGAATGTTGAAACCAACTTATATTTGTATTTAACAACATAATTTTATTGGCTTTGAAAGTAATATATTCCTTTGAACTATACATATCAATCACGCAAATGGTCTAAAATAATTCCAAGTGAAATTGAATGTACCATTTTCATGCATAAACTTTATTAGAAAGTTTTACATTCAGTGGACAATCTAGTTCAATTTACTTCTAATTGTTTCAAGTACTACATTGAATCCATGATTTGGGCTTTTAAAATTTGCTTGACAACAAAATTGAATGACACGAATAAAACATTTGGCAGAAAAATTACCTTGATGCACTGAAGGGAAATTTGCAACAATGATTTGGCTTCATTGCGATCAAACCCAATGATTGAATTATTGATTACAACATTGAAAATTTGTTGAAATCCATTTTCTTCCACATGAACCTTTTGTGCCCATTGGATAAATTTGTGAATGTAAACTTCATTTCCATTTAAAATGAATGGTGATCCATTCACAAGTTGAATCAACAAGACTCCAAAGCTATACACATCACTCTTTGTTGATGTTTGTTTTTTTTCAAGAATTTATGGTGCCATATATCCACATGTTCCTGGTGTAGAAGTTGAAGCTAATTGCATCTGAATTTGAAATTTCCAAACAAATCAATAATTTCAACATGTGTCACATGCATTGAATATACATGTTGAAGTTCATAAAACCCACACCCAAGATCTAATCCAATACCAAATAGGAACCCAAATTCATTTTTGAACCTTTTTCAATCACAAAAGTTCTAATCCTTGTGTCATTAGTTATGCACACATAAAAAGAAAATTTGTAATCTAAAATGTAATTTCATGAATTATTACATTAAGTGTTTCTCAAATATTCATTTTAGATTGTGAATGTTTATCATATTTGTTCCATGACCTATAATAATGTAAATATGAAATTAACAAATTGTGCCCAAAAGGAGTGTTCAAATTTGCAATGTTCACAATCGCACTAAGATATAATGTGCATGCACATAACCAATAAAAAAAAAGTCGTGGGGCACATACCACATCTTCATCCTTGCCATCTAAAATTTTTGCCAAACCAAAATCACCCAACTTTGGGGTATAATCTTGATCCAAAAGAATATTTTGTGGTTTGATGTCAAGATGGACAATGATTGGATTACATTTATGCAAGTGTGCCAATCCTTGAGCAACCCCTATAATAATGTGCACTCGTCGATCCCAATCCAAAAGGTTGTCCTCATAAAGCCATTTGTCAAGAGATAAATTTGAAATGTATTCATACACCAACATATGTTTTGAGCCTTTGATACAATAGCCCAAAAGACGAACCAAATTGATATGTTGAATTGATCCCAAAGTGCGCACTTCAGATATGAAAGATTTTTTTGCACCTTCATTGTGGGAGCCACTCTTTTTTAAAACTTTAATTGCAATCTTCGTGTCTTTCCAACAACTTTGATACACCTCACCAAAGGCTCCTTTCCCCAAACTTGTTCCAAAATTCAATTCATTATATGTAAAAGATTTAATACTTGAATTGAATGGCAACAATTTTATTGTGGGTTGGTATTCTTTTAACATCCATTTCAACCATTTTTGAATTTGTAATATCAAATGATCATTTGGTTGAAGAACATCAGCCTTGTCAAAGTCCTCCAAGGCTCCTTGATAATCCTCCAACATGTATTTGACATCTCCACGATTCCCCAAGGTGCATGCATCGTTTGGTTGAAGAACATCAGCCTTGTCAAGGTCCTCCAAGGCTCCTTGATATTCTTTCAACATGTATTTGACATCTCCACGACTTTTCAAGGTGAATGCATCGTTTGGTTGAAGAACATCAGCCTTGTCAAGGTCCTCCAAGGCTCCTTGATATTCTTTCACCATGCATTTGACTTTTCCACGAATCTTCAAGGTGTGTGCATCGTTTGGTTGAAGAACATTAGCCGTGTCAAGGTCCTCCAAGGCTCCTTGATATTCTTTCACCATGCATTTGACTTTTCCACGAATCTTCAAGGTGTCTGCATCGTTTGGTTGAAGAACATAAGCCGTGTCAAGGTCCTCCAAGGCTCCTTGATATTCTTTCAACATGTATTTGACATCTCCACGACTTGTCAAGGTGAATGCATCGTTTGGTTGAAGAACATCAGCCTTGTCAAGGTCCTCCAAGGCTCCTTGATATTCTTTCACCATGCATTTGACATCTCCACGACTTGTCAAGGTGAATGCATCGTTTGGTTGAAGAACATCAGCCTTGTCAAGGTCCTCCAAGGCTCCTTGATATTCTTTCACCATGCATTTGACTTTTCCACGAATCTTCAAGGTGTATGCATCGTTTGGTTGAAAAACATTAGCCGTGTCAAGGTCCTCCAAGGCTCCTTGATACTCTTTCAACAACCTTTTCACATCTCCACGACTTGTCAAGGTGAATGCATCGTTTGGTTGAAGAACATCAGCCTTGTCAAGGTCCTCCAAGGCTCCTTGATATTCTTTCACCATGCATTTGACTTTTCCACGAATCTTCAAGGTGTCTGCATCGTTTGGTTGAAGAACATTAGCCGTGTCAAGGTCCTCCAAGGCTCCTTGATATTCTTTCACCATGCATTTGACATTTCCACGAATCTTCAAGGTGTCTGCATCGTTTGGTTGAAGAACATTAGCCGTGTCAAGGTCCTCCAAGGCTCCTTGATACTCTTTCAACAACCTTTTCACATCTCCACGACTTGTCAAGGTGAATGCATCGTTTGGTTGAAGAACATCAGCCTTGTCAAGGTCCTCCAAGGCTCCTTGATATTCTTTCAACATGTATTTGACATCTCCACGACTTGTCAAGGTGAATGCATCGTTTGGTTGAAGAACATTAGCCGTGTCAAGGTCCTCCAAGGCTCCTTGATATTCTTTCACCATGCATTTGACATTTCCACGAATCTTCAAGGTGTATGCATTGTTTGGTTGAAGAACATTAGCCGTGTCAAGGTCCTCCAAGGCTCCTTGATATTCTTTCAACATGTATTTGACATCTCCACGACTTGTCAAGGTGAATGCATCGTTTGGTTGAAGAACATCAGCCTTGTCAAGGTCCTCCAAGGCTCCTTGATATTCTTTCACCATGCATTTGACTTTTCCACGAATCTTCAAGGTGTATGCATCGTTTGGTTGAAAAACATTAGCCGTGTCAAGGTCCTCCAAGGCTCCTTGATACTCTTTCAACAACCTTTTCACATCTCCACGACTTGTCAAGGTGAATGCATCGTTTGGTTGAAGAACATCAGCCTTGTCAAGGTCCTCCAAGGCTCCTTGATATTCTTTCACCATGCATTTGACTTTTCCACGAATCTTCAAGGTGTCTGCATCGTTTGGTTGAAGAACATTAGCCGTGTCAAGGTCCTCCAAGGCTCCTTGATATTCTTTCACCATGCATTTGACATTTCCACGAATCTTCAAGGTGTCTGCATCGTTTGGTTGAAGAACATTAGCCGTGTCAAGGTCCTCCAAGGCTCCTTGATACTCTTTCAACAACCTTTTCACATCTCCACGACTTGTCAAGGTGAATGCATCGTTTGGTTGAAGAACATCAGCCTTGTCAAGGTCCTCCAAGGCTCCTTGATATTCTTTCAACATGTATTTGACATCTCCACGACTTGTCAAGGTGAATGCATCGTTTGGTTGAAGAACATTAGCCGTGTCAAGGTCCTCCAAGGCTCCTTGATATTCTTTCACCATGCATTTGACATTTCCACGAATCTTCAAGGTGTATGCATTGTTTGGTTGAAGAACATTAGCCGTGTCAAGGTCCTCCAAGGCTCCTTGATATTCTTTCAACATGTATTTGACATCTCCACGACTTGTCAAGGTGAATGCATCGTTTGGTTGAAGAACATCAGCCTTGTCAAGGTCCTCCAAGGCTCCTTGATATTCTTTCACCATGCATTTGACTTTTCCACGAATCTTCAAGGTGTATGCATCGTTTGGTTGAAAAACATTAGCCGTGTCAAGGTCCTCCAAGGCTCCTTGATACTCTTTCAACAACCTTTTCACATCTCCACGACTTGTCAAGGTGAATGCATCGTTTGGTTGAAGAACATCAGCCTTGTCAAGGTCCTCCAAGGCTCCTTGATATTCTTTCAACATGTATTTGACATCTCCACGACTTGTCAAGGTGAATGCATCGTTTGGTTGAAGAACATCAGCCTTGTCAAGGTCCTCCAAAGCTATTTGATAATGTTTCAACATCCTTTTAACAACACGATGCACTTTTCGTTTAGTAAACATAAATTTTGTTATAATCCACAAAGGTTCATTAATAATCATACAACGGTTTTTTGAGATTTTCATGAGTGTTATTTACATGAATTCATTGTTTAGTTCATGAACACTAGTGTTGTGAAAGTCTTCCATGGCTTCTTCATAAGCTTTCCACTTATCAACAACATGGAATAATGGAAATAGAAAAAGATCATATAGTTATCAATAATTTTAGCATGAAATAAAACATTTGTGATAGAGAGAATTTGTTTTATAAATTTCCACCAAGCCTATGTCACTTTGTACTTTCATACATATTTGAAATGTAATTATCACCTGCACAATGAATGGCATAAATAATTTTTATCATTGATGATTATTCCACTTGCTTTAAAGAATGCGGTTTGTTAAAATAAACATTTCATTACATTATGCAATATGTTCAATTCAATAAACCCAGGTAAATGATGTGCATCCTAATTTATGTTTTTTTTCAATTTTTTGATTGAACTAAGGTGGCAAGCATCCCTAGGTAAATTTTGATTAAACTAGTGGCATTATTTCAAAAAATTCTTCAAATTGTAACTAATAGGCATAAATGTAATAACAACTTTTGGAATTTAAAAAAAAACACTTTTAGTGAAACAATTTCCAGAAAAAATAATTTGCAACAAAATAATCCATATGTAAGAAAAAATGTGTTGCATTTTGTTGATTTTTTGCCAAAAAAATTGATTGATCATAATTTTGTATCATGTGCTACCATTAAAATCTCTCTTCTTATTCCCCCATCAAGCATTTTAATGTTTATAAAATTTATTTGGTTTAAACATAAATTGGTAAATGATAAATTACAAAGAAAAAATTGTTGAATAATGTAAAACATACATTAATCTCGTTAGTTCTCATGTTCATCTTTCATTTCAGTGTGCTTTGAATGACAAACTTGATCATTGCCAAAAATATTAGTGCACAACTCCATCATGTGCATAATTACATGCATATGCACAAACCTTGTCCAACATTATTGTTGCTTTAGTCCATTCGTTGAATGGAATTCTTTCTTTGGCAAACATTATTATAGTAGTATTCCATATATGCAAAATTCATGACTTTTAATTGTTATAAAACTACTTGCAATAGCTAGATGATGTGAGTCCCACTTTTGTTCAAATTAAACTCTCTAGTATAACCCCATGTGAAACTTAGGAATATCGTGTTCATGTTTTAATTACTCAATGCTTGAGCTTTGAAACAAATTCCATTCATCACAACCTTCAATACCTTTGAATAAGAACATACACATAATTTTGATGTTGCAAAACATATTGAGTTTGAATGATAAATGTTTATGTGTGAAGCACATACCTACAAGTTTTGGGAAATTGCAAAAGATGTGACACTTGAATGACCTTGATAGTTTTTGTTGTCCTTTTGTGTTGGTTGCTAGCCCGACAAAATGCATGTGATCACTCTGGGAATTAAGAAAAGCACCAAGTTAACCCACCTTAATAGAAAATAAGAGTAGATGAGCCTTTGTGCAAATTTGAATCATTATATAATCGTTACTCTAGCTTGAATATTCATGACACTATTAATGCTTTCAAAGACATGGAACCTAAGTTTTGGTGTTTGAGACATCCTAGGTTTCGCATTAAAGACATGATAATATGTGAGATGAATTGCATGTGACAATTGGATGATGAATACTCTTGTTGTTGCATTGAGCCACAAAACCCTATTCATGTATGCAACAGCAATAGAAGCTCTACAACAAGCGCAATAGAAGCTCTGCAACAAGCCCAACAAGGGAACTGACCTTGATAAAAATTTGTAGCAAGCTCTTGGATGTAAATCTGAGCCAAGGTAGAATTAGTCCATTGGATTCCTTCTAGGATGGTGCATAGCTTGTGCCATAATTGTCACGCGTTAAAGTTTTCCGTGCACCCGCTCAGAAGTTTACTAGGGAAAATATTATTGCAGCTAGATGCTTTGCTGACTTTTCTCTTGTCATGTTGTGCTTTCACACTGCTCAAGATTGAAAGTCTTTAATAAAGTAATGCAATCCCCGCGTGAGTACGGTGGCCACAGTAAACCAGCACCCACCGGTGCACCATCCACTGGATGCCCGTTATGACTCAGTTGTGGATGATCCTCAACTGAGTTACTACCTGGTCTCATCTTGGTAAGCCATTCAATAAGAAGTAGGTTTAGCCTATAGACAGGTAGGTTAAAAAGTAGCGGACTACTATGTAAGTAGATAGATGGTACATATTAGGTAGGACTGTTTTTACTACCTACCTAGTTGGTAGGTAGTTAATAAAGCAAGTGAGCCAACCACCGTGGTTAGCTAGGGAACTGGAATCCAATGGAAAACTGTTTCCTCATCACCTATCATCCATTCTTGATGGTACACTGGTGGGTGCTGGTTAACAGTGGCCACGTTCTAGACCTGCAACTTCCTGTGGTCACTGATTTTTTGGGCTTTCACATAATGGAGGCACCTGGTCATTGATGGACTGCGCCGACCATGTGTCAGCAAATAAAGGTGAGGCCAGTTAGCAGTCCTTAGTCAGAACCAGGGTTTTTTTTTTCAAATTCCTCAGGTAAGTGCATTGGCGAGGATCCCCAGCTTTAATTCGCATTAAATGGCGACTGCCCTACGCGGACAGGAGAGTTTTTTCTGGAGCCTGCATAAATCTAGGCGAGCTACACGAGCTCACTGTATAAATCTGGCGAATTATATATATATTTCTGAAAAATACGGCGATGTTTTTGAATTTTTAAAAAAAATCCTTTGTATAGGTCGCACTGGGCTTTTTTCTCTGGGTCAGTCAGTTGGCGAAATTTCGCCCAAAAGCAAACACTGGTCAGAACTCTCCTCTTATATAGATTATTACATCAACTACCAGTGGGTACCCGTGAACTTCGGGCACTGTGAAGTCGATTTGTTTTTTGTTTTTTCCTCCGGAATTTTGGGGGAATTAAAACAAAACAAAAGCGCCAAAGTCGCCATATTTACAGAATTTGTTCTGGGAGATCCCAAAAAAACACAAAGAGGATTTTATGAAATTTTTATTTTCTCGTCTCACCTTTCAGCCAATTTTCACCAAGCTATGATTTTCTTTTTTTTTCTGTTTTTTCTTTTTCTTTTCTTGAAGGATTTTTTTTTGTTCTTCTTTCCTCGAACAGATTCAAGCCAAAAATCCTATATAAATAAACTTTAGAAAGAAAAGACATAACCTCATAATAATGATTCCATTTTTTAATT
This sequence comes from Sphagnum tenellum, assembly GCA_963921925.1. NCBI lineage: Eukaryota > Viridiplantae > Streptophyta > Sphagnopsida > Sphagnales > Sphagnaceae > Sphagnum > Sphagnum tenellum. The sequence goes on from OY998155.1 coordinate 4,140,351, forward strand.
TCGAAATACACCAAAAAAAAATCAAGAAAAAAAAGCTATATATACATGTATATATAGACTTTTAAATATTTCTCTATTATTAAATAATAATATTATTTATTAGTAGTAATAATTATACATGTTTTACAAACTACAACTTCTTCAGTGTTGTGGTAGAATATTCATTTATATATCATTTATTTTCATAATTACTCGAAGGATATTATTATTATTATTATATTGGTTTGCTGATTTCTTATCATTTCTTTTGGAAAATTATAAAAAATCATCAATAAAAAAAGCTAATTATTTTATTCTGTATAAATACAAATATCTTAAAATTCGTTGATTTGCTTGTTGGTTTGAGTGTGAGGTTTGCATTTTAAATTTAAAAAACCTTCACAAACGCTTGGAATACTGGCGAACTAAATTCAGAATATTTTTGTAACCTCAATCAATTTGACTTTTGCTCCACTTTTTGGTTTGGCTACATGTATGGAGTAGAGTTTGTTTGAAATCAACTTGTTTCTCACAGTGTCCATCCTTTACACAACTTTCTTTTCTTTTCTGTCCTATAGACAATTTTTTGTTGTTTTTTCCATCCTTTATAAACTTCATTTTCCTTTTCTTTTCATGGGTTTCTTTTCAAGATGTTTTGAAAGCGGTTATTGTAAATATTTATGCATGTGAGGTTCAAAATCACTTGTGTGTCCGGGTGGTAGCATTTCCGAAATATGGCCACACAGTTGTCAAGCTTGGCCCGCACCACCCCCCCCACCCCCCCCCTTTTCCAAACATTTTCGGAAAGTCCCCACCCATGAACTGGCCCTTTTCTTGGGGGGGGGGGGGGGGGGGCCTGCAACCAAGCTTCTCCTATTACAAAACATAAGATGAAACAACTGAACTTCTTGTAATGTAAAACACAGGATGGGACAACTGAGCTTCTCCTATTATAAAACACTAGTGGGTACTCGTGACCTTCGGACACTATGACATATGACATCACTTTCTCTTCTATTAACAATATTACGAACTCTATACATAACAAAATAACATAATTCAAAATGTTTATTTTTGAAAAAAGGTGTAATTTGCAAGTCTAAGTTCAAATAATTTTCTGAAAATTTCAACAAACCTTGTCATACTTGCAATATAAAAATATTAAAAAATAAACTCATGAACATGTGTGAAAACTAAAATTTTAAAAATAAATATATTGATTATTCAATAGTTACTTGCTGAACCTAATCACAGCCTATGATATATCATCCCTCCCCCAAATTACACATACCCACTAAAGCCCCCCCAACATACAACCAAAGGAGGACGACCAGACGGACAGTGTCCTTCGGCCACTCTGAAGTCCCCCGGTTTCTTTAAACTTGGTTCATGTTTTAGTTTTTTCTAAAAACTTTTATTTTTTATTTTTATTTTTATGTGTTTTCTGTTTTTATTATTATTTTGTATAATAAAAATAAAGTGTTTCGTTTTCACTTTTATATTTTTGTTTAGTTGGATGCAATGTTGAAGTTTGGAGAAAGAAGACACACCTCATTCTTTTTCAAGCAGGGTTTTTCTTCATTATTATAAGTTTTATTTTTTCTTATTTTCTACTCTTGATTTGGTCTCTTCATTTTTGTAATTTTTTTTCTTTTAAATTTTTTTTACTGTATTTCCCTTTCCCTGTTTCATTTGTTTCCATTCTTTTTTTTATAGTTTTTGCGTTTTTACTTTTTTTCGTTTATGTTTGTTTCATGCTTTAATTTTTTCTATTCTTATTTTGTCTATCTTCATTTTTTATAAAAATTATGCATTTATTTATTTATTTATTTTGTTTCTATTTTCTTTTTCAAAAAGATTTTAAATTTTTAAATATGTTTTGTAATGAAAATAAGTTTTAAAAACTTTTGGATTTTTGTTTGATTAGATACAGGTTTGAAGTTTGGAAAAAGAAGACAAACCTCATTTTTTTTTCAAGTATGGTTTTTTGTCTTTTTCTTTTGCTGTCTATTTTGTTTTTTATTTTTGTCATCTATTTAAAAAAATTCTTTAAAGATTATTTTACTGTATTTTCCTTTTTCGTTTCATGTTTAAATATATTTATTATATATGTTTTCATTTTTTTATTTTTAAGTGTTTTTAAAAAATTTATAATTGTTAAAGTGTTTTTTTGTTTTTTTTTCTAGCTTTTTCCCTTTTAAAAAATATATTTGTTCTGTTTTTTCCTTTTTTGTTACAACTTTGTTTCATTTTATTTATTTGTTAACAAGTTGGTTTTTTCTTTTCTAATTGAAATTTCTTGTGTTGTTTTAAAAAGATTTCTTCTCTTGTTTCTCTTTTTTTTTTCAACAATTTTTAGTTTTTAAAAATTAGTTTGTAGCTTTTGGCAAATTGCAGGACTACAAGAGTTTTTCATAAACTACAGGATTCGTTCACATAAACATTTGGATAAACTGGTATTGCCACCATTCGTCGTCCTCCTCCTCTTCCATCATCATCTTCTTCCGAGATGAAGAACTTGGATGGATGGATGACAGGACGGATGACGGGACGAATGGATGGAAAGGACCACCACCACCGGACAGACTAAGGATATCTTCTTATATATGAAAACTTTTGGGGATGAGAAATGAAGCAACCCCTTATTCTGTTTTGAACTGTTTTGAACTGTTTTTTGGGGGATGAGAAATGAAGCAACCTCTAATTCCGTTTTGAACTGTTTTGGGGATGAGAATTGAAGCAACCCCTGAATCCGCCCGAACCGTCATCCGTCTCGTCGCTGATGCTGTGCGGATTCCTGACGCTGATGCTGTGCGGATTCCAATGTTCTTGAGGAATTTCTTGATTTGGAAATTTCGATCCGTTATGGGCCTCAAAATAATGACAAAGTCAAAGAACCGGCCAACGAAGTGGCAGGTCTTCCACGAAAACCATCAGCTCGGCAAGGTTGTTGAAATGAAGGGAACCGATGGTTCTTTTGTTTCTATTGGGTTCTCAAGAATTGGAACCGAAAGGTTAAAGAACTGGAGTGGGAAATGTGAAGGATTGATGGGGGCGGGGGGGATCGACGGGTTAAAGAACCGGAGTGGGAAATGTGAAGGATCGGGTTGGGGGGCTCAATGGGTTAAAGAACTGAAGTGGGAAATGTGAAGGACCATCCGGGGGGATTGACGGGTTAAAGAACCGGAGTGGGAAATGTGAAGGACCGGGTGGGGGGGCTCAACAGGTTAAAGAACCGGAGTGGGAAATGCAAAGGAACCGACGGGGGGGGGGGGGGGTCGATGGGGGTAAAGAACCGGAGTGAGAAATGCGAAGGACCGGGCGGGGGGGTTGACGGTCTAAAGAACTGGAGTGGGAAATGCGAAGGACCAGGGCGGGGAGGGGGGGGGGGACCTTCACATCAATGCCTATCCCGGCAGCGAAGGCAACGGGTACACACTAGTTATATCTAAGATTTGCTTTGTGTAACTTTTTGTCCTTTCATTACCTGCTGGGAAACATTGTTCATAATTTCATTTCCCTGGGCACATGCCCCATGTTGGTGGTAGGCCCCAAACTTGAGCATGTGTAGGTTTTAGACTTGAAAATTTTCCTATTAGAGCTGAACTTTTCTGCCTTTACAGAATGGATGTATTTGGTCATTGTTCAATAATTCACAGCCTGTGCCAGGAGATATAATCGGGGTTGTTAGAGCTGGAAGTAGTGATTTTTTGGTGGCCGAAATTCGCCATTTTTGCTATTTAAAAAAAAACCCCCAAGCAACATGATCAAGTGAACATTTTGGAGAATTTCTTAAAAAATCCTCGCATTTAGAGGAAGAAGCGAGTTATGAAATCACCAACATTTTTTGGGAGGATTTGGGCAGATTTCTAGTTTTTTTCTTTTGAAATCTCCATATTTAGTTAACAGGTTCTAGTGGTTCGCCAACATATAATAATGTTCCTAGAACTTTATTTGTCTTGTAGCCAGATCTGGCTAAATCCTCTTGTGGCTGATGGCCACTTTTGATGCAACATGAGAAATTTGAAAAAAGAAACACTGGCTGGAACCTCTGAATTGTGTGTCAGCAAAGAAAAATTATTGGCGAATTGAAGTCTTCCCCAAAGTTGGGCATACATTAGAGAAATTCCCAGGAGTTTCAAAAGGGTGTCTCACACCCTATTAAAATTTTCGCCCTGAGTTCCAGTCGTCCGTAAGGTCACCCTGACTAACTGTGGGCGGTTTTGGAAAAGAGGAGGTGAGACGGGGTTCACCACGTGGGTGTGCCTTTGACTGGGTTAAAATAGCTGGACAGTCCAAGAAGTTGCCAATTTCAACTTTTTGCATTGGGGAGCGTGGGGGGGGGAGGTTGTTGGGGGAGGCTTCTTTGGGATTTTGAGGGGATTTGGGTGGGGTTTTTCATTTATTGAAGGATGGGCGGGTTAGGGGTTTAGGGGGGTCATGATTTTTCTTTTTCTTTGAGGGGCGGGGTTTGTTTTTCTTTCAGAGTGGGTGAGTTCGAGTTTTTAAATATTTATATATGGTTGTTGGAGGTGTATGGGACACCTGGATTTATCCCAAGTTTTATAATTTTTTTATAATTGGGTGTGGGTTCATGTTCGAGGGTTTAGAGTTTATGGGGTCAGGGGAGCTTTTCATTTAATTCCTTTGATGGTAAATAAGTGGGAGGGATCCCATTTTTGCCTTTTTATTTTCAATCTCATTTCACTTGAAAGTTTTAAGTCTTCCATTCCATTTGGGAGTGTCAAGTGATTTGAATTCTTTTTAGGATTTGGGGAATTCGATTTTGTTATAAATTTTTTAAAGAGTTCATTCCACTTGCCATCTATGGAGTTTATTTTATCACATCTTGGATTGAGCTCCTCCAATAGCGATGAGGAGTTGCTTGAGGGAATTGTGGTAAATGATCAAATTGCAATGCAAGCAACAATTGCTTGTGTCAACATTTGGGAATATTTCACATCAATAGAGCTGAATGAAGAAAATGAAAAATTGGTCAACCTTGATGTAAGTGTGTGGGACATCTTAACAACCATGCAAGCCACTCCAAGTTTGTTTAAATTTCTCATCACTTCATTTTGGGAAAATTTGAAAAATTGGCTCAACTTGTGGTCCTAACCAATGTTGGGTGATTTTCACAAGCGATTTGAAAATTGGCAAGACTTTCAATCTGAAAAAACTGCTAGTTTTCAAATCAAATGAAAACCCAACTGTGAACCTAACCGGTGGTGCATAGCCTAGTGATAATCACCCTTAAAACCTTTAAGGTTTTCAAAAATAAATAAAAGGTTGAAAATCAAGAAAGGTATATCCCAATACCTTTCGGACCAGTTTTCAACTTTAAGGTTACAGTTTACAAGTTTAGGTATAGGGTTTAAAGCTAGCCATGTTAAATGTAGTTGTTTAGATTTAGGGTTAGCAATTAAGAATTAGGGCTAGGTCTAGAAATTAAAGTTTAGTCATTGCTTGAAGTGATGCCCTAAACTATATAAATTAAATGTTAATGAATGAGAGCTTCTTTGATTTTGTTTTGTGCAATATATGTTATTTGTTAATTGCTTTGGATTTATCTTATATTTTGTTTTTAGATCTTTTTGCTTCTTGTTCAACTTTTGTTTTGTGTTTCTTTTTGTTTGCTTTTTTTTCTACATCTTGCTTATGGCTTTTGCTTTTGTTGTAGTTCTCATTTTGTAAGTCTAGGTTTTCATCCTTGGCTTTAGTTTTTGGTTCTTGCCTAGCTTTCACTTCTTACTTCTATCTTTCATTTCTCATTTATGGTTCTTACCTGGCTTTTGTTTCTTGTTTTTGGTTCTTATCAAGTTTTCATTTTTCATTTTTATATTTCAATTTTTGCTTATGGGTGAAAGCACATTATGGTGGACCAAATGCAACAAATGTGGTGTTCATAATTAGTCTTTTTCATAATCTAAAATTGGAGTCATTATTTCAAAATTACAAACATTCCCCCCAAAAACAAAAAAAATTGTGGATTTCAAGAAAGGCATCTTTCGAAAATCCTACATATTATTTATATTTTGAAATGTAACTAAAAATTCATCAATGTGTGGATTTCAAAGACTAAATTCAACATCTAGTTCATAAAATTTCGTAAAAGTTTCAAATATTCACTTTTTAATGAATTAATCCATTCAAAATCTACATTCATGATACCATCCCCCACCAAAAAAAAAAACATTTACTAATATAGTTCATGATGCATTTTTTAGTCCATAACACAAATTATGGATTGTGACAACGCAATTGCCCTAACTTAGAAAAACCACTTTGAATTCATAATATCATTATTTGTCATTCTATTTTTACAATGCTTTTGACTTATACCCGACTACCCCCCTCCTTGTGACACCAAAAAATGGATTATTTAGTGTGTTTTCACCCTTATGGCTCTTGCCTAATTCTCATTTTTTGCTTTTGTTTCTCACTTCTCATTTATGGTTCTTGTTCAACTTTCATTTCTTGCTTCTAACTCTATCTACTTTCACTTTTGTTTTTCATTTCTAGCTTTTGTTTGGCTTTAACTTTTTGCTTTTTTTTTTGTTTCTTGTTTCTATCTCTTGCTTCTCATTTTTGTCTTTTGCTTTTCACTTTTGTCTCTTATTTCTCGCTCATGGTTCTTGGTTGGCTTTCGCTTCCCATTTCTATCTTTCACTTTTCATTTTTATCTTTTGTTTCTTGTTTCTAACTTTTATTCGGGTTTTGTTTCTCACTTGTCTCTCTCTTCTCATTTTTGCTTCTCATTTTTCACTTTTGGCTTTTCTTGGCTTTTTTTTTTTCACTTTTGTCTTTTTTTTTTTTCATTTATGTCTTTTGTTTCTTGCTTTTGATTTTTTGTTAACCTTAATTGTTTCTAGTTTTTATTTTAGGTCTTGGTTCTACCTTGGTTCAAGCCCCAATTCTTGATTCAACTATGATTGTTTACTTCATACATCAAGGCACTTTTCTACTTTGGCTTTAACTTCTCACATTTGGCTCTTGCTTGCATTCTAATGTGCATTGGATGCATTATTTTTGTAGACCGGTGCTTCCCCCTTGCTATTTTTTTTGCATGTTCAAGATTCCAAGGCCAATTCAAGGTGGAGGTCAAGTTTCCAAATTCTTTTTGAAGTAAACTTGGAATCAAATTTTACTTTTTCAAAAAAAATTATATATTTTGATTAGGGTGAAAACACATTACAATGGTAAAAAATTGCTGTCACAAATACTACTTTTAAAACTACATGTTTTTGAATTTCTACCAAGTTAATATTGAAATGATTTTTTGTAAATATTACTTGGAATAAGGTATTTCAAAACCCAAAAATGTACATTGTAAACAAAAATCCCGATTTGAAGTTGATATTAAATGATTGAAAAATATATTAATGAAAATTTTATAAATGTACCAATCTATTGCAAAGTGCAAATATATTTCAAAAACCATCAAATGATTAACAAATTTGATGAAGTACTCAATCATATATTACATATGAGTTCATTGTCCCATTTCAATTCTATATGAAGAATTCCACATCTAGATGAGGTTTATATTCAAACAAGCGTAAATGAGCGAATACATAAAAGTTTTTTGAAAAACCACTATCATTTGAAAGATAACAAGATTTGTGTTGGAGGATTTGTGTCAAAAATATTTTTTTAATGTTTCTCACAATGATAAATGAAATGAAAAAATCTACCCCCAAAATAGTACAAAATGTACTAAAAAATGAGTACATTTTTTTGTTCAAAATATACCATTGTAATGTGCTTTCACCCATCAACAAAATTATAATAAATATCTATCTTATAATTTTATTTTTTCTTGTGTTATTTTACCAAGCCAAACCTAGATAGATTAAAAAAGATGTTAAGATGGCATTAATGATTATCTTCTTTCATGAAAGGTATGCATGTATATCTCAATTTTGATGACTTGCAACAATTTGGTCAAGGGTAAAAAGTTGACTTATATCATTCCACTTGCACTAGGGCAAGTCCTATCAAGGAAACAAATAAAAAAAACTTCAAAAGTCACAATACAACAAGGATGACCTATATGTACTTCCTTGTTTGACCCAAAATTTTGACTATTTAGAGTGTTGATGCGATAAGCAAGGCTTATAAAACATGAAAAACCATGGCTACTCTAGAATGATTATTAGGGGTTATATGTCATCCAACTTTTGAATAATCAGCATGTTAGAAAGGACATCATCAACTTAGTTTGGCATTGTTTTTATCATGACATCCATAATTCTTCTTAGGTTAGAAGAAGGTGCTTCAAACCTAATTTGTGCTTGGATTGACCTCAAGATCCATGACATTGTGTCTCTTCACTCTAATTCCTTGGCTTTTTAGTTTGATTATAGGCTTTAATCACAATCATATGTGAGTTTATCTAATGTCAAAATATAGTTCATTGCACATATTCCTTATGATTTGACAACATAAAACGTTCCACATGGGACAATGGATGTTGAAAGAAAGTAGGATGAATGGCAAGAAGTAAAGAAATACGATAGAAATGTTGCAAACCTTAAATCACAAATTGATACAATGGTACTTGTCTATTTCTTATTGCATGTGTCATTTTTTTCAAGTCCTACATGTAGGAGACCCACTTTACAAGGATGCAAATGAAGCAACATGAAAGACACTAAAAAGGTCACCATTTTTCAAACCTTGATAATCATACATTTGAAGAAAATAACAATCCAATCCATAAGTGAACATTCCTATCCGCCACCTTTTCCATTAACACATCTTAATTATGTTCAAAATCATGCAAACATTTAACTAACAATAGAAAAATTAACATAATCAAACACAATTGTTCACCTTCCACAAGTTAGTACCTTATTAAATGCACAATATCTATCACATATGGCATGCCATGCATATATGGATCTAACATATTGTGCTTTCTCAAACTATCATATGCATAGAAGCACAATTCAAGTGCAAACATATAATTAAGAAACCAAGCCATGGCATGAAGATTTGGTTCACCTTTGTCATATGAAGAGTCTAAGAATGCCATGTAATTTATGTTAAAAAAGAGTGCCCATACACATTAAGGCACCACAAAGTCATAAAATAAAACCTCCTTTCACAATTAATTCAAACAATTACACTATTTATGACATCACAAATTAGTGTTGCATGAATATGAAGAGTTCCATGTGGTAAGAAGACCCAAAAGGAATTGTATTGAATATATTTGGAAAATGGGTGTAGCTAGATAGAAATGACAAAGAAAAATCAAATTCCGAACACAAACCATAACATCTGATGCAAAAGAAAAGAAACACATGGACTTGTGCAATGTCATGTCAATGAAATTAACATTGAGCAAAACCCTAAACACCTATATCCAACTTCTACTTGGAATGTTGCTTGATTTCTCACACTCTATGTAGGTTTGTCCTAATTCAAGAACACAAGGATTTTCTTCCAAATCAATCATCAATAAACAAACCAAGAGAGATTTCTACCAACACACCCAAAGTGTTACTACATGCCCACAAAAGAGCAAAAGAAACAAAATAACAATGCACCCTTGCCTTGTACAACACTTGAACTTCCACCCTTGCCTTTGCTTTCTATAAGAAGGTGTTTCACATTCTAAATGCATGAACTTGTAATGTACATTCATCCTAAATAATGAAAATCTATTAGGATTTTGTGGTGTTTAAAACATTAAACTTAAGCCTTTCATTAAACATTCAATGAAACTACCATATGAAGATCTTGCTATATTTGCAAGCTTCAAATGTTGCTTGTTGGCATTTCCCCATTTAAAACTTGTAATTTTTTTATCAACACTATGTTATTTGAAGTAAAATTGTTTGTAATGAACCTATGTTTCCATTAAACTATTCATAATTAAGAAAATTTGAAGAGGGTATAATCTTCCAAGCCAAAAATAAAGGAAGACGAATCTTTTGCAAATGAAGGTTAGTACAAAGGGGATGCAATGTAGGAATTCAATCACATTGTGCAAATGATGCAAACCTTAAGCTATTACAAACCTTACATTTTGGGTGACTTTTGCAAAAAAATTCCCCCTTTATAGGACTCATCCATTGTTATTCCATTTTTCATTTTAATGAAATGTTACACACACACAAAGTGTTGATAGGGGCATAATGTTTTTTTTGGCCAAAAATTTGCCACTTGGTCGCAAACAAAAATGGGGTTGTGAATCATATAATATTTCTAGGGGAAATACTAGTCCAAAATCACTATATTTTGAAGAAAAAATGAACAAAGTTGCCATATTTTGAGGAAAATGTTTAAAATCACTAAATTTAGACAAAATGATCTAGCGTGATACCAAAATATAGTTCCATAAAACTTTTATTTTCCTCAACCTGTAGCCAAAATTGGCTAGGTCCTTTTATTCATGATCACCAGTTCACCTACCCCACATTTTTAAAAAAATGAACCTTGATGATAAGGGGCAAGTGGGTTTATTGGTCATCTTTCTATGAAGGAAGGTAGTTTGTTTGGTTTTGTTTGTATTTATGAGATCCATCAAACCAAGATGCTTCAAATTACATTATTGATATATTTGGAAAAATCTCAAGGAGGAGGTGTGCATTAGCTTGGTTTCATGGTGTTTGGACTTGTGGTGTAGAAGTTCTTGAATATTGAATGATTTTTTCATTGAGAATTAAATTAAATTGTAGCTAAATTTTTTGGAGGGATTGGAATGTGCCTTTGGTATTGTTGGAAAAATCTTGATGAGCAAGATTTAATCGAATTTATTTGGTAAAATTTGGATTCATAATGTGGGAAATATTGATTTAAAATTGATTTCTACCACTGAAAATTCAAATAAATTCCAAAAAACCAAGTTTTGGAAGAAAAAATCAGTTGAGGACGTGGTAACACTTGGGGCAACATTACATGCCACTCTATCCATTGATGAATTGGTATAGATAAAGGGCATGTCCAATTGCCACAAACTTCATTTTGCTAAAAAATAACACTTCATTTGGTTCACATTGTATGAAACACTTTTGTGTTTTGGAAAATGTTTTGTAATCCAATTCATGTTATAGAACATGTCCTTTTCTTATATATAACATTAATCAATAAGAAGCCTATGTTCTTGGGAAGAAGACTAATGAACCTAAAACACCAATTTTTTTTCTTTTTTGATTTTTTTTTCTTTTGAAATTTTTTAACAATATGATGGTCCATTAGTTTTTTTGATAAATAAAACAATGTCCCATGTTTAAAAATGAATTAAAATAGAAAAATGAAACCTAAGAGTTAAAAAATGATTCATATTACAAGATAGACCTACATAACATGTTGATCAATTAAAGGGATGTCCACACAACCAATTATGTACAACCTCTATTGCTAAATAAGGCATTCACTTATGGTAAGTATAAGAGAAAAAAATTCAATAAAAAATTTCAAAAAGTTGCTATGTAGGTTCCTTTTGTGCTAGGTTCAAAACTAATAACCTTGTGTGTTTTGAAGGAAGAAAGCCAAGGTGAACAATTGAAAATGGTGGGAGGTTCAATGGTTCAAAGTTCAAACTAGTGTGGTACTTGTATGTCCACTTTTCAATACCATAATAACAAATATTTTACTCATTTTACATGCCAACTTGGATGTTTGCCTTAAGATATAAACTAAGTAAGGCATGAATTTGGTATGAATATTTGTATTTTGGGATGTAATGTGAATATTATATATGTAATTACAAATTTTAGCATTCGTATTGGGGATATATGAACATTGGGATTGTATTTTAAATCAATTCATACAAATCTTAAAACATTCATAAGCAAGGAGTAACATATTATGCACATGAAACACAACCAACACACATTAGAAGAAAATTGTGTATTTTCGATTAGTCTTTGTGACTAAATTTTAGTCGCAAGAGATATTTTGCAATTAAAATCCCTTTAGTCGCTTAAGACAAATCACATGTCATAAATTAGTTGCAAATGACAAAGGGTATTGTATGAAAACAAAAGTCAACAAATACATTTCATCCTTCGACTACATTGTATACGTATTGTCACATGCAACTAAAATGCAACTATTTTGGTCATAATTAAGGGCAAATTACGTGTTGCCACGTGTTTTAATATTTCATTATTTAAAATATTATTGTTATTATTTTGAAATAATTTAGGACGTTCAATTCTAATATTTTGATAATGTTATATTATGACACGTGGCCCAATGTAAGTATGCCATTTGATATTAAGAAAAAAATTTAAAATAGTAATATTAAGTTGGTAGGTACCTAGGTAGGGACATAAATATGTGCCTACAAACCTAAGCTACATACTAACCTACTAATTTAGGTTTTAAAAAAAAAAAATAGGTTCTACCTTCTTAGGTTAAACACCTACTCATATAGGTAGGTAGGTACATAGGTCAACCAAAATGTGTAGGTCAAACTAATACCTACCTACCTATATAGATAAGTAGGTTGGGAAGGTAGGTATTTTAAAAATGTGCATAATTTATTTTTTTGTTTTGGGTTGACCCTTTAGATTAATTCATTCCATGTGCACAAATTTCTACATGTGAAATTGGATGACCACACCTCCTTGTTTATATAGTGTTCAAAATACAAATGAAGAACAAACAATATGGGATAAGTTTTGAACATGCAACTTCTTCACAAATTAAGTTGTAATTCTAAATTTTTTTTCATGCCTTAATTTTTTCATATCTTAATTTTTATATTTCTAAACAATTCAAGTGCTAGATAATTACATAATCATTTAATTAATAATGATTAAATTTACATATATTTAAATTATAAATTATACACTACAAATATTCATTATTCCTTATCAATTACTTAAATAAGTAATAAAAATTTAATATTTAACAAACAAACTATTTAGTTACTCACAAATTATTAATACATAACTCATAAATAATTAAATATTAACATTATTAAAAAAATAAATATTACTTTTTAGAATCTGATCAAATTATATATGATATAATTAATGTAAAACTGATTTAATGACTATAATATTTTTAAAAATAATTTAAAATGTTTATGTTAAAATTATAAGTAATGAATTAACAATCACTATTAGAAAATAAATTTTTACAAGAAATTTTAAAAAATTATTATTCAATTAATTACATTATTTAGTGTATAATTACATTTTTTTTTTAAAGATTTATTATAGGTCAAGTAATTTTTTCCTTTTGCTAATTACTAAATATAAATACAATAATTTGTTAAACATAACATTATTTTTCATAATTACTGTAAAATTACTATAAAATATTTCTCATAGATGATTAATCATAAAATTCCTAAATAATAATAATAATAAATAATTTGTGAAATTAAAATCAGTAAAATAATTATGCTAACTACACTATAATGTTTCCAAAATTTTAATTCAAGTTTGAAGTTATAAATTACAAAGTTTGAATAATGATGTTCAATTAGAAAATAATTATGCACATACTAATTAATTCTTACATGAATTAATTTCAATGATTTTAAAGTAATGTCACATTAATTTAATTAATTAATTTCTCCTAATATAAAAATATAAATTAGAATATATACAAATCTATGTTATAACACTTATTATTATGTGTAACTAAGGTTTAATAAACATAATCATTCATAATTATTTATAATTCTGATATATTATGGATAACACTAGTATAAAAACCCCTTAAAACTCAATCAATATTTTTTTGAATTAAAATATAAATTTAAGATTCCAAAATAGCACTTCAGAATTCAAATATCAAAGTTTAGATCAAATAAGTTTTTTGAAGTTAAATTTAAAAATTCAGAATTGAAATGTCAATTTTAAAATTATAATTATAATATTCAAAATTAAAATGTCCATTTTAAGATTCAATTAATAATTTTCTGGATTGAAATATTAATTTCAAGAATCCAAATTAATAATTTGAAATTCAAATTTCAACTTTTAAGTCAAACAATTTCTTAAAAATAAAATTTAAAACTTCAAATTTCACATATCAAATTCCAAGTTCAAATAAAAATATTTAAAATCAAAATGTTGATTTTTAGACTCAATAATGTTTTTTGAATTGAAATATTGATTTTTAGATTCGAAAATATTAATTTTTAGATCAAATTAGTTTTATGAATTTAAATAAACATTTCCAGAATTGAAATGTCAATTTTCATATTCATATAACATATTCAAAATTGAAATGTCCAGTTTTAAACTCAATTAGTAATTTTCAGACTGGAAATATTAATTCTGAAAATCCAAAATAATAATTTGGAATTGAAATTTCAATTTCAAATCAAATGATTTTTTGAAATTTTAATGCAAAATTTTCAGAGTTGAAATATAAATTTTAATATTCATATTCAAAATTAAAATGTCCAGTTTTACAATCAATTAATTATTTTCTGAATTGAAATACTAATTTTTGAGTTTGAAAATATTAATTTAGAATTCAAATATCAAGTTTCAAATTTGAATAAATAATTCAAAGTTCAAATATTAATTTACATATAAAGTTTTAGTACATACATTAAAATACACCCGTATGTCATTGTATAATACTTTTAGGATGTAACTAATTTGGTGATTATTGTGATTAATGCGACATATCAACCTATTAATAGATGAAAATAAATGTAAAATCGATCCAACCAATAGGATGAAATTTTTAATAGTTGCATCATAGTTGTGAGAATGATCAAAATAGTTGAAATTTTGTTTTGTAGTTACAATATTCTCAAATCTAGTCACAAACAACTACAAGTCGCATGTAGTCGTAAATGGACTAATTACATTTTGGCTGATTTCTACTAATGACAATCAATAATGAGACATTTGCAAAGAGTGAAATGTAAATGCTTTATGTTGTTGCCTCTTACTTAGCCTCATTGTCACTAATGAACCGTAGTAATGGTATCACTCACAATATTGTAATTGTTACAAACCAAACTAGTTTAGTATCACAATTGTAAACTCTAAGTTGATAGTCACCACAATATGAATATGAATTGCATATACAAATCGAGTTCATACTTGATAGGTATGTTCTACCTTATGTATCTAAAAGTGTCAAGATAGCTAGCCCATTGGAAAGATATCCAAATCTTTTGTGGATAAACATTGCATTTGAACCCACATGTGGGACATTCAAATGTATCACATCTAAGTGTTGTTTGCAATTATAAACCATTGCAAAGACATTCATGGGTTGGGGGATAGTGAACCAATTATGTTTAGACCATTATGTTCGATGTTCCAATGAATTTTACACATAATCATTTTTTGTGAAATGAATTGAACATGCATTATGGCTTCTTGTGCATGAAAACATTTTTTAGGTTGTAAAGATGTATTATGGTTGCCCCTTAGAATATGATGCCCCAAACTTGTAACACTAGAACATAATAAGTCCAAATCCACTAATGAAGTCATTTCAAAATCCACTAATGAATTCACTAGGTTTGGTATTGAATTAGGTGAATTCCCAATGTATTCATCAAATTGCTTAATGATTAACAACGAGTTGATAATAGACAAGTAAATTCACTAACATATGAACAACTAGATTATTTTGAATATTTTAACTATGTAATATTGATTATTTACTCCAAATTATTTGATATTAACTATTTAATCTATTTATTTAACATTAATGATTGTACATTGATTATTTCATTCAAATTATTTTAGTTGCTAGTTTTTGTTTCAATTGAAAGTTTCAAAAATATTCAAACCAATCTACCTAGGTAGGTATAAAACTAGCACCTATTTACTTGTGTAGGTAGGCAAGTAGGTGGAAAAGGAAAAATATAGATGGATTGAATAGCCAAAAAAAAATCTGATTTACTTTGTTATTTCCATCTAAGGTCAAACATTTCTTTACTCATCCCAAATTGGCATATACATTTCTATGTTGTAAGTCAAAAGAAGACATGTTGTTTATATACCATGTGGAATGGATTCAAAAACAAAATATGGCTTAAATCTTTTATTTGCACCTTAGTTTTAAATTGAGATGCAACTAAACCTTTTCTAAAAACCAACTTTAATTAGTAATATCTTTTTCATATTATGTTCAAATAAAATGATTTAAATTTCAATTTGGAAGGTTTTCCAAAAACTACACAAAATTATTAAAAATGCTTTCATTGAAGAAACTTTCATGTAAATCTTGCATTTCAATACATTCCAAAATGACATAGTGACATTTGAAAACAACAATGTTTTGAAGACATTTTCTTTTCTTAACCATCATTATTTTTCTCATAATTTGTCCCAAGGATTTTTTTTTTATAAATATGAATTATTATTATTATTAAATAATAAATTTTAATTACGAAATTTAATACAAATAGTTCAAAAATATGATGTATCAACATATAATAATGTTATTATCAACATTAATAAATGTTACATAGTGTATTTTTAAAAATAAGACATCTAAATATGGTAGATTAAAAACCTATATGTAAATTTTTATATTATAACATGAGTTTGATTATGTAATAATAAAATATAAATGAACCCAAAGAAAAAAAACAACTCTTTTGAGTGCTAGCCAATTATCATCCCAACCCAATTTTCAACACATGATAAAAGAAACTCAAACACCTTGTTATCATCTACTTTGGTAGAAAGTTATTTATTTTTGCATCGATGGATTTTTTTTAAACCCCTCAATTCAAACCATAAAATTTTCAACCCAAAATAATTGTAAGTCTTAAGAGTCTTTTTCATTTTGTAAGATAAACTTTGCACACTACAATAGAGGTGACTTCTTGTGTTATCAATCAACACAACTCCAATCCATGTATAAGAATAAGTAAATAATTATTAAATATTCAAAATTTTAAATCAATTTTTTTTGCTATTTGAAAAGTAATTTGTGAAAATATCAATAGTTATGAAAATAGTGTAATTAGCATCAATCATGCCAAAGTATTTATTGTTTTTGTGATGAGAATTTTCAAGGAATTGGTATATGGGTGGTTTTTAAAATCTTTCGTAAGCTTGTTTTTGTAAAATATAAATATTTGGAATCTATGGTATGGTCGTCCTTGGACATTTCAAAGAAAATTCCATATATAATTATTTCATTTCCAAGGTCTAACGTCTTCTTTTGCTACTTATTTTTAAATAATTATTTCACACCTTTCCTGATAACTACCTCACTACCTTCTTTTCCCTACCCACCAACATGGATATGAAAAAACAAACTTGGGCTCCATGTTGTTATGCACTATTAATGATAATGAAATGACAATAAAAATGATTTACATTTGAAAACTCTATTATTTGAAGATATATATAAGATTAAATAATACAAAATATTGCCCAATTATCATCCAACAGGAGATTCAATTAGTTTCTTGTTTTTAATTCATTGAAATTTTAGAAGCAGTTAGGGTGGATAAACATTAAATCGGTTAAGCAAGTAGGGATTAAATCCTTGAATTAAGTATTTAAGGGATTAAAAAAATTAGGATCTAGCTTAATTTCAAAGAAAAAAAATGTTAATCTCTTGAAATAATCTCAACACATTTAAAAGACACATATTTACATTTGTATGAAATTACATGTAAAGATGTGTATGAAATTGGAAAAAACACAAAGATTTTTTTTTTTGAAAGGACACAAAGATTCCAAAAAAATTGAAAAAAATAAAAAGATTTGTTCTTTTAATATCTTAGTCTCAATAAAAACATTTTAAAACAATACAACTTGTAAAATGTTAAATTTTAAAAATCCAATTTGGATTCAACTTTTAATAAATTTGCAATTTGGATTTTTTTTGTATGACCTACAACTATAACCCATCCCACCTAAAACAATTTTGATGAAATCATCGTCATTGGAATTAACATGTGTCTTTTCATGCCCATAGAATTTATATTAAATCAAATCAAAATTGACATTGATTTGATTAATGATGCATTATTGAAACCCATAAGAAAACATAAGAAAAAAATAAGTTAATCATCACAGGTATTGTGTAACAATGTGTTGTGCAAATGAAAATAATATGATTAATATCAATTTTGCCCAAGTAATGGGCATCAATAGTGGGTTCACATAGGTACAAATGGGCATTTCCATTTACCATTGATTAGTGATTTCTATTCCCCGACATTATTATATATGCACATAATTGTTATAAGTGTTTCTTTGACTTATTAATCATTTCATTATCTTACAACTTTGTTTTAGGAGCACTTATATCCCCATTAGTTTTGGAGTATCAGCCTTTAGAGGCTATGAGGCCATCCCTTTTGGCATTCGAACCCTCTTCAACTTACACCCTTATTGGGCCATGATGCAGGTTGACATTGAAAATGCTTTTAATAACATTTTTCAAGTTGCTATTTTAAAAAAGTTATGTGATAGTGAAGAGCTTTTGGCGAGCATTGTCCCCTTTACTAGGTTGTTTTATGGTGCTCGTTTTTCTTTTTATTACTAGCATTGGCGACATGTGGAGGGGGTCACCATTATTGAATCATCTTCATGCATGAAGCAAGGTGACCCCCTAAGAAATTTTTTATTTGTTTTGGTTCATTATTGAACTTTCCCATAGACTATTTCATGGGCCCCTAGTGACGTCTTTCGATCCCTAATGGACAATACCCACATCATGGGGCTTATGATTGAAATTACCCACGCCTTTGACCACCTTTCAACCTAATTAACCCTAGTTGGGCTTAAGGTGAAGGTGTCAAAGTGCAAGGTTTCAAATCCATCAAGGATCTTTCCAAGCATAAAGATTCTTCGAGACTGCACTTTGGTCACATATGGCTTATGCATTTTTGGGTGTGCTAGTGGGTTCATAGGACTTTGCCAAACATTTTTTGGATAATGCTTTATCTCATGACACAGTGCATATTGATGATGTTCCTCTTTTAGGAGATTCCCATGTTGTTTTGGGCATTTTGTCTTCATGTGTAGCTTGTGGACTTTCTTATTTCACATGGACAATACCTCCTTTTCCTTCTTTCTTGTCTCTTTTGGTGGGTTTTGACAAAAAAATTATGAAAGTGTGTGTGGACATTATGGGTCTAGGATCGTAGGAATATTTTTAGGCCCCCTTAATGAGGTGTCAGAATCAACTATCAATATCATTTAATGGTATAGGGCTTCTCTTTATGGAGGATTGTGTCCCATTTGCTTTAATAGGGAATTAGGTTTTGGTGGTTCCATATTTGTGTGCTAGGTTTCATATTTTCAATAGACCCATTTTGGAGGAGTATGTTTCTCATATTGAGGGGGGCCCACACCTGCTTCAGTCATGCTTACATGTAACACAAGATGGTTTTCTTCCTACAACTAAGGTAATACACTTTTAAAAAAAAAAGTTTGACAATTACGAGTGCCCAAAGTTTACATGCATCTTTGATGGACATCCACCACGACACATCCCTTCAATTTATCTTGGAAGATGATTCCATTTCCTTAGCATTCAGAGTTCGCATTTGTTCTTGTTTGGGCAAGGGGGTAAAGTTGTGGTTGGTTGCTAACCCATTTATCTATTCATTTTGCATCGCAAACTTTACTTTCATTTCAACATTATGTTTTTGTTTTGGTTTGATTCAACCCTCAACATCTAATTTTTTCACATGTGAATGTCGACACAAGTTGGACACATCTAGCACACACTTAATTCATTGCTCATTTGGAGGTTAGTGGATAGCCACACATGATGCCATTTCAGATGTCATGTATGCCCTTGCTCAAGAGAATGGGCACATTATATGGAAACAACAATGGTACGCCCTCATGTCAAGAGTTTTATTTCGAGCCGATCTTTACATGACTCAAGAAGACCAAGTTTTTGTTGTCGATGTGGTGGTTACTAACTTAATATGAGGAACAGTAGCTTCAAATCTCATTAGTTGACCATTAGGTACAATTGTAGAACTTGATGTTATTACTATGATCCGTAAATATAGATTGCTTCAGGAAGGGCACCACTTTATTCTTACGGCCATGGAAGTGCACGATGCACCCATGTGTGATATGGATCATTTCATCAAAGAATGTGTTTGTTTTTTCTACGATAGACAATCAGGAGGTCATTTATCCATGTCTTTTTGCATTCAATTTTTTAAGTAGCATCTTAGTATTGTTTTTCAACATACTTTAGCCTCTAATATAGAGGGGAAGATTGCGTGGCGGGTGATGTTTGTTCTAAACCTCCCATTGTTATTAGATCGCATGATTTGCATGCGGGCAACATTAAAAAGATTGTGGGTGAGATAGTTTCCTACCACAAGAAGGACTAACTTTCTCCCTTTTTTTGGTTCCTATGAATTGTGCATCTTTTGGCCTTTTTTTGGCCTTCCATTTTTGTCTCCCTTGTCATGGTTCCGACCATTGATCTTTTATTGGTTACTTTCTTCTTCTTTTTTATTACAGTAGGCAACACTTTTGTAATGCATGCCTATTTTTTTCACCTTAGCTGCCTTTTTCCCTGTCCAAGATGTGTTTAGTGGTGTTGTAACACATCTTGGTGTTGCCCATACACACTTCGAGTTTTGTTATGCAGGTTTTGGGCTTATAATGGACACCTTAGCGTCCATTATAACATGGGTTTAAAGTGTGTTTTGGCACCATCCATCTTTTCTTGATGAAAAGATGGATTGGGCCAAATACAAACAAGGAAGCATAAAATGAATAATAACAATAAATAAATAATAATAACACACCCCTTTATGTGCATATAAAATGTTGGGTATTTATTTCCCACTAAAAAAAGCTTCATTTGCTCCACATATTCTTTATACACATTGTATATAGTATATACATATTCGCTTAAAAAAAGGAGCACAAATATGCATTTGAATGTAATAACCAATTCTGTTTTGTTTTAATGGAAATATATTTGACCCATGTATGGTTGTGGACTATTTCAAAAGTTGAGTGTTGTGGAGTCAATTTGCAAAGAGTCTATTCTACAAGAATATTGTAAAAAACACATAAGAATTTTTAACTTGGGGGATTAGCTACCCCTCTATAGCCTCAAGTGCCTTGTCTGAATGTGCAAAATAGTACAAAATGGAAGTTAAATTGGCTTGTAGCTCTAAACATTGGGATAGACATTGTGATGCACCTAGAAATGGGCCAAAATTTGGTACCTTACAAACTTTGTATCCCTACATTTTAAGGTCATGTGAAGTCCATTATAAATACATTTATGGCATAACTAAAGGATCCACTTGGCATGGATTTCATCATGCTAACCACCATGTGTTTCCAATTTAATATGTTAAATATTTAACATCCTTATGGGTGTCATTGAAAGGGCATAACCATGATGAGATGACTTGCTTGTTCTAGAAAGTGTTTTCTAGTTGGAACCTTGGCAAATATCCATGGAGTTTTTTTTACCATTCAAGGGTATTAATTTGGAGTTGTAACTAATATATATTCAAGGTTTTCCATTACTTAAGGGAGGGTAATTGTTTTGAAATGGGTAAAAAGAGGGAATATGTTAAAATCATTGTGTAATATACATGCATTTCCATATTTTGTAAAGCATGCACGACAATGAATTTGTTCAAATTGTGGTGACTAATATGTTTGTTTTTGACATTTCATTTATGATGATTAAGTTCATTCCCTAGGATAAGATTCTTAACACGTGTTCTTGGAACCCTAAGTAAGATTTTACTCCCATTTGTTATTATAAGAATGATTTAAATGTGTGTGTAAACATGTTCATTGGTTTCATTATGTTTTTATTTTTTTTATTTAATTAAAAAATTCATGTGTTCATGTTTGCAAAGCCAATTACCTTAGCTTGAGGTCAATTAATAATCCAAGAAATCATAAAATTTCATTTTCTAGAATGTCCAAGTGACGATGACAAAAATGTTGAATATTTCACTTATCTAGTGATGAAAAGTTTGAACATAAAATACAAGCATTTGTATAAGCAACCACCTTCTACAAGCAATCCATTTGACATTTTTTTCTTTTAATAAGTGAAATTAGAAGCTTTGGTGATTATTTTGATGTCATCTTTCATCCTTTATATGCATCAAGATTGTGATAGGTGTTACTATTTATCATGTTTGATAGATAACTTGGATTATGTATGTTTAATCAGGAATAGATGAAACATCTTTACGCTAGAAAAACACAAATAAACATGAATGTGCAACGTCTAACCATCCATTCAATGCCACCATTTGCCACATAATACATTCAATGGCTTTATATGTATGTCCAACATATGACAAATTTAAATAAAATTCAAAGTTTGCATGAATGAAAAAAAATAAATTTAATAATGCAAATATGAAATGATTTTTAATTAAAAATTCAATTTACTAGTGATGAATTTGACCCTAGGTATGTTTGCTGTGCACAACAAATTGGCAATGTGCCATTTTCATGTACATATTTTGATTTACCCTATAGGTACCCCCTTAAAACCTTAAGGAGAACCTATTGTAACCAATAAAATGTTCATCCTTAACCTCACCCTTGTGAACATCATAATTGTTGGTAATTACCTTTACCCTAAGGTGGACTAATAATTCTTCAAAGCCTAGAGAACTTTCACCTTACTAGGCTTGGAAAAAATGTCCAACTAATATACCTTTTACTTCGTTGATACATATACATTGACCTTTATTTAATTGATATATTAAAATTGATATGCCCACCCACCTTAGTCACAACCAAGGTTCTTTTTTAAAAACAATTGTGATATGAATCATATAAATTATTTTTGAAAAAAAAACTAAATTAAAAACACATTCTCCCAAACACATCCCAATGTCCTTGTTGAAATAACAAAAAAACATCCAAAAAAATCATTAGTCACGACCCTTCCTATTAGTAGAAAAAAGATTTTATACATGGTGGATTGTTGACATTATACATAATGTAAATGTCATAATTAGGTTTGAAACTATAATTTTTGTACATATAACATAAAATATCAATGGCCCATGGTAAAGTATTTTCAAATATGAATGTAAAGGTCTAAAGCTTTTGCATAAAGATTTGAGGGGTATGGTCTAAGCTACCAACCGTGTTCCATACATTTTATGTGTATACATTGTTTTGATATAAATCCAAAGTACTTCTAGGTGTTACTATTTCATTCCTTTTCCCTACCTACCTAAATGGATAAAAAGTTGGCTAGAATAGACCCTTATTTACATGAATATGATTTGATATTTTGCATAAGGCTAATAAAGTCAATTAAGATGTTAATAGTTTGAATTAGAAATCAAGTTGTAATGAAGAGGATATTACATCGTTCTATTGGCCCATGGATGCAAATTTGGAGGTGGTCTTAAGATGCCATGCCTCCACATACCTATGTACCTTGTTGGGTTGCTTTAGGGATGCACCTTAAATTGACATGAGTACTAGGGGATTTAATGGTGTGGATATTGAACCAAAAGGTGATGGTGCCTAAGACATACATGATGATGTACCTGTCATTACATATTTGCAAACATGTGAAGTTTTGATTGGATTAACACCCAAGGAATGGGACCATGTTATGCATAAGGCCAAATGATTCAAATGGGAAGGTAATTCCCTTTTGCATGTGTGGATAGATGGATGAGTGTGGGTAGTATTTTGCCAAAAAATAGTGAGGGTCTTGTGCGACATGTTCACAAGAAATTGAGCCACTTTGGTGTCCATCAAAATTATAATTTATTTTAGGCATAGTATTGGTGGTAATGGATACAGTTACAAGTTCAATCGTTTGTGTTTTAGTACATGATGTGTGAGAGACTATGAACATCATTCAATGCACCTACATTTATAACCATTGCTCATCATGGGGTTTGGATATCAATGGAATATGGATTTTACTGAGCCATCGAATTTGATAATATACAAAACCAGTATGTTATGGTTATGATTGAGGATTTCTTGACATGGCTAAAGTTGGTGCCATTGCCAAATCATAGTAATGAAGGTGTTACATATGCATTTTTGGATAGGGTGCTCAATAGGTTTGGGGATATAATCAAAATATTCATCAACCAACATATGAAATTTTATGGGGAGTTTCAAAAGTTTTGTGAAAATGCATTGATAGAATGAAAAAACCCCCCATTCTTGCTAATGACATTTATAAATAAATTCGAGAAAAGTTGTGACACCTTTGGAGGAGGGGTCAGGGGGAAGGGACCATTGTCATCAACAACATTAGGTTAGTTTGCATGGGAAAAAAAAACAACAATAAGCATGGGTTGGATGTTAGCATAATAATAATAATAATATTATTATTATTTGGAAATAATGGCATTTCAAACCATAGCCATGAAATATGTTTATAATGGAATTTACATTACATTATTCAACAAAGTTATATCATATAATTAGATTGTGTTTCATGAGATTATAGTTAATTAAAATTATGAATAAAATTATCCATAAAATTAAATCATAAAAAAAACATTCATCCATAATTTTGGTGGAAGTTCTATTTATTAAAATCATGTAAATGCAAATTTTTCATCCATGCATTAGATGAATGCTTACATTCATCCCCATGTTTGCTTCTTGGTTTATTGGTGCAACATTCATTTTGTGATTAAATTTTTGGGTTTTACTTGCATGTGTACAAGGGAAAATGCATTTTACCATTTCAAGTTTCAATTCTAAGCTCATGTGATAGCTTACCTTATGATTCACATTTGGCTAAAGATTTGAAGGACTTCAATTAGGCAATCAATAATGGGGTTCACATTTGCATTTAGCCTATTGGCCCTTGCACCTTACAACCAAGGTGTTCATTCTTAAGAACTTGTAAAAAATATTTCTTACATTGTTATTTGGCTTAAGGGGACCTTAGCTTTACATATGGAGGTAGTTATGCACTTTTTAGGAAGGTTGTTATTTTATTTGGTTTGTGTGTGTAGACAACAATGGTTTTAAGTGTTGATACGATATTACATGAAAATTATCAAAAATGATATGTTAATTACATGTTTATATTTTAATTATTATAAGTAAAATAGGGTAAGTTATTACAAAACCTATTTTAATGTGAACAAAAATTTAAATATTTATTATATGGGATATAATCCCAAGATGTGTGATCTCAAGTTTTCAAATGGTGATTTGAAATGTTGGAACACATAATGTTTTTGCTTTGAAAATTTTATGTGTTATGCTAATTTTCTTTTACACATGATGTTTGGTTTTTTCATCTTGTGTTTTAGGCTTGAAACCCTAAATTGTTGTAGGAGTCTTGTTTTGGTTTGGAAGCTATGAATTTTTAAAGAAGGTTCTTATGTTATCAAGTTTGTGTGTGTGGTCAATAATGGTTATGGGCACCAATATAATAGCACACAATAACAAGTTGGAAACAATTAACTAGGATAAGTCGATTGCATATTGATGTTCCAAGAAAGAAAGAAGACTTAAATGGACATATCATTCTGGCAATAAATGGGCTAAGGAAGCAAAATTATCCAAATTATTAAGTGTTTCATTCAACTTTGACATAAGTACCAAATACACAAATGAGTTTTTGATGGAAAAATTTCAGGGAAAATTTCAATATTATAATATCCATGGGTAGTCGTAAAATATAATGTCCATTAAATCCTATATGAGGTAGTTTTTTCTACACCTAGACCTATTAAAAGCTATGGTTCATGCATTTGTTATAATAATTATCTTAAAGGGTTAAAGTACCGATTATAGTTGTTTTTATCTTTAAAATAAAATAAAACCAAATCAAAACAATATAAACACTTCAAATGGGCGACTATTTAATTTTATTACTTAAAACGCAACATTACATGAAGAATATTTTTATGGATTGATTATTTCCAATATTTGTAATGATAAACTCATTTATTAATCTTTAGAAAATTTCAATAGCATAAGTGATTCAAAATAAAGGTTTTCAAACCATTTTCAAAATGGCTAAAAGTATAAAGATTTTATCAAGGAAATTTATGAATATATTTTATATAATCCTTTTGGACATGATTTTTTCAGAATTCGTATAATATTTTTCAAAAAGTTATATCCTAAGGTGTTTAGGAGGTGCCCATTTAGTTACTTTTTGGATAAGATGATAGTCTTGCCTAGAACAAAAATCTCACATTTTTGTCATAATCAAAATACATTGCCAAAAATGTACTATTAAAAATCCTTGTGTGTGTTGTTTTTGGGGTCCACCTTACAGTGCTTTTACCTCCATCTACCACTAACTAGAAAAGTAGTGATTGTTAATGTTGTATTAGTCTTTACACTTTATTTATTATTATCAGTGTATAGGGTGGATTTAGAAAAGCAGTCTGCAAATGTAAAGCCCTTTTGAGGAATTTCTTATGGGCAGGGGTGAACATGCAAGTGCTAAGGGCTAAGGTTAAATGGGGTGAATTTTGCACACACCATTTAAGGGGGTTAGGTCTGATTGCTCCAAAGAAAGGACTTGTTGCATTACTATGCAAATGGGTGTTGAAAGCTCTTGAACTAGGGGATTTGAACCTCAAAATCATGTTGCAATATTCGTTGAGAAATCTGAAATGCAAACCATCCAAACATGCCATGTGAATCCTTCACCTAAATTGGGCTTTAGTCTACAATCATGTTTCACCTTTTGCCTTTTGGCAAGTATAAAATATGACAGAGGGTCGTGAAGGCATGGAAACAACGCATCACAAACACGCCAGACCTGCCAATAGATAAGATGTTGTACATCTACCTACTTTGTTCACACTCTGAACACTAAAACAATCTGTTCCAATCTCAATAGTCTAAACATTTTCGCCAAAGAAACCAGTTCACCTAATGTGAAACCGGTTCTACTAAGGTAAAACTTCCAAAAGTTGGATCCAATGCGATGTCGCTGTCCCTGTGGGGGCAGGGCCCAAGAAATGGGTGTCAAACTTCAATTTTGTCCTGCTTGTCTGGTATAATCCATTAAAAAGGTGTGCTTGCAATGCCAAGGTCATTCCTTCAAAGGGGCTAAATTTGGGATTTCTATCCAACGAGCACAGGAAATGCACAAAGTTGGACTACATAGGGTAGGAGAACTTTGGAATAATGTCTCAATCCCTTCCATTCATGGGAACAACTTTAGTATCCAGTAAAACATCATGGATAACATTTCTTCAAATTTGGGTGGAAGAACTAAGGAACCCACATTTAGGAAATAGAAATTAAGGTATGGCTAAACATTTATAATTTTTTTGAAATAAATCCAATTGGGGTTTTCTTACTTCAAAATGAACTTTGACCTAAGTTGGAGTTTGGCATTCAAACCAAAATCAAAATCCCCAAAGGGATTTAAAGTTTCTGAGGTTGGAACCAAATCAAGGTTGTTGTACCTAGTGTCTAGTGAGGTGATTCCTTGTATATTTTAGGAAGCACTTGAAGCAAAAATAGATTTGGTATTTTGCTATGAAATAATGACATATTTAAAGCATATTTAGATTTATTTAAATTCTATTTGGAAAACGAATTATTGACACCCCACTTATATTTAAATAAATAATATTTTATTTTAAAAATAAATTGTACCTTATTTTATTTTTCTTCACATTGTTTGTAATAAAGTGAAAGTGACATCTCTAGAACCTAGTGAAAGGCAAAAGAATATTCATGGGCTCCCTAAAGAAAGTTAGAATTTATGCACAACCATGTTTAGGTGTAAACACTTTGAAGTTGTTCTATGGACCTCTTACTAAAGTAACCTTTGACTCTAGATTATGGCGATGAGATGCCAAGTGGAAATGATGGGGTACAAGGCACAACTAAATAGACAATTGTTAAATCCAAAGAAGATCCTTATTTGTGAGACTCCAAAAAAACGGTATCAAGTCCCTACCATTGAGCTTCCCATTAAAGTGAAAGGATGTGTGAATGAAACAAAAAACTAAGAAAGATTCTAAATTCATTTAGTCCATGTGGCATCAAGCCTTCTATTAATTTTGAGAAAAAAAATTTAAGTCGCTAAATTTTTATAGTATGTTATGGTAGAAATGTAAAAACCCAAGAATATGAAGGATCCTTCTGTATATTTATTTTCATATTGAATTTAATCCTAAATATAGCTTTATATAATTGCCACTTTTGTTACATGATGAAATCCAAAAGAGAAAAGCTTGGTACCATTATTCCATGGGAGATAAGGTAAGAGGCCATCGCAATTGTAATACATTAAAAAAAAGGAAAGGAGAATTTTTCAATGAAAACGAAAATGAATAAAATATATATTGGATTTTCTGTACATTAAAGAATGTTGGAACACATTTCAACCAAAACAAAACAAAATTCAAATACCGAAACAATGAGATATCAACTTCCTCAACATTTTGTGTAAATTAAGTCACTATAAATGATTTGTTTTGCGAATTTTGTTGACTTGAAAAATCAGATTTTTTCATAAAAGAATGCGTCAAATTAGCCAAAATTTGAGGATTTTTTTTGGGGTAAGAAGCCATATTTCTATAAAAGGTTTGTTAGAAAATAAAAACCTGAGAATATTAAAGGATCCTTTTAAATACATTTACTTTGATTCTTGATTTATTTCTAAATTTAGTAAAATGTTTTTTTGGGATGATTTGCACTTTTGTTGCATGATAATATTAAAGAAGAAACCATTGGCCATTAAAGAAATCCACAAAGTAACCTTACCTTTGGGCCCTCCTTTCACCCCCAGCCCAATACCTCAACTTCAAATAATGTTATCTGCGAAGTGAGGAAATTTTATTGGCCTTGTCTACCAAGGCAAGGATATTGTGTTTAGATTCATTATAGAGTATAGTAGCTTAAGGGATTTTGGCTCCTAGGTACTAGCCTGGTCTATCTTTATATGAGGATTTTTGAAAGATGATATTTTGGCTTGTCTTGAAACTTGAGATTAGTTATCAGAGTTATAATGTCTTGAAGACTTTTCGGTTGTTTTAGAGGATTTTTTGAAGATTATGTTTTGGCATGTTTGGAACATTTGAGTTTCATAATTCTTCTTTTGCCTTAAGATAAATTTTTAGTGTAAATGGCAAGGCCACAGTGTGACACATCCCTTGTTGAATTTGGGAAGAAAATGTTGAAACTCAATATTTAATGCATGAAGTTTGAAAATGATCTTGTAACAATGATAGGCACAATTATAAAAATAACACACACATGAGATCGAAAGAAGGCACCTAGGAAAAGAAAAAGAAGGGACAAAACTCATGTTATGTTTTGAGTTTGGTGATAATTTGAGTTTCATGCCCCATTTCATAAAAATGTACTTTTTACTGTTTCTAAAACTCTTCCCTTAGTAGAATTGCACTTTAAATTTGAGGGATTTTACAAAAGTTAAAGATCCCAAAAACTAATGTCCTCCACTTTTGTAAGTCCCTCCAATTTGAAGAGTTCTTTTTTGTGACATAAGAAATACATCAAGTATGTTGTAAGCAAAGTCTTTTTGTGATGCAAGGATTACATAGAGTATGTTGTGAGCAAATTATTTCGTCAGGCAAGGAGTAGATCAACTTTGTTGTGAGCATATTGACACCTATTGTGAACATGGATGGTGTCCCCCTGCCCCCTCCTATATTTATTGAAGTAGTGTGTAGGGTCTAGGATAATATATATATAGGGCTGCCTATAAATTTCTTTGAACCCATTAGCTTTTTATGGAATGCTCTTGGACTATATAACTTAAAACATGTAATTATATCTTGAAATTTAATTAGAAATTGTGAGATGGATGTTACACTCTTCACCTTCAACTCTCAACCTGGTTCTAACTTCAACTTAACCATCTTCCCCAAAGTGGGAAAAGAAAAGAAAAGAACCTTAAACTCTGCATTTTGGGGTTCTTAAAGTGGCTAGTAGCAAAAATAAAAGAAAATAAGGTTTTTCACCTTTTGTGATCACTAATTCTAATTCAAAAGTGTGAGAAAGAAAACTATAAATAAAAACAAATGGTGTCGGCCATGTCACTTCCATGAAAGGGTGGCAATGCACTTGCGAATAGATTTAACACAAACCTTAGTGTGGCATATATTACCATTATAAATATTATTATAAAACATGTGTAGCTTCATTTACACTTGTGAACATGCTTGATGATAGTGTGAGCAAAGTTTGAGACTCCTTCTGGAGCAGATATTATTACCACATTCCTAAAATTTATCATTTTCTTAGTTATGTGATCATAGCTTGTCAATGGATAAATTTCTGACATCAAGCAAAGCAGGTTCCATATAGTTTCCCATGCCAACAGCCTTGGGATTGAAAATCCAATCGCAAATAAAACATTTGATTGTTGTATTGGTACTTGCAGAAATTCCTATTATGTTAGCTTTGTGTGTGAGAGCATATGTCCTTCCATGCCTTTATGGGTGGAAGTCCAACAATGTTTGTTGGATCTGTTCTAACTTGGGCACCTTGGAGATTCAACTTTCTTGCAAAGATGATAGCATCTTCCAGTGCCATGCATCCACCTTGTCCAAGATTTTGAGACTGGGGTGAGATGCATCACCACAAATTGTGACATTGCCCACCACTTGAGTTTCATAAGTTGGTTTCATGTTTAGCTTTTGTCGAAGGGTGTTTTTTATGAAACATTTGATGGATATGTTGTTGACACACAATATAAACTTAGGTACTCGAAAATCATTGGTGAGTTGAAGGACCTCTTGTTTGATCTCCTTTGGTGTTATGTTTCGCCAACTCAAAAAGACGAAATCCATCAAAATTAATAACCAAGTCACTATGTTGATGTGTTCTTTAGTGATAGATGTTGGCACTTGGTTCTTAAAACATGGAATTGGGAGCTAGATGCAAGAATAAGGTTTTTCATCTTCGGAGGAATAATTCCAAACCACAAACCAATACACTTTGGTTGCAGTCATTGAAGTAATACCAGTTCAAACTGTTTTGCCAAAAAGATGCGAAACAATTTTGGAAAATTGTAACCATTGTGAAACTTTGCCATTCCTCATATCTTGACCTGCCCTACAGATTTTGGCTTTTCCAAATCTAACCAAAATCCTACAATCGAGTTCACACCATCATATCCAACCAAAACCTGTCAACCCACATCCAATATCCCCACCTAAGTACATTAATCTTCATTTTGTTCTAGCATAATGAATTTGTTGTTGCAAGCTTTGATGGTCTTCCCAACAATATGCAATTGCCATTTAAACAAGCACCATCCTCAAAGATAAAATTATGAATATATGCATGTGTTTCATTCTTCTAAAAATATATTCACGCATTCAGTGGATTACATGTGGGCAGGAAATATTAGCATCCAAATGAAAACACCAAACTGATAAAGATATTTGACAACACATTATTTTTTTACAAATTTGAAGGTAACCAAACTTTGGTAGAGTAGGTAAAACCATCTTGAAGCTCCAAATGGGTGATATTTTGTGAAATTTCTTGAGTTTGAGTCTTGTGAAGTATGAGATCTTCTTTATTTGGACATGAGACCCATCCTTGTGCCTACGAATTATAACTTTTCAAATGAAAAAAACTTGTGTTTATCAATTACCAACATCATTTCATGATTTCAAGGGAAAGACTCATTTTGTCATCTATATTTTCACAACTTTTCTTTAAATCCTAGTACTGATGTGGTTGTTTTGTAGAAAACAATTTACCCTCCTTCACAATGAGAATGATCCAAGAGTGTCAAACGTCTCCTGTATTGATTAAGATATTCAACTCTACAAAAATAGTTGGAGGAATTTGTAAGAGACACAAATTGAACCCCCTTTAAAGACAATTTCTTACTGGAATTAACATCCAACAACCATAGACCTACAACAATTGCACTTGTTGGAAACTAGAACATACCCTGGAATGTTGAGATACATGCTTCTGAATTGGTCGGGCCAAGTCAAAAAGTTCAAGGATGTGCATTTCATTGTTCCAAAGAGTTATGCTAGTACTCTGGGGTCGCAACTTGTCTGATTGTTCAAGGACCACATCCTTCAACCCAACTCTGCTCCCAAAAATAACAAAACAAGCGAAAGATATATTGGCTTAGGCAGGAAGAGCTATGCGAGTTGAGCTTTCTTGCAGTGTTGCAAAAGTCGTTGCATGTGCTTTAGAGATTTTGTTTGGGATCCCGGGAAGAGTTGAAGCGCACAATTTGTCGATTCTGTGGAAGGAAGCTTTCGATTGAATTTCTGTGATGATATGGAGCTTGATCCATTCTGTGGAGCCCAGGGTTTAGGGCTCGAACCCTGAACCCTAAACCCTAAATCGTGTTGTTGGAGCTTGATTGTGGAAGACTTGGTGGTGTTTCCCGTGGTGCTCTGTTCGTCATTTAAAAACGTGTGATCAGTTCACTGCACTTGCGAAGATCACGTCGTTCCGACAGAATATCATTCCGGCATGTTGTTGTTGTTGTTTTTCTTGTTCTTTTTTTCCCGGAGAAGAAGTTTTGATCCTCATGTCATATCCACTCCTGAAGGAACAATGCAGAGAAAGAGCCAATCGGTGTTTCCTCGAGAACCTGTATGACTGCATGCATTTTGAAAGTTCTCATGAGAGAGAGGAGCAAAGAGCTCAGTGCAAGGAGGCGTCGGCGTTGTCGGCCATTTTAGGGAACGAACGATGCGCCGAAGTTCCGCAGCATGCATCCTGCTCCGTCGTGACACTACGCCGTTTGTGCACCGCAGTCAACATCTTCTTCTGCAGCCTGCTGCTGCTGCAGGACCTGCTTCCATGCCTCGATGTATTGAAACACAGGCAGTGATGTAAGACGACGGCGGTGGTGAGTTATGTTCGTCTTCTTTGTCTCTTGTACTGCCGTGTTACGCGACAATTTTTTTGTTTGCCGATGCATTACTTGTGCCATCCCCGCATGCCCCTAGGGTTTCGTCTGTGTGATTGACCGAGGATCGGTCTTTGTGTGTAAATGTTGCTTGGCAATAGTTGTCGATCTTCTCGTGAAGCAGGTTGTTCCCCTGCATGGCAGAATATTTTAAAAGACATTTCTCTCACCCCTTGCAATGGATATAGCAATTTTGTATGGCCTGTGTGCAGAGCTGTGCCATGACAGTAGGAAAAGAAGTGACCTTGGAGATTGAAGATTTCTAACCAGGTCAAGTGGCTCCTGACAGACCAGAAGAGGATTGTAGAGAAACGGTGGTGCAAGTTATTCTCAGATCCATCACAATGGTGGGATCACAGGGCAGAAAAGGTAAATGTTCCCATTCATGTTTAGAATTTCTCATTGATGCAGGAGGCTGGTACTCTTTTTTTGTTTGGGTCTTAGTAACCTGGGCTCTGAGACTGCACAGCTGATGAGCTGGGAGTTCATTGTCTGGTTGTAGAGGAATTCAAGGTATCCCGATTTCAAACATAAGAAGACACGGGAGGGACTCTGGCTCAATGACAATTTGAACCCTCCATGGGTAGAAGCAGAGCTAGCAGCAATGGCACCAGGGACTGTGCAATTGAGCATTTTTTCATGGAATAGTAGGCTTGCAAGATATGTGAAGGCTGGACAGTATGAGAACACAATGAGGCTTTTTCAACAAATGAAACAAGAAGGGATGAGCCCTGACAAGTTCACTTTTGTTCGAGTGCTCAATGCATGTGCTAATTTACCAGCACTTGAAGAGGGCAGATCCATCCACATGCAGATCATACAGAGCGGCTGTGACTCGGATATCTATGTGTGTAACAGCCTTATTGACATGTATGCCAAATGTGGGAGTCTTGAGGATGCTTGGAGGGTTTTCAACACGATGCCCTCACATGATGTGGTTACATGGAATTCCCTCATTTTGGGACATGTCAGATGTGGGCAAGGGCTGAAGGCATTGGCATTGTTTCAACAGATGCAACAGGAAGGGATGGAGCTAGACCCTGTTACATTTGTGGGGGTGGTCAATGCATGTGCCAGTATAGCTGCACTTGAAGATGACAAGCGAATTCATGAACAGATCATTCAAAGAGGCTTTGAGTCCATTATGTTTGTGGGTAATAGCCTTGTTGACATGTATGCCAAATGTGGGAGCATAGAAGACGCTTTGAGAGTTTTTAATAGGATGTCCACACGCAATGTGGTTGCTTGGAGTGCCATCATTTTGGGACATGTAAAATGTGGTCAAGGGCATAAGGCTTTGGAATTGTCTAGCCAAATGCAACAGGAGGGGGTGGAGCCAAACCCTGTCACTTTTGTGGGAATTCTGAATGCATGTGCCAGTATAGAGGCACTTAAAGAAGGCAAGGATGTTCATGAAAAGATCATTCAAAGTGGTTGGGAGTCTAATGTATCTGTGGGTAGTAGCCTTGTTGACATGTATGCTAACTGTGGGAGCATAGATGAGGCTTGGAGAGTTTTTAACAGCATGCCCAAACGTGATGTGGTTGCTTGGAATGCCATGATTCTAGGCTATGCAAAGTGTGGACAAGGGCAGAAGGCACTGCAACTCTCTCGCCAAATGCAACATGAAGGGGTGCACCCAGTACCTGTCACCTTTGTGGGGATGCTCAATGCATGTGCTAGTGTAGCAGCACTTGAAGAGGGAAGGCACATTCATGAAGCAATTATTCAAAGTGGTTATGAATCTGATGTCTTTGTGGGTAGCAGCCTTATTGATATGTATGCCAAATGTGGTAGCATAGAGGATGCTTGGAGAGTGTTCAACAGGATGCCCAGACGCAACATGGTTGCTTGGACTGCCATGCTTGGAGCCTATGCCATGCATGGGCATGCTAATGAGGCTCTTGCACATTTCAAACAAATGTGTGAACAAGGTGTAGAGATAGATGACATAACTTTTCTTTCTCTTTTATCAGCTTGTTGGCATGCAGGCCTAGTGGATGAAGGCCTGTGCTACTTCAAATCCATGAATTCAGTTTATGGTATCTCTCCAAAAAATGAGCACTATGCCTGTGTGGTTGATCTTCTTGGTCGTGCTGGCCGTCTGCATGATGCAGAGGTTCTGATCAAGACAATGCCCTGTGAACCAAATGCTACTGTGTGGATGGCCTTACTTGGTGCTTGCAGAATTCATGGTAATTTGGAGATGGGAGAATGCATTGCAAGAAGAGTACTTGAATTGGACCCAGGAAATTCTGCAGGCTATGTGCTGCTATCGAATATCTATGCTGCTGCTGGCAACTGGGATCTCAGTGCAACTGTTCAAAAACTGAGGTTGGAAAGAGATGTTAGGAGACAGCAAGGCCGCACCTGGATTGAGGTGAATAATGAGGTGCATACATTTGTAGTAGATGACCAAGAACATCCTCAAATAAATGACATCCATGCTGAACTAGAGGGATTATCTGTACAGATGAAGGATGCTGGGTATGTCCCAGACATCACATTTATGCTACATGATGTAGAGGAAGAAGAAAAGTTGTTTCATTTGTGTCACCACAGTGAGAAGCTGGCCATTGCATATGGGCTTATCAGCACACCTCCTGGTACTCCAATTCGCATTTTCAAGAATCTGCGTGTATGTGGTGATTGCCACAGTGCCACCAAGTTTATTGCAAAGCTAGTTGGGAGAGCAATCATAATAAGGGATGCCAACCGATTTCATCACTTTGAGAATGGTCTGTGTTCCTGTAAAGATTATTGGTGATGTCAAGTTTAGTCTAAGCAGCACCTGGCGACTCATTTTTTCCCAGAATGTCTTGACAGTTCTCTTAACACTTTAACAGAAACTCCAGTGTTATGTTCTGCCAGTATGTGCCAGAACTTTTCAAGTGCAAGTTGATATCTGGATACATTGTTCATTTATGGGTCTGGGCCAATCAGTGCACCAGACTGTCTTGAAACACTCCTGGGATTTCGTCAATAGCATCAAAGATGGGTACCTGTTTGGAATTTGTGGGCTAAAAATGTCAGATTAAACCCCCAATAAAAGGTTGGAAAATATCATATGATATGTGGTGACATAATTGTTAAGATTTTGCCACATCAACAACCAAGCCCTTGTTAATTTTTCAACTTTGCGAAAGATTGTTGAACAAGAGTGATCTCATAACTTTATCTTGCAATGGGCAAAGTCGTTTGCATTCAAATTCAAAAACAACCAAACCCAAATCAGAAAACTCAAATAATTCTCTCACTATAGATAAGAAAACGTTGCAGTAGTAAAACTGCAAAATTACAAGATACCAAGGACATGAAAATTCTCAAAACATGTACGCTACAATCACAACTAGTGCCAGAGGGTTTAATGTTAAAATATTTAGCACCTACTGAACACCTAGATAGTGATGTGCCCTCCAACACTAACACTAGAGTTAGCTAGCTCTAGGATCTTGTATTCACACATAAAATCTATTTAACGGTACAAAAGGTTAGTAGCATACCTTTAGTAATCATGATTCACACCAGCATGATGTTAAGGCAACTCATACGCCTCCTATTTACTCCCTTTTTGCTCCCTTTCATTCTTCCCAAACGGAGATGTCTCGCAGATGTCCATGACTTCTTTTCTGGATGACCCTGTTCTTGAGCAGCAAGTTCTTCAGCAACACAAGTCTTTAGAATCAAAATTTCTTAAGCAGCACCTGTAGGGCCTTGAGCACAACAAGAGTCCTTCTGTAGCATAATTTCTTGAGCAAAAGCAGATGTTCTTCAGCAGTACTAGCAGTTTCTTAAGTAGTAGCAACAGAGCCTTGAATAGCTGAGGTTCTCCAACAGTAGCAGAAGTCCTTAGCAGCAAATGAGAGAGAAGAAAATAGGGAAGTAGCGTAAGGGTGTTTGAGTAGCTGGGAACGTGGAGGGAACAAAGAGGGGAACAGGCTACAACCTTGGGAGATAGGTAGCATTGAGTTATTTGCTCCTTTTGGGGGTTGCTACTTAACACTGGATTTTACAAATAAGATCTATGATTTTGGAAGATTTGATGATAAATTAATATTTTCTTAACATTGATTTTAACACTTATTTAACACTCACGGCCACATAGGATGACACATAAATTTAGTGCAAACAAACATTGCAGATGTGAATTTAACAATAAATCTACCAAATATAACACTGACCTAAGAATGACTTAACTTCATGTGTGAATGTACCATAAGTCCAACAACAAACCAACTACATTCAACTTCCAAGACTAAAGATACTTTTGCCTATCTCCAAAAACAACTACCAATTGTCAATAACTCTCACAAGCACTCATCTATAAATAAATAAATAAAAGAGAAGCACACAGCCAGGGAACAAAAAAGATAGGATCGAAGTCCTAGTCCAAACAAAAGATCACACCCGAAAATGCAGAACACACAATGGAGAGCCCTAAGAGGAGAAAACATGAAACCTAGGACCTAAACCCGTTGCCAGTTGCATATCCACATATCCTCAATTTTCACCACACCATTCTCTAAAAGCTTATGTAGGAAACTTCCATGGCAAAGTAATTGTATGATGCCAATCCTGAAATTTAGCACATCCCAAAGGTCCCAAAATTGCAATAGAAAATAAAAGCTAGACAAAAGGATAAAAAGTAGTAGCTCCAAACCTAGCTAATAACATTGTTAGTGTCAATTTTTTCAAAACATTGAAAGTAGAAAATGGTTAGAAAATTAATGTCAGTGCTCATGTTTACCAATTCAATTTCCTAATGTAAACGTTGTTTTTAACAAGGTAATTGTGCATGACCAGTCATTTAGAAAACTTGACGATTTGGATGGATACTTGTAGAATTTTCTTGGTTCATAATATTCTTGTCTTTCAAGACTTTGTTTGACTAATTGTAACAAGTTGGTTGCACTTTTTGATCGTAATATTTTGGATCCTACTACAACCATTGCAACTAGAAATGCTTATCGTCCAATGTTTGTCATTTTCCTCGTAAAGTGGATATTAAGTGGGGAGATTCATTTTGGTTGGCTACAAAAGTTGCAAGGGCATTGAAACCGAATGAGAAAAGTGCAAGTGATGGATATGAAATAAAAGAGATTATAGTTTTTTTTTGCAGTTGTGACAAACCTTGAGGAAGAAGATGATAACACCCATGATGTGAGTGCCATAATCAATCTAAGTAATTGAGGAGTGCAACTAGGATTTACACAATTTTTGTTTATAAACTTGTCATTGCAAGGTCCCACAAGTGATGGATTTTAACTCACTGCCACTCAACTTCCAACCATTTTAGTGATACTTGTGGCTCACAACACCTACAATTCAGTTACGTTTTTTTAACCAAGTACATAAGCATCAACAATACCTTTATAACTTATTGTCGATTCTCTAGCCATAAAACACCACCATATTTCATTGCCCCTTTCAAGAGAACTTGCTATTCATTTTTATAGTTAATTTGTCTTGTATCCTTACAACTAGTGGATCTTATTCGTTGGAGGTGCATATACAAGCTAAAAGCTATCAGATTTTAACATTTGCCTTGTAACAATGTCAACGATCATATCTTCTCTTCAATACACACACACACACACACACACACACATTGCTTGTGGGTGTGGAATTATTTTATAGATCTAGTAAAGGGGAGTAGGAGCTTGTGAAAATGTCCAGGGTGATGAATGGGGTATAATTCTTCACTTTTATTACCATTCTATAGACTACTTGAACTTCTAGTTTCATGTTGAATTTGGGACTATGATATGAATGCATTGAGTACTTCATTCTAGGATAATTAGATGCTGGTAATTTTCATCTTTGTTGTACAATCTATGTTGTTGTTTTATGTTACCAATCTATGGATTTGCATTTTGTTTGGAATTTTCTTCTATGGAACATTACTTTTATTGTGATGAAGCTTGTTGCAGCTTGCAATGAGTCGGGTTGCAAGAGTTTGTGCATTATTCACATAGTTAATGATGACAATATTGACTTGCGGCAATATTGTATGTGTAGTTGTCCTATGGAAAACATGTGGATTTTTTTTACTCCAAGTCCCCGTCCCACTATTATCTTCATACATTGATCCCACGTGGCACAACTCATCCATTGTTGCCTGTATGCAACTAGCATTATAGGTGACATAGTGTTGTCAACTCAAGGTGAAAGTGAACAAAGCTAGGCCGTTTAACATTTTTAACAATCTTTTGTTGCTTGTGTGAAGGTGACTTTGCAGTGTAAAATGTGATTCTGTAGATGGGCTTATGATTGCTTTCACCCTCAATGATCCATGTTTAATTTCTCCCTTCTTTCACTTGGTTTAAATTTTTTTTGTCTCATTTATTGTTTTCTTTTCCTATGCAACACTTTATAGAAAAGTATAGATTGTGGTTAACTTTCATGGTTATAGGTGGGTTTTTCATGTGTACAACATGTGGAAAGGTGACCCCAAAAGTTGTCCAAACTTTATCTTTTTTACATAACCAAAATGATTGCAAAGTATTATGGTTGCAGCCCCAAAGGATTGAGGAAAAGTTCAAATTGCAACTATAGAAAAAATGTGTTGTTCATCCGAAAGTTATCTATGCTTGAATCATAGTTTGAAAGTAATCAAATGGTAGCAACAACTCACATCTACAACAACAACATTATTTTCATCCAATGTCCTTATAACTACAATAATTGTAAAAGAGGGTGATGGTGTAAAAACAATTTCTTTTGGAGCAAAAGCAAAAGTTGTAGAAGTTGGTAGCACATGGAAGTGGTTTTCTTCCATGTAATAGTAGTTGTAAAAGTTGGCAATAACTTTGGCAATGACTATGTTGCATAAGCTTTTTCCGGATCAACAACAACAATTGTATAAAATTCTTCTAAACTAAC
Organism: Sphagnum tenellum; assembly: GCA_963921925.1. Classification (NCBI taxonomy): domain Eukaryota; kingdom Viridiplantae; phylum Streptophyta; class Sphagnopsida; order Sphagnales; family Sphagnaceae; genus Sphagnum; species Sphagnum tenellum. The sequence continues at coordinate 4,179,990 of OY998155.1, forward strand.
AACAATAGTTGCACGAACTTCTTTTGGACCAACAAAAATAATTACACAAGCTTTTTATAGACCAATAATAGTAGTTGTACAAGCTTCTTTTGGACCAACAACAACAATTACACAAACTCTTTTTGGACCAACCACATTAATTGCACAAGTTTTTTAAAAATTGACATCAATAGTTACACAAGTTGGTGGGAGCATACCAATGCTCTTCATCCTTCTAGGATGCTGAGTTTTTTTCTTCTTAGCTTGTGCACACATCTTTTTCTTGGTCTTGATGGCTTACACATGTGGTTGGTGGTGTAGGATAGAGACAATTTTCAAGAACTATTAACATTGGCATTTGTTGGATCAATGTCAATATTAACCTCTTCATCAACCTTTGCATTTGTTGGTTCCTTGAAAAGGAGTGTTGTAGTGTTAGTTTCATTGCTGCAAGTTGAAATGCAAGTAAAAAAGTTTTAGTGACACCTATTTAGTCCCATCCTTCAGTGATTATTTCTATCGTGGCTTTGACCTTTGTCCATGTTGAATTTAACCAATTACAAATCCTAGGCTTTAGGTTGTTCATCTTGAAGTTTGCTTTTGGTTCCTACCCATCATTCATTTGATCCTTGATTGTCTAAAAAGTCCGTGAATTAAACCTTGAATGCATGTTTTAATGGTTTCTGCAAAATCACATCTGTTGGTTGTAATTCATTTGTACAATTAATAGAGCAAAAATGAGCAAGATGTTTGTATGCTCATTTTTTATCTAATTGTGGAATTCCTCACTAATATGAACATTCTAACAATCAATAATCCACACCATCTTTTGTTCTTTCTCTAACCCTAATAGCTGAATTTTTGGATTGCAGGTAAGGAAGGAGGATTTTTTGAACAAATTATTTGGTTGTTTCCAAAATGATTAATGATTTTCACTAAAACTAAAATCCCAACCATCATTAATGCAATTTATTTTCCTTTTGCTATTTGGTGGTAATGTCCTAAAGGTAGAACTAGTGAAAACTATTTGAGGTGGAAGTAGGTCCCCAATAACATTAGATGAAACAATCATTGTCACATGCCTTTCATCCTCCATACGTAGCATTTGCACATGTTTGGTTCCTTTTGGTTCCCAAGTTCTTTTGCCGTCATTTGGAACTAAATGGATTCCAATTTTATCACTATTCACAATAAATATAGGTGGAATGGAGTATGCTTTTGCTAAATAAACAACATTATAAACCATGGTCAAGCCTTGAGTAACCCAATCTTGTAGGAGTTTGTTTGTAGTAGTGGTTGCCATTTTATAAGTCCAACACATGTATTGTTTCATGAATTGTCTTAACCACTTTCTTGTGACCTTAAACCCCCCACGTTTAGGTTTAATGAGTTGAGAAGCAAAAGATTATATGATTCCTTTGAGAATGGGTTGCATAATCCTTGTTGATAATGGCTAACCAATTTTCCTCATCTTTTGTAGGACATGAACTATTTCATCACGTAGTTCAAGATATTCTTTAAGTTTTGGTAAGTTTTGTTTTCGAATTTTCATTGTTGTTCCATGCTAGTTAGCTTCCATGTAACTCTCTTTTAATTCACCTTCTTTTGTGAACCATTCCCACATTGTATTCCTAGTCAGTTTTGCATAAGGACTAGGCACTCCTAATAATTTGTAAGCATTTTACAAGAATGTAAGAACAATCTTATTGTTTCTATACTTCTGCACTACAATTAAAATTTGGGCCAAAGATGAAGTTGAAACCAATTCTGATATGCTCCTTGCTTCTTCATACATTTAGAAGGTCTTTTACTCTCATTATCCTCTTTCTTGATTTCATGGTTGCTCAAAATCCTTACATTCTATTAGATTCTAGGTCTCCCAATTGTGCGTTTCTCTTTTTGCACATTACATGATGTTGCATCATTATTACTCTTTCTCATTTGTGTAAGCTCCATTTCAACAACCTACATCCTTTCTTCACTTGAAATTGTTTGAAACAATCTAATAATGTACCTTTGACCTCCTTCATTCTTAGCCATTTTGCACAAAGTTGAAACTAAACTAAACTCAAAGAATTTAAGATTCTCTAAAAGGAAGAAAGGGAGTGTGGAATGAAAATAACAAGCCTAAAAAATGCAAGAAATGCTAACTGAGTTTCAAGAACAAGTACTCAAAATTAGTACCATCGTAAATCATCATAATTGGCTTACCCATGTTGTGAGGGTCTAGTTTAACAACATTAAAACTAGTGATCTACTTATCAATACCTATGTAATTATTGTAGGTACCAATTTGCAATAGGTAATAAGCCAAAATTATTAAAATTTTCAGTTTTATTACATCCAAATTTTGAGAAAATTCATGATTGGAAGGCCGAAGTGAGAAAATGAAAATCAATTAAATATTCACCTGAAATATTTCGAAATGATAAAGCTACAATTGTAGCTATTCACTCAACATAACCAAGAAAAAATAATTCAGACCACCAAATCCAATAATCTCATTGGCTTGTTAAAAAAATCTTTAGCAAACACACAATTCTATTCTGCTGAACATTGAAATAATTATTTTTTTTCACCATCTCCATTGGTTCTCTAATATTCTCACAAACCCACCAAACCTTATTACACATTTAATTGTTACTTCAGATTCAGACCACTGAATCAAGCACTTTCATTGGCCATAACAAATTTTCTTCATGTGTACACAGAAGCCTATTCAACACCCACTATACATTAGAGTATTATTAGTACACTAATACTATAACCCCATTAGAAAATGAGAAACTAGAGGTGAGGCCTCCTTACTTAAGGGAGCTGTTGTTTGTTCATTTTTAATTCACAAGTTTTGATGTTCCTTGACCTCTTCGCATGTTTTGCAAATCTTCAAATATTTTGCACCATTTCTTTATTGGAACATGGCCCCTTCACTTCTTTCTTGTCTGATTTCCCTTGGGGTTGAACCCTTTTGGAAAACTCACATTTGTGGAAAAGCTCCCGTTCTCCTTGGGATCTCTCTGACCTCCCTTTGGCCTTTTGTCATTGGAAATTTCCTTTTGAACTTGCTTAAGTCGTGCATTTTTGGAAAAATAAAATAAATCCTTGATCAATTTCTTCTTGACCTTTGCCACAGATGAAATTCTTTCCATTTTTGTGATGACTTTCAGAAAGGCCTTGTACAAATTTCCTTCAATCTGGACCTTAAATATGACTAAATAGAAAATGAAAAACCATAATCAAATGCTTGTGCTTGTGCTGGTTAATGCGCATGACTCCATATCATAGAGCCCACAAAAGGGTCCAAATCCTGCCCATTGCACCATTTAACGATGACAATTTGTTACCCCCCTTTTTTTTCCGCCTCGGCCCTCACTTTGTCTCTTTTATAATAAACCAGGGTGGCACTTGGTCACAATTGTATATTCTTGGTCTTTGATTTCTTTCTCTACAGGTCTCTTTCCTTTTGTAAAAACCTGCCCTAATTTTTTTAGTGTATTCAAATGAACATTGTTGGGCACAAGAACAAACACGAACAACAAAAACTCTTGTAACGGGGCTCTTGGCGACGATGGCAGAGAGAGAGAGAGAGAGAGAGAGAGAGAGCGAGGCTTGTTGCCCAAACTTTTATTGAGATATAGATCAGTTTGTTGCTATTTGAACAAAATTCAAATAGAGCTGATCAGTTGCTGTGAGAGACAGACAAACAAACCATCCTAGAATTTTGAGAAATTCTTATGTACAGAGAGAGACAAATACGGTATCAGGATTCTGTCTTTGGTCACTTTGAAAACCCTACATAATAGATATGGTAAAATTATGATATGGATATGCAGGTTGTGGCTTTTATGTCACACTGCAACCATCGTTGCCTCAAAGAAGTCTTTGTGAGCTGCATCCAACTCAGACATGCCCTAATTGACCTCTCTGATGTTGTCTTCCGAACCTCAATCGGCCTGGAAACAATGTCAGACAGCTAGCAACTGCACGGAAAGAGTTTCGCTCAAAATTGTCTGAAGATAGATATGTTCCATTTCGTGCAATGAGAGAACTTGCAACACTTCAAGACATTCTTCCTCTCTGACTGGCATTCAAGGATTAGGTCTCATTGCTGAAATTAGGGTTTCCAAACGCCTGATGATACTGTTCAGTGTGGAATCTAAAGAAAGAAAATTGTCCTGTTTTCATCCTTTTCGTGCTGTTTTCTCGGAAGAGGGAGGAGGATAGCAGTGACTGGTTGAAGAGCACGCTTGCCATCAGCATCAACAACAACAGTGTTTTATTCTGTGCTCTTTTTATTCTGGACTTTCGGGTTTCTTGTCCATGTTTGAAGGTCTTTAGAGGTGGATGCTGTCGCAGACAGTAGTAGATGCGAATGGGTGGACGACGAGGCTGAAGGATTCTCGATCGCCACCATAATTTGAAAGAGTCTCGGAGCAGTAGTGGCAGCCATGGAAGCCAACGCTCTAGTGGCCGCAGGAGAAGGGCAAAGCACATACGAAGGTGACGAGATGGTGGTACCGGTGATGAGTGAGACCAGTGCCGTGTTGTTGTTGGTGGGCTTATTTCTGGCTGCCATGAGTAAGTTTTACATGCAAAATCAAACACAATGTGAGGCATCATCTCTGTGATAGTTGGGTGAAACTCATGGACATGGTGCTCTTTAGTGTGCATTCTTTTGTTTCCTCTGCTTTTTAGGGCTTGTTGGTGCTCACCCTAAAATGGTTTTGGTATGGGTGCACAGCTCCACTCACGCTGCTGCCTCTGTTTCTGAGAGATTCACAAGGAAGGAGACGAGTGGGGGTGATAACTGCTGTTTCAATACTGGCAGCTGGAGTGTCAACCCTAGTTGCTGTATTTGTAGGCATGAAATGGAATTCTATGGGAGACTATGGTGAAATGGTTCACTCGGGGATTGCACTTTTATATGCAAGTAGGTAGCCATGGGCATGTGTGAAAAGACTATTTTGGAGCATTGACAATATTTAGTCTTGGAACCAATCTTTTTTGTTTTATATCCACAGATTAGCAATTGATTGAGGTTGTCAAATTCTGTGTTGACAGTGACCCAGCTGCCAGGAAACATTATTTTGTGGATGGACTCTGGTGACGGTCCGCGATTCATCTTCCAGGTTCTCTTCAGCTGTGTTTCTTGCATATTCCTCTGCAGCTGGATCCTCCCCGTATTACAGAAGGGTGCAAGTTTTTTCCATACACAAACTCAGGGTACAGACAACAAATCAGTCTCTGTAAGTATCAACATGTGCTCCTAATCAGGGATGCAACTAACATTTTAAGATTGTTATTGCTCAGGAGATGTTTATTTCCATGTTGTGAAATTGCAAGGTTTTCAAGAGACTGTTAATATGCCTGGTTGCTTTAATTTGTACATCTGACAGGGGATGTGGGTATGAGTATGCCATTGACCAAGGTGATGTTTATTGTGGAGAAGCCAGAGGATGTTGCAGCACTGCGTCTCAGGCAACAGGAGGAGCTAGATAAGAGAGCACAAGAGAGTGCACAGAAAAAAAGAGAGCTGCTGCAACAACGTCGACTGATGCGGATTGCTGAGCATAACCAGAAATTCCAAAGTATGTACATTCTGTCTGTTTTCAGTTTTGAAATAAGATACTGTGATCGATTCTAGAACACTTGGGCAACCATCCTCCTGTGCATGAATTTAGATTATAATGCACAACCCTCTGAGACAGTCAGCAAACATCTAAAGGAATAACATGCCCACCTGCATCAAGTGATGGCTTCGTTTTAAATCAGTTTTACATGGCATTGCAACTTTTAGGAGCAGGAACTTGAACTGTTCCTTGTACATGTCTCAAAGGTGCTTCATTGAGTTTGCAAATGTCACAGGCAGTTGGGCAAGTTTTCTTACTTTCACCTGCTGGTTGTTGTTTGTTACTTGATTGACTTTGGCAGGCTCAGGTCATGGTGCTGGACGGTATGCCAGGTGACTGGGTTCCCATGTTATCAAAGTGCCTGGTGGTAGCATCAAAATTTGATAAAATCCAGAGGAAGTGAACATTGAAGTTGAGACCATGAAAGTCATCGTGTGCAGACAAGTCAGACTTGATGCTGAGATGTCTGGGTCTATTAAAAGAGTAAAATCATGAAGTAGGGACAAAGACAAGGAGTTAATCGATGACAATCATCTGGATTCTCTGGAAGGATGAAGCCATTGCCAGAGAGTTTCACAGACCACCAACTGTGACACCCAGATTTCTGAAGCACTCAGGAGCTCATAGATGGATAACACTGAAAGGCCTGGTGAAATAATAAATAGGGAGCTTTATATGATCACAGAAAATGAGATACAAAAAACAGGAAGTCCAAGTGAAGGCCAGAAGGCTCACAAGGAATTCTGAGGAAACAGCAGAGGACTGCCCACGCTCAAATTTGGCATGATGTTAGATGTTCAAGTTTGACAGAGCCTACATACAGAATTGGTGCATTTTATATATACAAATACCTTCCTACTCCAAACCCTTTTGTAATCGACCTTTTGTGAGCCAAGTGGACAGGTATCTGTCCAGACTCCAGACCCCTTTGAAGTTTCTTTGAAAAGCCATATAGGCGTTGAGGGTTAATAAGTGAACCAAAAGTAGAGACAGAAAGACAGAAAAATGTGTTGTGCATGGATTACAGCAAAATTCCATCAGCCTTTTCTTTACTGGGGAAATGTTGCTGAAAAACAAAAATTCAAACTTCAAAAAGAGGGTACTTTTTAGGTTTTCAGTCTCCAATGCAGAGGAAAAACAAAATTAAAATCGCCAGATTCATATGTTTGGTTTCCAATTTGTAGACAGGAAATATAACAGGATGATTAAAGATTTGTACTTTACTTCTGGTTTATAGCTAGATTTGACTAAATACTCCTAGGGATGATTGGCATTTGTTCTAGGTCTTCCTAGGAATGATTGCCACTTTGGCTACAAACAAGAATTCCTTAAAAAAACACTGAATTCTGCTTGCACAAAAGAACAGATGCTGTAGTACTCTGACAATATTCCCTGGAAGAGTTTAAATTCATTAGTAATGGCCGAACTTATTACAAGTCATGAAACATCTTCCTCCATTGACTGCTGCCCTGTGTGATCAGCATGATATTTTGCATGTTATCCTTAAATGTGACTTCAATTACTGTGGCACAGTTGACCATTTTGTAGTGAAGAGAATTGAAGCAAATGGGTACAAAGTAGCACATATTATGAAGACTTTAGAGGAGCAATAGAAGTTGGAACAAACAAAAAAACATCTGTGACCAAATAGATCCTGGAAGGAAAAATATCCACATATTTGTTGTTTGTCTGCATTGATAGGACAAGTGCATCATAAGTGTTGAGCAATGGACATACCACAAGGTGAAGTCCATGGACCACAAGTGTTTCCTCAGTAGCTGTTATGGTTTCCACTAAAAGTGTAGTCTCCTGAGAGAATTTGTGTGGACCCACATTCAGAATCAGATTGAAAGATCAAAAAAGAGGACCCAGAAACATCCACACATCCCTCTGCAGACTTCAACCATGTGTGCAGGACCCACCACATTCAGAATCACAGGGCCGCAGCCAAGGAAATATCAGCATCTCTGAAACACAATCCTTCAAACACCCTTCACATCTTTGTAATCTCAGAATGCCATTCAGAACACCATTGCAAGAAACCTTCACATCTTTGTAATCTCAGAGCATCAGTCAGAGTACCACTGCAAAACACCTTCACAACTTTGTAGTCTCAAAGCACCATTCAAATCTTTGTAATCTCATTGCACCACTGCAAGCTCTGTCAGGATCCTGTAATCATCAACAACAAAGGAACTATCCCCACCTCCAAAGTACGAGTTTCAAAGCACTTCACAATTTCTTGCAATCTCAGAGCAGCCATCACAGTTTTTGAGTGCTTATTTTCATCCCATCACTACTTCCTTGTCATCATGGAGTTGAGTCACTTATTACAGCACTTGATAGAAAAAAATTTCATTCATCATTTTCACAGCTTTGCAAATTTCAGAGCAGCATTACAACTTCTGTGGGCTTTGCTAATGTTGCACATAGAAATATCACAAAATGCAAAAGATACAGAATCTCTGAACTTTCTGCAAATTACATGATCAATAAATGCATGAATTTGAAAACTTCAACACCCTTTATTGCACAAAAGCTGCATATCTGAGCCAGAGTTTTTCCATCAAAGTCTACCAGTCTGTCTGCAACAGACTATTGTAGTCATATATATTACAACCAACTAGGAAGAACATCCAACGAAAAGTCATGACTGGAAGTCAACAATCTTTGCAACCAGCTTCCACCTGCAGGTAGGTGAGGATGTAAAAGTTTGAGTTAACCTCAAGTCCTAGACTTTGCATAACCAACTCAAATTTCTACATTAGAAATTGTACTCAGCAATGTGAATCATCAACAAGAAGTTCTAGACTTAACAAAACCAACCCAAATTTATACAACAGAAATTGTCTTTCATGATGTTAATCATCAACAACCCAATGAATGTTGTGCGTGTACCATTACCATGTGCCATTATTGTGAGCATCATCTGGTCAGTGGTGATCAAAGGAATGAAAAACATTTGAAGCTAGAATTGATCTCTTTTAGCTGCTGCAGCAGTTCCAGGAGGAGAAGTAGAGTTTATTGTTGTTGCAGTAGCGATTCAAGCTGAAGATTTCACAGGAATGCTTCCATCATTGCCAGCAAGCATGCGGTACTTGTCTTTGCGAGTAAAATTAGTGCATTGAAAGCCCAGAGTCAAAGCAAGAATTCTCTGAGTATAATTTGCTACATCATGTGGCGATTTTCCAGCTGCACATGTGAGCTCTTGGGGCAGTTGGTTGAGGAAGGTGACCTCATAGACAGGCCTAGGGTTCATGAGGAAGAAGAAAGGATCCATGCATTTCCATCCGGTAGCAGTGGTGCCATGAAACATAGACATACTGTTGTTCATGGCAACTGGGGTGATTTGGTCTGTCAGCTCCGCGAAGAGGGAAGAGAACCGTAGAAGGAAAGGCTCACGGCAAGTGGTTCCTTCAGGACAGATCGCCAAATCTCCTTCAGCCAAAAGCTTGCGAATGTTGGCGGCATCCTGATCTCTATTGCGGGTAAGTGCCACAGTTTTGATGGGGGAAAGCACCTCAGAGAGACGAGAAATGGAGTACGTGACCGCCGTGATACGACGACCCAAAGCGACTGAAAGAAAAATAGGATCCAGCAAGGATCTGTGAGAACAAACAAACAGTACTCCGAGCTTCGGACCATTCTTGTCTTGCACGGAAGCGGGAGGTTTCCCCTTGATCACCACTCTGACGCCAAGGGAAGTGACGAGAAAATACCCCCAACTCATCGGAAGTGCACCTGCAGCTATGCGTAAGACGGCGAGGATAAAGCCCACAGGCATCCAAAGGAGAGTGATGAGAGCGAGAAAAGGAGTGGGTCTTTGCACAAGACGTCCGTCGTAGAAGACTATTGTTTTGGCGAGCTTCTCTTTTCTCAGTGGCGGCTCCATCTCTTTTGTGTTTGCAGGGACGATGTAGCCTTCCTGGACCAAACAACAAGGACCCATTCGTCAGTACCCATCCCTTGCCCCTGACAAGACCATTTTTAGCATGGACAATTATCGCTGCATTTTGAGACAAGATTGTAGAGAAAATGTAGGAAAGCTGAGAACCCTGCAAAGAGCTAGGAATGCATGGTCGTCGTTGCAAACTCCAAGGCCGACATCCGGTGCATTCTCTCCCTTCCATGCGGCCTTGAGAGCATCACGTTTCACAATGCGCTGCAGAAGTCCAGGAGCTTTGACGAAGCCAGTAGCTCGCCCGCTCTTGGTGACTTGAATCTCGGTGCCGATCACTGCATCAGCGTCCAGAAACTCTCTTGCAAAGCATTCCACCATGATGCGTGGTGCCGCCGTGAGCATGTACCGTGTACCGAACGAGGAAAACACTCGCCATGCAACCGGCTGGACATCTTCAGAGAAGAACTTGGGCAGAGTCGCGCGAGCCACGGATTCAATCTTTCTGACTTTAAGTCCCGCGAAAGTGAGAAAGATCAGCAACCTGATTGCGGAAGACTCCGACACACAGTAATTCAGAAAGTAGTACACTGGGGAGAACAAAAGAAGCAAGGAGTAGCGCAGAATGCCGCAAGCTTCAAACGCCACCAACATGAAATAAGGAAGCATACTACGACCTCGCAACAAACTCCCAAAAAACTCGGACACCACAGTTTGATCCTCTCGACCATCAGCGCAGCAACTCTCCAAGTCCATGAACTTGCAGGGAATGCAATCAGTGGATCGATTGACCATGATAGTTGTTTTCTGCTGCTGCTATTTCTGCTCACCACTGCAACGCATTGCAATGAATTCCCAAAAGAGGAGTTCCACATTCAAGAACAGCAAAAACTCGACCAAGATGAGCACGGGAGTGAATTATAAAGGATCTGACAGACTGAGGGAGAGAGATGGCGATGGGTGTGTGGAATATGTACCTTCTTTGGGTCTCTTTCCATTAGAGGCTGCTATGATCACAGTTACGTGGGGGTGTGAAATATGTGTATATTTATTAGGGTCTTTTTTCCATTAGGCTGTTGTGATCACAGGTACATGGGGGTGTGGAATGTGTGTACTTATTAGGGTCTCTTTCCATTAGGTTGCTGTGCTCACAGTTACATCGGGAGTGTGAAATATGTCCAGTCCTTAGGATCTGTTTCCATTAGGTTGCTATGATTACAGTTACGGACAGTTATTACAAGGTGCACATTGATGAAGTGTGGCCCAGGGGAAGATGCACAAACTGCACGAAGTTATTACGATCGCGACAAACCCCCGCGCAGCCCATTCCCATTCGCTTTGCTCCCCATTAATGACGACGATGGACTAAAGCTCGTTGGAAGGGCGTTCTGCACATCATAATAAGTAATAAGTATCCCACAATCAATTCACAAATCCTGTTGTCCTGGAGCGACTCACTCGGACCGATTTCTCTTTTTAATCCAACTTTTTAGTAGTTTTTTATTTTTGCATACACAAGAATTTGTTTTATGAAAGAACGCTTCCAGAAAATCAGAATCCAATCATCAACTGCTGATTCTTCTTTGCTGACTTGACGTCATTTCGTTTTTCTCTCAGACTTGCACTCGTAGCTTGCTGCACGCACCACCACCTTCACTCTACTGCTGCCTCCTGGAGGTCCCACAAGAAAGACAAGCTGGAAATTTTTCTTCCCTTCTATAATACCACCTATGACAGGGAAACTTCTCTTTCTTTTGGCCTTGCAGAGATCTCTCTGCATTCATGCAAATGGTCCTTGCCATTGTGAGTGCCATTTGGCAATTGTGAGAGAGGACCTGGCTGAATGAACCAGGGGTGGGAGAAATTCCAATCATCTAGGTAGGTTATTAAAATCTTCATACATGTTTATACCTACATAATAACCACTTACATTCTCTACCTACTTACTTATGGTACTTGCCTTCTCAAGCAGTTAGTTTAGGGTTTAGGGTAATGTGAGGGGGGTAATAAGAGGGTTTTAACACGAGAAGTTCCTTAGAGATGGAACCTTGGTCACTGAATCATAATGGGTTTCTATTGGATGATGCACTTGTGGGGTGCTGGGTCATGTAATCGCCGAGGTTATGGACACACAAAAGAGGTTCTACCACATCATTACAAACTTTATAATCTATTTGCTAGACCTTTCACAAGGGTCTACATGCTGATTGCATACATTTGAAAACAGTTGACCATAAGAGACTTGAGCGGAATCTCTCCTGAGTGACAATTATGAATATTAATAATCAGGCAGAATCTCTAGGTGACAGTTGCGTTGATAATCATCTAAGCATTACATGCTCATCATTCAGTTTTAGATGGCGGTCTCTTTAGTTAATCATACACCAGAGAGCTTGTTGTGATTGTGGAGAGGCTGGTAAGCTTCGTAGCCCAGCAGTTTGCTTTCAGAAATCCCAGATACCTGAACGGGACGAAGGGTTTCCATATGAAGACTAACAAATATGGAGAAATTCCTTACTGTTTTTAGACTCGGCACCTTACACATTGTAATAATGCTTCCTCAGGTGTAAGTTGCCTCTCACTCCTACTGCCCCCCAATCTAACATGTAAAGGCTCATGGTAACTTCCCATTGTGCTTCACAATAGGTAAGGCCCACTGACCCAGGATATCTCTGAAATACAATGAGTCTAGTCTGGTGATGTATAGCCCCAAACACCCACCTTGTTCACCAGAGGGCAAACTACTTGTCTCCCTCCATCGTCAGTCTAATCTGGTTGTCTACATTAATCTTCGTTGCCAATAGTGCCTTCATGGCTTGAGGGTTTCACCTCTATATCGCAAGAAGGATTGAGGGCATTGCCAATCTATGACCATCAATTAGGGTAAATCACCAAATCATAACCATCTAGCAAGCTAGGTTGCTTAATGAACTTCTGGTCTCCAAAAACTAATAGCTAGCAGGTGGTTTTGCTTTCAAGTCTCAATTGCCTTGTGTTTTGAAAGCTGGAAAATGGTGGTAATAGATGGTTGTTGCACTTTGAATCTTTCAAGAAGCTTGAACCTTGAGCATTCGTGGCTTTTTTTTTTTTTTGGGGCACAAAACTTCATTGCAGAGAACACAAAACACCCTAACAGCTGGCAAACACATATCCAAGGGGAGAGGAATCACATGCCAACTAGACACTCAAGAAATTTACCATTTTGGGTAAGCAGAATGACCACCTAACATCAAGATAGTCCCTATTGTTGAGAAGGAATTGCCCTCCCCAAGCTTTATCAAAAGAACCAAGATAGTATTGTTCTAATTGAGGAGATGTGTTAATTCTAGCTAATGTCCTATTCCATTATAGCTTAGCATAGTCCATAAATGCCTCCCAAGCAAGACTTTGCAACTTCTCTTGTTGCTAGCATTCCTTGAGGAAGACAAAATCATTGTGTTCAATCCAAATGAACCAAAAGGTAATACCTTCTAGTGGGACCCACATTGCATGGAACTTGCAAACCCTTTTGGTGAGTCTATTGTCAAAGATGCATTGTTCCCATGAAGGGAGCTTCCATGTGGTAAGCACATATTCTATTCAAAACTACTTTCTACCTACTAATAAAACAATACAAATTGTATTCTCAAAAGTACTTATAACATACACAATCTATAGTTTTATTCATTCTAATTATTCTATGAATTGTATTCACACATTTTTCTTATTATAATCATTATTTCCTTATTTCTCAAATTTTCTATTATCCTTAATAATCAAAATCTATGATCAGAGTATCATGATTCATTTAGAAAACACAACAATTCTAGAGTAGACTCATTGTTTCCTCGTCAATATTCTATTATTCTCTTTACTCATAATTCAACATGTCAAGCATTTGTGATATAAAATGAAGAAATCCAAAATGAAAAATAAGAAAATTTATTGTTCACATCCCAACAAAAATTTTAATTACATATTGTGTCTTTATTCTATTCTCTAGCAATTCTTTAAGCTTTTGTGTGTAAAAAACAATCCCCCAATCCTTATCAAAGTTATAAATTACATCTTGAATATTTTTCCTTCAAAAGTAATTTGAACGTTAAACTAATGAAATGTTTTCATCCTATCCAACTAATCAACCACTTTCATCCTACTTTATTGAATCTCTACCATTCACCTAGTAACACCATGGCTTGAATTGTGGACTTGAGGTTGTTCAAGGGTACTTTGACAAGCACAATTGCATTCGACAATATTAAAGGCCCATTTCCACACTTTCTACTCATGTGGGCACTTATAGAAGCAATGGAAAATCATCTCATACACACCCATACAACACCACTCACACATTTTGGATATGTTTGTGTTGGAGAATGCTCGCCAATCATTAATTGCCATTATTGTATGCCATGTTGCCCAAATGAATCTAGATTCTTTTTTTGATTACTCTTGGTGCCATACTTGCATCCACCCCAACCTTTTTTTGTTGGTGGGACTATTTTTCCATTTTTCTTGCACATTTTTTTCTAGGGATTCATATGGTTTCACCCATTAGAGCAACCATAACTGGAATTATAGTTTAACAATTTCATAGTTCCATTTCCATCTATTAACATCAAATTGCAAATCTTTCAGCTTACTTCCAAAGATCATGAATTCCACTTGGTAGGCCCCTTTTTAATGAAGGTCATTAAAACAAGTGATGGAATACTCCTTTGCAAATTCGCAAAATTCATTTAAATATCTTTCATGTTGCACTTCAATAAGAAATGGGTTTGGGCATTAATTCAAAAAACTGTGAACTCAGGAAGTAAGCCACCCAGGCTCACCTCACATTTGTAAGTTGGTCCAAATTCACTACTAGTTTGACATACAAAAAGGGGTAGTTGATGTACAGACTAGAAAAAACTTACCCATTATTTATCCTTAGGTTTTTCAATTCGTTCTATGAACCTACGAGTCCACTCCTTTGGCAAACTTTCTATGATCCTTTCCCAAATGATCCTCTCACCTTCTTCTAACCCATAACTACCTTGAATTTCTTCCCAAAAATGGAAAGCTTTAGTTTTGGGGTTCCACAAATCCCCCACAGTATGTAAGCCTTGTTTGTGGAATTGGGTGGTTATTGTGATAAACATGCCAAAATGTCCCCCTCTAAAATCCTCAACCCACCAATGCCCACTTTGCACATCTCCTGGAAAGATGACACCAAGGGGTAAAAATAAACAACCAAAGCCCATTGAAATTTGGAATCAAGGTTCAATGTTGAAAGGGTTTGGATTTTTCTAATTTGTACCTAAGGAAGTGCTTCAGGTTAAACTCCCCTGGTTTTAGTGTTGTCATCAATTCTCTACAAAGAAATGTTACAATTGCTTCCTTTAGGTCTACCAAGCCCAATCCCCCAATGGCTTTCCTAGCACAACAATCTAACCACCTAACCTTGGTTCTAATTGTGTGTTATGTACCAACCCAAAGGAAGTTTCTAAATATGGTTTTAATTTTCCTTATGGCTTTAAAATGACAACACCCCCCCCCCTCTCCCCCCCCCTGACGCACTCCTAACTCCTTGAAGGACTCAAATATGAGTCTAAGTGAAAGACAACGAAAGAGGGAGGAATCGATACGCGCTCCCTAGTTCACAACACTTTGAGGGGGTAGCGAGGCGTGTTGGAGCTTCGGGATGGGACTAGGAAGAATTGATAAGCTTATTCACTCACACGGGCCTGCACACGACCCACACAAAGTGGTTAGTGCATAGTTGGAGCACCTTTGGTGCTAGGATGAGCCACGGGCAACATAGACACACAAGACTCACCATAGCCCGGACTTGGGGGAAGCCACCACCTTCCCCTTTATAGTATACTCTGGACCTCTCCACAGGGCCCACATCCAAATGGCTTTTCTCTCCCGGGACTCCCACGTGAGAGTCCCGAAATCCCGCCAGCGGGGACTTTCGGGACTTTGGAACCCCATAACTTTGCAAGTGACCTCAGATAGAAGTGCGGTCTAAAGAAAAGTTGTAGCTCTCGTCGATAGCTTTTCAACAGTATGTGGCACGTCGTCTGCAACCAAGTAAATCGAGTCGATTCCCGACTTTTTCTGGCCAGGAGTCAAACTGGCAGTTTGACTCTTGGCCCTTCTTTTGGCCATAACTTGTGTTTCAGATGTCCAAATGAGCAATGCGAGCCCATTTTAGATATACACGTTCTAAGAGTTTTTCAATGATATAAAGAATGCCACAATTCATTGAGTTTTGACCCTTCAAATTGCTCTCTGAAATTTCAGGAGTCCACCGAAACTCCATCTCTCAAAGTGGGAGTTGCTTTAGGAGTGTGAGGGTTCACTCCTTCACACTTTCTTGCACTCCCGAGAGTATGTGATGTGACTCCCAGGCTTCCTCTTGGCCCGCACCCTTGCAACCCCTTTGCCTTGGTCGCGAGCCCAAAGTTAGGGTTACGACACCCCCCCCCCCCCCCCCCCCCACCCCAACTACAGCAAACTACCATAGCGAAGATGCAAGGACAAAGTTGGCAATCACAATTTTCCCAACCAAAACAAGATGAATTAAACACCAATATGAAAGTTTCTTTTTAATATTAGAGATGAAGAAAGGATCCACATCTAAAATGTCCAACTTCAATCCAAACAAGTTGGCCAACAATTTTGATAAGTCCTTTTCCTTTGCCCATTTCCACATAAAATAACAAACCCAATTTGGAGGTTTTTTTACATCCTTATTGCACCAATAAGCCATAATTTTATCTTAATTGATTTTTAAAATTGAAGCAATTCCAAATTCTTCAAGAATGTCCACCAATTTGGAAAGAGATTGATGGTCACCATGAATTATGATGTATCATAATGTATTGGGAGATGGTTTATTTACTTCTACCATTTAACATATTAACACCTCCAAATTTTCTTACTTCGAAAGCTTGTTTGATGAGTTAGTTGAATATTTCTCCAACAATAATAAATAGGTTAAAAGCCTTCCTTGCCTTACACCCCTATGAATGTCAAAGTTTGTTGTGGGCTAACCATTGAAGTTCACTATAGCACAAGCATTGGGGAACAAGAACTTGATCATGGAGATGACCTTCATTGACATTGCAAGCTTTTCTAGAACTTTGAACAAAAAAACCCAATTGACCTTGTCATAGGCCTTAACAAAATATAACTTGAGAAAATATAGTTTATTACCTAAATCTTTTAACTCGATCTAATGTTTCATGGATGAACAACACATTGTCCAAGATAAATCAAAAAGGGAGAAATGCAATCTTATCAAGGCTAATCACCTCCATTAAAATGATTTGCAATCTTTTCTACATGACTTTTGCGTAAATCTTGTATGAAACATTCAAAAGGGTGATGGGCCTCCAATTGAAGAGCTCTTCTCGAACTTCACATTTATGTAGAAAGGTGATTAGCCTTTGAGTGACACCATTTGGAAACTTGCCTTTATCAATTGCCTCTAGCACCAATATTATTGCCTAATAATAAGCCAAATTTTCATAAAAAATTCCAAGGCAATGCCATCAAGTCTAGGAGCCTTCCTTATTGCCATATCTTCAATAGCCTCCTTGAGTTCCTTTTCTATAATGGGTTGTTCTAGTTCTTTGTTCATCTTGTTGGTGAAACGTATAGTGATGACATCCGACATATCACCTTGTTCATAAAGTTTAGAATAAAAATTCATGCAATTTTTATCCAAATATTTCCTCTTTTTGATCATTTGGCCTTAATGGTCACATAGTTCAATGACAATATATGCGCTAGACTTTATTTTAATGATAGGAAAGAACTCCTTCATGTAGGTGTCTCCTTTCCTTCACACTTCAATTGTGTGCATACTATTTGGTTAATGACTTTTTGGAATTTAATATCATTCAACTTGGTATTTTAAAATCCCACTACCTACTACAAATCTGGGTTTTTATAATTAGCTTGGAGTGATCCATGTGCATTCTCAAGGCTTATACACACATCATTTTCTTGGGCCCTAAATTCCATTGCTTTATGCTTACAAAATTATTTGTAAAACTTGGTCGACAACTTTGTGTAGTTTGGGAAAAAATGTTGCAAATGCAAGTGCATTCCGCCAAATATGTTGTATTTATTATTTTGCTCCATTTAGGAATCTTATGTTCATTTTCCAAATTGCTCCTTTATTTTTTGCCTTGTTCAACTATATGACTATTGGCATTAGTAAATGATATGATAAGTTATTCTTTCTTCTAATCACATATGAGATTGGAAGGTATTATGGGTTGAAGGCGAAGCCCAACAATGGGAAATACATTTGATCCAAGCAAACCAAAATCATGTTACCATCGATCCTACAATTATCCCACAAGAACACAATAATGTTTGGGGATCTAGGATATTCCATCACATTCAAAAAATTCCTCACCACTTCCCAAAAATGTCTTTATTTAACAATCATGATCCTACCACATTCATTTATTTATCATAATGGTGTTACACCATGTTGAAATTCCATGATAGAATCCATCTGTAGTCTTTAGTAGCTTTTTTATCATCAATTTCCAAAACATGCATTTTTTTGCCTCATCATTAGGTGCATAAATGTTGGCCAACTTTAAATCACCACCTTTTTAAGTAATGATCCTTATCCAATGAAGACAACGGTCATGAAAGTGCATGTTTGGATGATTAACTTATTCCTCCTTTTTGCTACAAAGGAGCTCACCCTTCCCTTCCTAGCTTTCAAGTTCAAATCATCTATCAAGTAATCTGGAGTAGCATCAACTATTTAATTAAATTAAATGCATATTTCCACAATAATTTGGCCAACTACTTAGGCTTGTCCCCCTTAAGCTTATGCTTTTGTAGGAACAAGAAATTTATTTTAGGGGTGACCCCATGAACATATTTACTTAGCCTATGGATTGTTTGATCATCATTCAATCCATGCACAAATTGAAGCTTAAGAAATGAATGTTCATTGCAAGTTAGTAATATCATTGAAAGGAATTTGCCCCAAGTCCTTCCCTCATGTTCCAGCTTGTGATCTCATTTGGCCATGCTTCCCAAATCCTTGCATACTATAGAATGCTTTTCATTATGCTTGATGTTGGGGATTAGATCTAGCTAACATGATCAATTGGTTTTGTTCCTTATAGAAGCCTTCGAATATTTAATACTAAATTTTTTCTCCTTCACTCTATCAAACAATTATGTGTTGTTTCACTAGTCTTTCTTAGGTCTATTTGAGTTGCATGAAACAATGCATATAACTTTTTACATACCATGTCTAGCATAGATTTGCTAATTGAATTGGGGGTGGAGTTCAATTGAACATTCTGAGGTTGGAGTGGGGGCATTGGGGAGGATATGCATTTACAAAATCTTCCATTTCCTCATCTTCATCCACATTTTGACCTAATGAAACATTGTGACAAGCACTTGTTTCCATTGTGGATACTGTTAGGGATTTTTATTATGGGCAATTGCCCACTTGTACATGTGATTTCATGTATCAAACTTGTCTTCTCCTTGTGTTTTCACCATTGAATGTATTGGCTAGGCTTGTAAATTATTTGAATGCATTTCACCTACAATTGTCTCTTGGCCAATTAGTTCAATTGGAACTATAGTTGCTCCTAATAAATGCCATATCTTAATGGGAAATTCCTCATATCCAATTTTTAAAATTTTCTATCAACCATCAAATCTTTTGATAAATCACCTCATGAACTAAAGTGGATCCACCTATTTGTAAAGTTGATGAAAAGGGGGTCCCTTTTCTTGTTGGGTAAAACATTGGCACTAAGTTCAAATGACACTTTATGTGCACACCATAGAGCCTTAGGTATGGTTGCATCAATTATTCCATGGTTAATGAGATCTTTTACATAAGATTTGTTTGGGTTCTTCCCTGCAATTGAATTTCTAGTTGGACCAATGTCACTTGGGGCTAACATATGAGTTTGTAATCATGTTGCCAACACACCTTCGGATGAAATAGTAAAAAGGAGAGGTTTGTGAAAAATTGCCATAAAATAACACAAATTCAAACATGATGGTCACATGACTTGATGATGTAACAACTACAGAAGACATAATTGTTAAAGTCATGATTTGGAGATACAAGTATTCCCCCTTTAACCAATATATTTTTTTGTTATCCAATATGCTTGCAATCTTTAAACATATAATGATAGGCGAATAAAAAATACAAGCTTTTGGAGATTGATCTAGATGTAGGGAAGTTCAAATGTTTAAGGTAAAAGGGTATAAGATTCAAAAATATCCTACTTCAATGAAACATCTATTTACACAAAGGGTATAGCTAGATATTAAAAATTTCCAAAAAAATATTGGTGGGTATTTAAAACCTGAATAATATGGGAAGTAAGGTCCTCTACTTGATTCTCATTGGAAAGAATCTTATAAACAAATCAAGGTGAGTAGTTAATTGATTATATAGGTTGTTCTTCGTGAATGAAAGATTGTTGCATGTTCTCTCATCCTCCACATGCTTGAACACTTTCAAACCATCACAAATTTCCACCAATTTCATGTAGTCATTGAACTTTTCATTTTTTTTTCCCCCTACAATTTGGAGATTGGATTCAAATTATAATGTTCATCCATTATCCCCTCCACATTGTGTGACATAGTGAGCTTGAAAAATGAGGACTGCATGTCAAACATATGTGAATTTAGAAAAAAAAAAGGACCTTTCCATAGTCTTATCATCATCAACCCAAAAGGTTGATTTGATAATATTCAAGAGGAATGAACCTTTTACTACAACAATTTATAACCAATATTGAAGGTACACAACACCAAGGGCTATCATAATTTCATGCTTAAGGAATTGTCTTTGCAATTTGGAAATTATTGTTTGGGTTGCCCCAACACATGAATTTTTAACTATAGCAACAAGCCTTCTAAAAGCATTTTCATCAACCTTGATCCAACACCCATATGTGAGGTTGCAAGTGTGGATAACATAAATATGTATTGCAATCTTAAAACCAAAAAAATCATAAAGGTTCAATAAGATTTGAACACCAAGAGAGGAGAAAAACATCATTGGATTTTGAAACGATTTTGTGAAACTATCAAACACATGATCATCAAAAATAAAAATAAGATCAATATAGTGGTAGAAGCATTTCAACCTCAACAAGATTCCTTACATCCACAAAATCAATAATAAAACCATATTAATGTTGAACATATTTGATGAGGGTATGAACCACCTCTAGCATAGGCATGAAACTTGGCAACCAAAATTAATATAACCATAATTTACCTAATATTTCCAAGTATTCATGGGAAAATTTGGTTTGGTTGTCACAATCAAGATGCACATTCATAATATTCAAACATGAAATGGTTCAACAAGTTCATTATGGAAATCCATTGGATATTCACATCCTTAACAACACAATGGCTTTGGATTCCAAATTTTGAACAAGATTTGTAACTCCATAAAAACCTTTAAAGGTTGTGAACAACTAAATAATATAAGGGTTACAACATTGATTCGATGTGGGATACCAAGGGCAATTTGGATAACACAACAAACAACCAAATTGGTTTGATGTGGCATATAGTGCACACCAATAAAAAAAGGACCAACTATAGGTTTTAGTTTTTAATCCCACCTTGAACCATATCACAAATTTCCAATATCATGAAACATTCAATAGATCCCATGCGAAAATCGTAAAAAATATGTCTATGCAAAATCTCTAGGCTTCAAAACCAAATGATACGAAATATATATATGTTATTTCTATATAAATGATGTGTTATTTCTATTTGTGATGTTTTGATGTGAAGTACATAAAATTTACATTTTAACTAAATTTGTGTAATTATCATGATGTAATTATGGATAAAACTATGCAATTTTTTGTATTGAACATGAACATTCATGTATGTCATTCAAAAACAATGTCTCGTATGTTTGAATATTTAAGATATGGAATATTTACAAATATCATTTATATCAACCATAACATGAAATTCATGCAAATTTTATGAATTGTGATGTAAACTTTTCATTGAAAACTCCTCCATATTTAACCATGGATTTCAAAAGGATTCTAGTCACATTATCTATACTAGCACCCACTTCCACAAGTTCCTTGATGTTAATAAGATCAGAATTCAACATTTATCTTTCATGATATCAACATGGACATTAATCCATTGTCAGTTGTCCATTGTAGTGACTTCATCCGCATTCACTAAGAAACAATTAACCCCTCGCACTATAACACTGTAATTAAAGATTTAATATCATGGATTACTTTAACCATTTTGTAATCACTACCACCTATCTAATGTTTTTAAAGGCTTTTTAAAAGTTTCAAAATGCAAAACAACTCCCTAATGGTTTGAAATTTAGACATCGGGGTAACATGCTTCAAAGGTGGAAAATGGTGGTGAACTAAACCATTGTTTTTGAATATCCAAGATGAACATTAAATTTCATCAAATATTTTCTCAATATGTTTTCCAACTTAAATCCTCTTATTTTGGGCATGTGTAAGTTGTTAAAATACTAGTTTTCAATAATAATGCCAACAATAAACAACAATTGTGTTTTTTGTTCAACATGTTTCTTCAAAATATTTGACTTTGTTAACAAAGTTTTTCCTTTTCCTCAATAGATGTACAAACCATGCATTTCACTTGATAGAACAAACAATAATCCCTTATAACATATTTGCCCCAAGGAAATTTGGTCGACCAAAAAAATTGGAAAGACCCAACCTTGATATAATATCTTTTTGATTTATTGGAAAAAAAGTTATGTGCACTAAAGCTACAAGACTTAGAAACAACTAGTAGTTCAAAAAAATGAAATGTAAATTAAATTGCACTTTGATTATACAAGAAAGGCTCGAAGTGAAAATTCTTTAAGACTTTCAATGTTGCCATTACAAGTTTAATAAATCAAAAGCAATTATACACAAATTAGATGCAATTGAACTAAACATGGGTAAATTTAACATAATTGATTCTTGCAAACTTGAACAACACAAAGCATAAGATGCCAAACAAAAAAAAATAGAATAGAAAAATATCACCCCTTTAATTTTGGGGTGGAATTTGCACAAATCCTTTTATATGTACATCAATGTTGAAACTTTTGAAGCTTTTTTACTATTGTCAACAATGCAATACTCCCACTACTTCCCCCATAATTGATATGGGCAAATGTTGTAAAGATTAAGTTTTGCCATTGGACTTATAATGATTTGAAAATCCACTCATGAAAAAACCACAAATGTTTTTTTCTTTCCTTTTCAAATTTGATATTAATGGGGCAATGATGAGAGTCTCCAAGTGATCTAGGTCATATTCAAAATTTTGAAGTTCAATGTTTAATTATAAGGCACATTATCCTAAATGGGATTTTCAATTTCCTTTGTGTTATTGGTTGTTAAACTCAATGAATGATTGCCCCAAAGTTAATAATTTGTGGTGCATTCGGGGTAGGAGAATGAGAATGTGAAAAGGTCTATTTGTTTTTTTCAAGCACCCATTGCTTCTTAGGTTTATAGGTTGTTTGTAACTTTATTTTTCATTTTTTTCTCTTTACTTCCCCTAAAGGTGGAAGAGGTCTTTGGTCCCATTGCACCACCTTAATGGCCAAATAATGTTCTTCCCTCTTTTAGCTAAGTCCTTTGAGGGAATATTCAATAGATATGCAAGACTTCATTCCTTCAAAGAAAAAAAATAAAATTCCACCACCTATGAAAAAGTCTCACCCCACCCCATCAATTATAATTGGGTTTGTAAATCAAAGTTTTATCATTGACACCATTATGGAAGATGTCATTATGGGTGAGGTTTTGGGTTCATGGGAATATAATGGAAGGTAGATAAACCCTTTTGAGTTATTAGATGGTGAAAACTTCCCCCCTAATTGGAGTCTATGTGTCACAACCCTAGCCTTGAGCTTGCGAAGGTGAAGGCCAAGAGGAAGCCTGGGAGTCACATTTCATGCTTTCGAGAATGTAAGAGAGTGTGAAGGAATGAACCCTCACATTCCCAAGTGAGCTCCCACTTTGGGAATTGGAGTCCCAGTGGAATCCAAAAATTTTAGAGAGTAATTGCAAGGGTCAAAACCCATTGGAATGAAGAGTTTTTTATATCATTGGAAAGATCTTGAAATGTAAATGACTAAAATGGCTCTCATGACCCATTTAGACATTTAACACACAAGTTATAACCAAAAGAAGGACCAAAAGTCAATTTGACAATTTGACTCCCAACCACTAAAAGTTGGGAATCACCTCGATTTCTTTATGTGCAAGTGGCATGAAACATACTACTAGAAAGCTTTTAACGAGAGATACAACTTTCCTTCAAACCTCATCTCAATCGGAGGTTTACATGCAAAATTATGTGCCCCCAAAGTTGTGAGAGTCCCAACTGTGGGAATTTCGGGACTCCCATTTGGGAATCCTGAAACAAAATGACATTCGGATGCTGGTCCTGTGATTAGGCACAAAGTATACTATAAGGGGGAAGGTGGTGGCTTCCCCCAAGTTTGGGCCGTGGTGAGTCTTGTGAATTTGAGTTTGCCCATGCCTCGTCCTAACATCAAAAGTGTTTTAGCTATGCATTAACCAACTTGTTGTTTGGTATTATGCAGGTTCGTGAGTGATTGCTTGTCATTCGTCCTAGTCCCATCCCAAAGCTCCAGCACGCCCCATTATCCCGAAAGTGTTACGAGCCAAGGAATGTGCCCCAACTCCTTACTTTTCTGTTGTTTTCACCTCAGATTCACATTTGAGTCTATTAAGGAGCTTGGGAGCGCGTCATTATGCCATATGCAACATTGGATTTGGACGTATTTAGAATTAAAATTGGTTATCACAAGGCACATATCATCATAACAAGTTTCATTAGAGGTAAAATCATAGATGGCAACCTTATTTCATGGCTATGAATTCTCAATTCTTTTACAACAAAAAAAACTTGGGGAAAATAATGTTCAAGATGGATGTTAAAAAGGATTTATTTTTATTAATGTCGAAACCCTTAAGACTACTGAGGTAATCTTGGCACTCACCCCACATAAGTTACCATGGTGTTATGTAATCTATCAATACTAGGTTCAAGCCTTCAATTCAAACCACCTATTGGGCTTCAAATTATTTACTTTGATAACTTTAAATATGTTTCTAATAGAATATAGGACCATGGAGGACAAAATTGTTAACTATATTGGAAATATGCTTTAATAATAACTACCCAAATTCAAAAAAAATTCACAATAAAAAAGATATGGAATTTCTTAAAAATAAAAAATTCAAGGTATTTTTCAAAAAAATAAATGTCAAAAATCCTTTACCACATGTAAATGGGGTGTAATGTGCATGACCTACATAACAGAGTTGTAGTTTATGATATAAGAAACAAAGCCTAAGACAATTAACATATTTTGGTATGACTTAAAATTATAATAGAATTTCAAGATAAAACACAACATTTGACAAAATTTACACACTTTGAAAAATTCATATTTATTCAATAATGACTGACACAAAACATGTGATATATTGGGGCAATTATATGTATTTTTAATAACAAGTTACAAAAGATTTCATTAAAAAAAATCATTTGTCAAAAAATGACTAAAAAGGATTCATAATCCTTTTATAAAGTAATCATGTTGGCTCCTTTATGTGTAATCGGACCCGCAATCCGTCAAATCCATCACAAACTCTAAGAATGGAAACATAATTCATGAGTTGGAATTAGAACAAATTCATCCCCAAGGCAAATCTTCAAACTTGGGCAACATTTACAAACTTGACTCAACTTAATTCAAGAAAAACATGGTTGAAACAACATATGATGAAGGATTCAAAATTATTAACCATAAAAAAGTTTCACTTGTAAAGCAATGAAGTATGAAAATTGGTCAAAACAATGTGAAGTAGTTAATGCAACCCAAGCCTATAAAAAAATTTCAAAAAAAGGAAAATTATGTGGCTAGCAAATTACAAAATGTGTTGTCAAAAATCAATTTGTAGGTTGGAGTTGAGGACTTCATGATGCAAAAGACCATTGTTTGATAATGATTATGAGAAGTCATGTTCATTGAAACCATATTACCCTGCAACTAAAGTTTTAACAAAATTCATATACAACAATTGTGTAACTATCCCCCCAAAAATATGGGGTATTAATAAATAAATCGTCACCTCAAAAAATCGATTCATAATATTATAGTTCAATTGAGTTGAAATGGGTCTTCTATATGATAATTTCTACACATCGTACATACATATATAATTAACCACATTTGATTTTTTCAAGAGTTGCATTGTAGTTGCACGTGGGAACTACTTTAAAATTGTTGTAAATGTGCCACTAAACCAACAACTACGTTGCAATTAGTATACATATACATACATGTGGTGATATTATGTGTTCACATTTCCACCTTCCATTGTTGGATACATTTGCAACTGGTTCTCAATAATGATTACCATTGATACAATTAATAAGACCACTAGTGTGCCATTACTAAAGTACTAAAGCTAAATTATTTTATGATTATAATGCAATTGCTTATAACTTCATAAGGATACATATTCATATGTAATGTTTTATAAAAAAACATTGTTTCAAATATTTGATTGCTAGATGTTAATTATGTTTAATACACATACTTATTATGAAATTACTGATTATACCAAATAATTGTCTATTAATATGAATAAAGGATGTAATACATATAATTAATTTTACATTAACTAACAAACTAATTACTTATTCATAATCAAATAAATATTTTTCCAAGTTGGGGATACTTCATAATGAATTCAATTGATTATTTAAGATAATTATTAATTTATAAATAGTTATCAAATCATTAATGATCTAAATTCATTAATTAAATAATTATTTGGATACATATATTTGCTTTAGATGTGAAATTAAAAGCATTGTTTATATGATATTAAAAAATCAAATTGGTGTATATATGGATATGCCTATTTATACCTTGATGTTTTTTACCAAAATTCATATTTAATATGTATTAATGAGTTATTTTTCAATAATTTATTACTAATGGGTTATTAATTGATATGGAATTTATTTAATTACTATGAACTATTGATAATTACTTTTATGAATTATTAAAAAAATTAATTAATATAATTAGTTCATTAATTAATTAACATAACTGATAACAATTTTCAAAAATTCAGATAATAAGTGACTAATTACCCAGGACCTAGATCTACCATATTCACATTACCAAACTTTGATTTATAAAACAATGGGAACATGATTTATGAGTTCCAAATAAAAAATACTATTGTAGTCACTCTATGCATGTTGAAAACACATAATTAAGAATCATGGCCTCAAAGATTTAATTAAACCCTAAAACCTAGGTCTTGACATCATAATGGCTGGTTCTCATCTGAAGTATTTTGAAATTTTGACCCTATTGCATAATGGGTGGGTAATAGGTGATTTTCAAGCTTAATATTCCAAAAATGGCCCTTATGCATAGTAGACATGTGCTACCAAAATAATGCCCAAGGAAGTTGGTAAATGAGGGTATTATTGAAATGTGAAAATTGAGACCAAGTGGGTCCATTATTTTCCAAACTCCAAGTATTTGATACCTTGTCTGACATGAAAATAGTAATAGTAATAACAAAACACTACTTTGTTGAATATTTCAAGAAAAAGAAAAAAATCAACCAAAATTCATATAAACCTCAATTTCAAAGTAGATTGTAAATCTATGCTTATTATTACTTGTTGGTAGGTGATATACATCTTTCTCATTGAATTTTGTACAAAAGATTTATGAACCCTTAAGAAAAGAAATGTTAACACTTTGCTTAAGTGTTTGAAGAAACTCACAAATATGTTGGTAATTGTTTCAATGTTTTCCATGAAATTTTCATCTAACAATTATTAATTCATGCAAATAATGGATCTTGGAGTGATTACATGCTTTCTTATGACAGGTGCAATGTATTACACAATTTAAATTTAAAAATAATGAACATGATATGAATTTGGAATTATCCTTTGAGTTGCATGTTGGCATTCAATTTAAGCATGAGTTGTCATTACTAATGTACATGGAAGGCATTGAACAAATGGAAAACCAAAAGTCACATTCTAATTTGAAAAATGATCTCATTGACCATCATTGGGCATTGAAAGACAATTGCTAACACTAAAATAAGGAATTATTGTTCAATGTTTTACTTGCTTGTCGTCAATTCCATAAAAGCTTCATTTTTCTAAGTTTGCTTTAGAAAATCTAGCTTGCCATATGTATGGTATACTCTTATGTATGTTAGAACCTCATAATTTTATTGCTTGCAATGTGCATAAGATTTTTATATGCCTCAAACAAATTCGATTATGGTCATTTTGAGTTACATTCAA
Source organism: Sphagnum tenellum (assembly GCA_963921925.1). Taxonomy (NCBI): domain Eukaryota; kingdom Viridiplantae; phylum Streptophyta; class Sphagnopsida; order Sphagnales; family Sphagnaceae; genus Sphagnum; species Sphagnum tenellum. The sequence continues at coordinate 4,207,908 of OY998155.1, forward strand.
ATCATCTCCAAATTTTCACACTTTCAAGTTTGAAGTATTATTTTCCCCCATCGGGGATAAGGTGTTCTTTAAGCATTGTGAACAATTTGGCTATCAAAGATAAATAACTTTAAAAAAAGTTGTTGTTGTGTTCATTATTGTATGAACTTTGGCTTTGATGGCAAACTTGTTAGATTTCAACACATTCTAATATTCTTTTACCAACTTGGAATTTTGTGGCCTCTTTGAATGTGAGTGGGAGGTGAATGTTTTTGTTTTAGGGACTTTTACCTTTTTGTTGTTAAGTTATGAAAAGGTGTTGCAAATATTTATTTTCCTAGACCACAACTTCTTCAGATCTCCCTACATTTCACCCCAACAAGACATCTTTTTTTTGAATCAAGCAGATAATGTATAAATGTTTGATGTCGTGGGTGCTTCAACTTGTATAATTTGAGAGCTTTTTGAAAATTATCATCTACAAATGTTGCAAATTTTCAAAGATCAAACACATTATAAGTTCTTGCAAATTTGGTAATGTAATGTTTGATCATCCTCCACACTGACTCCAATGATCTTGCTAAAATTTTCACCTAATTAATTGGTTTGTTTGAATTGCAATGTATCTCCACCCTCTACCAAAACATTGTGAAGTTTTATCAATTCTATGTTGCAAGGGTTTGATGCATGATGTGGATAAACAAATAACACAATCATTACAACAAAATCATGGTTTTTACACTAGTAGTATTGTGACTAAACTAAGAGTCAAACTTATTAGTTTAAAATGACTAATTATGTCAATTTTGACTAACATGAAAATTCAATATATGTATTATGATTAACACAAATTGTGTATTTGGTCAAATCAAACATAAATGTTGGACACATGATGAATACAACACTTATGTGAAAATTTAAAACTTGACTAGTACGATTAAAATGTTACTTTTGATTTGGCTCATTTACATATGTATTAAAATGTACTTTTTAATCATGTAATTACTTTTTGAAATTATTTATAAATCCAATTTATAGCCATGTGGTTTTCATATACTTAAAAAAATTACATATCATTACAAATAAGTTATCAAATAACCAATTTCTAAATTAAAAGAAAGAAAACTGCAATCTCACCAAATTGAAGGAAAAAAATTTCCCTTGAAGAGGAATTCAATATACTATATAACCTTTGAATTTCCAAGATGTTGTCATATATGGCTAGTTGTTGAAGGAATTACAATGTACAACTTTTGCCTTCCTAGTCTTAATATAGTATGGACTAAAATCTATGATGGAGTTTGGGATGGTCAAGATTTTATCCCAAATATAATAAGTTTATGGGTAGAAAGGGTTTTTAAGTTAACTACCCATCAAGGTCTCCAAGTTACACTAACCTCAATGGACATAATATTGTGTGAACCAGCTCCCATATTGGTACCCATGTTGGTCGGTTATTGAGTTTTGACCCGGTTATCAACCAGGTTAGCAATCTGATTATAAATAATCTACCAGTTGGTTATTGATTTTTTTTTTTTTTGGTTAATTGATTAACAACCTAACATATGAGTATTAAAATTTTCAAAATCTAATAACCTACCCAGATGACTTGGTTATCATCCAAGTAGGTTATCAATTCTAAAACAATTAACATTTTCTTATGATAGAAATAAAATAAAATATGTTAAAAACCCTTATAACATGCTTACAATTCATAGGATAATCAATGGTTATCAATTGATTATTTGATAACTTACCCTTATGGATAACTGATGATTATTGCCTTTCAAATATTGATAACTTAAATTAACACCCAATTTTTAAAATATTGATATTGATAAGCTAATTGGCACCAACTTTTTTTATTTATAAAAATTACTTAATAATTATTTTTAAAATCAATAATTGGACAACATTGCTTGGTACCATGATAAAAGATTCCCAAATCCATTTAAATGTGATGAAACCCTAGCAAAGCTTTATCAAAGAAAGCACCCAGCAAAAGGGGAAAGGAAAAACAAAGAGAGACGACCCAATCGGAGCCAGAAATGCAAAGTATTTAAATTATTTCTGAATATTACAAGTATCCCATGCTTAAACTAAATCAGGGTTTCAAGTTCAAATCTAACTTTTTTGGGCTTAGCGTGGGCATGAAGAGATCTATTGAGAAAACCCTCAAGGAACCGATTGAGCGCTTGAGGAACATCATTGAGAACATGTGAGAACACAAAAACAAAAAAAATCATGAACATAAACATGTTAGATCATGAGGCGAGGCATACTTGTCTCTCCTCTTTTTCACGAAGGATATTCACATACATAAGGTGCCTTCCAAATACACTAAGAAATTTCTTGAAGTGCCTTATGTATGTGCCTTCTTAATTGATAGCCCGATTTACTTTTTTTTTCAAACTTGCAACGAACACACTTTAAGACCTAGTAACTTATAACCATTGTGTAGGCTCCCCAAAATAGAAGAATATATGGAAAAAATGGTGCCTCTCCCCTTGGCCCACCTATATAGGTGAAAAGTGGAGGACTTTGGGCAAAACATATGGGATTAAAATGAGGTGCTATTGGGAACAGCCTTGGGGAACCTCATGGGAACTTGAAGGGAACATATTGGGAACAAAGGCAAAATGAAAAAATCCTCCTCCCCCCCCCCCCCCTCTCCCCAACCTTAGAAAGAAAAGAAAGAATGCACTTTGAGTTCATGCTGAGCCTTCCCATTGGCTGCATGAAATTTCTATCTCCAAAACTGTTTGTCACCATTTTTGGCCTGGGCTAATAGCCCCATTATAAACTGGGGGTACTTGCCATTTACAATTTTAAAAAGTGTCTTAAGGCAAAAGAAGAATTATTGAAATTCAAATATTTCACCATGCAAAAATATAGTCTTAAAAAAAACCCTCTAAAAGAAACCAAAATCCTTCAAGATATCATAACTCTGATAACTAATCTCAAGTTTCAACACAAGCCAAAATATCATCTTTCAAAAATCCTTAAAAATAGGCCTATTATTACCTAGGGGGCCAAACTCCCTTAAGCTACTAAACTCAATGATGAATCTACACACAATATCCTTGCCTTGGTAGTAGGCAAGGCCAACAAACAAACAAACAAGCAACACCCTAAACCATGTTGGGTGAAGAAAACAACACCTTCTTGCCCTTGTGCATGTGACAGAAAGTTATGAGAGATCCTGGACAATCAATCAACCTCAATGTGTGGACAACAGATGTTAAAAGCCTGAACTTCCTTTCTTTCCACTTGAATTCTTGCTGTAATTTGTTTCACTATTCCAAGTTTGCAAATCACCTGACATGTCTGTCCAGTTCTAGATCCTTTGGCTAGAACTCATTCGACACATATCTACCACTTGGCTTCAGACTTCACTGAGATTGCAGAGTCAACTACATAGTTTTGTCTAGGTTCTCCATTTTGATGGTCTCCATTACCAATTTGCAGCAACTCACTTCGAACTTAAATTGGGTTCATCTCAAAGTCAACCATGTAGTTGTGTCTCCATACCCACTAATGTTTTCCCTTATGGGCCCAAGTGTATTAAAGTTCCTTCTGAAGCCACCCATGTCAATACTATTCCTGGTAAACTGAATTCACGGTCCTTAGAGCATCTCCAAGAGTGTTCAGTATGTGACTCCAGACAGTAAAATGTAAGGTTAAAAAGTCAAAATGTGCCGGTTTAGGTCAGGAAATTGGTTTTTCTGCAGTTGGCCGTGGCTGGTAAAAGGTGCAACACACTTGTGCACCTCCAAAAAAGAGTGTAATAAATCAGACCTAACTGCAACTCAGTATTTCTGATTGGTCGATCATAATGATTGGTTCATGTGGTTTGCTATTAGTAGTCCCCACACATATGCAGTTTCAGTTACAGTTTTATTGGTGGGGTTGTCAAAAAAAAAAGGGCTAAACTTAGATAATTAATTTTATTATCCAGAGACATATTGAGCACCGGTGGAGATGCTTTTATGGAACCTTGTTTGATTTTAATTCAATTTTAGATATGAAAATCATCTTAAATCCAATATTTAATTGTCATTTAAAAAAATTGGTTACATATCATTAAAAAATTTGTGTATTTCTTGCTCATTATACTGATTTTAATTTTTTTTAAAATCCCAATATATTGAAAATATAAAAATACAAAAACAAGTTCATTTTTAAAAAATTTAACAATTTAAAATATACAAAATTAAGCAATGGTTATGATTGCTAATGGTACATGTTAATGTATTACACAAGCCCTCCATACTTTTAACCTTACCTAGTTTGATAATTTGCATAGTTTACATACTTTCATTCAAATTGGGACATTCACAAAAGATAGATATATTTTCAAAATGATAATTTTCATTTATGTTGCATGCTTAGTAGATTAAGATTGATATACCCACCCCAAAACTTGGAAACAACAAGGGGAAAATTCATGTTATATATCTTAGAATTAATTTAGTGTGTGTGATTTGACAAATCTTTTCACTACATAGGTTTTGTTCATGAAATGTTCATTAATAATGTTTATTGCCTTCAAAACTCCAAATTGCCAACACAATACCAATTGCCAATGCCAAATATAATCAAAAAATTCCTACCCACTAACAATTTATTACATCACATATTGGCAATAGACACAAAACTTTACACAAGGCTATATATTTTGTAATAGACGATAGGTTCAATGGCAATATCACAACTCAACTTTTTAAATATGTTTAACAACAACCAAACTTTAATAGGTTAAATAATTAAGAATTTTTCCCATTACTTTGAGTTGTTGTCATATTTGTAAAGGATGTATTCCAATGACAACAAAGTAATGGAAAGGGAAATCCTACAAAGTGCTAAATATATATTTTATAGTTAAGTTGTCCCCTAGTTCGTATTAGGACTAAAACAATATTTACTGAATAAGTAGTTTGAAAATATGCAAGGTGTAAAAACATAATTTTTGGAAAAAGTTATGACCCTTCATTGATATTTATTGTGATGAGTGGGGGAAACACAAAATAATGAAACAATTTGTTTAGTGTGTTTCATAGTTGGGAGGTGAGAATTAAGAATAAATATTATGTTTGCAAATTTTATGTAATGAATATAATACCATAAAATTTTTACATGGTGTCAAAGCTTGAATAGGTTGCCAAACATATAACTCTTATGGCTATAGGCCCATAAAGAGTTGTAAACAAGTTTGATGGTACAAACGCATGAGGGAGATTCAAGAGTTTTAGTGAAAAATCTAATAGAAAATAGACAAATAAACATGCTCCTTTGGTGAGGAGCAAAGAAGTATTGTGTGGAAGGACATGATTTTGTAATAGTTGCATGCAAGTAGGCATTGAACATTTAGATTCTGTAAATTTTTCCTTTTTTTCTTCTTACAAAATTTCAATTAATGTTGTAATGATTCTACAAATGAGTGAAGGCTTGTTTTTAATTCTAAATTGCAAGAAAGCATGTTGTAGTTTTTGTGTTTCACCTGACAAGTAAACAATTGCAATTTTTGGTTGACAGTCTTTTGATAAAGAGATCTAAAGCTTATGAACAATGTTGACTAATGTTGGCTATATTTGGCCAAGTCAATTAATGTGATGAATAAATTTTTTTATTTTCTAGCAATTTTTTATGGGTTCTTGAATTTCAACACACATCTTCATGTGAAATTATTTTCACTATGGTTTGCAATTTCTATATTGACCTTGTTTTACTTGAACAAGGGTATGCAACTAACAATGGTTAGAATCAGTTTGTGTAATACGGATATTCATGCTTGCAAACAAGTTCTACAACAACTTTCAAATTGGGGTTGACAGTTCCATCATGCAATCTCATATGTGCTTCATTTTTCTAGCTCTTGAATTAGGTTTGTAATTCTAATAATGTGCATATAGGTGCGATTTCGAAGATGCTTTGACCGTTTTGACCAAAGCTTTTTAGTTAAGTTGTGGGGTGCCTTTGGTTGTCATGTATATTGGAATATAGTTTTGACAAGAGTGTTGGGGTGTAGGGGTTGAGATTTATGGTATATGAAAAAAAATTATTGAAACATTAACTTGTAGTTGTAATTAATTTAAAGTCATGAAGAACGAAAGATCTTTGAGTACTTCTATTTGGAATTATAAATTTTGAGGTTAAGAGCTTGTCTATGCTCCCTTTCAATTTGTGTGAACAACCAAACGACTTTGGCTATTTTGAGAGGAAACTTTTCGTATTGTGATGGATGTGTGAGGAGATTCAATTTTCACAAATAGATTTTGCCTTGTTTTTTTACTCAAATAAGGTATAAGGGTTTTCCAATTGATTTTGTTACTGGGACGTAAACTTAGAACATAATTTTTCTTTTAAAAACTTCTTACAAGTTTGAGCAAATTATTATACTTATATACACTTGTTGTGAGCTAATAAAAAAGTTTGAAGGAAGTCATGACACCTAGTCCTCATTGATGATGGTTGGAACTTTCTCAAGCTATTAACTACTATTGTATGGCAAATGTGGATTTTCCATATTAGAGTCTGTAATAGTTGAATCATGTTTTCAATACCTTTAATTTGTTCCTTTTGTCAACATAATTCAAAATGTTCTTTTGTTCCTTTGACTTTTGAATGATTCTTTTTTGTTTACACGATGGTAATTTGTTTGAGCAATTTATATTACTTTGTTCTATAGTGTTGGTTGCAAACATGGAATTAAAACAATGTTTTTGACAACAGAAATTATTCTAAATGTTCATTAGAAAAAGGCTTGGAATATTTAAACTATTATTTATTTATCATGTTCATTTTAAACTACCCATTTGACATAAGGTATAAAACACATAATTTTATTGTAAGCATTACAAGTAAAGTCCATATAAAATACTCTAAACTAAATGGAAAATAGAAACACTAGTTAGCACATTGATTGATCTTACAAGATCCTTCCCAACTTGGCTTGTCATCAACATGCTCCATATTGCTCAATCCACAGAGTACATTGGGTGTCTTCCCACCAATTTGGGGCCTTGAGGCAATAGTGGTTCATTGTTATGATTAATTATGTTTATTTAATAAGAAAATTGAAAAGATGCAATGTGTAGAAACATAAATTTCTAGGAAGGGACTATAACCCATTTCTAGTATCTATTGTGTTTGATTGGAGAAACAGAACAATGAGGCAATTTGTTTAATATGTTTCATGAGCACTAAAAAAATAGATCTTATGTTTGAGAAATATATGTATTGAGTATTATTTTAAAATTCTATACCAAGCACCTTATTGCATGAACACGTAATTTCCTTTAAAATCTTATGAATATTGAATTAGTTACACTAGAAGAAATCTTGTTTTTTGAAACTAATCATTTTGTAACCACATGCGATTATTAATATATCTAGAAACTATTTTTCAACTATCAACTATCTCAAAAAAATTATAATTCTTATTAAACACATTAATAACCACATTTTAGTTGCAATTAATTTATTAAGTTGTATTTGGAATATATGTAAGAATAATTAATGTTAGGAACGTGTGAATGTTTTACACCAAATACAAACATACAAATTCATAAAATATCACAACAAATGTCACCTTTTTTTGTCCATCAAGGTTTGACTTTAGAGCTATGAGGTGGATGTAACTATAACTAGGTGAAAAAAATGTAATGAAATTTAATGTTGGAACAAAATTTGTGATCACAACAGCACATTTGGAAAGAGATCCTTACACAATCATCTTGGATGAGGTTATGTATATGTTATAACGGCAATTACAATAGGAAGTCTTGATATAAAAGTTGTTGTTTTCCATGAAAACATTTTGATTATTAATTGAAAATTTGATAACCATTGAGAGGGTCTAAGCAAGGTAGACACTTTTAGGGTAACCATTATTTAATTCCAAAATGTATTTATGCAAAAAATTAATTTAATGTTGAAAATGTTTGATACTTTCATATAACAATACTTTTATGCATTATAAAAACATTTGGGTAAATTTGAAATGAATATAAATACTCAAAAGCACCTCAAAGGCTATGTAACCAATGCTTTCATTACTCACCCTTGTCCAAAGAGATGTGAAATGAATATGAAAATGACATATTATTCAAAAAAATTCATCTTCACCTTTGCACAATAATATAATATGATATTTTTTGAGATCACAAGAATTCAAAAAAATCATTTAAGTTTATAAGTCATAGAATTAACAATAGATATTGTCAAATAATCAGATTTGTTTTGCCATGTTAGTTTGATTGAGTATCATGTAAATTTGACCAACTAATGTGCTCTTGAAAAAGACTCAATTAAGCAAGCACAATTGATTCCTTATATTGTGATTGCACCATAATGTGTTATTTTTTATTTTTTGTGATTTGTGTCATGTTTCAATGTTTTTTCTATTATTTGTTTTTGGGGCCAACTTCCAACATGCTTAACTTCAACCCCAAGAAAGTTTAGTCCACACCAACATGTTTATTATGTACAATCATAGGCAACTAGGAGTTTAATGCTAATTATATTCATCCTATTGATTTTCTAGAATACATGAAATCATTTTGGAGTGTATAGGTACTTTAATAGTGAATTGCATCATCAAATGAATATAATACGATCATATCCATTATGAATTGTCATTCCTATAAGATTGCACCACCTCTCTAGCACAATCTTTTGAAGGGACCTTGGTGCTGAAATTGTGATAATCTTGTATGTGTTTTCATTAGTGGTGTCATCATGTGTTTTTCTAGAGTGGGCATCAATGTTTTTAACAAATGTTCAACCTTTCTTCAACATAAAAAGTCTCCAAACATTCCACAAAACAAGATTTAACCCTGGTTTTGAAATTGTACTCAATTTTGGTGTTTTAAAATTCTTGGCAAGTCCAAAAACCAACACCAAACTTATGCACCATATCTTGTCTGACAATATACTTTCATCAGACTCTTACCAATTGTCATTAGATTTTGAATCCATTTCATCAACATTATCTCAAATGTGTCATTTTCATTCATGGAGTCAATCCTTTCTTTTCCATTGATATGTATTGCAACTAAGAATGGGTCCAAACATATCAATTACATATTTACAATAACAAAACAACTAAACAATTGTTGAAAATGTTTGGCACATTTGTACAAGAATGTTTCTAATATATCAATTTGAATTTGAGTAAGTTTGTAAACAATTTGACAAATATATATATTTTTCAAAACTTTTTAAAGCTTGTAATGAATGCTTTTCAGCGTCAAAACGCTTTGAAATGATGTAAAAACACACTATTTAATCAATCTTATGCTGCCACATCAACCTATCATGATTCCTCAAAAACTACTTAACAAGTTGGTTTTGGCTCTTTTTATCCTACTTACACTGAAATGGAAACAATCCATCACAATTCAACAATCAAGGCCTACCTCTATAATTTTGGCACACATGCTAATAGTGCTTTTAAGACTGAGAATTGCAACAAAGTAGTGTTGGGTTCTCACAACAAAAAAGGACTTTTGCAAGGACCTAATTTGAACAAGCAAAAAATTAAAAAAATGTTGGCAACAAATTGTTGATCACCAAAGCCAAGTTTTAAAAACTGGGGAATGTTCTCATATGTAGAAAACTCCAACTACAAAAGATATGCATGATTTCAGGGGCTGCCTCCATCGTAATAATATATTGCCACACCTCATGCTCAGAAATGCAATTTGGTACCATGTTATGAAATCAGATTAAAACTGGGCATGTGAATGTATAAAAAGATCACATGCCCAATTTCTAAAAATTTGGCATGTGATTGCATCGAATCTTTTAAAAGTGGTGACTCTTCTTGCACATGAAGAGGAATCTTGCCCAATTGTGTAACAAACTTTGTAATGGTAGCAGTGGCCTCATAATCAATGAAACTCCCACAATGACAGTTGAGGACATGACTATTGTGATGTTTGTTCTAGCAAAACCAAAAACAATATGACAAGAATGAGTTTGATCATGATTTTGTGTGTCTCACTTGCAAAGTATCAGACCAGCACCTTCATCATGAAACGCAGTGATGCACTGCCATGACTCACCAGTGACCTGATCAGCTCCCAGCAGTGGGTGTAGATAAGTGTATAAAATCTGCTCAAAATCGCTTGCCCAAACGATTGTTGGGCAGTTCTTTGATTTTGTTGTAACCTCCAGTTCTGGGTTTTTGAAAAAATTTCAAAATCAAAGAAACTCCCAGTTCTGGGTGTTTAAAAAGGAGTTCATATAAAATAACTTTCAGTTCCATTTCTTTTGAAAAATTTGAAAGAACTGGCAAAGAATCGTATGGTTCAGGGTAGGTTCTTCAATAATTTAAGAACCATGTTTCTGGGTGAAAACTGAAAACCAACTAGTCCTTTGATTGTTTGAGGACCATCAAGCAGGCTTCCATATACCTGACCTTTACCTACTGGTTCTGTCTTTGAATAAGAAAGAACTGCCCAACACTGGTGCAAGTATCCAAATATGTGTATTGTTCTGAGTTTGTGTTGCATTTCTGGTTGCAACAGGAAGACTCAATTGGTGATGTTAGCTATCAGTCAAGAGGCATAGCTAATATAATTTTTTTCACAGTATCTTCAAGCTACAACAACCTTGTGAGAGTAAGCTTCATTGCATTTTAGATTGCCTTTGCACAAAAGCAAGCAAGCTAAACCATAGAGAGAGGCCTGCATAGAGGGTACTGGTTGAGACCACCTTCATCCTGAACATTTGTGCCAACCATACTCCTACACAAACCAATTGTCATAAGCAACTAAATGTTCAAAGCAATTGATTCGAATTGTTTGTCACAAATTATGATGTTGGTTGCAATTTGTCCAAGTCCTGGATGACCCATTTTTGTTGTTGTAGCAATATGCAAACCCATGATTGGCACAAACAAATGATAAAACTTTTGCTCCTAAATTGGTTGTTTTGAAAGCTTGTGTGTTTTCCTCCTCACTAGTTTAATATCATTAAATAGTTAAAAAAACTGATCTCATATGAGATAGGGGTGAGTTTCAAACTTAAAGAATTGAAAATCAGTTTTCATTCATTTTTTTGGACTTTGGAAATCAAATGTGCAAGTAGACCAAACAATTGGGAACCAAACAAAGATTGATTACTGGCAAAAAAAATCTTCAATCATTCTTTGAATGTTTGTTTACTATATGGGATGCGCACATATCACTTGCCTCTTCATCCAATAAGGCACAAGCATGTTCACACAAGATCAATTGTTATGTCAGTCTTCAATCATTGTCAATTGTTTGGCAACCAATGCAGATGATGCAAGTGGATGGAATAGAAAATACAAAATGAAAGAACAATTCCATGGTTGAAACCTTTGCAATAAATTGAGAACCATCAAGACATCAACATCATGGATGCAAGTGAGCCAACACAACTTTGCTTTTGATGATAGGCTAAGGAAATTGAATGCAATGGTGCAATGGGTCATTGAATTAGGCTTTCACTTCAGGGATGATTTGGGGTGAATTGATCATTCATCATGAGCCAAACGTTTATACACCTTGATTGAGGACTTCAAAGATAGGATGCAATTCATAGCAGGCAAGCAAATACAGGTGGCTTAGTGATGCAAGCAAACACTCCTAGATGCAATCTTCTGTACAGATTTTGAGATATGCACTGTTGCCCAAATATGCATTTCTTATTGAATGTCATAAACAATCTGAAAAGATTACTCATTTGAGCAGGCAGATGGATCAGATATGTTCATGTGGAAACATCACATTGTTGTTACATCAAATGCCTGGATCATATCTCATGCTACTTCTCTGCCCATCACGCTGTAAACTATAGACATGCACATCTCATGTTATTGTCTTCCAAGTTTCATACAACCTTGGGGAATTGTAGTAAATGTGACACCCAGACAGGTGGGCTCTCTTTGCTAGAGAATTCTGAAGTTTGTACAGAGATTTGCAAACTGAGTCTCCTAAGCAAATACACAAGAAGTCCACTATCAATGCACCTACTGACAGAGTACAATAGCCCTATTCAATCAACAATTCCTTCTGGAAACAATTATGTCCTGGTATGAGCAAGCCACAGTCTCAAGCAGGAGATACCTGTTGGTGCCTACAAGCTGCCTGCCACACTACTTCTGTCTTTCATCATCTCTTGGGCACAGGATGTATGCAGATGGAAACTACGTACTATGGAATGGTCAACAACCTGTCCATTCTATTGGGTAAGGTGCTAAGTGAGTCCTTTAGGGGCAAAGGTAAGGCCATTTCATTACACATCGTAATAGAGCAACTCTGATTTCAATCTAGAGAAAAAAATCTGCAGCCAATTAGATGCCCCTTTTAATCATCCAAATAAGGAGTTAACAAAGGCTTGCCTGAGAAGTGAGCATCCAAGTTGCTGACGACAAGTTCTAGAATCCCCTTGACTGTGTTGCGGGTGCGGCAGGCCATGTGGGGCAACAAAACCACATTCTCCATGTTCCACAACTCTTGTGGCACCTGAGGCTCATTTTCAAAAACATCTAAACCAGCACCAGCAATCCGTTCTTCAACCAGAGCCTTTACTAGCTCCTGTTCATCTACCACTGCACCTCTGGCAACATTGACAAGGAATCCCTGGAAAGATTGTCCAACAAAGACCTGCTTTTAAAGACTGTACCCATGACCCATATGATCTAGCATTCATTGGAAACTAACAATATCAGTATAATTATCTCTGTTGAAGACACCCACTATTTCCTCCCACGCCAGCAAGCTTACAACAACCTTTGACACATACAAGCACCACAAGTATGCAGCGGGCCATACCTATCACCACAAGATGGAAAGCATCTGACACTGCTCGAACTTTTACAAGCTGGGACTAAGAAGGTTTATACCTCGGGTCCCAGTGCATCCAAGACTTCACGACCAACAAGATGGGTTGTCTCTTTTGTCAGAGCGCAAGTAAGCACTAGCATGTCTGAGTTCTTGGCGAGCTCAAGTACAGTAGCATAGAACTTGTAGGGAAGTCCACTCTTCTCTGCTCTTGCAAGGTAGGAGATTTTGCAACCAAATGCCTCAGCTCTCTTTGCTACAGCCAGGCCAATCCGACCAAGTCCAACTATACCCAAATGCTTGCCACTCATCTGGATGGATATTCCATGTTCACACATGGCCATTGATCACACAACAGCTTAACAAATTCCTTCGAAGTTACAGGTGGCTGCAGCATTACACAACTCAGAGGTGAAATCAGGTCAGCAGACAACAAAGGGTGAAATAATCTTCTGTACCTTGTGAGCGAAGGTGGGATAATTTCCAAGCTTTGGCCACAAGCCCTTGCGCACCAAGCGGTCAGCTGCACAAATATGGCGCATGGTGGCCAGCAGCAATCCTATGGCCATATCTGCACAGTCGTCGGTGCCAACATCAGGTGTATTGGTAACAGCAATCCCACGTTCCTTGCACTTGTGCAGATCTACCTGACATTTCCATTCATGCACTGAATACCGAAAAGTTAGTGCCTGCAGGAAAACTGAGGACTACTGATCACTACCCTACTACTACTACTACTACTACTACAAGAAGCAAGCAAGCAAGCAAACAGACTTTCCCTAATTCCTGATCTCCATCTCAAGCCCTAAACCCTAAAACCCTAAAACCTAGGCAAAGACCATAATAACCCTAATTTCAGCAGGAACAACAACAACAACAACAAACACACACCCTGTCAACTCCAACACCGGTTTTGGACACAATTTCGAGCTTCGGCAGCTTGTCGATGAGCGTAGCATCCACCCACATTGCAGCGGAAGCTATGAGTCCACGGATGGACTCCGCATTTTCAGCCAAATATGCTTCTTTGTCGCTCTGCTCCCACAGCGGGAACACTCTGTACTTAGGCTCCAGCAAAGCTTGCAAGTCGGGCAGGCAGCGGTGCATGAGCACACCGGGCTTCACCATCATGGATCTAGCTAGTTGCCTGCGGCCATGGTCTTCTTAAATCTTCGCATTCACAACCAAAAACACTCTCCAATCATGCATCACTCATTCTGACCATTCTCCTCTCTTCTCTTCTCCTCTCTCTCTCTCTCACTCTCTCTCTATGTCTCTAGATTCCCTTATTCTCTGCTTTTTCTTCTGTCTTTTTGAGATTCCCCATGTTCTCTTCTTTCTCTTCTGGCAATTGAAAATCTGAAAAAAGCACTTTTGAGATTTTCAATTGCCAGAATTCGAATTTTTAAAAAGAAAACTCGCCAGATTTTAATACATTGTTCAATTGGGTAGCCAAAAAAATATAGATTGATGTTTAAACAATTTACTTTCATAATTTAGCTTGTAGCCAATTTTGGTTTGAATCATCTTGTGGATCATCACCACTTTGGCTACATCATAAAATCATCAATTAAAAAAGCATTGTGAGTTGGGAGGCTCATATAATTTCCTTTTAAAAAACCACCAAAGAATCTCCCATTCAAGGAAGATTTTCAATTTGATTTTTCGAAAACCATTTGTTTTTTTTATTTAGGTAAGCTTCAACTTTTTTTCTTGGGCTCTCCTAGGTTTTGGGGGGTGGCCTTAGGGTGGGTGCTCAAACTCAGGAAGAGACTCACAAAAGTTCTTTGCCTTATATGTTGCTTAGTTTGCCCTTCATGTCCAACACAAACCCTAAACCCCCGGCCTCACATCCAGATTGATTCTGTGACCCAACACACACCAGTGCACCATCCATTTGAAACCCTAAACCCTGCCCTCATATTGCATGATGCCATAGGGTCGGAGTATTCTCAAAATAAGGGACCTCAGACAATAACCGAGTACAGCCCTGCATTTGGGAATGTCCCTCACCCATGGGGTTTTGCAAAAGTTTTAACCCTTCATTTGTTAAGTTTATTTCACATTGTATAGATATTCAACCTTCAAAATGGGTTGCTCTTTAGAAAGAAGTTATCGATGGATTGATGAAAAGTTTAGATGAAATCAAAAGACCATTGCTTTAAGAAGAGGTGTTATGTCCGTGTACATAAAGTGATTTCACTAGATGTTGAGTGAATTCATCAATCATCATATCTATAAATTCACTATGTTCGTCTGTGACGGAGCTTGGGTCCGTCACAAAAGGCCGATCGGGCTCGGCCCGACACTCTGGACTCCCGGATTTTGACCGACCGGGCCTGTCGTGGGGGGTGCCGGGTCAGGTCCGTCACAGAAGGCCGACTTAATCCGGCCCAGCACCCCCCACGGTTGTGACGGAGCCCGACGTAAGAGAGTTGTGTGTGTTTGGTGGGGGAGGGCGGCGGTGGCGAGGGCGGAAATATCATGAGTGAGTAGTGTAAGTTGCTTGCTTTGCTCCAGAGGGCAGAGGTTGCTTGGAACTGGGAACGGTGAACAGCACGAACCCGTGGGGAGAAAGAGAATTTCAGGAGGAAAAATGTTGCAATAATGAGGTCGGCTAGCAACGGATTTCATGGGGGACTTTTCAAAAACAATAAATTAAATAAATAAATAAAAAAGCTGCTTTGCGCCTTTGTGTGTCTATGTCTTGGTTTAAAGAAACCGGGGGACTTCACAGTGTCGGAAGGTCACGGGCACCCACTAGTGAATGAGACCTATCAAGGAAGCACATGATGTTGAGTGAATTCATTGATCATAGTGAACATGACATAATGAAGAAATAGTGAATTCAATGGCCTAATGAACATGGTCTAATAAACTGCACCGACATTTTGTAATAGTGCATGCTTAGCAACAAAAATAAAAATGCTCGTTGACATTTTTGGGAAGTTTCATTTCATCACTAAGATAAACAAGTCATGTTTTTAAGAGTTTGTCATCATAATTTTTTTGTTTCAGTTCAACACCCAAGGCTTATAGAGTTCAATAGTTTTTTTGGTGTACTTTATCCATATTGAAGAAACAAATATGCGATTAATTGTTGTTTGAAACAAAAGCAACAACTAGTGTGCATGGTTGGTTTCAAATGTTCAAGTAAGCCCTAATAAAAGAAATGTGACTTGAAAATTAAAAACACCAAATGTTTTTGATGGAAAACCCACCCACTTTCTAATGGAAATACATGTGAGTTTTTTTTAATCTTCAAGTAATTGTATTTTTACATCATGTAACAACATTGTACTTTGGGTTTGTTGAATTACAACAAGTTCCACCTGATGTTGAATTAATGTATGTGTGGACCATTCTAGAACTAACCCATTGGTTGTATGTTTTTTTGGTAGTATGTGTTTGATGTAGAATATAAATATTTCTAAAATCAATGGACTTGTATTTTGTGATTTTAGCAAACATTGAAGATGTTGTGAGATGTTCGGATTGAAGTGATTTATGAATGCAAATTGTGAAGTGTTTGTGCACCAATTGGACTCACCTTGTATTTGTAATGATTTGTGAAGACTTTGACTATAGGTTGTAAACATTTTTGTAATTAGTGAATTTACATGTTGTGCTTCAATGGACATTGAAAATATTGTTCAAAGTTTGGGAATCAAATGGCTTATGGATGTAAACTATGGAGTGTTTTTGAACTTATTGGATTCACCTTGGATTTGTAATGAATTCTCATGAGGACCTTCATTGTAGGTTGTAAACATTGTAATAGTCAAAGATTATAATAATAATGAAATATTAGAAAGTAAAACCATGTTTTATTTGGAGATTTTTAAATTTTTATTAAGGATTTATATGAAATGTTGTATATGTTTAAGATGGGCCACTATACTGTACATACACCATTGGGTGTGGAATAATAATAGGTGAAAAAACACTACAATGACCTTACATGGATGTCATATTGGTAGGTGTTCCTATATCTTTTAAATATTTTATGTATATAAAACTCACTTATGTAAAGTTAAGACAATAAAATTTTCAATAATACAAAAAACACATCAAAATTATGGATATGCAATAAATAATGAACTTTTGAATTTTACCAACAATTTGTATCATATTTATAAAATTTTAAAAAATGAACTTTTTTCTTACAATGTATTAGTCCCATGTATTTGAAGCTTTGGTATATTGCATTATTTTGGAATATGAGTTAAATTTATTATGTTATGGACTTTTCAAAGTCCTTAAAATTGCAAAATTTTATAAAGTTGTCTTAAGCATAAAAATAATGATTTAAAATTTAATTTAATTTAATTTTTTTTTTCTTATAAGATCATGGCTTGAAATGGAAAATGGTAAAGTTGTTGATTTCAATAACATCGAAGTATTCATATTTTAAGCTAGTTTCTACTCTATATATGAATTCTCAAAATGAACTCATGATTTTGTGAAAGCAATAAAGCAAACTTGAGTTTTTGTAGGTTAAGAAAGCTAAGAGAGCTTGGTGAGGAGTGGTAGAAAGAAAATGGCATAATGAATTGTGTTTTTTGCAAGTTTTCATTTATGTTTTTTGTGATGTTTTCAAAGCAAGAGGTGTGTGTGTGTTTGTGTGTGCATAAAAACTACATTTTGTGCAAGTTTTTGAAAGCAAGAGTTGTGTATGGTTGCATCGTGGGATCTAGGTCGCAACAGAGAAGGTTTACAAGAAGAAAAGGGTGTCATCTTGCTTTGAGTTTTCAATGTTGGTCTATTGTATGGGTCACCTTAACTCTAGCTCAAAGCTCAACAAAACCTAGTCACAAGGGGCTTCCAACAGACGGATGGATTCCGGGTCACATTGTGAGGAAAAGGGTGGTGCACAGAGGAAGAAGCCCCACTGGGGTTGAGTGAGTCAAGGTAATTATGAGTGGCTGTAAGAGCATTTTGAAAATGGGACCAAATAATAATAATAATAATAATACTAAGAGGGAGGATTCATTGTGATGTAATTTGGGTTGATGGAATATGTGTATGTGTTTTTCTTCTTTCTTTCTAAATTTTGTAATGTACCAGTTGCTAAGATCATGCATAAAACAATTTAACACAATTTATCTTTAGAAAATATGAAAGTGAAAGCATTTTAAGCATCCTTCTATATTGCTGATGACCTATTGGAACCTGATGAAAAATTTTAGCTATTTTTAAAATAACAAAGTTTGACATTTGGCCGTCAGAAACTTCCAAAACAACAAAACTCTTTTTTGGCAAATGTGAAAGAGTTTTGCCAACAGGCAAAAATTAGCCAAGAATTTGAACACTGAGTAGACTACCAAGCAGCCAAAGATAAATTTAACTGATGTCTCTACACACTCAAGAGATTGTGGATGTTTTGTGGTGTAGGATATCTTAGAGCATCTCCAGTGGTGCCCAATATGTGCTCTTAGAGCATCTCCAGTAGTGCCCAATATGTGACACTGCAAAAAAAAGAAATTTCACATCAAAGTCTAGTTATATTAAAATTGAAACTGGGAGAGCAAATAGGTGGAGGGACTAGTAATAGCAAACCACTTGGACGAATCATTATGATGAACCAATCAGAAACACAAGTGAGATCATATTTGTTATGCTCTTTTCTGCAGGTGCAGAGCTGTTGTTGCTGCTGCGGCTTTCAGAAGCCAATGGAAACTCTGGAATTATGCGGCACCAAAACCATGTTCTTGAGCTAAACTAGCATAACTTGACTTTCTTCATCGAATTTTGTACTGTGCAGGGTCACATACTAAGCACTGGTGGAGATGCTCATTCATATATAGAACAGGAAAAAGGCGAAGTGGGGTCCAAAGGAAGGATTTGAGTTGAGGGTGGTGGTATATAATTCATCTACCAGATTCGAGCTATCTTCGTATTTTTTTTGCCATAGTAGGTCATTTTAGTCTTGTGGATTTGAAATCTTTACAGGTTCTTTCTTCAGCTCACTCGTTCGATTCCCTCAATTTTGTTTGCACAGGGACCCATTTATTGTCTGCCAGTGCCTCTCTCGTTCAGACAAGTTGCAAAGCACGTTTGTGGATATGGCTGCGTGTTGTAAGTGGAATCATCGCTTTGTAGAAATTATTTGACAGAGAAATCCAGGATCCTTTTGTACGTTTTACAGAACGTAGTAGTAGACCTCGTGGTTGCAAATAATATTTACCAACATCAATTTTGAAGTAAGAGAATATTAGAGCCTGTGAATGAATGAATGTGTATTGAAAGGAGATTGGCAACCAATAAATAAGATATCCCCAAAGGACCACAAAATTATGCCCCCAAAAAAAAAAGCCCACAAAAGTGGCCACAATGAACCAGCACCCACCATCCACTGGATGACTATTATTACTCACGTGTGGATGAACCTCAACTGAGTTAATATTTGGTTTCACCTCTGTAACCAATTCTGTAAGAAATAGGTCTCATATATAGGTAGATAGGTAGGAAAATAGGTAGCTCTACTAGGTAAGTAAATGGTTTATACCTAGGTAAGGGCTGTTTTTACTACCTACCTACTAACAACCTGTTTGTGGGTTGTTAGTAGGGTTTAGGGTTTTAGGGTTAGGTTTAAAAAAAAGCAACTGAGCTAACCACCCTAGTTAGTTAGCTAGTGAACTGGAACCCAACAGAAAATAGTTTCCTGACCACTTATCATTCATCCTATAATTTCAAATGTAATATAAGTTTCAAATGCGCCCCTTTAATTAATTTGTTTTTGGCCCTTGGGGTACATATTTGTTGGGGCTTCATAAAGAGAATTTTTCAAATGTCTATGAATATCCCTCTTACAAAAGAGAGAAAGGATATTACTACAATATCCCCTCCCTCTCTTAAGGAGTAGACATAATATTCCTCGCCTACTACACCACCCCCCGCCACCCCCCATTGCACCTCATGACCTACAAATGTTTAGGTTCATGATCCTCGTGCTTTTGAATGGGTAAAGTCCAAGTGGTTGAGTTGTTCCACTAATAGAAGGCCAGCCCCACCCTCGGGCTTTACCTTGCACATAACGAATCTTTAAGTTTTTTATAACATACATGGCGACATTGGATGAATCAGCACCTACATTGGTACCATGATAAAAACTTTGGAATTTGGTGAGGTTGCATCTAACCATGGTAAATATCCCATCCCAAGACCAACTTGGGATCTTTGAGTTCAAATTTTATTGTTTCCTGGGTTAAATATGGTCACTAGAAGGCCTCACTCAAGAAGATGAAGTTACCCATGTCCTGGTTTACGAAGGAACCTTACATTGTGCCAAGCAGGCCGAGCTTAATGGCCACTAGCTTGGTGGAATTGATCACCATGGACCCATAGGCAAAGTAGTCACTAACCAGGCACCCCAAGCAGGGTGAGCCTAATGGCCACAAGCCTGGCAGAATTGGCCACCAAGGGTCTATTCCGTGTTGTAAAATAGCAAGTTCCTTGGAGTTAAAAATTGGGAGAACTCCCCGAATAGGGATGTTCTTTGTGATGGTTGGTTTGGCCTAGAGAATCAGGCCTGAGAGACAACCAAGTTGGGCCCCCCCTTATCCCCTTAGTACGACATAACATGGCCTGCCATTTCCTAGTCATGTTTGCTTGTAGTGTAGACACTCAGCCAAAGTGACAAATTGTTTGGGGCACTTGTTACATTGCATGACAACATCATGTTAAATGCCACAAGGGTATTATCTATTCCATGTTTTTTTCTCCCACTTGGTCCAAAGCACCTAACTTGGGAGATAGATGCCTAGGTAATAACACTAAACAAAGTGAGGATGCTTGTTTTTGTTGTGCCATCCCAAATCAAAACACTAAACAAATAATCAAACCTGGATTCTCCCACTAGAATCAAGTGGAGGACTTGGTGGTTGATGTTGATTCTGGGAAGCTCAGAACTTGACACGAGTAGCATGTTATAACTTACATGACTATCATGTTATAACTTGAGTCTCAAGTCTTAACCCCAAATCATGGATCTCCTCCCCCCACCGCCCCCCATAAAGTATTGCTATTGTGACCAGTCATTGCATGAAAATTGAAGTTCCTCTAATCAATCAAGCTCAATGTCCCACAAACCAGCCTACTCTAGCACCAGCACCTGGAATGGAAGGTGCAAAAATTAGCTGCACATGTTTGACATATGTTTTAAACCTAAAACCCCAAAAACCCTAACCCTAGCACAGTTGAACCAGAGATTCTGGCCTCACTCCCAGATATAAAGCAAACCCATTTCTTGAAGTGAGAGCCAAAATCCTTTTGGAACCCCCAATCCAAGTTCCAACAATACAACCCTCAAAGGAAAGATAATGTGATGTGTTATCTTTCCACGTATCGTTTCCAAAATAGGTTCCACACCTTACCCATGGTTTGACCTTGGTAAAGAATACTAATTTTATCAATGCAACACTATCCATTTCTTGAAGCAATACAATTGCACCTAATTTGAAAGCAAATAGTGGTGCAACTAGATTATGTGATACGCATTTTGAAAGATGGGAACCATTGAGTTTGTTACCATTTATCAAATACATGCATATGCCTATATAGGTTTGGTATACCATATGTTATGATGTTCCCTAAAACCAGATGGGCTTGTGGAAATGGTCATGTTAGAGTTAGAAACATTGTTGTGTGGTTATTTCCATTGGATCAATATTTGTGTAAATCAATTAAGTATTATGAAAATGTGACTAGAAATTGAACCAAATATTAGCACAATTGTTGAACAAGAATGAAGAATCGCAAAATTCATGAAAACCTAAAACAAAATTGAATGTCATGGGTGGGCATGTAACTTATAACATTGATCCAAAACCAGAATCAAACCAATAATTCTTCATTGGCTTTCACTTCACATCAAACTAAAGTTATATATTTTCACCGTATCCTAAGTTGATTTATGAGCTTTAGGGTGCACCATTTGTGTTTTTTTTCTCATAGTATACTAAGTACCCATTGTTGTGCTTCTTCTTGTTGCTTCTGTTGCTATTGAAATCCCAAGCTTAAAATGATTGCCAAGTCTTAAATGCAAGTTCCTAAAATAAGCTTTGATTAGCCCATTGTTGAAAAAAAGTCATATTAAAGACAAAAATGAAACCACAATGGGAAAACATCCATCACCCATGGCCAATGTATCAAATGTATCATTACATGGTATGAATTTTATCACCATCCAGGCAACCATGGCAAAATTAGAGAACATAGGTGCCCCATGACCATGATACATTTCATTTAGGGTTCATTGGTAGCCACAATATGCATTTGTGTGTTTCATTTCACTTTCTTTGCAAACTGAGTGTGTTGCATTTTTTTTCTATCTTTATGATCTGGGTGAAGGAGGACTTTCTTGGTCAATTTGTTCACCTCTAAGCTTCAACAAGATTTGTTAACTATACTTGATTAAAGTATTTTGTGTAACATTAGCCCCCCTAAACCCAAAACATAACTATGAACTCAACACCTCATTGACTTAAAAATCAATCACCAAAAACTGATCAAACCGTTTCTAGCACAAAAGAAAGGTCCAGAACAACCCGATCACTTTTCATTGGATTCCATGAACCAGATTCCAGTTTTGAGACTTTTCTCTGGAAGAACCGAAGCAGAAACCAGATTACGATGATATAATACAATAATGCCAGAACCTTACCAAAAGAATTATGTGTAGAACACCAAATAGGATGAATTGATCCATAGAACCCCCTAATATGATGAATTGATTAGTAGGATGAATTGATCTGTAGAACCCCAATTGGATGAAAACCTCCAGAGGCAAGTTGCCTGGACCAGTGCAAGTGGCCAACGTTGGTCAGAACTAGGAGAATCTTTCCCACCCCCCCCCCCCCCCCTTCCCAAAAGAAAAAACAAGCACAAAATGCAAAAAAACTCTACACCCTAAGGTTTGATGGGAGGTGCACCTACGGGCCCAGGATGAACCTGCACTTACACTGGTGCATTCACCTTCATGAATGAACGAGAGCCTCTCTTGTTAGCAGCCACCCCCCTGGAAATGTTAAACTGACCAAGACCATCATCATAATGTAGTCTACTGCAGATTGAAGATTTTTAGGGTTTCGAAGAAACCCGAAAAAAGAATTGGGGTCTTCAGCATGGTATTAGTATATGGGTGCTCATTAACTCAAGGGTTTAGTTCTAGCAATACTATTATTGACCAAACCCATTTAGGGTTTTGACCATGGCTTGGGTGAAGGGGGTACCTACACCCAAGCCATACAACTCACATGAGTCACAAGGGTGTAGTTGAGGTATAAGAAAGAGCAAGGAATGAAGAAGATCTAGATGTTTAAATTTAAAAAGGACGACAACAGAGGGGCCAAGTGAAAAAGCAAGTCAAAAATAATAAACAAGTAACATGAGCCTCAAATACTACTTATGGTGCATTCACACTTGATGTTAAGTTGGTGTTAAAATGAAAATCTAGGTGGCACCTAATGTTAAAATGGGCCATATAGCTTAGTGTTAAGTGAATGTTAACTTAACATAAAATCTTCATGGTAAGTAGGTTTAAGTCCTAAACGACTAGCATCGTGTTAGGGGACTCAACACGAGAGTCCCTAACACCAAGTCTGAATGCACCTTTATTATTGTAATATTATGTAGTTCTTGCCATTGGTAGGTAGGAAATGTTTTTGGAAGGGGGGGATGGGTGGAGGGGGTTGCTTTTTAACCATGGTTTAGGTGAACCAGCACCTACACCGAAATCACACAACTCTACAAGAGTCAAAAAGTACCTTCAGGTTAGGTAGACTTGACAAGAAAGAGCAAGGAAGGAAGAAGACCTCAAGCTTTTAGAATTAGAAAAAGGGTGACAAATCCCCAAGCTAAAAAAAATGGTTAAATATATTATTAAAAAACTAAAATAGAATATTAAATACATAAATATCATGTTGTTGTTGCGTTATTATTGTTTCTTTCAATCTGGTGATGAAGTTGTCATATTGGCGATCATCCCACAAGGAGGTTTAGCCACATTTGGCTATAAACCAGGTACGAAAAGTAGAAATTATTTCAAAAGATCTTTTTTATATCCTAGCAATTAAAAAAATAAAAATTTAAAGCAATTTGCTTGAACCAATGTGTATAGAAACATGGCGATTTTTCAGCGATTCTTGAAGATTTTTTTATTAAAAAAAAGGTAATATTGGAAAGCCATTTTTTTGGAATTTCTTTTCTTCAAATGACGAAAATTCGAGGGGGGGAGGAAAAACAAAAAAAAAAAAAAAAACGCCGGTTGTTGTTAGGTAAAGAGGGTAGATGGGGGTAGGATGTGGCCTTTTACTAATTATGGAAAATAATATTTTAAATAGTATGCGACGAAAGACGTGCATTATTGAGAGAGCGAGAAAAAAGGACTTTTTTAGCGGCTTTGTGTCGCTGCAGACTGTCCCCTCTCTTTTTTGTCTGATAATTCCCCCCTTTCTTTTTTCCTCTTTTTTCTCTCTCTGCCAAAACTCGTTTCGTCCGTCCGTCCGTCCATGGCGCAGTCATTGGGCTCTAAATTAAAAATTACACTATTTTCATTTTTAAATTTGTGGGGGTAGGTAGGTGGGTTTAGCGATCACTCCACAAGTTTGGTAACTTAGCGAACTTTGAGTGAGAACATGGGTGAGTTCTCTTTAAGAACCACTTAAGAAAGAGGGCAAACCACAAGGGGAACATCAAGTTACCAAAAATGAACTTAAGCCCATTGTAAAAGGGGGGGGGGGGGGGAGGGGGAATATGAAAAAATAAATACAAAATACAAAACAAAAGTCCTTTGTATCATTTGTAAATTTGGCACCAAGGATGCCAAAATTCAGCCCTCCAAAGGAAAACAAACACTTGGGGGGAGGGGATGGGGGCTTTTTAGGGGGGGCCCAGGGGATTGTTTTGCCACGGATGATACCTAGTTTAGTTTCTTCTTCCTTATCGCATTTGTTCGTGTCTGATGAGTCTTCTCTTCTGTCTCTTGTGTCTGTAAGTAGATCTCCCCCCCCCCCGTCCCCCGTCCCCCTATATTTTCCCCCTTCCTTCCTGCCTTGCTTCCTACCTTCCCTTTTTTCGTGGTTGCTGTTGCTGCAGGTCGTGTTTGACTACTACTACCAAAGAGTCACCCTCGTCCTCTCTTTCTAAGAACCTTACTTGCTGCTACTCTTTCAATCTTGGAGGTTCGAGGTGGTGTGCCCGGTCTACACTCTTGTTTTCTTTGCTGTTTGTTGTTTATTGTTGGAGTTTTGTGGACTAGAGAAGACGTTATTTTTTTTTTTTTTTTCGGATTCGTTTTTTGGTCCTCTTTGGGGGAGTCGGGCGCTTTGTAGTCTTGTGAGAAAAAGTAGCCAACAAGTTTGAGGTCTTGTTGTTTTCAAGTTTCCCGCTCGTCAAGTTTCGGTCGCTTGCTTAGATCGATCTGTTGAAGAAAGAACGAAAGCAAGGGAGGGAGGGAGGGAAGGAGAGAGGGAGGAGATCAATATACGTGTGTTTTGGGAACTTGCACGAGCTCGGAGATCAGCAGAGCCTGAGCGGCGGCGACGGTGGTTCGCGGAGCAGCTCCATGAGTGCAGGGATCTCTGAACCGAATTGAGAGATTGGAGGGAGTTTCAGCACGGGTGGTATGTGTCTGTACACGCATCGCTTTGGACTCCGGAGTCGCCCGCGACGTTTTCATCACAGGGACCGAAGGTGAGAAACGAATCCGTCCTCTCTCTCTCTCTCTCTCGATACTATTCTTCTTCTAAGGTGTACCGCCTTTCGAATCTATGCAATTGGTGGTAGAGGGTTCGGCAGTGATCTGTGCCTCGGCATGGCCCCGGCCACCGTCAAGGGCACACCCCGCGTATGCTGTACGCAGTTTTGATGCAGGGAGATAGATGGCTACAGCTATGACTTGAACCCTCACAAAGTCATAAAGCTGCAGTGCTCAGCGATGGGAAAAACCTTGTGTCTGACTTACGATTATGAGTTAATCATAACAAACCTGCTTCTGATGAAACTGCATGCTGTGTTAAGCTGCATCTTCTATGTGATGTTTGAGAGCTCCATCATAGTTTCCCTTCCCTGCGTGGTGGTGTGAAGTCATGCTTGCGGCTGTATGTCTTCTTGTGCAGGGAAGAGACAGGTTACAGAGTGGTCTAGTGGGCCATACCAGTTACAACAGCGAGTAAAATCAATTTGCAGATCCTGCAACAGAGGTTAGAAGAAGGAACTTGGGAAGCTAGAGTGCAAACTGCGGCTGCAGGACGTGGTGGTTGTGAGAAGCTGCTGGGCTGGAAAAATGAGCTGCAATGGTTGCCGTGTGCTGCGCAAAGGCTGTAGTGACACATGCATTCTCCGCCCTTGCCTGCAATGGATTGACAGCCCAGATGCACAAGGCCATGCTACTGTGTTTGTTGCCAAGTTCTTTGGCCGCGCAGGCCTGATGGGTTTCATCAGTGCTGTTCCTGAACCCCAACGCCCAGGTAAGCCCTGGCACACAGTTGATCACCCCCATGCCACATATTCTAACTTTTTTATTTTTAATAAGTTCTTCATATAATCCTCTTCCATTAATGTTCTGATACTTGGCAAACAAAGAAGCCATCTGAAGGAGTGTTCCAATTTTTTTCTTCCGTGATGGATCTGTTCAGGTTAGAATTGAGAAAGAAATGAAAACCAACCCATGACTACTTGGTTAAGCTGCAATGGACAACCTTTTCATGTCAATGAATTTGTGAATGGACATATATGTGCGGCACTCCAGTAGTTGCAGAGTGTATCAAAGGATTGTGTCCACTTGATGTCTAGTCATTGACACATCATGATTGCAACTGATTGCATGTCCACTTTGTGAGCTCCTGTTTCTGTTCTTGTGCAGCATTGTTCCAGTCACTGCTGTATGAAGCTTGTGGAAGGACCGTGAACCCTGTATTTGGATCTGTGGGTCTCCTGTGGTCTGGGAATTGGCAAACTTGTCAGGCAGCTGTTGAAACGGTTCTCAGAGGCAGCTCTCTTCAGGCACCTGCCCCATCTTCTCTCAATGCCTCCTGCTTCTTGACATCAACCCCAGGGCTCCAGGCTCCATTTCCAGTGCATGGAGTTTCTAAGCAGTTTGAGGCAGCACAAACCCCAGCACCTATTAAGCCTGAGCTGGAGCCCAATTCCAATCTGCAGAAAAGACGAAACTCAGCTACTTCTGGTTTTGAAGATCCAGCTTCTTATTCTAGTTTTCCAGACTTCCAGGGCCGGGTCCCACAATTGCATGCTCTGAATGACATGGAAGGTTGGAATATGCAGATGCCAAACATCAACAGTGCACATCGAGAGACTAAAGTGGAAGATGATGCAAGTTATGGCCCTCCAATTTCAGCACAACGTGCACCTCGAAGGGTGAAGTCTAAAATTAGTCCTGAGAGGGACGTGCAAACAGCAACTATTGATGTTGAACAACTCGAGCTCGATTTGACATTGAAGGTGAAGAGCAATACTGCAAGAGGAGCGTTACAAGTTCGCAGGCAGCATCCTCCCTGTCCTACCTTCAAGAGGAAATTGTTGAGCCCTTGTGAGTCTGTTAGCTCTGAAGGCTCTGTAACCAGTCTGGACAGTTCAACACATCATTCCTTGTGGGGAAACTGGCCCTCTCTTCACACAAACTCACTGGAGTGTAAGCCCCACTATAAGCTCTTATCTCTTCTTCCATAGCTGCTTTCAAAGCTTTTTTGAACTTGAGACAACTTGCCAATCAGGTCCAAACTCAAATGACACCTCCAGCTATATTACTTTGAAACTGACTTGGTTTATCATTTGAAAAGTTGACTTAGTGAGAACTTTTATGTTGGGTATGTGTGCAAGAAATCTTTAGTTCAAAGCTAATTTGCTTTTATCCATTAACAGAAGGTCAAATGATTCCAACAGCATATTTCATCAAAATATTTCAGGCTGTGCAGGTAGGGATTTTGGAGGCCTTATTTTGAAGGCTGTCTTGCCGAATGTTATCAGTATTTACGTGTGTAGGCCTAATAATAGAGTATACTTCATTGTTCTACCTTTGACATGTTACAAGGAAGCTATAGGGCTGATCAAGTCTTGTGGAGCTAGTTCTGTACTTGTGGTGTAATGAGCCTCTTATTATCTAGCTTGCTCAAAGACTGTTTGAGCTTTAATATCAAAACTTTTTTATGACTGTTTTTGTTCTCTAGAATATATATGCATCTCCACTTCAGTCTATTGATTTTCCATAGCCAGGGTGTATTGTGTAGTAATGATGTTACTATCTTTGTGCACCAAAGGCGTGTGTCAGAGTATATACTCTGACAATTCAATCAAGAATCACCTAGTATGTTGTAGAAATATTGATTGTTGAATTGTCCACAAGATCAACGAATCAAAAACAGCAGTTTGACACCAGGACTTTTGAGCACCAGGTCCTGACAGGATCAAGATTTTGAAACAGGAGTGGTTCATGAGAGAAAAAAGATCATGAAGAGTGGTTGATGATTTTTAGGTTTGTAAGCTTGCTTAATGGAATAGTGAAAGAAGCAAGGGTGCGGGTTGCTTGGGTATCTAGATCAAACACTGCATACCAACAAGAAGATTAGAATTGGGCACACGAGTCAAACAATCTGACCTACAAAGGAGAACCATGATATATGTAAGGCCAATGCCAAACCAAAGTTCAAACCACTTGACACTAGAAATTATGGGGATAAGCATGGGTTGAAATTGAAGAAAATCTGGGGTTTTGCAACTACCGGACGGCAACTTTGACACTAATTACATTTTTTTTTAAATGTTGAAATGTGAAAAAAAAAAAAGTGTCAAACAAGTACAATTTTTGAAGGAAAACATGAATCTTCAAAAACATTCTATTTGTTGAAATGAAACTTTCAAAATTAATTAGTTATTTGACAAACATCTGTCAAAGTTGCCAAGGTATTACAATATTTGATATAAATGCTAGTATAACTTACCATGGTTCATGACCAAGAAATGGTTGATAAATTGTATGCTTGAAGATTGGTGTGTGAAAAATGACTAAATAAAAAACATGCTTTAAACATTTCAAAATTCAAAGTAGGAAAAAAAAAGGAAGAATGTTTTGAGACCCATGGATAAATCTTTAGGATAGAGGCAAAGAAGATGAAAATGTGGATCATTAGTTATTTAGACCTATGGCTAAATAATATATTGAAACATAAGCGAATGTGAGGTTAGTCCAAATTTGAGATTATGAACACTCCCCGTGCATTCAAAGGATATGGTGGTGATTTTTTATTTTGCAATAGTGAAATTCAAACTTCAAGGCATGTTCCTTAGTTCTTTGTGTGAATTCAAATTTCAAAATATGTTCCTTAGCACATACCAAGTTAAATAGTTTAAGATCTCATCTAGTAGCTCAAGTTTAGGAAACAACAATTAATTTAGCAAACCACTTGGCATTATAAACTTGCAAATTGGCTCATTGGTGGGTCTTGCCATGTTTCTTTATATTATTAGGTTTTATTCCAATTTCAATATTATAACATTATTACAAAAACATGATTTTGATGCCCCTTACATTTTGATTACAATGATTTAAAAGTCAATTGTATTTGTCTATAATAACTACTATATATATTCTTAGTAGAAAAAAATGTAAGTGTGTTTGATTTTGACTAATTGCAAATGACATTATAATCAAATTGAACATACCAAAGTATACGTGGAATATTCAACACATATGTGGCTACATGACTAAAATTAGTCATAGATATTTGATGTGGATTATGACATGTCAAATATTGTGATTAAAGATAGTCATTAAAATTTTGACATGGAATATGACATGAAAGTAAATTATAGATTTCAATTTTTCATTTGTTGTTTGTAATGTTTCGTAAAAAAAAGTAGTGGACAACAATTAAATTAACAAAATGACATGAAAGAAAATAAAATATCAAATTGGAATGTTATTTTTTATTATTAAAAGAAAGAATAACTAATGTACATGTGAAATTTGAACTAATGTAATTTCTTTAATTTGGAAATCATAAATAATAAAAATTTAAATAACATTTTAAATTAAAAACATGAGAATTTTAATTATATATTTTTAGTAATGAAATCCATTCATTGCGAGATTTATAGGAATTAAATATTATTAAAATATTAATCTTAAATTTTTGACCAACTCAAGATATAAAAACTAACATATATATATACATTTATTTATTTTTGCAATATTATCAAATTTCATTAACTAAAGTTGAATAAAAATTGAAATAAATACATTTTGAATTAATGAAATACATTTAAGATATTGAAATTAATATATTTTTCATGACCTTGTTTTATATTTTTATGTTTTGTGGTTGGTCTTAGGTTTTAACTTGTTTTTGTAATAATTTGTTTAGTTTTTGTTCACTTGAAAAAAATTAGTCATGATAGTTTTCATGCATATGACACAAACTTCCATATTTTAAGTTTTATTTTATTATATGTTATGATCAAGGATAGATAATACAAAGGGAAATGAGTCAAGAGTAAGGCCAAGGTATTGCACATTCTAAAAATGTGTGGGAGGGACTTGTAACAAAAAACCAAGGCACATATATGGAAGCTTTAAATGTCAAATCAAAGTCCAATTAATTAACATACAACCAACAACATTCACCTTTATTAAATAACTAAGGTCATTGAGAGAAATTTTGATAGCTAATGATATCGACTTCAAAATAGTTTAATCAAAAACTATAAGTCTTTAGAGGTTAGATTGTTCTAACTCACTTTCATGAGCACCATTGGCCATTTGAGGTTGTTCTCAATGTGATTGACTAGAGGACTCCCATCAACATAGACGGTTTCCCCAGAACTCACATGAAAAACATGAAATCATTCAATCCGAACATCTCACATAACACCAATGCTAGAATGAAACAACTTGGATTGACACACAATCGAAAAATTCCCAAAGGCACGCAGATTTTGGAACATTCATACATGTAAAACATGATATGAGTTTGATTAAGAGAGATGCGGCCCATCAACAATCCATTGCGATGACACTATGAATTCCTAAAACAAAACCCTTTTTGGAGTTCTCGATTCATGGGTGTTCTCTTACAAGACCATGATCCACATTCAAGACTTGACAAAACAAACAATGACAAGGTACATTGAAAATCCATTAAGCCGTTCTTGAAATCTCTCAATTCATCATCACACCCCGATCGTCAACTTTTATACGAAAACAACATGAACAAGTTTTGCCTACTAAAACACAAGACACAACAAAAATGTCTTTGCTTTAGATAGCAAGAACTTACATTGTAGAAAACTAACACATAACAAATACCTTTTTAACTACACCAAACATCACTTATCTTCTTCATAAATTTCCTAAACTTCTCTCCCCTTTTTCTGCCTTCAAGCATTCCTTTTATTCTTCAATTCCTTGTTCTTACATCCTTCAAAGCATCCTCACAAAACCAACAACACCACCAAAAATGCACCCAACCAATAGGAAGTAAGCGTTGTCAAAACTGAGTGCAAAAAATGACCATAACTTGCATACAAACAAATGAAAAATAAAATAGAAACATGAACATCTTCAACTTACCATCAACCACCCACTACCCTATTGTTTTTTGCTTTCAATAGTTGATGACATTAAGGTTTCATCCCATAAATCTTCATCACAGATTATTGAAATACTTGCAAGTTGCACTTCACTTTGGGAGCCAAGACTTATGAAAAATCCCACATCTTTGAAATGATGTTTGAAATGTTAAAACATGTCCAAGTTGAGCAATCAAATTCATCTATTGAACTATAAGCAAGATGATGAATTTGCATGCCAAATAAGAGCAATAAGTTCATGTTAAATTGTAAATTTAGTATAAGATATGCTACAATAAACACCACGTATTGTACATTGTAATCGATGAAAGCTCAAAGTTTCCCTCACACGTGTCATGAGTCATAACGTTTTGTGTGAGAAAAATTGTGTTCCCTTATAATGCCACCTATACCTCCCCTTTCTCCTCATCCATGAATTGCTTGTTTGAAATCAATGATATTTAGTGTATACAAAATCATTCTTCCTTATCATTCTAGAAAATTTCATCCAAACAACTAAACCACAAAACAATCATGGCCAATTATTAATAAAGACCAATATAGTTGGAAAAAGACTTTTGGTAATTTCTATTATCATGAACCACAACATCAAATATGATTGTTAGCTTGGGGATGTGGGAAGTTTGGTGATTGAGTGGTTTATAAGAACAACCAACACAAGCAAGAACTATGATGTGGCCACTAAACTAAGGAAGGTTGTTCATTATCATTGCAAAAAAGTGATGTTTGAAACTTGTACATTAAAAGTGTAATATCAAAATGTAGAGAAAATGTATAGAAGGTGCAATAGATGAGTTTGATTTGTGGGGTTAAAGTTTCTTGGAGATTCCTATACCCTTACCATACTAACATATGAATCACAGTACACCAAATATAGTTGCCCAAGATTGATTTAAGCATTAAACATTAGACTTGAGGCTATTATAATTAGGTGAAAAACCTTGAACAAAGTTTCACATGGACACTTTGTCAAGTCAACTTGCATGTAACCCCAATGATGATGGAGCCATGGCAAGAGCTTCCTTCCATCTAGTTGAACAAGTTTGGAACTCATCTGGATCAACAAAGAAGAGGAAAGGCATTCTTTGGTTTACTTACAAGTTCAAGCACCCAACATGAGGGGCTAATGAATGAATCTTTGGATGCATAGAATCAGACATTTCTAGCAGATCTCTGTGAGATTTTTGTGACTTAACTAGGGCTTTGGAGCTCAGGAAACTACCAGTATTCATGCGATGGAAACTTCAGTTTAACCATTTTCAGAGGGGTAAGTTTCTGCAATTTCAGCTCTTGGTCTTGTTGGTGTACACGTCATGGATGGCACCCATACTTGAAGCATGTGATGGGCAATCTTGGTGAACCAAAGGCGGTTGCCATTATGATGCACAGACCTTACATCCGCTAGTTGGTTGAATGTTTTTCAAATCCTAGGAAATGTTGGTTGCAGAATGTATTTTCCTATTTTCATCTTGTCAGAGGCTATTTTATAATGAGGTCTACTATTGGTTGCAGAGAAGGGACAAGGTTTTTCACGAATTGAGTCATGTGCATCCTACATGACCATGGACTTAATGCTGGCCACTTTCTGCAATTTGGTGTTCTTGTTCCCTACCTTGCATAAGGCAGATCATACAACATCATAGATGATGTTAGCATTTTGGGGTTGGACTTCACACATCTGTGAACATGCAAGTAGCTTCCACAAGATGGCACCCTTTCAGTGGCAGGACTAGGTAGCTGCAAAGATGTTGCATGAGTAGTACTTCCTACAGTTTTGATCAAGTAGAGAGATCCATCATGTATCTCAAGTGTGCTAGAAATTTTTGATTTTGATCTGGACCAAGGACTCATACACTAGATGATGGGTAATTGTTGTCATGTCTTTGGGATCCATCAGTGGCTGGAGGTGGCAAACGTGGTGCCTGACTAAGTTGTATTCTCTTACAACAAAATTTTCCAAGTTCAATACATCATTCTTTGGAGCTTGTTTCTTGTACAGAGACTGTCTTTTGGCCAATGAGAGCTGAAAGTCACAAAGTCTTCAACATAGTTCTTACTAAGCTTTTGCCACATGTTGCTTCTGATAAGCAGATTGAAAATGCCTAGAGAAATGAGCACAGAATTCACAACTCAGAGTGGCTGATTAGCTTCTTAGTGCATTGGTTCCTCCAGTTGCTGAAAATTGAAGAAGTGCAATTTTGTTGAAATCTGAAGGTTGATAGTTGATACTTAATTAACTATTTTGATATGTTTTGTATAACAGATTGTTTTACTTCTTTCTCAAAATCTGCAACCCTGCTCAAGTTCAGGAATGATAATTTGGTAGTGATGAAGTAGGCAAAATTATAATTTAGGTTATGATCTGAGTGTATTCGTGTTGTTGTGGTGTGCTTGTTAGGTGAATTAATGAATACACTGTGAAATGAGGGTTGCATATATGCAAGCTCACAAGTTAATTGAAGCTAATTCTGTATTGCCAAAACAACATTTTGAAGAGAAAACTGCATGGAAAGACATGTTGGTAGGGGTGATGAGCATAGCTATAAGGAACCTGCCGACCTACCACAAACTGCATTTTAGCAACTTTTTGTTTGGGGATTTATTCCAAGGATGCATGACTGATGGCAGAGGGTATTTCTCCCTCCTTCTTGGAGACATGAAGTAGAACTTGATTTGCCCTAAATGACAAGATTGCACATATCTGCCTTCTAATAGCCAAGCTCAACAAGTTGGGTTCATCAAGTTGATTCATAATAGTGATTCATCAATCTTCCCAGTGTGATGCTTATCTTCGGGGATGATTGTAGTGATTGTAATTGACACTTGAGATGCACAGACTCATGTTGTGATAATTTGCTGCATGTAAGGCCTGCCTTGATTTGGAGCATCAGAGGAAGTGGTGATCTCATGCATGCTGCAGATCAAGCTAAAACCTTGTGTTGAATTAGGGCCACTTTTGGCATGTCATGCTTTTTTGCTTGCTCATGTGGTTGTCAAGAGTTTGCAAGCTTGAAATTTGTTTGGAAAATATTGTCCTTTGTTTGGGATGGTCTCCTTTTTCACCCACATCTCCAATTTGGCATTTCAAGTGTTGCCAAACTCCATGACCCCACTCTCACTCATCTATTCTCATTTGATTAGCTACTTAGTTGCAACATTATGCACCACTACTCAAGATGCTCACCAAGGAGTGGAAAAAAAATTGTACTCTTTATCATTCTTTCTACTCCCAAAATTGTTTAGGGTTTCATGTGTGTGTGTGTGTGTGTTGGTAATTTTTATACCCGTGAGGTTGGGTTTACATCAATGTCAGATTTGACACATATTAATCCAAAATTTTCCTTGGTGAAAATTTGAGAAATTTCCATTGATATATATGTCTGAATAAATTTGAGAAATTTCTATTGATATTTGCAAATAATTCTACATTGACTTTACCTTATAATGAAAAAAAATTCTGAAATTTCAATAAGTTAATACTCTTCAGCCAGTCTATTATTAAAAATTTCAGAATGTTTTTTCATTACTAGGCAAAGGGTTCCAATAACTGGACAAGGGTTGGTTTATGATTAGACTTTACCAATAGAATTTCATCCATTCCAGATCTGGTTACCATACTACCTTGGCAGCTTCAACATTAACAATAATATTTGTAAAAGTAATGAAAATTTCATAAATTCTATATTTTTCAAATTACGAAGATTTGTGAAGGAAAACTAATGGATCTTCAAGAACATTATATTTGTGAAAATGAAAACTTAAAATTTAATTAATTATTTGACATAGATCCGGGTACAAAACCAACTATATACCCTCCCTCTTGTGTGAGTAAATAATGAAGTCTAGGTTCCAATTTAGGGTTCACTTGCCATATTTTGAACATGGCTAAAAACCCACCACCAAGTGCACATGGCATTCAAGTTGAACTTATTGTAGTTCCCCCATAACTATGTATAATAATAGGGATGGTCCTTGAATGGTTCCCATGCATTATGGTATGCACCTTTCAAAGACATTAATAGGATGGTCCCACCCAATATGAGATGTTAAAAAGGATGTTCCTTCAATATGATGGACCCACACACTATGATGATATGCAACTTTCATAACACTTACTAGAATGGTCCTTGATAAATTGCTAGGTGAATGATTTGCTAACAACAACACTTGCAATAGTTGCAACCTAACACTAATATGTAGGTACCCATCAATCAATAATGGTGAAATAGTTCCTAAGTTATTGCTTCTAAATCCAATGGGCAACACTCACAACATTAAGATTTCCTCAATGAAGTCCAAAGCCCATTTAGGGTTGTGTGTCTATCCCTAGGCTTTTTTTCTCAAAATGTAGGGCTCCTTTCTAGGTCATATAAGACTCCTTTTTTCTTCACTTAGGGTTTATTTTTTCAAGTTTTATTAAGTTAAGGGGCAGGAATTCTGAAATAGTGTTATGTGCCTTACTCAATTGATAAATTTTTGTTAGGCTTTTCATTACCTAATTTTTGATAAATGTTTCAGACTTTAACCATTTAAAAATATTTATTGTACATAGCCAATATATGTTTGTTGTTTTACCCTTTCCCTGGGGAAGGGTAATTGTTTTGAAATGGGCAAAAAAGAGTAATTGCCAAAATCATTATGTAACATGTATATTATTGAAAATTATAATATTCAATTATAAGATGTTTGAAATTTCACATAGTGTCAAATTCCACAAGATATTGTCCTTTTTTTCACTTGAAATATGCCATACTTGTGTGAATGTTTTTCTACTAGCCTACACTTACCCACATATACTAGCTTGATATGGATATGGTAAAAGATGAAATATTTAGGGGAACATCATTTGCCCTTACCTAGATTGATTATTTTCCAAAACCTTTATAAGTTTACACATACTTAGTTTGGAATTTTTTTAGCCCATTTACCTTTTCATGGTTCATATATATTTTGAAGTTTTGTATTTATCCTTCTCCAATTGATATATTATATTTGAGACACTTGCCCAACATTGCTAAGAATTTGAATTTATTTGGGGTTGTTTATAGACATTCAAAATTTAACATACGGAGACAAAATTTAAGGTCTTAAAAAGTCCAAATTTAACATTTTCAAAATCAAATAAAGCATGTAATGGTAGGTTTTTAATTTTAGTCAAATTCTAAGGTATCCAAACCAAAAGTTCAATGTTTTGTTAGAATTGACATTGGAACCATTTTTTATAGCAAAAATGGGGGGATTTTTTTTTCTTTTTGTCATTGTTACCATTGTGTGTCCCTATGTGTTCCACATGAGGTTCTCAAGTTGTTCCCCAAAACACTCTCAAATAGCACCTCACTTTTATCCCCTATGGTTTGCCCAAAGGTTCAACTCTCATGTGTATAAACTGAAAAGGTGGGCTATAGAGGGCAACATTTGTTGCTATTTTGCAACTGGTAGTCCAAAGAGGTGCTTCTATTGGGGAGTGCCCAAAGTTCCAAAAAAAATTGGTGGTGGGCTAATCAATATCATGGCCCCTAAAAAAACCCCCCTCCAAAAGTGTGAGCATACCCATGAAGTAATCATTATGATATGGCAGTGGGTATTCTGATATCATCCCTAAACCCTAAATTCTGCTTGGATTGGCCCCTCGTAAAAAAAAACTTAAACCCTAATACATCTGAAGCCCCCATGTTTTTGAATAAAAAACATTACCCTTAACGTAGGTTTTGGATTTAAAATTAAAAAAAACCTTACCTGAAGATCCTTTCAAATTTTTTTTAACAAGGGGTGTGTCACAATGTGGCCTTGCCATTTAAATTTAAAAGTATCTTGAGGCAAAAGAAAAATTATGGAAACTCAAATATTTCACCATGCAAAAATATAATCTTCAAAACAACCCTCTAAAAGAAAACCAAAATCCTTCAAGATATTATAATTCTATAACTAATACCAAGTTTCAACACAAGCCAAGTTATCATCTTTCAAAAATCCTCACACAAAAATAGACCTATTATTATTACTTAGGGGCCAAAATCCCTTGAGCTACTATACTCTATAATGAATCTAAACACAATATCCTTGCCTTGGTAGCCAAGGCCAACAAAGAACCACCCAACACTTATTTTAACCATGGTAGCAATATAGATGCAAGTTCACCCAAGGCATCAATTTAGATTGTGAGATTGGGGTGTTGTTTTCCCCATTCCCATGTGTGTAGCCACCACAAAGTGACAATCATCCTCCAAGAACATAATGTCAAGAGGAATGAGCCCAAATTTGCTAGAGAGATGAGAGAGGACAAGTAGAAAATTTGGTGAATCCTCCTGCTATGTTGTGGCAGCCTCCAACAACATATTATTGTCTAAATGTGGCCACTTTCTCCACACAAAAAAACAAAAACAAAATCTCAATGCAAATCATGAAGTCAGTCTCATTTTGAAAGAGTTCTTTGCTTTTTGTTAGCTTCTGAAACCAATGCAATGCAATGCTGAGTCATATATGAAATCCAAATCTAGCCAAAAAATAATGCCCTTTATGATCATCAGTTCTGTGAGGAATAAGTATTGAAGTATCTCACTCCACACATGGTATTGTAGTTTGTGCATTGTAGTTTGTGCACTGACATTGTTCTTTCAAGTTGGTTCTTACCTCGATGACTGAACAGGATGATAGCCTTGAGAGTTGTCCAGAAAGATACTGCAATGGTTGTCCCAAGTGACCTTAATTGTTCTTAGTTTTCCTTTAGATGTTCACTTGAGAGCACCAAGTTTTGGAGCTGGAGTTCTCATGCTAACTCATTTCCACCTGATGAGTTAATAATGGCATGCATTAGACCTCATCCTCTCCCCAAAACAAACAAACAAACAAACAGAATCCACTCGGTCCTCACAAGATGCTGCGCACCCCATCAAACTTCATGAATTGTCAGTTTAGCTCCTTTTTTTGAAGAAGTAAAAGAAGAAGTTGATGTAATATGGCGCTTGGAAATATAGGCTACTGGTAAGTTGTTGTTGGACCAAGGTGATGCCGGGTTTGAATTTTGCTCCTTGCAACGTCACATAAATATTGGGTTTTTTTCGGTTATGCACCACCAAAACCTGAATGTGTGTTCTTCTTTGTAAAGTAAGTGTGCAGAACTGCACGAGGCATTGGGTTGATGATGCCCATGAAATTTGAGTGGGGGGAAGTATAATGTCTTGCTCCGGCGCTAATGTCTTGTTTTACTCTTTTTACTTCACCCACTCATTTGTCTAGCGCACATTATGACACAGCCTGATCTCTGCAGAGTCCAAACCTTCCAAATGCTTTAAAGCTCTTTTCCCAGGTACAAATCATGATGCTAGATCCTTCCAATATGTGAACACTAAATTACGTAAAGATCATGACACCATGAACTCTGAACCCTCAAATTCTTGAAAAGCTCTTTTCCAAGTACAAATCATGGTGCTAGGTTCTTCGAAAACATGAACAATAAGTCCATTTTACTAATGTAGTGTCAAGGATCAACCTTATTAGACCATCTCCACAACACATTGCACATCATATTTCTTATGAAGATCAGCTAAAACTTGCTTGATATTCTCAGTAAAATGACTTTGGCTCAAGATTTATTTGTGCTTGAGATGTTGAGATTGGCAAAAGCCACTACATAGTCTAGCACCCATTCCTCAACCTTAAACATAAAAAGAATTAAGAATAATTCTTTTTTGGATTTCCATGTTCCCAAATGTATTCCATATGGTTCCTTCATATTCCCACCAAGTGCCTAATGGTTGGCCCAAGTGTTACCATGTCCTCAACTAATTTTTCCTTCCAAAACCTGGTTTCTTGGAATTTATTTGAATTTTCAGCAGCAAAAATCACTTAAAGATCAATTTCTCCCACATCCTGAATCCAAATCTTACCAAATAAATTCCATTAAATCCTCCTGCTCATCAAGATCTTTTCAACAACACCAAAATTTTCAGCTACGACTTAATTTAATTTTCAATGAAAAAATCATTCAATACTCAAGAACTTTTGCACTGCAAGTCCAAATATCATGGAACCAAGCCCATGCACCTCTCCTCGTCAAGAGCTTTCCAAAGAAACCAAGAACACGATCTGAAGCATCACAGTTCCGTGGATCTCATAACTACAAAACAAGACAAAACAAACTACCTTCCTTCATATATAAATGTTCTTCTTGACACAAAGGGAGGAGGCAAAAAGCAGACCAGCCAAAACCATGATACTTGTGGCATTGGGACTTTAGGAATAATATTATTAGGGACTTGTAATCTCAGACAAGCTAAAGGAAAACTTGCCACTGAGACCAATGAGGTCCAAAGCTCTGGAAATTGCAGGCTGTATTGTTGCTACATGCACCATTGCTCTATTTGTTACTAAGTTAAGTTGAAGTTGAATGACAAAAAGCTTGGCAAATAATAATTGTCCAGTGGCTAGCTCCATTGCCACACCATTTCAATTTTAGAAGAGGAGTTGGAGACACCCATCTTTAAATCTTCTTTTGGGTGATGAGTAATAACAGACCATTTTAGCATGTCCCTTTCTCTCTCTCTCTCTCTCTCTCTCTCTTCTGGCACATCTATGACAGCCTTGTGATGCCTGTTGAAAATGTACTGGAAGTTTTATTTAAGACTCTCTCCCCAATAATAGCATCATCACCACTACTAATTGGGTGGTGTTTGTATGAGCATTGAATGAAGGAGGGATTATGGACTAAGTAACCCAAGACCCTATTCCTCAACTATTGAAAATTTGAGAAATTAAATTTGAAACTATCAAACTTCTTTCTTTTGAAATAAATAAATATTCAACAAAAAAATGTTCAATATCAGTTGTAGGTATTAGATGGATTCATTGGTGCATAACACACACTTTAATATGCAATATTGATCAATTATGCAAAAATATTTGCGCTTAAATATTCTCTCACCACTCAATAAAACACTTAAGGGAATTTTGTTATAATTTATTTATTTCAAGTTTTTCATTTGTTGGTTTAAATTGTGGTATTTTCTAATCTTAATTTTGGCATTGGAAACAAAACAAGGAATATGAGTCAAAAGTGAGGCCAAGGCAATGAAAATGGTGATGAGAGGAGAGAGACTTCAACCCCCTCTCATTCATATGGAATTTTATTTTTATAATTTATGAAAGAAATTTGGCATTTTTTTTCCAAAACATTAGCAAAATTAGTCATTTTTAGACAAGAAGAACAAATATTTCCCAATGTTTTTGGTATAGAAGTAGCAAAATTTGTTGGAAATTAAAGTTCAATGATTGCAAGCGAGTGCTCTATGTCCACACACATCTTAAAAATTTGGTCTTCACATGGATATACTTTAAAACCAACTCATTCCAACAAATTATAAGTTTCACATTATGAAGGTTATTCACCAATTCCACCTACTTCTCCTTAAACAATTGACTCTTGAACATTTTTGAGTTTATCACATTACAACATTCATTACACAAGTCCTCATTCCTAATGAAGTAATGTTCATTGTTTCCTTTCACAATCCTCTTGAATATTTAAAAATAAATGGATGATTAGTTCTTCCCTTCTTCAAATATTCATTATTCATCAGCAATATCTACGAATGGAAAAACTATATCACTAGATAATGATGCAACATATCGATATAATTTAGTGTGTTTGACACATATGAAGTCAAGCCAATTGATTCCCATCCAAATCTAGGGTTTACCTAAGCCAACAAAATTTGGTTATGCAATGTTGAATTTAATCACTTAACATATGGATGAGTTCAAATTAAATCCTCAAAATTATGTCAAAGATTCCAATACTCCAATACATATGTCAAAGAGGCCAAGGAAATTCTTTTATTTATCATCAAACGCTCACAATTATCTAGTTTGAACCCCGACACCATGTTTTGAAAACCACTCCTTCGATGGTACATAGTAGGAATACACCCACATGGTACATATTAGAGTACCTAGGCCAATTTGAGACTAATTAAATTATTTGTGATTTTTTTTCAAATAATCTGATAAAAAACTAATAATTGTGTCAAGAAAATAATTATATATATGTATATATATATTATATATTATTTTTATTTTTATTTTTCCACAAGTTATTTTTTCTCCATTCAATGGACATTGTTCATTCCTTTCACAAAGAAACCAAGCCATTGTCTTGTTTGTGCACACAAGAAAGTCGAAAACTTGAGGAGAGAGAATAATAATGCCCAAATGCCCAATTAAAATGTGTTTGGTGAAGCCCAAATACAAATTGTTACCGCCCGGACATATTTGAATCTATGAATTATGCACATTTTGGGTGTGTAATGGACACTAAGAAGCATTAGTGTCCATTGCACACCCAAAATGTGCGTAATCATGGGCCCAAGAGAGTGCCAAAGGGAAGTATGATTCTATTTTTGGGGGAGGGGAGCATATTCAGGCTTCTATGTTGGGGAGTGTTCCCATGGTCCCAAAAATATTGATGGTGGCCCAATCAAAATGGCTCCTTATAAAGGAGAAGCCAAAAAAAAACACACACACACACACACACTAATTGTGGCTCTACCCCCTCACTAATTAATAGAAGCATGAATAGGTAAGTACCTCCAATTTATGTAGGAGCTTAATTTAATAGAAGTTTGCAAGGTATATTTAAACCTTTGCAAGAACATGTGTTAAGGGAAAAAGCCTCTTGTTCCCAAGCCCCTCACAATCATATGAGTTGACACGAAAAATGCCATGAATTGGGCTACATGAGAACCTTGTGATCCACTTATATAGATGAACCTTCTATATAAGGTAAGGTCTTAGTGTGAGGGCACTCTTCATTTAGGGGGTCACATTTTGAGAACAATTCCCT
This sequence comes from Sphagnum tenellum, assembly GCA_963921925.1. Lineage (NCBI taxonomy): Eukaryota > Viridiplantae > Streptophyta > Sphagnopsida > Sphagnales > Sphagnaceae > Sphagnum > Sphagnum tenellum. The sequence goes on from OY998155.1 coordinate 4,250,142, forward strand.
AACTAACAAAATAGTTAACATACCTATCAAGTTAACACCCATAGTTAACCCACCCGTAGTTAACCCACCATGGTTAACCCACCATAGTTAAAACCACCCATAGTTAACACCCATAGTTGAACCACAAACCACAATGTGAGAATGAATGTGTTGGGTACCGAGAATGGGGCCATTTTGGAAATGAGGGCCCAATGTGAGGAGGTGGGAGCCTTGGGTAAGGACCCCAATTCTTAGGGTAGCTGCACTCAAGGTCCTTGATCCTTACCCGGCATAAAGATATACTAGAATTTTCAACATTTGTGACTTGTTTAAAGGCACCTCAAAATTTGCATAAGTTGCCATCCTTTGTTGAGGCAAAACAATTTATTACAAATTGTAAGGTGTCCTCCACATAGACTAGAAAAATTGGGGTAATGCCTTCAAAGCAAGGAGTTCTGAAAATAAGCTCCTACCCAAGGTGACCCTAAGGGGTGCCTTACTTCAAGGTCTTGGCTGCTTGGAGGGCATTATTATTTATTGAGCCTAAAAATTCATGCAAAATTTTATTTTAAAAATTCCTTCCTTTGATACCTAGTGTGTATTTGATGGGTGCCCACCAAGTATCATGGGAAAAAAATGACACATGGCATTTCAAAAAACAAAATGCCCATGCATGTGAGAAAATGAAACACCCATGCCTACAGGCATTTTGTTTTCCAAAATGCCTTGAAGTGGGATTTTATGTTTTATAAACAAACCTCCAAATACACTAAGAAAAATGTGAAGGTTTTTATGCATAGATCAAGAGGTGATCACCCCTATGGCTGTACAGGTACCTTGCCCTCTATAGGCCATATCCTAAGCCTACTACCTAGTATGTGTAAGGTGCCCCTAGTCAACATGAGCCATCACTCATGGATATAAGGTGTCTTCGTCTAACACTAAATACTAAATAAAAAAGGGTCAAGGCTTTTGGAGGCAAAAGCAATGTATCTATTGCATGGTGTTCCAATCTCGGAGGCCTATTTTTGCGTTATGGGGTTTGTCAAATGACAAATAAACACAGAAAAAAAAGAAAAAAAAAGCTATGTATCTACATGAGGAAAATTTGATCATTATTTCTTAGTGTAGGTATAGGGCATCTTACAAGATAGAATTCTTCATATGATATTCTTTAAGATCTATTAATTTATTATGTTTTTTGTTGTAAGATTTACAAGCTTACAATGTTTTGGTGTAAGTTGGAAGTGATGGCATGAATTTTGAGTCTAGAGCTTTCAATGAGAATGAATGGCCATAAAAAAATGTTGGTCTCCATTTTGATGTTAGACAAGGTCCTTGAAATCGGGCATTCTCAAAGTTTTGTGTAGGGTAGTGGTTGTTCATAGGGTACATATTACACATTGGTGTTAAAATTTGGGCATCTTTTAGTTGAATTTGACCCAATGTGTGAGTGTGATTTGGAGTACTAAGTTTGCATATGATGGATAGGAAGTTCAATAACTAAGCTAGAGTTGATGCAAGCCCTCCTTATACAAAGGAGATGGTGAGAAAGCCCTTGAACTTATCTAGGTTGGTAAAGTAGGGATGTTCCATGGCACCTTACCTCTTTGTTCTTGCCATTGGCATCTTGGGCTACATGTTTAATAGTCTTAGTTACAAACTTGAAGAGCTTCAATTCGTAATGGCTTCTTTTTTAGATTTCACACATTTACTAATGACACAACCTTTTACACCGTAAGCTCATAGATGAACTTGAAAAGAGCAAGATGCACCTTCAATATTTTTTGTGAGAGATTGTTAGCAATAAGATCAATTGGAACAAGTTTGTTACAATTTGGGCTTATCTTAACCCTAGATCATGATCAAAGGAGCAAGGAGAAGACAATAGTTTGGGTCTTGAAAAGAAAGGGAGTGGGATATTTTAACCTTCATGTAGGTTTTAAGCTTCCAAGAAAATTGAATTTCTACATGTCCACAACATTAAAGCCAAACTTTAGTTTCTTGGATAGAAAAAAAAAAACACTATGGCAAGAAGGGCCCAAGTAACCAACCAAGTCATTTTGGGTTCTATTTCGTTTAATGCAACATGGTACAACCCAACCTTGTTCATGTGTAATCAATTAAAAAGTTTAATCATGAATTACACTTGAGTGAAAGCATGATAAAATAGTTTTAAAATAAAAAGTATTAGACTTTGTCATGTATTATGCATATAAAAACATGTAAATAATTTTTTTTTAAAAGTGTGGAAGTACAAAAAAAAGAAAAAGAGTTGTGGACTCATATTAACGTCATGTGAATCTACATATTTGTAATTTAAATTTTTTTAAAAAAAAACCTTAAAAGCACTTCAAAAATAGAATCCAAAAAGATGAAAATTTTAATTTTGGTAATACTTGTACAAAAATACTCAATTGAATATGAATGTATTCGGTTAGGATATCAAGATGATTCTTGAAATACAAATCAAAATTTTGTTGTATTTCTACTTGTTAAAACCTTCTTCATTTGTATTTTGCAAATGTTTACATTGCAAAATCTAAATTACAAAAACTACTTGTACTTTGAAAAACCTATTTTCAACTTACTTTCACAATGTGAAAATTTTAAATAAATGGACAATAGTGAAAAACACTTGTATTTGATCATTTATATAAAAACATTCAATGTATATTAATTTTATGATGAATTTTGTTGTTACTTCAATTTAGTTGTATCCAACCTTGGCAAAGCAAATTCATTGTATATTTTGTTATGCTTACACTCATTTGGAATAGGAAAACATTTTGGACTAAAGCAAAAGTTCATTGGGATACCTTAACATTTCCAATTGACTAAGGGAATTTTAACATGTTAGACCCCTAGCTCAAGCTTAGACACTTTTGGAGAACCATGGAAACAACTTGTCCATTTGAAGATCTCCCAATCCAAGCTAGCTAATAGGAATCAAGAAAATTTACCAACCAATGGAAGTTGGCAAATGCATGCAAGCAAATTTTAAAATCTCCCTTATTCCATCCTAAGCACTTGATTTCACATAAGACCCATGCTCATGGATAAGGTTCAAAAGTAGACTTACCATATTATACATAAACTATGGCACAACTTGCAGGCTTGTGGAATATAGCCTTTACATGGTTTATACTCAACAGGGGTCCACTTATAGGATCCTAATTGTATCTTATCTATAAATTCACGTAGTGTGTGCGTGCGTATGTTAGACAGACACGATAGTTCTGCGTTTTAATTCATCGACAGAACCGGGGTGCTGCATTTTCACCGGCAAAACAGGTCTAACATTTGGTAGGTAGGTAGGTTGTAGTGCTACAGTTTTATCTATTCGTCTTCTGTCTGTCTTGCAGGGCAGGGCAAGGCAAGGACAGTTACCCAGGCCGTTATCTTCTAGTAGCGCAAGGAGGGGTAAGGCAAGGCAGACACCCGGCCATTGGACTTTAGAATTATTTTCATTATAGAACATATTTTAATCTTTTTAAAAAAGAAAATAGAAACAAAATAAATAAATACATAAATACATAAAAATAGAAAAAAATGAAAATAGACAAAATAAGAATAGAAAAAATAAAAACATGAAACAACCAAATGGAAACAAATGAAACAAGGAAAGGAAAATACAGTAAAAAAATTTTAAAAGAAATTTTTTTTTCAAAAATGAATAAATCAAATAAAGAGTAAAAAATAAGAAAAAATAAAATTTATAAACCTTCACAGTGGCCGAAGGTCACGGGCACCCACGGGGGACTTCACAGTGGCTTTCGGCCACGAGCACCCACTAGTATCATATAACTTGTAGAATTAAATTGTGTTCCTATTAGTTTTTTAATTGATTTTTATTGAAATAAAATAAAATCTTGAGAATTAGTTATGTGTATCATTATCGAAAAAGGAAAAAAAAAAAAATGGCCTCCCTAATCCCTTCAAATTGGGTCCTTTGTTTCCCTAAAGCACCTAAAGTGAAACCCTGAACCCTAAACCCTAGGGTCTTTCTCCCATTTTACCAGCTTGATGGAATTTTGCGAGAAGTCCGGCAATTCACTCGTAAACCCCACCACCCACTAGTTCCCTTTGTGCATGCAGCTCGAACATTTATTGCTGGAGTCAGAAAACCACAAGAGGAGGAGGAGCAGCATACGCAGTAGATCTAGAGACGCGTCTGCATCCTCCCCTAGAGTTTTCAGATCCATCATCTCTTTGCAAACAGGCATTTCAACTCTTAATAATGTCTGTCAAAGATCAAGCAATGTGTATGTGATCAAGTAATCCTTCAGGAAGGAATTTTGATTGAGCGAAGCTAGAACAAATTTTTTTGGTTTGTGTGTTGGGTTGTTAAATCGATTGTCCATGGCGGTGATCCTCTTCCATTTTGGGTTGTTGGGTCTTCTTCTGTTGCAGCTTTCTGCCAGTACTGTTGCAGCAGTAGTAGTACTTCACACATCTTCTTCGGTTGTCGATCATCGTGTTAATGGGAGCTTGCAGCAGCCGGCCAGCTCCATGTTCAGTTTCTCCTCTTTGTTGCAAGGGTTGTTTGTTTTGGTGTTGGGTGGGATTCTTGTAGTGAAGCTCCTTAGAGCACGCAAGTTGAAGCTGCCTCCTGGACCCATTGCATTGCCCATTGTTGGTAACTGGCTGCAGGTACGGTACTAGAGCAGTCTCTGACATTTCAGTAGTTGGGTTCCTCTCCTCCCTTCCCTTGTGCTGCTGGATTTTCAAGACTGGTTCTTTTTGCCTTCTTGCTTTCCAGAGGCAAGTCCTGTTTTGCTTGGTTTCTTTGTCACAAGGGATTATGGCAGTGGATGGGTGGGGTGCTTACAGAATATTAGGGTATCTGTCTGGTGGGTGCAGGTGGGGAATGACCTAAACCACAGGAACTTGTCACAGATGGCAGAGAAGTATGGGGATGTGTTCATGCTCAGGATGGGACAGAGGAACTTGGTGGTGGTTTCGTCTCCAGAAGTGGCAAAGGATGTGCTGCACACACAAGGAGTTGAGTTTGGGTCTCGTACCCGGAATGTTGTATTTGACATCTTTACAGGCAATGGTCAAGACATGGTTTTCACAGTCTATGGTGAACATTGGCGAAGGATGAGAAGAATCATGACAGTTCCCTTCTTCACCAACAAGGTGGTGCAAACGGCACGGTTTGCTTGGGAGAATGAGGCAGACCTTGTCATCAAAGATCTGAAGGCAAACTCTGAAGCATCAACTTCAGGAGTGGTAATTCGCAGACGGTTGCAGCTCATGATGTATAACATCATGTACCGCCTCATGTTTGATTCCCGATTTGAAAGTGAAGATGACCCTTTGTATGTGAAGCTCAAGGCTCTCAATGGCGAACGAAGCCGATTGTCTCAGAGCTTTGACTACAACTTTGGTGATTTCATTCCTGTCCTTCGCCCATTCTTGAAAGGTTATCTTAAGGTCTGCCAGGAGGTCAAAGATCGGCGACTTGCTCTATTCAAAGATTACTTCATTGAGGAGCGCAAGTAAGTAATCCTGCCTGCCTGCCCGCCCTGTGATGACTAGGGTTTCTTGCTCAATGTATGTGTTCTCTGACAAAACTTCAATTGAGGAAGTTGAAGAAGTTTCTTCTTTGTTGTACACTCTTTTGGTTTTGACAGTTAAAAATGCAATGCGATACATTACTGCTGGAATTTTCTGTTCTTCTTTTGGAATGAAACCCTTGTTCACATACATCAATCAATCCTTTACTGTTGTTTGATGCCTACCCTACATGCAGGAAGATGTTGAGTGTTGTGAGTCCAACAGAACAAGTTGAGAAGTGTGGAATGGACCATATTCTGGATGCACAAAGTAAAGGAGAGATCAATGAGGACAATGTCCTCTACATTGTCGAGAATATCAATGTCGCTGGTATGTCTGCCAACTTATGGGCAGGAGTAGTGAAAAGTTTGTCTTCAAATGTTTTCTGTGTCACAATATTTCTTCCATAGTACATGCATGTTGGTCTCTACTCCTCTTTCATTTCAGTCATGGTTGAACACATTGTGTTCTGGCCTGCAGCTATTGAGACAACCCTGTGGTCAATTGAGTGGGGTGTGGCGGAGTTGGTGAACAATCCTGAAATGCAAAAGAGGGTCCGTGCTGAATTGGATGACACTCTCGGCAAGGGGAACTTGATTACAGAGCCAGACACTTGCAATAACAAGTTGCCATATCTCACTGCATTTGTAAAGGAGATTATGAGGCTTCACATGGCAATCCCCCTCCTTGTGCCACACATGAATCTCCATGATGCCAAGCTTGTTGGATATGATATTCCGGCTGAGAGCAAAATCCTGGTGAATGCTTGGTGGATTGCAAACAACCCCAAATACTGGGACCAACCTGAGAAGTTCATGCCAGAGCGTTTCTTGAACTCGACTATGGATGCAAGTGGGAATGATTTCCGGTTTCTTCCATTTGGAGCTGGACGACGGGCCTGTCCAGGAATCATCATAGCCATTCCATTACTTTCAATTGTGCTTGGACGCTTGGTGCAGTCATTTGAACTTCTTCCTCCTCCGGGTGTGAAGAAGGTCGATGTCACAGAGAAGGGTGGACAATTTAGTCTTCAGATTGCAACACACTCGACTATTGTGACCAGACCAATCACCTGATTTTCTGTGGTTGCAGATGCTGCTCCCAACTAGACATCCTACATGTACCAAAAAGAGACCTCTTCCCCCCCACCCTCCCCCAAACAAAAAAAAAAAAAAATATTGCCCATTTCTGACAAAGTGTTTAATGTCATATCATAAGTTATAAAAGCATTCAACCAATCATGTAGGAGTAAGAAGTGATATGCTAATATGCCCCATCTTTTGCCCTGCTTCTTTCTCTCCACTTTCTCTACATTTACAATGTCACCAGTGGTTGGTAGATTAGACACCAAGAACTGCAGCAAGAAATGGAGTGAGGAACAATGCTTTCTGGTTCATTATTCCAACTTTCACTGCACCCTTTGCTTCATTGCACCAAGGAATTGCACAAGTTGCTCGTTATGACTCATTTGTGGTTTGCATTGTGCACATTCTTATTACATATGATGAAGACCAGTTCCAATCCAAAACCTACAGTCAATGGTCTTCTGAAGGCTAATGAGTGTTGGTATGCAGAGAACTTGTCACAAGCAAGTGCATTCATTCATTGTCTTGAATTTGGTTTCTTTCAGAAACATGGAGAGCAACAAGATCAACATTCTCTACGAATTGGATACTAACAAGATCAACATTCTATTTAAATTGGGTACTTGAACATTCTGAATATATGATGGATTGTTAGAACAAAAATCTTGTCGAACCCCAACTTCTGAATCAACCAGAATACTTATATTTCAAACTCGTTAGTGATATTTTGGTGGGCATCAGCACAAATTATATTATTTGTAGAAATGCCAATAAATCTCAAAAAAATAAAATTCTTGAACAGAATTTTTTTGTGAAGCTAAATGAAAAACCTTTTTTGAATGTTGTAAAAAAGAATCTTCAAATCTAATAAATAAGTAAATTATTCAGCAGACATGTGCGAAAGCCATCAAGATAATAGAGTGAATACCATACAGGGACACAAAGGGTGGTTCATTAGATTCCATGAGGAAGTTAAGTGAGAAGATTATTGTCACATGTGGATTTTTCTCTTTGAAGTTTTGATGAGAATTTGGCTCATCAGGATTTGTTCCTAGTATGATATGATCTGCAGACTGATGAGATGCAATTTTATTACTGTCCACATGTAGTGATGATGATGGAAAGAATCTGCATCAGATTCCATAGCCTGTGTGGAAAAAGCCCTAGTTGGTGGATGGATGGTGAGTTGGTGGGTAAGTGGATGATTGAGTGGATGGATGGATGGTGGGTAATTGAATGGATGATGGATGGTGGGTAGATATGTGGATGGGTGACTGGTGGGTAGGTTGATGGTTGATGACTGGTGGGTAGGTGGATGGTTGATGACTGGATGGTAGGTCGGTGGATGGATGAGTGTGTGGCGGGCTTGGGGACTTGTGTTGTTGTTGGGGAGGGAGAGAGGGAGGGATTGAGGAAGACTTTCGAGAGAAACAGAAAGTTGTGGGCTTTGAGGAGGAGGAGGAGGAGCTGGAGCTGGAGCTGAGAAGCATCTAGTAAAGATGATGAAGTCTTTGGGTGCTGTGTTACCGCGAGCCATGAACTTGACAAAGTCGGTTCCTTTCCACAATGACTTGGATAGTCTTCTTGGAGATTGGAGTTCAGCTGGAGAAGCTTTTCTCTGGCTTGCTTCGGTTTCGTTTGGTATCATTTTCTGTGAGCTTGTCCGTTCCTCTCTCTCTCTAAACCCTACTATGGGTTTGCACATGGCAAAGTACAACATCAGTTTTTTTTTTCCCCTGTGTGTCTATGCACTTGAGATGAAGAACCTTTTTTTGCGTCTTCCATGTGTGGAACAACATTCCATTCTGTGATTGTCGGCAACCTTTTTGTCTTGTTGAATTGTATTCCATTACTTTTCACATTTTTCTGCAACCCAAAATGTATTCACAAGTTGGATTGTAAGAGAAGAGGAAAAATTATGGTATAGGTGATGACGACGACGATGATGATGCAGGTGTCTGACATCTCCAAAGCATTCAGTCCAGTTGTGTTCCCAGGCCATGCGAAGCTTTCAAAGAAGGAGAAAGTGGAATGGGATAGCAGGTCGAGAAGTGTTACTCTCTTGCCCTCCTTGATGATTTTTCTACTGCTTGTTTTTTTGACTCGTGTCATGCAGTTTGAACTGTAACCCAACACACAGAGCTCAATAAGAAGTACACATCATGGGTGGTACCACCAAAATGTGATGAAATTCTTGATGCCACAGGTGGTTGAAACAAATTTGTACAAATTCAACCAAAATGTAATGAAATTCACACCATTTCTCAATGCCATGAGTTGAGACTGTTGTCCAATGAATGTAGATCAAAGACATGTTGAGCTTAGGAGGTGACGGCAAGCATTTTTGTTAGAGCAGAAAAATTATGTCTGACAATGTGTTATGGATATGTGATACATCTTCAGGTCTGTTTCCACAGCCCATGCAACTGTGGCATCAATTGTTGCATTCTACTTGCTATACATAAGTGATATTTTCCGTGATGATGCTCCATATGGACCTGTCATGTTTCGCAGCACCCTACTTTCACAATTTTCTCTTGGGGTGAGCATCACAATACCATTCATTAGTCTCTCTCCGTTTTCCTCTTTCTGTTTCTTCTCACTCTGATTTGATTCTACTACCTTTGTTGGAAATCCTAATGACTTCATGGAACTTTGGAATGACCTGCAAAAGCTGCAATTACATGGACCATCCCTTACTAAAGCTGTACACAGTTTGATATAGAGTTCCATGGGTTGCAGCAGCTATTCTTAGTTCACTGCAAAAGTGATTGACACCAGTTTCTCTTTTTCTATGTACAGTTTTCATGTGGCTATTTCCTTGCTGATATGGCAATGATGTACCGCCACTATCCAGATCTAGGAGGCCTTGAATTTGTGAGTTTCTACTTTCCTACTTTGGCGCCATTGTAGCCGTCCTCCTCATAGTTATCGAGTCCATAGATTATTTTTTTCAGCTACACTCATCAGACATGCTGCTAGCACATTGTTACATTTCATGTTGTAGCACCTCTGCTCTGTGAGTCTTAGAAATAGCCTCCTCTAGGAGCTAGACGAAAGGGTTTGTAGAGCAAGGTGTGTGCAGTGAGTTAGTCAATATTTCAGCAGCAGATCTGACACAATTTGATGATGTGTTTGTGGGTTTTTTGGGGGGCTGCAAGTTTGTACACCATTTATTGTCGATCATATCTCTGGTGCTTGGAGTTCACAGTGGGCATAGCCATGTATACATCTGCATGGTCCTCTTGTCAGAATGCACAACACCTCTTGTCAATCTTCGGTGGTGGGTTGTCATCTGATCCCCTGCTTTAATCCTACTTTTGCACATTGTCCTAATCTCCATTTTATTATTATCAGCCAGACACCTCAAAAGAAAAAATAAAATAGCAACATGACTGCAGAAGATTAATAAAATTTAGCTGTCTAACACAGGCTTAACTGGGGCAATGCAGGTATATGTCTGTATTGGGGCAGAAGGACTCAAAACTATACCTCATGAATGGGCTCTCTCTTACCTTGCTATGGCTGGTAATTCTCTGTCAGTCTTTTTCCTGGTTACACATCCAAGTATGTTGCCCTCTTGAGTGTTGTTATTAGGTTTAGGGTTTAGGGTTTATTCAAATCTGTTTATATAGTGTAATCATGCGATCTATCCCAAGAGAGTTTGGCATGCAAGGGATAACTGGAGAAGAAGATGCAGCAGTTGTTTTTCCAGATTTCTGAAGGAAGAGTGGGTATTGCAGGTAGCTCGCATACTACTGTTCTTATATTGTTTCACTCACATGTATGCTCACCGTGAGCAGGTACGCACACTTCACATCTGGTGCAGTGAAAGATGTTAACAACTTCCATCTATGATTGTATAAACTACCCATGTCCACAATGAGCAGCATCTTTGTAAATGTGTTATAAAACAGCATGATACATTTCAGTGAGGATTTACTCCACTGGCCAAAAACAGGAAAAGCTGTAGAATGTTTCTCGATGGGAATTTCTATAAGACTGTCAGACCCATCCAACTCTAAGCCCGAAACCCTAAATCTTAAACCTTTTTCAGCCTCCCTCCATCTTCTTGATCACACAGCAAAATGTGTGCCACTGGAGTTTGGAGGTAAACCTCTAGAACAGGAGAATTCTGGTGCCAGAATAACTGTTCAAATGTGGTGTTTATGGTGGATGATTTGTGGTCCAGATGAAACAACTGCATAATGTGGCATATGTATTTCTGATACTGGCGCCTGGAGGCTTGGGTTTCATGAATGTTATTTGGTTCTTCAAGATCCTGCAGTCATTCTTCCGGATATTGAATCGAAAGCAAGCTCCTTGAGAGCCATGGATAAAATTATTTGCATGCTGGTGCTTCAACTGCAAGAAGCTATTTTTCTCAAGCAGTTGCAGAAAGGATCATTTGCTGCAGTTTGTCTCTCAAAGAAGGTCCAACTGTTAATGTATAGAGGATATTTTCTAAGCTGGCAGTGAGACCAATTCTTTGATTTGAGGATTTGCCATTTACTCAGCACCTAGTAGCTATCCAATTAGGTTGGACTTCTGGCAACCATGCTTTTTCACTTGGCCATGGGTTCAACCACCAGAAAGCTACAGAATTCCTTTGGATGGTGAAACCCATGCAGAAAAGGTGGGATCTCACCCACCCTTCACCACACTAAAAGCAAGGTGAGTATTTTCTTTCCCCAACACAGTTTAATTGAGAAATAGATTTGACAATTTGTGAGGTGACAAAGCAAGTATCAGTGCATATGCATCTCTCAGTCGGTGTATTTTATGTATGGTTCACACAATGTACTTACTATCTATCTCACAATTTCACCCACATGTACCTCCCACTGGTTCTAACCCATTACAAAATTCAGACAGTCTGAACTGGTTGAATGAAATGTTTGCATGTTGGTTAACTTGCCATTCTACATCATGTTCTAAACTTGTGATCTTGTAAAATGTGAGGGATGTATGAACTCTCTGTGTGCATCAATGGCAATGGCAAACAGGAGTGGAATAGCATTGATAGTTTGTCAAGTAACCTACCATCTCATGTAACTTTCATTATAGATAGCTAAGAGCTTCCACAGTTGTGTTCAGTATATAACCCTGCACATTAAAATTGGATGAAGAAAAGTTAAAACATGCTGGTTTGGGCCTTGTTTGGCTCAGCAGAATGTGGGCCAGCATATTTGCACAATTGGCTGAGGCTGGTGAAGGCAACAAAGTTGTGCACCTGCCAGAAAAGAGTACTAAATATGATCTGGCGCCTGCAATCAGTCACTGATATGTCCAGATGGTACTAACATTAGTAGTCACCCACCCATTGCAGTGCCAGTTTTATGGGTGAGGTTGCAAAAAAGTGTATAAGCTAAACTTGGATGTGAAAAACATTTTTGCAGGGTCATACATTGAGCACTGCTGTTAAACCCTGTAACATAACTTATAAATGATTAGCATTAGGAATAGTATAAAAGCCTGGATTACAACACTACCATCAAGACAGGAACTTGTGACCTACCTCAAGTAGAGGGCCACATGCAATTCCATTGGAGTTCATAGCATGTTTCATTTTCTTCTAATTCAGGGAACCAAATTAGAGAGCTAACCTACCTTGCTCAGTGTTGATCATGATGCATGCAGATTGTGTACATGAAAACTTCTAGCATAAAACACCTCTACTCAATGGTCTGCTTTCCAGTGGTTAGTTCTTCTAGGAGAAAAATTCAAAGATACATAAAAAAAATTGTGTTTTAGTTGTGCAGAGCCAGACCTATGCATCAAAATACTGGATAACAATCATGAATAACAGAAGCCAACGGAACCTCAACAAAATCTTTTCAGACAGGAGAGAAAAAAATGTACAAATATCAAAATCCTCAAACACAAAAGGAAAATCAATTCTCCTGATTGATATTTTTCCACAATAACTAAATGTTCTGTTTCAGGAAAGGCAACAATTTGAACAGGACACTTTCATGCCTATTCAAGACAAAAAGCCTTTTCTCACCCCAGTTATACTTCCATTAGTGAAAAAATATAATTCTACTAGAGGATATAAGCTTGAATAGTGTGGTGGCATTGTGAATTTTAGGGTCTCACGCCCAGTGTGATCAGGTTTGGAGTTTGGACCTGAATTGCCCAAAACATATCTCACTTGGTATAAAGGAAAAGAGGGCGACTGAATCCAGCACTACAGTCAGGAACATCTTGTGTTATTTGCGCACATGACTTGAACCCAATCTGCAACGCAGAAAACAAGCTACTATTAGCATTTCTTTGGGTAATTATGCCCTGACAGATGATGATCTAATGCTGTAAAGTTCATGGAAACATTGTATTCCAATATTGTCACACTACACTAGTCTACAAAAATAACCTACTTCCTCAAAAATTCACCAACTGTAACCATTTGGTCCAGAGTAAAGCTCCAATGAGGTAACACAACTTGAGTTTTACCTTGTCTAGAAGAAATGCTGAAAATAAATCAGGTCGAATAACAATGTTACGGAAGTTTTCACGTGCAACCTGCAATTCACAATTGAAATGTGAGCATCTTGCAATTGAATGCCTTTTCTAGACCACAGAACACCTGGACATCTGAGCAGACACTCATTGTTACAACCTTCCACAGTACTGTCAAACTACCATTGATTTCTTTTGAAAGAAAGATGGAAACCCAGTTGCAGAAACAGCACAATGTTATTCTTGCAATTATATGCATGCTCAAAGCTTTCAACACAGGTGGTGTCTTCGAAGAGAAGGAATGTTAGCATCCACACTACCTCTGTAACCCACTTTTTCTTTTCATAAGACTTCCATGGTTGTGGTTCCAATATCAGGACTCCACCCTGTTGATCCACAGGCAGCTCGTCATCAGAAAACAAGGTCCCAGCTTTGGGAAAGATCACAACCATGGCAATTTCTGCAGTTCCTGACAGTAAACATCTTATGTGTACTAATGGCTTTTGGCTCTGAGAGGCACCAAATCAATAATATCATTCCCTGCCCATCACTTCACTTAGCTGCCTGAGAATGTCCCATTTATGCCCAAGGCTGATTAGACTCTTGAGGGCTTGGATAAAAACCAATAATGATCACAAGCTACATATCAGTTCCAAGAAAGATGAAGAAGTAACATACAGGACGTAACAGTCGGTAAATTTTGACAAAGAGTTGAATAAGGCCTTCATCTCCCCAATTCAGATGAATCCACTTTGCTACACTCAAACTGCACAGTAGAAATTCAAAGATGTGGTTAAAAGTGATAAAACAAAAAAAAAAACCAGGGCAGGAATCTGCTTTAGTTTTAGGGTTTAGGTGGATTGTTTTGGGGAAAGGAGGAGGTTACCCAAGGAATTGGGCATAAGGATGATCACATGGACTTACCAAAGCACAGTATCACATATATGACTTCGCCAAGAGCAGTGGAGAAAATTCACATTTTTGAATTGAACTCTCTCTAAAAGCTCCTTGCCAGTGAGGGACCTGAGAGACTCAGTTGCCACTGATTCAACTTCATTTTCCATTGCCACTGGATCAAAACTCTCATCCTCGTCATTTTCGGTGCCATTCTCATTTATGTATTCACTCCAGTCCCTTGATTTTAGCACCACTTCAGCACCTTGAACTCCAGATTCTGTTTGTAGATTCTTGCCTGCCCTGAAAATCAGTCCTGTTGACAGAGGCTGCATAGTTTAAGACACAGAAATGCTGATTGTTAACCATATCCCAAACAGATCAGACAGCAACTAAGCTGATAAGTTTAGCTTCTCCGTTCTCATTGATAGGTGCACATCTACAACCCTAAACCCACAATTCACAGATTTTACTCCATCTTCCATTGATCACAAATGGCAAACTACATAACCCATTCAAGTATTTTTGACCCAATTTTGATCTCCAGAAACTTCTCCTTCAAAGGTATAGAAGTGCTTGTGCAAAGTGAATGTAACAACCTGGGACAAGAACTGAGTTTTGAAGAAGGAACCAACCTGAGTCAATGTCAACTCCACACATACTTTGGACATGGTATTTCTGGGCTGTATCACACAACAAACACACACACAATCTCTCTCATACATCATCCTCTTACACCATTGTTCCAGTGGCAAAGAACATACAATGATTAGAGATGAGATCATCATCATGATTGATCCAACATTTATGCATTCAGGAATCATATGAGGACATACACACAAAACCCATGACAAGAAAGCCATAAAGCTGTTGCAATACCCCTAGTCTCAAAACCCTAGTCTTGCAAGGGGCTTTCTTCTTGGATGGGTCTAAGGATTAGGACTAGTGGATAGTACCTAGGGCAATGGTGACATGGCCTTCATTGCAGCCGATATCAAGCACATCTTTGTCTTGAAACCACTGTGTTTGCATCAACTCCATCCGTGGATCTTGCTTGAGGGTCTTCCCAACCTGCTTGAGACAACAACTCCCTGTCACAACAAGAATGCCACAACATCCCCTACTCCAAGGACTTGAAGAAGAAACAGATGCTAAAACCTAAAGACCCTGACTCAATTCCTAGAAGCTAGGACAAAAAAATTGTTAGAATCTGAAACCCAGGTTTAGGGTTTAGGGTTTTAGGGGTTAGTTCCAGTTGATATGAACTTGGGAAGTGAGTGAGACAGACAGACCCGATATCCATAGTAGCGGTGATAATTGCCATAGGGGAAGACAATTTTGCGCTTCTTCCTTGAGTTGTTACCCATGTGCACCTCTTCTTCCATAGCACAAGCATCTACTGGAATCGCTGCATCTGTTGTTGAATCCTCCTCTTCCTTCTCCTGGAATCCAGGCATGTTCCTGCACTCCCCAGTTCCTGTAATCTTCCCTCCAACAAAGAAATACTACGCGAATCTGAAACAGATGATGACAGTGAGGCAATCTACACACCACAGAACAGAAAGGAGAAGTTCACAACTTACTCCCATACACACAATTGCAAGAAGGTACTCAGGTAGAAAAACCGGGCCCGATTTCAGCAGACCAAGTTCTCCACAAATGCCTCCCTCTGTCCATCTGTCTGTCTGTGCAGACTCTTCTCCAGCGCAATGTACACTTGCTGTAAATGGAGAAATACTGTTTTAGGGTTAGGGCTCCAAACCCTAAACCAGTATCCCCGTAACAATCCTGGAGTCCAGCGTTTTTTTTTTTTTTTCCCCGAATTTTCGCAACATGGCGAGAGAAAAAAAAGGAAAAAGAAGGTGCCAATGTCCAAAGGTACAAAGGGTATATATGGGGAAAATTTTGTGCCCAAGTCCTCACATTGCAAGGGAAAAAAAATTTAATCTAAAGTCGCCATATTTAGAGAATAGGTTCCAACAAATTGCCAAATTAAAAAAAGAATCCTAAATTTCTCTATTACCCCCTAGGACCCTGTAGCCAAATTTGGCTAAGTCCTCTTGCGCACAGCCGGCAACCTACCTACTTCACAAATTTGGAAAAAGGAAAAACAATAATAATTGGGACCTTGATACCTATTAAAGAAAAAACTTGTATATGTGTATATGCAAGGATGGAAATACATCCACAAAAAGTACAAGGCGTGTTGAAGCAAATGTAAACATACAAAGGAAAATCAAGACCATCAAAATAGTAGTAATGAAGTGGAAGATGTAATGTTAAAAGGGCATCCTTTGTCACAAATCAGCTAGTGACGGAGGTGCACCAGCTAGTATGTGGAAGAGATGAAGAACTATGACTAAACGTGGTAGCTTGTTGAAGAAACACGATGGCTTGCGCATGTTGTAAAGCTATTGACACTTGTTGCTTAAGCATCAAAGGTACCAAGGAGGTCTGTTGATGGTCACTATACATGCATGTACACAAAAAATTAAAAGGAATCAAAACAAGGATAGAGACAATTACATGTTTTTATGGCAAGGGGAATGAAACCATCTCTTGGCGTTTGTTATATGTAGGATCATGCCTTGTCGTGAACGACAAATTGTCATTACATGCGTTGTCGTTGAAGCACATTGCACCAAATCTAGATGAATTGAATTAGCATGACAATGTTCACCAAGGTTCGAAAATTGTCTCTGGTGATGACAATATCCATTCATCTTCATGTGTGGTGGCAAAAAAAGTGAAAAGCCTCTCTTTGTACATGGCTTCACTCTTTAATGCAATAGTTGCAACAATATTTCAAAGTGTATCATGGGTTATAATTCACTCACTCCCACACATGCAACGTAACAAATGGATACCCAAATCATCAATGATATGACCACACTGGCATCATGAAAATGCGCAATTTTTTGATGTGTGGTATACTAAAACAAATACGAAGTGTTGTAAAAAAATGGTTGAAGGATAAACAAAATGAAGGGGTGTTAGGATGAGCTAATCCAAGCCCTTACTATTGGACCTGCATATCAACGAAAACATGTTTGCATAACATCTGAACGAACATCTACTAAAAACGAAATAAATTCCTATTCATGTAGTTGGTCTATCAAAGAAAATTACATTTGAGAATAGGATTGCACTACTAAACTCTTGAAAGGCAAAACATGTGATTGGACAACCTTAAGTAACAATGTTCAAATATCCCATAATGTGACTTGGAAGGGATAAATACCAATCTCTACATGTGCCACTACATCAAGAAGAGTAGGGTGATCATCTTGCTAGAAATGAAAGACTAATGCAAGAACAATCAAAGCCCAACATCTTAAAAAGGCGAAGGCAACATGTTGGACCACTAAGGGAAGGCCTAAGCCCTTTGAAGAAATAGGAAGAGTGACCTAACGATGAGCCAAATGGCCCATTGTGGTGCTAAAGGATCTTGACCTTAATAACTATTCTAACATAACTATGGTATGAATATCAAATTCAGTAGAGTGTTGCAAGATACCTGGTGATGGAAACACAATATGTTGGAGGTAGTTTGGCCACTAAACATAACAAAATGAAAGCATCGTAAAAGCTTCTTGAGGATTTGTGAACATAGGAAGGCTAATGATCATGTCAAGGGCCTACTAAAGTGTCTCTAATAGAAAGGACTCCACAAATGGCAAAGAACCCATTGGAACACCTTGAATATGAAGATTGGACTCAAATGTAAAAAAACCTAGAGGAAGTGGAATAGATTGGTCTAACCCTTATGGAGACTAGGCTACACATTTTATCGACTACACTTAAAGTCCTAATGCTCCAAATTCCTCTTATAATCACAAATAAAATAGGTAATAGACCTAAGGCAAAGACCAATTATGTGCATATCATTTACCAACAAAAGAAAACACAAGTAGGGTGGGTCAATTGCTACAGTAGGATGAAAAACGCAAATATAAGTAATGCAAAAAACATTCCTCCCAAAAGATCCCCCTATTGTGTTCCAAACTTAGATGAAATGAGAGTGAGATCCCCATGCTTAGACGCTTCCAAAAAACATAATGGAAATGGGCATGCATCAAACCAATGAACAAATGGGATAAGATGATCCAAAATGCAAATAAAAAATCACAACTCTTGAAAAATGGTTGTTTGAAATACTAAATTAAACGTGTTTCGAACATCCACCTATAATACCACCCATTTAAAATGTAGATCCAACATAACTTTAACTCCATGAAGCATTGTCTCGCACTCACCTGGCGTTGCCACCCCAAATTGATGTGGATTAAAATGTTCTACAAATGTATGTTTGAACTAAATAGCCATTCTGTAAGCAACTAACCAATAAACCACCTTTTCAATTACAATGGGTTGAATGCCTTCAGCTTGTTTTGCCAAAGCCAATAGTTGCGATGCAACAAGCAAATGTGATATTGATGGAAAAACATGACCACAAACAATGTGCCTAGATATTTCCAAAAAAAATTAAAGTCACTAACAAAATCATTAAGGACAAAGCAATCTTGCAAAAACTCATACACCATAGTTGAAGGACCACTGGATGAAAGACGTGGAAAACATGTCACAGCATAAATAAATGCCTCTCTATCCAAAACAAGATTTGTTTCTGGATGAAAATTGTCAACAAAAAGGTGGAGGTCAACCTTAGCCAATGGATGAAGATGGCAAAAGGCCACAATGGTCTTAGCTAATGGGGTTGCAAGGGTGTTGGGGGCCAATGCACACACTACTTGAACATAATCCCCTACATGAACAAGTGCCCATGTGTAACAAAATCATGCTGATGGAAGTGGAGTAGGATCTAATGCCATCTCTAAAGATTTTTGAGAAGCCAACACCTATGTTCTAATTGTGTGTTCTTCTTATAATGTCCCAAGTCCCCTACCATCTACCGATGCAAATGGGCACATGTTTCTTGGTGGCCTTTTTCACCACCCCGTAGCAAAAATGATGAACACCAAAAATGAAAGAACAAAAATGCATGCCAAATTGTTATGTCAAATGGATTGATAACCAACCAAACTAAAGGGATGTGCAAAGCACATTGAACCTTGACACAAAAAAATATGGAATGTGATGGTATGAGTGAGGACATGGTAAACCAAGATGGAAAACATTAATGATATTTAATGATGCAATCCATGCCTAAGCTAAAGAAAGAGGAAAAGACAATAATGTTAAAAGCATCAACACCCTGGAAACTAACAAATGCCTATGTGTGGTGCATGATGTTTGGTGACATGTTAAACTTTTGTTATGTATAAGCAACGACAATCAAAACATCAAACACACAAATGTTGTTGATGGGATGGATGGGCCCTTAATGTAAGTATATATGATTAAGGAATAGCCTATGGCTAATGAGGTAGAAAAAGTGTGGAATGTGTGGATGAATTATGTGTAACTGAAGAAACCAGATGAGGCAAAGTAGATGTGGTAGGAACCATTGGGTGAAGGGACGAAGATGTGTCATGACACTCCATACAAGTCATCACGATATCAAAATTTTATTGTGATAAATGTCATCACTTTGATGACAATGAAACAGTTGGGCTTGCCATGCCTAACCTAACTAACTAACAAAACCTTAAACCATACACAAATGAAAGCAACTTTTGCTTTTGTTGTGGCATTTTCGGCCTTTACTTGCCTTGTAAGGGCATGCCCATATCCACATTCCCCATGGCTTCCGACAGATCATCGTCTTTTTCCTATTCCTAACTATTGATTTCCTTCTTGAAAATTGACTACCTATGATACCACCATGATGTTGATCTGTTACAACAATAAACCATTTTCTGTCACGAAATTTAATTTGTTGATGAGAATGAATCCATTCATCCATGGTTCTCAAAAATTTACCATAATATGAAGTCCCTTCCATTTAGGCAAAAGTTTCTTACACAATGTCGTGTTCACATCCCAATCTACTTTTGCGATGGGTTCATTCGCCAATTAGCCATCACCAAAATTGACCAACCCAACAAAACTATTTGTTTCCCACCCCAATCATTTGCTTAAAGTGACTAGAAAACCCTACTTGTTGGGCATTAAAATATATATCATACATGGTTAATCATGGATTTCCGATACCTAATACCTACCTATTAAGGAATTATAATAAAAACTTTTCATACTAGGCTTGTCTATGGAATATCAAAAGGGCCTTATTGGAAGCAATTTCAGATTGGACCTTAGGATAATTTTGTTTGGTTCATGGTTCAATTGTCACCTAAAAAAACCCCTAAAGTGAAAAAGGAAAAAGGTGGCAAATTTCATTTTGCGTTGAATGGCTATAACAATCATGCAACATTCTCCTAAGTTTTGAGGTTGCATTTTCTTGGGGTGATTTGTCTTGTTTAGGGAAAAGTTGGGGAATAATGCCCCTTGTTGATCTTATATATCTACCCTATAGTATATTTTTTGTTGTGTTATGAGCTTCAAGAAAGGAATAAAGGATCTAGTGTTAGAAGTTAGGGACTAGTTCAAGGGAGGTCATGACAGAGTCTATAGATTTCATGAGTAGTCATTGTGGTAAGGTTCATTTTGTTGTGGGTTTTCAAGAGTTTTGAAGGCAACTATCAAACAATTTGTGTTCAGAAGAAAATACCTATGATGTTGTAAGAGCTCCAGGGAAAATGAGGTTCTATGGACATTGGTGGGTTTATGGAGAGCAAATGTTGTCATGTCCAATCCTATGTTATTTTTTGTCCAACTTCCAATGGGAAAGATTTGATGGGAGTGGGGTATTGAACAGGAATTGGGGCTTTATTGTTAAAAAATGAGTTACCACATTTATGACCAATTGGCTCTTGAGAGGAAATCACCAATGAATTGGTCCTTTGAGGTCCATAGTCTTTGTGGTGCATTTTAAAACTTGTATGATCCTAATTTATTAGGAACTTGATGTCTTGTAATTATTTCTATGCTCATTGAATCACTTTGTGTCCATTTTATTAACATATTATGATTATATTAAGGAATGTCATAACCAAGTCTTCCTTCTTTTTTTGTGGTGACAAGTGCCCTTGTCTTTGCCAACACCCATGGTGCAAATTGCTAACATATATTTTTTATGTTGGCGAATCATGAAACTTCAAGATCCTATTTTGCCTTTACTAGCAAACAATTGTTGCAACCTTGCAAAATTTTATTTATAAACACACCATAGAATTGGAAAATGTACAAAGAAACAAGAAAAAACTTTGTCACTCCTCCACCCTACACCCTACCATAGTGCTACCCTCCCATTGATTACTTTTCCTTCACCTTGTATTGTTACAATGAGTTATTTAGTAAATAAACAATTAAGAAAAATGGAACTTTAATTAATTTGTAAAACAAAACCAAAAAATTTTGACTGCAAATTAACTTCTTAATCCTTATTTTCCTAAAATTTCATTATTTCAAAATATTATTTCATTTAATTTTTCTTGTCCATCACCATAGTCAATATTTCATTAAAACTTGAACAAAAGTTTCCAAAAACAAAGTTTGCACACGTTTATTTTATAGAACACACAAATGAGAAATCTCACACAAGAAAATCAAGATTATATATTTGTGATTCAAATGTTTGCAATCAGAAATGATATCTCTTTCAAGAGCATTCAATCCCAAACCTTAGAAACCACAAATCCATTTAGAGAATAAATATAAAATAAACACATCTTCCTTGGAAGACCTTGGAAGAAAAATTAGAATTGAAAAAAATAAGAAAAAGAGAAAAAATGAAAAAGATTTATAAAAAAAATCATGAATAAAATGGGAAAAAAAGAAAGCAAGACGGGGCTAGAAACATTTACTTAAAAAAAGTTTGGTTATGAAAATTTTAATTTAAAAATCATTTAATTTTTTTTGAAAATCTAAAAGAAAAAAAAAACTAAAAAAATTCATGTTGTCATTGGTTTATCATAAGTGGTGAGGCCAATGTTTACTTGGCAACAATTGGGCCAATGGAGACTTATGTTAAGCATGCACAAAATAGGTAGTAATCAACATTGCACATCTATGCACAATAAGGATTGTTTTACCAATTTAATGTTTGTTTTTTATTTTCTATTTTAAGGGCATGTTATAATATCTTTTGTTAAAAATTGATAGTGGATCGATGAAATAATGAAAATGATAAAAACATTGATTTACAACGAGCATTCCACCCAACCCTAGGATCACACAAATGTTGAGACATATGTGTAATGCAACTCTAAGCTCTTGGTTATTTTTGAATGCGAGGTGAACACCCCATGTAAATGTTACCTATTTAAAAATGCATGTAAAAGCACATGCACAAGGTCATCATCTCATGCATTGAAATATGTCACACTAAACTTAATTAAATATATTTAAATAAATATATTTATCATATTTCATAGTCCAAAAAGTATGTGCATATAACATAAATATCTCAAATAAATATAATTTGGTTAAAATAACTTAAATAACTTGTTAGGAAGTTGATATCCAACATCTTTATCACTATCGGTGGTATTTCCCTCTTTTGTTTTCCTTTACCTATCAACCTACTTACTTATTATGAATCTCTTTTGTTTGAGAGGTAATGAAATTGGCAATTTTTTTCCCCCAAAAATACAGTAAATTTAGTTGAAATTACATGAAAATCAAATAGTCTTTTTACTAATTCAGTTTTTATCAATTTTTGTTTTTAATGTGTGCACTTAGGTATCTTTGTCACCATCATTTTTCCCCACTCTTATTTTTCATATACATATCTATGTAATACCTAGCAATGATTTTTTTTGGCCAACAAATCTTGTCATTTTTTGGACTAAAAGCTGGTTTTTAATTTTTAATTTTTTAATTTCTTTTTTTCTAGTATAAATTGAACTAAACTTTCTAATTTTTTGTGGAATTTTCTTGCAAATTTCTATATCACAAAAATTGAAAAACAAAAACTCCCTACTACCAACCAGGGATTTGTTTTGCAATTTTGAGGAGTCTAAAACCTGAGCTTTTTCAACAACTACACTGGAACAAATTTCTTTTTCTACTAAATCACTATTTACTTTTTATTTTTACATGCACTTATGTATCATTGCCGTCCTTTTTCCCCTCTTTTTTTTTCACCTACTTACCTACTACGAAAGTTTGAAAAAAAAAAATTAAGGTCACAAAATTGGCAAATTTTTCAACCAAAAGAAAAATTAGTTGAAATCAAGAGGAAAAAAATGATAGCATTTTTTGAAATTAGTTTTCAGTTTCTATTTTTGAAACATGTTGCTATCTTTGTTACCATTTCCCCCCTTTTGTTTTTGCACATACCTCTCTAGTACTTACCAGGATTTTTTAAAAAATAAAAAATTTGCAAGGTTGAAAAATCTAGCAATGACTTTTTGAAACCAATTGAAATGATTGACAAGACATATATATTTGCATGATAACTTAGGCATATTTCAACATTAAGAATGATGGACCAATCTAAGGTTACTCGCCATTTGAGCAAAAGAGTCTCAATTGTAGGGGAGCACCCAGCTTACACGTTATGGAAGATAGAAGATGGTGAGTTATGAGGTTCAGCCAACCAACAACCAAGAGCTTTCAAAAAGGCATCAGGGAGCTATGAAATTGTCAAAAGGCAGCAAGATACATGATATAACTTGGGTCCAATGGCATGTTGCCACATTAATAGAGACACTCCCTACAATCGGTTATGGAAACAATACCGAATGTACTGCAAGCTTTTGTACATGTAGAGAGTTGGTAGAGTTTTGGAAAATGCTAGCTCCTAGAAAGCCTGTGACTGAGCCTGGCAGGGCAAGGTCACAGGGTGAGGAGGGAGAAAAGAGGAATGAACAAGATGGAGTACTCTTAAGAGTGAAAGAGCTTTAGAGGAGAAAATTGATTTCTTAAACAAAGTAGACAGTATCTCTTGTTTTGTTGGTATTTCACACTTGTGTGGATCTATAACTACAAGACGCTTCACCAGCAGAAGAGTCAAGATTGATTAGCTTCGCATATGCCCCAGCAGATTCCACCATCAATGACTCATGTGTTCCCCTCTCTACAATTTGTCCATCCCTCACCACAGCAATTGTGTCTGCATTCCTTATTGTCGACAACCTGTAATTTTACAATCCACCCAAAGAAAGCCCAAAACGAAGCAAGATCGGTGTACATTATTGTATGCTCTGAAGAGACCCAAACTTAAGAATCCTTTAGTTTTTCCAATTTGAAACAAAACATAATGTCTCTATGAAATTGCAGAGGAAATCTCCACAACAAGAAATTGAAGGTAACATGATGAAAATTGCATGCAGTCATAACCTTATGAGAGTGTCACTCACAAAGTGTCAGACCATCACCACCACCTCCATCACAAATAGCAGTGATGAGATTCCATGACTACCCACTGACTTCATCAGCTCCCAAAGGATGGGTGTAGATCAATATTAGAATAATCAGCTCAAAATGTCAGGCAAACCATTATATACAAAATCTGTGTCCTGAGTTCTTTCTGTTGCATTTCCAGAAGCAACAGGAAAGTCTCAGGGATGATGCAACCCTAAACCCTAAGCACTCAAGAGATGTTTGCAGAATGCTATTGCACTGTTTTGAGAGTGATTGTCAAAATACTTACCTATGGGCAATAAGGACAGTAGTCCGGCCTTGCATTAGCTTGTCAAGTGCCTCCTGAACAATCTCTTCAGATTGTGAATCCAAAGCACTGGTTGCCTCATCCAACAACAAAATGGCTGGGTCCTTGAGAACAGCTCTTGCAATTGCAACACGTTGCTTCTGGCCACCAGACAATTGCACACCCCTCTCCCCAACTTCTGTCTTGTAGCCATTTGGTAGAGCACAGATAAAAGTATGTGCATTTGCAGCTTTTGCTGCCTCAATGATCTCAACTTCAGATGCCCCATCTCGACCGTATAGGATGTTCTTGTAGATTGTGGTTGCGAAAAGTGCAGGCTCTTGCTGCACCAGTCCAATATGGCGTCGCAATGATTGAAGCTTCAAATGTTTTATGTCAGTTCCATCTATAGTCACTCTTCCGAACAAGGGGTCGTAGAACCTTGCAATCAAGGCAATCACAGTACTCTTTCCTGGACATGATGATGATAGCTAGATCAGACATAACAGGTGGATGCTCTATGATCACCAGAGATTAGGTTCCAACTATAAAATTCTGATGACAGAAAAAGCAAAAGCTTAGAAGGGGTTCAGGCTTGGGCTCGAGGGTTTAAACCCTAAACCTTAACCCAGTGCTCACCTGATCCACTTGCACCGACTAATGCAAGGCTCTTGCCAGCACGTACTTTCAGGCTAAAGTCCTTCAAGATTGTCATGTCTGGTCGTGATGGGTATGCAAATCTAATATGCTTGAGCTGGATATCACCTTTCACCTCCACCACCTCCTTGGCAGCTGGGTCAATAGGGTCTATCTCTGTCTCTCGGTCAAGGATCTTGAATATGGATTTCAATGCCTGATAATGCACACAAGAAGTTGTCATTCAGAAATCACAAAAACTCCATCTTCAGAGCATGCCTCACATCTTATGCAACTTCACATAGAGTCAGAACTTTAAACTTTGAAGATCTACATGAGCCCATTTGAGTGAGTGTGTACCTGAGATCCTCTCAAAATGTCAGGGGCCATCGTGAGAGACTCAGCAAGCATGACTGCGGTGACAACCAACACGATGAAGGTGCGAATGATGTTGGAAAAATCATCATATTTTCCCTTCTTCACCAAGGTTGATGAGTACCACATTGCAAGTCCATAGGAGCTGAAGACACAGAACTGTGAGAGTCCATAGCCTAAGCCTGCAAGCTGCCCTCGCACAAAGGCTCTCTGTTTTGGAACATCCAGCTCCCGTACGAAAAGTTCCAAGACTTTCTCTTCTGCACAAAAGGCAGCAACTGTCCGGATGTTGCTCACCGCCTCTGTAGCCACCATGCTCGCCCTTGCATATGCCTTTGTCAGATCTCCCCCAAACCCTTTTAAAAAGTGATGCTGCATCCAAAAAACATTCGAATTGGGTGCTGAGGATGTGTTGAGAATATGTTGAGGATTGTGCATTGTTCAATGTCTGAAGCTTCACAGGTCTGTTTTGAAGTGAACAAACATGAGCATTCTGTGATCATCCTAAGTTGAGGTTTGATGGGATCCACAAAGTTGAAGCCAACTTCAGTGTATTACCTCACCAACAAATGCACCGACCATGAATGGGTAGGTGCCAAACACCACAAATGCCACACGCCAATCAAGATAAAATGCTATGCCAAAGGCCAATATAAGCAGTGCCAGAGTCATGAGAATAACTGACATGCGGTCACCAACTGATGCTCGCACTAGTGTTGCATCCACTGACAGTCGAGATGCCACCAAGCTACTATTGTTTTCATCTTGGTCAAACCACCCAATCTCCTGCCGCAGAATGGCTGCACAAAGCAACAGAGTAAATCCTCTCACAGATCTATTCTCTTGCAGTGATGCCTAGACGCCACACAACAGAAACTTTCTCATTTGTTGATTTACTTACAGGAGGCCCTCCATAAAACACTTCAAAAGAAAATTGACCCTTGGAGTCATACAGTCCAGAGATCATCATGGCATGGAGCAGGGAAAAAATTGTACAGGTCGTTACTCTAACAAGCTTACATGATAGCATTTTTTCACGAACACGAATTGTAAGGCGCTCTCCCATGACCTCAAAGAAGTAGTTTTGCATCAAAAACACAATAATGGTCACTGGAATTGCTCCAGTAAAGAGCAAGCAGATTTTGCGTACTTGAAGTTTGATATATGACTCCCTGAAGCTGTAGAATGAGACTAGAATGTCACCCATGCCGAGAGCAGCAAGAGGAGTTTTCCAGCCAGCCATCATTGCACCAATTGAACCAAGAAGAGCATATGGCCACTCAGGTGAGTTCAGTTTTATCAACCGCATCAAGGATGGCTTCCAGTATGGTTTACTGACTCCAGATATAAGTTGAGGATGGTTTGATCCTGAGGTAGAAGCTGTTGACACTTCTGATGCTTCATCATGCTCCACAACTCTCGGCCTCCCCTGTTGCTGCTGCTTACCCCACTGCTCCAAGGATGATGATATATGTGTTTGTCTGAGACCATGACATTGAGCTGAAAATCAGACATCTGAGGATATCTAGAGGCCTCATCATTCAATGAATCCTCATCAGTGGGCAACATCAGCAATAACAACAAACAAAAGTGGAATCTGCAATGGAAACAGCTTATACTTGCCTAGACTTGCTCCCTGGCAGGCAATGTGGTTGTGAATATTCTGGCATACTTCCATCTGGATACTTGCTGCACAACAGGTTGTGAGAGTCAATATCTGTAGCTTGGGGGTATGACTTTTAGGTCACAAATCAGTGGCACTCAGATGTGAATTGACAGTCAAAAGGAGAAAGAGGCCACTGATGGTTCATTGTGAGAGATATATATTGTCTGTATACCTTCTGAATGTGGCTGGGTCTCCAAGTTCATGACTCTGCTCCCACATGCCATCAGGACTGCCAGGACTGCAGCGAAGGAAGCTCAAGTGACCAATCAATTGCAAAACTGCTTTTTCAATAGAGAGAGGTGTATTTCACATAATGTTTGCACTGTACAAAACATGATCTTATCACATACCTAAAACTTTCGCATGGGTATTTTGCAAAAGAAGTTTCTTTTCCCTTGCAATTTCTGCTGAAACAAGTCAACCCAAGGATCAGTGCAGAATGGGGTTTAGTTCAGTCTCTCACCTGGAATAACGAGTGGTGACACTCAGAGTGTCACGCTTTTGGTCATCCCAGGAGGTGAGCTCCCTCCTGGCCATCCAGCCAGTCTCCTGCATTCTAACAAGCTCAGAATATGCCCCTTTCTCCCCTCTGTCTGAACCCAGCACAGTAAAAGAACCCAAAATCAGTGCTGACTTTGGGGGCGGGTGGGGGGTGGGGGGGTTAGAGACTGGAAAAGAAGAATCCACAAATGACAGCAAATGTCATGAATTCAGAGCTGAGATAGTTGCTGGTCCCCACAATTATGAATTTTGTGTTGAGAGACACATTTTTTCCATGATCCTACCTAAGAGTTCTGAATGGGTCCCCGACTCAATGACCCGCCCGTTGCCGACAACAAAAATGGCATCTGCATTGCGAATGGTTGACAGCCGATGGGCAATCACAACTGTTGTGCGACCAATCATCAATCGGTCCAATGCCTCCTGCACTAGCTGCTCAGATCCAGCATCCAGTGCGCTCGTAGCCTCATCCAGAAGCAGTATAGTTGGATTCTTCAACATGGCTCTCGCAATGGCAACACGCTGTTTCTGGCCTCCTGATAGCTGCACTCCCCTCTCTCCAACTAGTGTGTTGTACTGAAGAGGGAGCTTGTCAATAAAAGCATGAGCATTGGATGCTTTTGCCATTGCTGTTATCTCTGCCATGGTTGCACCATCTTTTCCATATAAAATATTCTCTAGTATACTAGTTGCAAATAGGACAGGCTCCTGATTGACCAGCCCGATTTGCTGTCGCAGCCAATGCAGTTCCAGCTCCTTAATGTTGTGTCCATCAAGCAGAACCTCACCTAGTCAGGCAAAGACTTTTTTGCTTTGAGTGATTGAGATACAAACTATTGAAGAACTATGACAATTCAGAGGAGCATGGAATTTGTGCTATGCTGAAGATCATGAATTGGGTCTTGCTTGCAAGACCTAACCCTCAAGCTGGAGTCAATCACTCTAAGTAAGTACCTGACTGGGGTTCATAGAATCGCTCAATGAGAGACACCACAGTGCTTTTTCCCGAGCCACTGCTGCCAACAATGGCAACGGTCTGTCCAGCAGGAATTGAGAGGCAGAAGTGGTCAAAAATGGCAACTTCTGGTCGAGAAGGGTAGCTAAAGCAGACATTACAAAGCTCAATGTGGCCTGCAACTTGAGGAAGTATCCTCCCATCTGTGCTGTGATCCCTGACATTCTTTCTCCCTATCACCTGCAGTATGTCGTATGCTGCTGCTGTACCCTTTGCAAAAATGTGTATGTTTGGTGCCACCTGACCCAAAGCTCTGTATCTCACAGGCATCATCCAAAAGGTTAAAAGGATCTATCATCTCACACATTCAAGTTTTTTTAATCTTCAACCTGCCCTCCTGGGACTCTCAACTCCCACCCAAGACCCCCCACCTTCCCTCTTGGGACTCCCGACTCCTGCCCAAGACCCTTAGACCCTCCTGGGACTCCCGACTCCTGCCCAAGACCCTTGACCCTCCTGGGACTCCCAACTCCTGCCCAAGACTTGACCCAACTAACTAAATTCTGTGTTATAAACATATGGATTTGCACACAAGAAGATATACACTATAGACTACTAACCCTAACTTGGGATCTGTGGGACTTACAGGCCACTAACAACAGCATTGATGATGGTAGTAAAAGCTTGGCCACCATTGGTGATCTTCTGCAGTACCAGTAGACTTGCATACCAGAACAGCAATGCCCAGACACCGACAAGGAGCCCATGGGTCAACCCAACACTCAAGCCCTTAGCAATCCCTCCCTTCTTTGCCATCACAAGCGTTAGCTGCAGGGCCTTGCTGTATGCTTGGAGTGTCTTTGCCTCACCCACAAATGAATATACTGTTCGCACTTGTGAAATTGCCTAGAGAGACCAAAAGAAAGTTCCTGAACAAATAGTTAGCAAATATCTTTGTCGATGGACTTGTTGGTTGCATTGCCCAAAAACATATCACAAAAGAATTTCAGGTTTCTTTGACAAAGAATCCACAGTGGCATTGACATTACATTGTTACTCACTGCACATGATACACGAGAAAATGAAATCCAGTTTGCACCTCCATCTGAGAAACAAGCAATGAGAAACTTTGAGGATATGTTCTGACCTCTTCTGCAATTCCACCAGCATCAGCATAAGCTTTCTGGCTCCACTTCATTTGTCCCACACGGATTGCAAAGTAGGCACCAGCAGCTATGGCTAGCAAAGGCAGGACTGATAATGTTACTGCTGTGAGCTGCCATACAGACCCAAAGCTCACAGCAATCCCTGCCACAAATATTGCTAGATAGTGCAAAAAATTCCCTGCCTGCACAGTTAAAAAACTGAACCCAATCAGTGTTTAGTCCAATGGCCACCTTGATCAGAAATTTCAGCTGATACTTCACTTTGAAGGAAAAAGCACTCCTCATGGATTCATCTGTTGAGGGATGGAAAGTGTTGGAAAGGTATATAGATTTGAAAGGAGGGAAGGTCAGTCATCTCACCTTCTCACCAATGGCCTCCTGCACAAGAAGAGTGTCACTGGACATGTGGCTCACAAGCTCGCTTCTGGATGCACCGGTGTCAAAGAAGCCCACTTCCTAATTGCATAAAAATCAGAATAACCCGCACGTCACTCTTAATCCATCACCATTCATTCATGGGCCAATGCAAATGATAGGATGCAACTTTCTCAGAGATGATGTGCTATCTTTCATAAGCGAAGTTGGTTTAGAAATGACCCATGAAGTAGAGCAGTTCTTACAGATGACAACTGTTGCTATAAAACAGAGTTTTTTTTTATGCATACCTGAGAGAGCATTGCACGGAAGTACTCAGTGCGAATACGAGCAGATTGGCGCTCACCAGTTATCATCCAACAGGATACCTCTGCACCACCACCCCATACAAGATCTGAATCTTCAATAGATCATCTGCTACAATCTACATAGCAGGCTATCTACTGCCAAGACACAATCTGACAATTCTGTAAGGAGCTTACCCAACCATGCAGTTACCAAACAGATAATTCCCAAGTAGAAGAAGTTCAATGAATACTGCACACAGCCCACCCACATCACCCAATAGTGTGCATTACCATATATACTCTGTCTGTGTACATGCCCAAAGGCCAGACTTGAATTGCAAACAATCCAATAACATTGAATTTAGCATGATAAATTCAACGCTCTGAATCTCATTCTTGCTATAAAAACAAAGAGCAGGAACTGTTTCTTGGCTATGGTATCTGAAACATGGATATGGTCTCTCTATTACCCTCAGCTTACTGAAGAAGATGATGTGAGCAACAAGGCTAACAAGTCAAAATCACTTACATTTGAAACCTCTTTGGTCTGTCTCTTGACATCACCAAAGCTATGGCCCAAATCATTGATGAGCCTAGAAAAGAAGATGAAAAACACTGGTACTGAGATCCCATGTGCTAATGCCCCAAGGGTGCCTGCCACCATCAGCATGCAGTCAATCCGATCCGCAAAAGAGAACAGCTTGTGATATTGAACTCTTTTCTTCTTGCCAGGCCTCGTCGTTGTGATCCCACTCAGTATAACAGATTGTGGGGGTGAAACTTTTGGTGTTGTTGATGTCCGTAAAGATTGCAGCCCCACATCCTGAACCATATCTGCAAGTAAGCTCAGCAATTTACAGTTTCAGTGTGCCTGTGGGGACCTTGCAAGATGTCACATTCCAAAGGTTGACCACCCCTCTTGGAAACCCTAATGTACAAGGGCTCCTAAACAGTTGTGACTGCAACAGAATTCATATGTACATTTTCTTTACAAACTATCAGCCCTTCTATCTCATTCAGAAACAGAAAACAGTTTCACCCACAATTCTGTAATTAAGCATCTATGAGATCTGTACCTAGAAGTTCCAATTTTGAGAACTTTCTTGCATCAGAAAGTATCAGATCTTTTCGGTAGCATGTGTCACTCAATATGAAAGAATGATCATTGAACTATGAGAGTGTACACACTTATAAGAGACAGGCAGCTCTACTGAGATTGACCTTGGAGGGTTGCCAGATGAAGCTCTGAACTTGATGTCTGTGAGCAGTTACTTCCACCACAAGTGGAGGAATGCTGTATTCTCTTCTCTCCCACATCACCATTCTCTACTCCAAGCTTGCTCTTGTTGTCTTCTTTCACTCTTTTGGCTTCATGAGGGGAGGAGGCCATGGCCTGCTGACATTCGAAAGGAGTAACATTTGGGTCTTCAACCTGCAACAATAACATAACAATCAGTCTCAAGTCCCCCAAAAAACCCCTTCCTTTGACAGCAATTTCAGATTGCAAGGTGATTGCATTCCTCAAGAGATCATTTCTCCCGTAAAAAGACCTGTTTTCCTGTACTCAACAGAAAGCACTTATCCCTGTAATCAGACTAATCTCTGGAGTCAGAAGACGTCAACTGTGACTCCTTCGATTAGTGCAACAACCCTTGACTCTTCATCTCCTGATTCACAGACACAAACAGACTGTTTGATTGCCTCTTGCATTTGTGATGCTCCACAAATTCAAGTCTGTCACATTCAAAACTCTGACTAACAGCACATAAAAAGATTTCACAGGCGTTCCTTGTTGACAAAAATGCCTGCTTGCAATGTGATGATGATGACGATGATGATGTTCCCAAAAGATGGAAGCTTTGGTTCTCCAACGCTTTCTCAGAAGTTAAACATGAAATCCATTGTCAAGAATCACACATATCACTGGTTGCAAAGGTGCCCACACAAGAAACATGGCAAGATGATATCAGACAGGCCCACCCAAGAAGTAATCACAGACAGAGAAAAGACAAGCCCCACACCCCACACTGTTGTTCTTTGATGGTGGAAAGAATTGGCAAGGTGGGTCACTGCACAAGCCTTGTTTGGGGGAGCACTGTAACCTCAAAAATGAGCACTGGGAAGCAGCAGCAGGGGAAGGAAGGAACAAGCAAGGGGCTGATCAGCTTGTCACCCATTATGGTATTGCAGTTCCCCAAACATGGGGGTGATCACTGCAGCCACAGTTTCTCATCTCAGAACTAAATGTCCTGAATCAAGTCTCATGTAAAGGAGGACAATCCTGTGGGAACTTGTCACACAGACCCCCAATCTGTTTTGGGCACCTGGCTGAACAGCAGAATCGAGCCAGTTTCTGTTATATTCAGCACATGCAGAATAACCAGAATTATCTACACAGAGGGATAAGATATCAATAAGATTGCAGAGAAAAACCCAGGACTCCAATGTCACCCATTTGTTCCTGCAAAAAACCAGCAAATCCAAGACCAGCAAACCCAAAACTAGCATGACAAGAATGGGTATGTTGATAACCTTATGAGTGTCATTCACAAAGCAATCAGACCATCACCTTCACCCATGCATAGCAGTGCAATTTAGCTGCCATGTCCTCCAACTGGGTTTGATCAGCTCCCATTTGTCGTCAGCTTAGAAGATCTGTATGTAATAATCTGCTCAAGATTTCAGGCAAAGAATTACACCAAAAAAACCTGTGTCCAGAGTTTCAGTAGCATTCTGGAAGCGCTGCGAAGACTTGGTCATGATGTTGGCTCGCACTGATGACACTGATCATAAAAGTCAATTGGTATGCTCATTCAAGCTGATTCTCAGGGAAACAAGAATTGCACTCTCTTGGTATTCCTGGTATTCAGATACAAATGTGCAAACTGCCAGGACTGTAAGCACTTCAAGTAAGTCCTAGAAAAAAATTGTTTCTTGGTCAAGCAAAGTAGCTTGCTTTCTAGTTTCACATGCTTCAGGAGTGGTCCACAGGCCTGTTTGTGAGCAGTTGAAGAGATCTCCTGTCTATTGCATGAAGAGATGCTACTAAAGGGGGGGAATGAGGCCACCTATAGCCACACAAGAAGAAAACTGTTTACAAAAGACTACAGTGCTTAGGCCCCCCCATCCCCAAGGATTCAGTGGCATTATTGAGCAAGAATCATGGATGTTTTCAACCGCCTGTTTGGTGTTTTCATCTCTCTGTCCTTAATTGCACTGCACACACAACCACCAGCCAAGAAATCTCTTTTGCATCAATGACAATGCACAAATCATGAAAAGAATTTGTAACCATGACACAGCACTCACTTAGCCATCCAAACCCAACACTACAATCTGGTGTACATATGTACGAAGACTACAGAAACTCCTTGAGATACTGGCCTGTCACAGTCAATCTTTCAAACAAAGAGACGGTGATATACCTACCTCTAGCAAGCTGGTAGTCGTCCATGTGTCTGGAACATTCCAATCATCCATCTGCTGACTTGCTTGTCAATCTTGAGGATGAGGATCTTGCACCCTGGGGATGTCTTCTTCAAGCTTCACAATCAAGCATTTCTGCTCTTCAGCACTTTCTTCCCAACTCCTTCACCTTCTCTTCAGCAGCTGCTGCTGTCATCCTTCTTTCAGACAGTTGAACCTACCCAGCACCACAGCCAACATACACTAGTCCTTTTGAGCTCGACAAGGCAGTCTAGCATTCTCTCTTTCTTTCATGGTACATGCTGAGCTTGAAACGTTTTTTGGATGTGACCCAACACCCCTTTCAACCCTCACTTCTTGTTCCCACACTAACCAAAGTGACCCATAGGTCAATTGCTAAGTAATTGAGGAAGTAAAATACACCTTTACTAGGGTGAGCTTGTGCTCCATCTTTCAATTTTTTACCAAAAGCAAAGTCTCCAGTTTTCCAACATCTTCCCCTTGGATAGCTAATTCTCAATCCTCAGCTTCTATCAAGTTGAACCCAACTGCCTGGAATCATCCAAAACCTCAGAAATCATTGTTTCCCACATTGTTACAAGAAGAGACACAGCACTCAAGTAAGCAACCAACAATTGGATCATTTATAGACCTGTAGAATCTTCACTTGTTTTTGGAGATCCTCCACTTGCTTAGCTGTTGGTAGTTCGTTCAGCTCTCCCCTGAAGCTCAACAAGTGTAGCATCCCATAACCCAATATGCACTTCTTCTATTAACCTTTCTCACCAGATAGTAGTATCAACCTTGCTCTGCAAACAGATTTGGGACCAAGCACATTACCTTTTTGTTGATGAGGCTGTTCAGTCTTTTTGACTCAAGAAGATGCTGTTCATGCTCACTCAAGAGTGCATTCTCAATGGCGTTAAGCTCAAAGCAGAGCTCCGATATGATCTTCTCCTTGGCACTTAGGGATGCTTCCAGGTGGCTGCTCACCTCCTTGCTTTGCCTAGTTTCAAGTGGAAGAAAAAAAATCAGAGACAAGGCAAGGCATCTTCGAGGAAAGTTACTGGTAATCAATCCCCCCTGCTCCACCTCCTTGATTGAATCCAAGAAGCTCTAGTCCAATGTAGGGGGTAAACCCTAAGCCCTAAAATCCTAAACCAAATTGAAAAGGGGAACAGGTGATGTTTTGACCATCAGTTGACAGTCCTTTGCAATGAAGAAGCTCGCACAAAATGGGAAGGATCATGACAGTTTGAGTCTGCATGGTTGTATAGAAAGGGGATTGGTCATCACGTGCTTGCTGCTCTTGCCAATATGATGTAGTGACAACTTGGGCATCAAATAATATCACTAAATACAATGCAACCAACATGAAAGAGGAAGATCCCAGAAAACCCATTTGAGGAACATACCAGAGTGAGCATGAAGCTCAAAAAGCTGGCTCTGCCCATACTCATGAAGGCGTTGCATGTTTTGAACACTCTGTGTGGCTGCCCTCAACTGATCTTGCAGGAGATTCTCCTTGAAGGAAGAAAACACCAGAAAAACCTCAGCAATGAATCGCTCCACACTGAGAATTTGTGTAAGATGGTCAGACACAGATACTCAGCATTTCTGTGGGGAAAATGTGGTCCCATTCTTGAGATGATGTACAGAGGGGGAAAAAATGGTATTAATAGGCACATGTCATACCTCTCCTTGAGAATTTCGAGATTCTTCCGATTCTCCTCTGCCAAGCTTCATTGCTTCATCTCCACAGTCTCCTTCACTTTCTCCTCCATCTGTGGACAAGCTAACCACACAACCAATTCATACAACTTCCCTTTATCAGAAGGGATGAATGCACTCTACTGCAGAGCAATGCAGATCACCACTTTCCAAAACTTCTTGGGCACTCTCCAGGAATCCCAAAGAGTCAGGTCCAGAGTAAGGACATCATGGCCAGACAATGCACCTTGTGACATTCCTTAGTAAGGACATCGCATCAGTGCAGCCATTACTGGACACCATCAACCAACCTGGCTAAATCTGCAAACCTAGTCAAATTGCAACGGATCTACAATGGCATTAATCAACAGGCTAGAACCAATACCTGACCAGAGAAGATTACAAAACGCTTTCCAATCAGCTGAATAATTAGGGATACAGCATGACATCCTCTTGTTCACACATCAGGTAGGATGTTCTTTCTTCCCGTTTGTTTCCATACACAATCAAGGATCATCATCTTATGCATTAAAGTTCAGTCTGCAATCTGCACCTTTGTTTGTTGTTGCTGGGTACTCTTTTTATCTTGCAATCCATGGGCATATGTTTCAACATTTGCTAGGGGGGGAATCTAGGGGGAAATGTCTGTTCTATCCAGCTGGGTGTTGTTCAACTAGTAGAATTGGCATAAAAAATGATGGCATGTCTGAAATTTGTTGGGTGTTCTTCTCCTGACTAGCTCAGCTTTCCAAGCTTTTCCATAGTTACTTTTAGTAGATGAATTCATTTGATCTTCTGTTCTCTCACCTTGAATATGATGTTCTATGCAGGCTATGGGTGGAGAGACATGATGAAGCTTGTGTAGAGAGAGCCTCTGATCAAGTATCAGAGTATAGATCATCTCAATGCCTGTTTGGAATTGGCCTTGGGTTGCCTGAAATGAGCAGATTCACTAAAGTGATTTGAAAAAGCTTCTTGGGCACAATATGGTATTGTTTTTGCCTCACAATGTCAAGCTCTTGATGAGGTATCTCACATAGAGAATACAAACTTGAAGAACAAATGTCTGCACTCTCTCTTGCTCAGTTGGTGCAAAAGAGAAGGAAGGAAGGAAACAACAACAGCTCATACTCATTGTGGGTTCTGAAGCAAATTGCAGCATCAGCTTTGTCATCCAGATGACTCTTATGCTGAACATGTTTGAGACCAGAGAGCAAACTTTATTGCAAAAATCTTGTACTTGTCACAGAAGGTAAGATCCATGCCTATACCCAAACAGCAATTCCTTTAAGATGTGTATTCTTTTGATGAGCATTTCAACACAAGTTGACTCAGTCAAGACCAATTCATTTCTGTTCAGATCTCATGTTTTGCTTGCTTATTATGTTGCAGTAATTTCAGTACAATTGAGTCCAGGTGCTCACAATTTGCAAACAAATAATATACATTGGTTTATATTCTGTAAATCCAACTTGTTAGAAATGCCCTTCTCATCAAATGAACTTAGTGGTTCTGGCACCCTAACATTTGATCAGCAATCCTGCTTTCTTTTGAGACTGGAGAACTCAAGCTGGAGAAACCCAAAGGGTTTTGGTTTCCTTCAATTTCTTCCCTTTAGTAGAAGGTTAAGACTGAGCTTGATGTTGAAACAACAAATTTCTTGGGTGAATTCTTTGTTTTTCCAATGTTAAAAACTTCACTTCTGTGAAAGTCCTTGGACAATTGATTTTGCATAATCCTTTTGCACGGTTGTCCTTGAACAATTCCAAAGACAACTACTTCATTTCCAAGCCTAACTACCTCACTCATTTTCCTCACTCACTCACCATCACTCCTTTCCCATACGGACCAACATCTATCTGTGAAGGAAGGTAGTTTGTTTGTTTTGTTTTGTTTGTACCGATCGAGATCCACCAAACCGGGATGCTTCAGATAGAGTTCTTGATCGTTGGAAAGCTCACGACGAGAAGGGGTGCATGGGCTTGGTTCCAGGACGTTTGCACTTGTGGTGCAAAAGTTCTTGAATATTGAATGATTTTTTCACTGGAAATTAAATTAAATTAAATCGTAATTGAAAATTTCGGAGGAATTGGAAGGAGCCTTTGGTGTTGTTGGAAGCAGGAATTAATTGAATTTATTTGGTAAGATTTGGATTCAGAATGTGAGAGATATTGATTTTGAACTGATTTCTGCCACTGAAAATTCAAATAAATTCCCAAAAAACCAGGTTTTTGGAAGGAAAAATCTGTTGAGGACGAGGTACCACTTGGACCCAACAGCACAGGCCACACTAGTAGATATGAAACGACAAATTAACATGTGCATGCATTTTCATGTGCATGATATTTATATTAATTTCAAATTAAATTTGAGATTAATATAAATAATGATGAACTATTGAAAACCATATGGGAACAACAAAAAAAAAGAAAAGAAAAACCAGTTGATTGACATTAGCTGAAAATCATGTGTGTTACCCGAATATAAGGGCCTTACCTACCTATCACTTACCAACCCTACGGCCATGCTCAAAATACAAAGGGAATAAATGGCAAGCTTGTGACGTAGTGGTCATTGCATTTTCCGAGGCTAGAATGTCGTTTAAAGTTGTTTTTGTGAAAAATAATGTCAAGTGATGGAAATCGTTATTACTACGTCAGTTCCATGCATCCAATTGCTACCAAAACCGAAACCTACAATATTATCCTTTTCAGGTATGTATATGGCACTCCGTGCCACCATTGTAATAATTTATTTTATTTTTTGAAACCGCTTCAGCAATAAAAAATAATAATTTATGAAAATTTGGCAATAAATAGGTGGCTTCTTCGGCAAGTTTCCTTTGACTCTAAAACTTTAACATAATAGCGAGAACTTTCACAACATTTTTTTCCTTTTCTTTTTGCGAAAATATGGAGACATAATGTAACCGTGCCACCGATAAATTGTAGGATAGAAAAATGTTGTCAATTATTGTTGGATACCTGGGCTGGAATGCCTTGGGATTTTTGCCAATTTTTGTATTTTCATTTTTCCTTGTAATTTCCTTAAATTATGACATTTAAAACATATTATTTTCAAAAATAGTTTTAATTATTACTAAACCTGAAAAGATAATAAGGTAACCAAAGTGGTTACTTTTTGTCGGGTAGCTAAAATATAACATACCTTGGGTAAACTAGCATCATGGGTTAAAATGCTTTTTATTTTTTGGTTACTTTCAAATATTATAAATTTTCCATCTAGTTTTCTTTTTTTGCCCTTTTTGTTGGCTAGTTTTGCCACTTGGCAACAAGGAAAAAGAAAGGGCGGGGGAAGGTGTTGGAAAAGGTCAAAAATAGCTCAGGTTGGGAAGCTTCTTTCATAACCACATGGCTCCCCGGAAACTTCTAGACTTGGAACAAGCAAAGCCAACCGATTGCGTGACTAGCAAACATACAATCGGTAACGAACATACACAAGAAAGTGACAATTTTTAAAGGATCCCAAAAAATTGGTTTATTTTTCAAAAAAGCACACTAGAAGGAAAGAAAGACACAATTTGGTAAGGATCCCCCAAAAGTCCCTTTTTCCAACGCTAAAAAAGGAAAGAAAGAAAGAAAGTGACACAAATTTTTGAAGTATCCCAAAAAGTTGGGGTTTTGTAACACTCGAAAGAAAGAAAGAGACAAATTTTGAAAGGATTCCAAGACTTGGTTTGTGGGCCCCTATCCCCTGGGGACTATCACACTGGATCCAGCTTTTGGAAGCTTTACTTTATTAGAACCAATTTGACACTAGTGTGAACCCGATGCATAATGCACCCCCTTGATCCCCTAGGTTTTTTTTTGGTGAAAAGTGTTTTAAAAGTGTTTAAATTGGAACGGATTGTTTTGGTGTTCAGAGTGTGCACACAGTACGTAGATGTACAACATCTTATGTATTGGCAAGGCCAGCGTGTTTGCAATGCCTTGTTTCAACGCTCGAAAGAAAGAGAGAAAATGAAAATGTTTTAAGGATCCCAAAAGTTAGGTTATTTTAAAACACAAATCCCACATGATATCATTTAGGTATAAATAGACAACTAGAAGCCTCGTTACAAGAGAGTGCCTACAGAACTTGAGTCTGTGTTTTGTTGTAGGAGTTGTGGTTTTTTTTTTTTTGGGAGTGTTGTGCTTGTTTTGGAGATTTTTTTCTTTGTTTTCTTTTGTTGGGTTCTTGTGCCTCAACAAGAAGCTATGGAGTTGGTGGAGGGATATGGGTGGGTGACATTGGTGCTCGTTCTGCACTTGGCGGAGAATATTTGGATGGCAATGCAGGTTGGCGCAGCTCGAAGAAAGTGAGTGCATATCATCACCCAGTGTATTCTACAACAATATAGTGTTCTTGTGCTTTTATGTGTGTGTGTGTTTGTTGTGTGATGTCTCTTTAGATGTGTCATGTGTTTGATTCTAGGGTTTCCAAGCAAGTTCTTTGTTCGAAGGTATGTGGTGGTGGTGGTGGTGGTTTTTTTCCTTTTTCCTTCTAGTTGTGTTTTGCTAGCGTCCGTTTGTGTATTGGGAACTGTCTGATGGTAACAGAGGTTCTGTTAAGATGGCAGCTGGATGTGAAGGGCAAGTTTAGCACATGGGTTGTAGGAGGTTGAAGATGATGTTGTAGTTATTTCGGTGGTGGTGTTTTTTCTTCCTTCTACTTCTAGCTATATTTTGCTAGCTTCTGGTTGTGGATTGGGAACCGTCTGATGGGTAACAGAGGTTCTCAAGATTGCAGCTGGATGTGAAGGACATGGTTGGCACATGTGTTGTAGGCAGGGTTTCTGTCAGTTTTGTGGTTTTGAAAGTTTTGCAATTTTTTCCAACACTTATGCAAATTTTCCTGATTTTACACTAACGGGAAAATAAATTCCCATTTTCTTTGTTGCCACTGTATGAAAATTCACCCTGAAAAAAAACTCTGATTGTAGGAGCTTGATGATGATGTAGTGGTATTTTTGTGGTTGAGGTTCTTTTGGAGCCTGCATGTTCTTGAGTGGGGAATCTATTCATCTGATATGCCTGGAGATCTATCAAAGTACCCAAAAAGATGCTAAAGAGATTTGCTAATTTTTGTGGGAAGAAATGGTTGTATTTGCAATGGTATTTTTGGCTTGCTTTCAGGTTTTGATCCATCCATCAACCATGCCATGATGATCATGGGTACCTAATTGTGTCCTGTTTTGAGCAACAGGTATAAGGTGTCTTATCCCGCAATGTATGCATTGGAGAGTGAGAATCCGAAGGCAAATCTCTTCAACTGTGTGCAGGTGCAAAACTGGGCTTCTTCAACCCTTGTCTATGCTTTCTTCTTTTCTGTGGCTTTTTGTTGATTCTCATGAAGACTTATGGTGTGTGCCATGGGAGCTGTCTTTTTTTTTGTGCTCTTGTAATTCCTCTTCTATGCAGTAAAGATTGCATGTGACAGCCCATGTAAGATATGGACCTTGAGCAGATTCAATCTAGAGGATTATGGAGATGGGAGTTGTTCTTTTTCCTTTTTTTGTTTTGAAACATTTTTTCTATAAATCCCAAATCCATTTGCCTTGCAATAGGTCAATGTGGTAAGGTGAGAAGACTGATTATGTTTAGGATTCAGAGATTTGGGTCTTTTGGGGAAATTATTGCATAAGAAGAAGTTTGGTGTAAATCCTGTCCTGGATGTGTTGGAAAGAGAGAATGACCACTAATAACTGGACCTTCTTTGATTGCACTCCTGCTTCTTGTTGTTTGGAGTACAGAGAGCTCATCAAAATGTGATTGAGTTTATGCCAACATTTGTCTCAACACTTCTAGTTGGTGGCCTCCAGGTATGTTTTTTCATTTACTGGCAATCATCACCCTGTGGCAGGCAATCAATTGTTGTTTTCCTTTGGCTTCTTGGTATTGTCTGTGTGTTTTGTCTCCTCCAGTGCAATTTGTTCATTTGTTAAGAACCCAGTGGCACATTCCTGCTCCATTCTTATCAAACTTGATGAACTGTTCCCGTAAGTGACTGTTTTTGCAATACAGTTCAGATGTAAACTTCCTGTGTTGAAGAACACTCTTGTGCATTTTTCAGTGAAACAGAATTTCCTTCTTGTTTGTTTGTTGGTGGTGTAACAGTACCCCAGAGTAGCAGCAGCTTTTGGGCTGGTTTACATTATTTTACGTTATGCTTACTTCAAAGGCTACTCAACTGGAGATCCCCAGAAGAGGTTTTCCTTTGGAGGGTAATCTATCTCACCCCTTTTGGTGCACCAGACTATTGAAGCAAGTTTTGGAGTGGAAGAAGGCACACTAGGAAAATTATGCATTTCTAGCTGCTAGAAGAATGTACAGCTTTGAACATGTTTTGTTTCAGATTTTACATATGTATGCAGTTTGAAGAGATTTGTTTGTAGAGCTGGTCGAAGACACTGGACAGATTCTTTTGCTACTTGCAGTGGTGTGGCAGCCTTCAACAAGCATTGTTTTCTAAGTCTCTGCACTTCAGTCTTTCAGCTTTGGTGTTATCAGTTGAGAAAAGAGGTTTACTGATTTTTTTGGAGTTGATTTTGAAACAGGGGATTGCACTTCTTAATGCTCCTTGGTCTGACAGGCTGCACAATCGGTTTCACTCTTCATCAGTTCTTTCCAACAGCTGTCTAGAGGGGAAATTTCAAGACATGGGTCATCCTTTCGGATGTCAGTGGAGGAGGAAGTTTTGATGGAGAACTAGAATTTTTTTCATTGCTCCAGTTTTGCACAGCTCGTGCTCTCTGGAGCTGCTGCTAGTCAGAACCTTTTGTCAGAAGGAAAACTTTAGTCTTTTGTAGCAAGTCAGTAGTGTTGAGAGATTTCAACACACAACAATGGACACAACAGCAAATCTGTGTAATATTTCCTTCTGTAGCATTTTTCATGTAATTATCAAA
This sequence comes from Sphagnum tenellum, assembly GCA_963921925.1. Lineage (NCBI taxonomy): Eukaryota > Viridiplantae > Streptophyta > Sphagnopsida > Sphagnales > Sphagnaceae > Sphagnum > Sphagnum tenellum. Next base: position 4,292,743 of record OY998155.1, read on the forward strand.
TTGTTGTCTTGGGTTTTTCTTTCTTGTACTTCATTGGATTCAGATTTCCTTCTTGAAGATAAAATATACACAAAACTGAAACTAGGAAGAAGAGCAGGAATATAAAGCAGAAAAGAGAAAATGCAAGAAGAATCAAACAAGGAAAAGAGGGAAGAGGAGAGAAATGAACACATCTTGTGCTGTGTTATTGCATACCGACTCTGCAGAAAGAGATGGTACAATAGACTGGAATGTGTACATGGGCAAGAGTGTACATCTCAGGGCAAACTCCAAACTCTGCAGGTTGGTTTTATGTTTGTATGTGTGTCTCTACATGTCAGGTACATGCAAAGACTGATCTGATCAAATGACTTCAATAAGCTACCACTCTCTCCGTATCGGTGACAAGAAGAGGATCCTTCAGTGTCCAAGGATTCATCTCATAGAAGAATGACATGGCTCATATGGTAGACAAAGAAAAATAGCAACTCTCTACACTTGAAATGAAAATCTCCTCCTTTTCCTTCTTCTTCTCTCTCAACCATAGCCTCTTAAACTGTCATTCTTTTCCTGCAATCATCAATTACATTACAAACACAAAGAATTGCAGCAACAGCGAGTATACACAAAGCAAAATGTCCCAAAGCCTATTGAAAAATAATCCAAAGGAAAAATCACAGTATACACAGAGGATTGTAGCTGACTAACAGACTTGCAAATCTTTGCTGGAACGAACATAATCTATTGGCCAGAAGAAGAAAAGCTGCAGAAGAAGAAGAAGAAGGCCAGAAAGCAGCAGCAGCAAAAGGAAGAGCGAAAGAGAGAGAGAGAAAGCGTCATGAGGAAAGTGAGGGACGGTTTGTACATCGGCAACATTACGGATGCTGCTGCGGTGCTGTCGAGTGCTGAAGCAGACTCCTCGCGTCGTCTCTCTCCTGCTGCTGCTGCTGTGACTCACCTCCTTTCACTCATCAGTCGAGGGATCAATCCTCTAGATTTCAAGAGGCCAGCTCACATCCCAGACCCTGACCAAGAGCTCCAACAAGTAGCTGGGGAGCAGACTTGTACACCTATTCCTTCTTCTTCTTCGTCTTCTTCTCCTGCTTCTTCTTCACCTGGCAACTCCAAGCTGAAGAAACTGACAGTTCCTCTTCTAGATAGCCAATCTCAGAATCTGCTTGATCATCTGGATGAGTGCCTGGAGTTTATAGAGAGTGGCAGGAAGGATGGTGGCATTGTTTTAGTTCACTGCTTTGCTGGTGTTTCTCGCAGGCAAGCAACCAAACCTTCTTCTTCTGCTTCTTCTTCTTCTTCTTCACCAATCCTCCCCCTGTTTTATTGCATCTCTTCATGGATTGTTTCATGCTTTGGATATTGAGGATGTTCCTGTGCAACAGCCCTTTCTTTCTTTCTTTTTTCTTTGTTTCTGCAAGTGCTTTCCTCAGGCTTAGAATTGTGCACTGATTATGGTTTTAGGATTAGGTTTCTGCACTAATTCTGGTTCGGATTTTTGTTGGTTTGGTGATTGATTGATCGATTGATGATTATGATGATGGAGTGGAGCTATGGTTACTGCATGTCTAATGAAGAAGTGCTCGACACAGTCCTTTTTTTGTTTCTGCAAGTGTTTTTTTCCCTCAGAAGACCATGGGTTTTAGGGTTTGGGTTCTGCACTAATTGTTGTTGGGTTTCTTATTGGCTTGATGGTGATGCAGTGGAGCTGTGGTTACTGCTTACCTAATGAAGAAGGAGTGCTTGACAATGGACAGTGCGTGGTGCTCTACTCTACTCTGTTTGCTTGCTTGCTTGCTTGCTTACTTGCATAATGTGAATACATGCCCCTACTTCTGTATTGTCAGACTTGTCTTTTTGTATTCAGTTGTTTCAAGGTGAAGTCAGTCTGAAAAACTCAACAGACAAATTTCAATACCTTACTGTGTGATAGCAGAGGTTTTCTCTTTTCTATATCTTCATTCCAAAATCCAGGTGCATGATGTAATAGGGTTTAGGGTTTAGTTTTCTGTAACACTCTTTTGCAAAATCCAGATGCACTGGAGTCACTGAAGAAAGCCAGCGAGATTGTGTGCCCAAATGATGGATTCAGGCAGCAGGTAACAGACAGCAAATTTCAAAGAGTTGAATTACTTCACAACAAAGTACATTGATCAGATCTACCCTAGCTTCACAAAAACTCCACACCTAAGTAGATCAGAAGTAGCTGCAAGTTATTTTATTTACAAAGAAGAGAAGACCATGTCATTGAATTCGTTTGCTCTTTCTTTTTTTGCTGGCTTTGGTCAGGGTCCAGTTTTCAGAAATTCTCAGGTGTGATCTCTTGTGGAACATATATGCAGTTGCTTATGTTTGAGGAGATGGGTTGCACAGTGAATCATGAAAGTGATATCTACAAAACATTCCAGCTTGCAAAAAAGGGTGTGACTGTTTCATCCTGTTCTCTCTCTCCACATTTCTGAAGTGATCTTGTTTGGGCATGCATCTATCTATCTGTGTTGTTGAGTCTCCCCTCTCTCTGTATCTTGTCATGAAGATTGTTTGATTCTCAGGGGTCTCAATGTTTTCTCATTTGCTGTTAGTAGCTTGCACAGCAAGAAGTTTTGCTTGACATGATGGTGCATTATGTTTCCACTAATTGTGCTTCAAGACTTTCACTGAAATTCCCTTCATCGTCTAGTGAACACAAACCTTGTTGGAGTCAGTTATGACAGTAAAGGTCCTGCTATCAATCTCTCTGTGGAACAGGAATGTTTGCAGTTCACTTGATGCTTCATGTAAACTATTTGCAGTGGTCCTTTTGTGCGAATAGGGGATGCTGATATGAGGAGACAGAAAATTGGAATCTCAGGCTATGCAGCTGACCCTGCTGGGCACACCACCACTGAGAAAAACAACTCTCTAGTTTCAGGTGATAAACAGTTACTGACCAGTCAACCTTCCACAGTGTATCGCTGCAAGAAATGCCGACAAGTGGTAGCATCTGAAGAGAATGTGATCACCCATATTCCTGGTGCTGGGTTGACCTCTTTCAAGTGGAGGAAAAGAGGGGTGAAGGGAGCAGGGACTGATGAACCAGTTCAACCTGAGTGCACCTCCATTTTTGTCCACCCCATGCAGTGGATGACACCAGGTACTACTCTTTCCTGTGCGAATGTTGCAGAGATTAGGATACAATCCTACTGAATTGTGTTCACTGTCCTTGTTTTTGAGTTCTGTAAAGTATGGTTCTGTAGATTCTCATTTATGTATTGTTCCGCAGTGTATAGATTATTACAAGTCACTGGGATGGTCTCCAGTTGACAAATTTTAGCTCTCTCTTAATGGGTGCTCAAATTTCCTGTAAAAGTAGATATGCATACTTTCAATGTTGCAGTGCAAGAAGGCATGGTGGAGAGCAAGCTTCAATGTGTTAAGTGTGAAGCAAGGTTGGGCAACTTCAACTGGGCAGGGATGCAGTGTAGCTGTGGTACATGGGTAAACCCAGCTTTCCAGCTGCACAAAAGCCGGGTAGATGCAGCACCCTTGTGAGCTTCCATGAATTCTTGTCTTTCCATCTTTGGAATGTTCATGGTTTCTAGTTTATGACATGAAAGTATAAGTACCAATGGTGTACTGAAAACAGTATGTAGAGGGTGCAGGAGGTCCCAATCATTACCCTCCTGATATTTGTGATGGTGTGGTCTGATACTCTGTGAATAAGGTTAGGGCAGGACTCATTGTCATGGTATCTTCAAATGGTTGTTGTGGAGATTTCTCTGAAAGTTTCATAGCTATATACATGATATTATAGTCATCCTGCACATGGAGTCTTTCGTGATCACTTCTCACAACCTCTGGTATGTTTGAGAAATCAGATGAGTAGGAGAGAGATCATTGCATCCTAAATTCAGCATGAGTTTGCCTGCCAAGTTGAACTAGGATGAATTTGATTGCCAAGTTCCCGAATGCAATAGAAACTTGGCAGATTTGAATCTGACTGCATTTTGAGAAACTTGGCAGATTTGAATCTGAATGCATTTTGAGAAACTTTGGTATTTTGGAAATTCAATCGGGAGTTGATTTTAATTAGCATAAAAGGTCCAAAAGTCATAATTATTTATAATGAAGAAAAACCTTAAATGTAAACCATAGTGCTTTAAGTATATCATAAAAATAATTACATTGAATAACTAAATCTATTGTGTGTTGCTTAATTAAATTGGGTTAATGAAATTAATTACACCATGCATTAAATAAATCCAAAATGGTGTAGGAGTTATAAAACCGTTGTTATAAAGTTGACTACCTGAATTTGGGGTTAGCATTTATCATCATTGGAATAGAACTTGAGTTTTTTTGTTTCATTTACCAATGTAGATTATATCCATGTTGTATGACAAGCTCAATTATCAATGGTCAATTATGATGTTATGATTTAAATTATGAATATATTATTTCGTGCTAGGTTTTCTTTGTGTAAGGTATGAAGTCTATAGATGGGAAAGTGGTGGGATGAAAGGAACCTTGAGTTTAAGGGATAGTTTGACCATGTGGAGGATCCCTTGCTAGGAATAGACATTAATGTGGAGATTCAAATGCTTTCAATTGTTGCTCATGGTTTGGCTAAGCTTGGGGAAACAATGATGTTGTCACAATTGAAAAACTAGAAGTTATAACCATACATGATGATGTGTATTTTGATTCATAATATTGTTGGGTTAACATGTGTGTAGTTTTGCAATGAATTGATGGGCAAAGTTGGTCTCATTTTTCAAGTTGCCCCAACTATATATGTCATGTAATTTTTCATATTTTAATTAAGACTAAATTATTCTGATTTATATGAATTAAATTAGGCCATAAACACACAATGGGTACAAGTAGCAAAATGTCAATCTTTAATAAATATGATGATTAAAATGGTTCTAATTGGCTAGGTGAACATGAATTTGTTGATAATGAATTGGTTACTACTTGTGTTGCAACTTACATATGAATATACATATACAATAAATTTAAAAGCAATTACGCATAATAGTGTTTTTTTTGTCAAATTTTTAATGTAGCAAAAGTGATGATGATCTACAAAAAGATTTTGATAAATTTGGCTACAATCTAAATATGATAATAGATTATTTTTTTAAATCCTTCTCTATTTCTGGGTACCTATTTGATCCATGTATTATAAATCTAGCAAATTTTCTTAAATTTTGGTTTAGAATTTAAGGTTACACACATGACCACATCATTCAAATAGGATTGTAGTGAAAGTGGAGTATGGAATGTGCCCATTGTTCCTTCTAGTCTGAAAATTGAGCAAACTAGTTTCTACCTTTTTATGTATTAGTTTCTACCAATGTTTTTTTATTCTCAATTTTGAAAAAAAATCAATTTTGATTTTATTTTTCTTGAAAATTGATAGAACCTCCATTATGAATTTGAAAATGGTTTTTGGGATTTATAAAACTTTCAATTCCAAAAACTCCAAAAAAAACCCTTGAAGCCCATTCGATGTTAAAATCATGATTTTGTTTTTAAACCAGGTTTGGTTCCATCTACATTACACCCTACTAAAACTAATAACTTGTGATAGAAATTCATACTCATGGAGTAGGGTATTAAGGTTTAAGGGTTTACCCTAAACCCTTATCTAGGAGAAAATAATATTAAAGGTATTTCATACTCATGGAGTAGGGTATTAATGTTTAAGGTTTACCTTAAGTTAGGATAAACTAATCAAGGAAGAGAAATCTTGACAACCATTTAATCCTGAAACATCATCAAAGAAGGACAAAAAATATTGAAAAGCAAACCAAATAGGTCCACCCTAAACTTTAGCCTAAGGGCCTCCCCATGCATAAAATGAGTGTCAAGTTTTGATGGCAAGTGCTTACAACAATGGTCAGCCTTCCACAAATTTCCTAAAAAAGGTGGGGAAGGCCTGTTTCTTACTTTGATAGTTCAAGGGTAATTTTGTTACATCAAGGGTTGTATCATGAATTGCATGGATGTATGATGGCATGACATTCTCATTATGTCTTGCAACATGATACTAATGCATGTCATGGCATAAGGTGAAGATGTTTGTGTAACCATATCATGCAATGATTTATTTCTTCAAATTTGTGTTGTAGCCAAAGTGGCAATGGTACATAATGATACATATAAAAATTTATCTAGGTTTGGTTACAAGTTAAATGTGAAAGTAATTGTTTTAAAACAATTTTTTATATTGTTGGCTACATGTTTGAACCATGTAGAAATTTGTAAAGTGGTCTTAAATTTTGGTTGAAATATGGCTATTGAATTTTTTTAAAAACACAGTAATTTACTACACTTGCTTTTAATATAACTTTTTGGTTATATGTAACCAACAAAAAAATGATTAACATAAGTGTTATTTGTTTTTGACAAATATTCATCATTTAATGGCAAAAAAAAAAGGGTTTTAGCCATGGAATGTTTATTTGCTAATGTAAATGCAACTAATTTTCTATAAAAATAAAGGAAAGTGATGCTAGTTAGGGCTCAAGGCAGGGTGGGCATGTCTACCTTTTAAAGTTTTTTTGTTTTTTGTTTTTGTTGATTTTCTTCATTTCACTTTGGTTGAACGCATAAGGAGGTGTGCTCTACAACACCACCCACCGCATTCATCATTTTTCCTCCTTTAGAGTGTCGAAAAAGTGTGTTAGAATGCCCTTTCTCCCCTTTCTCATGGTTTTATGTGTGTGTAACATTGTGTGTGCGAGACCTATGTCCTATCCCCATGGTCAATCAATAAGGTGAGTGGCATTACAAAGTGAAGGCATCTTGTAAAGAACAAATAACCATGAGTTTCAATCGACATTGAAACATTAGTCCTAGGTCTTGTCCCCATGGTCACTCGGTGAGGTGGAGGAGGTACTTGGTGAACTAAAAAGCCATCTATCACAAGGAGGACAAGCCAATTTGTAGGCTTAAGAGGGGGTTGTTAGCAAGCTCAAGAAGGGGCAATCTAGGAACTAAGGAGGAAGGGGCGTTTGTGAGCTCAAGAGGAACGTGTTGATGTAGCATTAAGGGGCAGTCAACAAAGAGGAGTGAGTAGAGCCCGTGGTTCCTTTGGTTCTTTTCAACCCCCCTTGCGACCAAGGAAATTTATTATTGTTATTGTTATTATTTTTGACCCCCACTTTGATTAAGGATCTTATGAATGAAGAAATCATATATTGCCCATGATGTTTGTGGAGGGTTGTTACCCATTGCATGTGGGTGTTACACAAAATATAATAGTTCATTGTATTGGGAAAACCTTTTTGTAATTGATAGAAGTATGATGTCTACATCTTTGATAGAATTGTTACATTTATTGTGTTGTGAAGCATATTCTAGATGTAGTGGTTTTCATTTATGTTTCCATTTTTGCCTTTGGGCAAACAACTGAAATGTGAATGCCATTTGGAGGAAGATAACAAGAATTGGCCATGTGTTTCATTTGTGCAACTTGCCTTGTTGATTCAAGAACAATTTTAGAAAAGTTATGTGGTTTAAAGTAGATAGAAGATTGTAATGTATTTGTCATTTGGAAGTAATATTTGAGAAGGTAGTGCTTGCTAAGAAATTTTGTGTGCTTGTTTTTCTTCCAATTTATTTGCATTTCATAATGGTATATACCATTAAGCACCATTTTGAAGCCAATATGCACATGCACAAAGAAGTTTCTAGGGCCTTAAGCACCACCAAAGGTCAAAGCAACTACCACTTAGGCTTGCCTACTAGATGGTAAGTTTAACATGTAATCTTTAAATTGATTCTAGTTTTTTTTAAAGTTAGTAGCTAATGTGATGATCAAACAATTTGCAAAGATAATTCTTGCTTTTGGTTTTGTTGGGCAAATGAACCATTTTTTGAAGGCTAAAATATTGATCATCCAGAGGAATTATATATTTCAATTGGATTATACCAATCACAAGTTGTGTTTATTTGTTGATAGTCCAATTGTCTCTACTATTTTTATTTCTTTGAGAGTTGCACTTGGTGATCATGTGCACATGTTATGCCTCATGTCATGGAATTATAAACTTGTTCATTATTTTACATAATGCATCAAAAAAAAAAAATCATAAGCAAATTGTTGTTCCATCAACTAAGAATGTTGAACATTTTTGGCCTTGTATGTTTTTAACTATGTCACATGTATGTTGACAACAACTCCATGTTTTTCTAGAGTTTTTTTGACCTCCAATCCTATCATAGCTTAACATGTCTCCTAAATGTTAACCAACACCATGACAAAGTCTTTTGTTGTTTCTAGTAATGTGAGAAAATATCAAGATGTAGTTTTGGTATAATGGTTTGTTTGTATTGGGAGTTGATTATTAGATATTTCTAGATGTATACTAGGTGTCAAGTTTTCATATGCAAGGTTTATTTCTGAAGTGTGAAATAATAATAATAAAATCCAATGTATTACTCACATATATATATATGTCAATAATAGATTGATGGTTTTTTACTAAATTAACAATTTTTTTCTCACCCATCAACTTGGAAATGTGATAGTTTGTTGTCCATGTATTTTGAAATTTTAATGTATCAATATTTATTAATGCATCATCAATTATTGTATAGGAAACATAAAACTAGAAACAAATAAAAACATGGTAACCATTTATGCATCATGGAATATGATGCATTGATACATTGTCATTTCAATACACAACAAAGTGAACCAAAAATTGTCACTATTATTTATAATATTTATTACTAGGTGAAAAATAATTTACACTCACATGCACATATTTTCATGCCAAGCATGATGTCCCATGATTTCAAAAAGGTACTAATGTCAACACTTAGTAGGCACATGTCATCAAAACTTGGTGATCATTTTATGTTAAGGTATGATGATACATATTTTGATTCATAATATTGTTGGGTGTATTGTATGTGTGGAGTTTTGTAATGAATCAATGGGCAAAGTTAGTTTCATTTTCCAAACTACTCCAAGTATATATCATGTAATTTTTCATATGTAAACTAAGATTAAATTATTTTGATTTGAAGGAAATAAATTAGACCATAAACACACAATCATTATTAATTGATTTATATCTTTATAATTGAAACTTTATAAATGCTTTCATCAATTGATTAACTTTATTATCAATTGATGGGTATTAGTAGCTAATAATCACTTTTTAATAAATATGATGACTAAGCTAGTTTTAATTGGTTGAATGAACATGAATGTGTTATAATGAATTGGGTACTACTTGTGATACAACTTACTAGTGGTACTCGTGACCTTCGGACACTCGTGGTTACGCCACTCAAGCCAACGTTTTGTTTGGTTGTCATAATTGGAAATTTTCTCAAAATAACACTCATGGGTCCCACCCTAAGGCACTTATATCCCCACATATAAAAACAATATTGTGACTTAGCGCAATGGTCTCGACCAACGTTGTGCGGGTATCGGAACCAGCTGTGTGTACCCTCAGGTTATCAGTCCGGGTATTTACTCCCTTACCCGATGAGGGTGAGAAAACCCAATACCCCGGTTCTGACATTTTGAACCTTGGTTCTCGAAAGTTTTGGAAATTTCCAAAAATAGGCTCCTCTATATAATTGTCGGTTCTTTCGGTAGTGGGGGGGGGGGGGAGGGGAAGGTTTTTATATCCGCCCTTGGTGCGGTGGGAGAGGGATGCGATACGATTGTCATTCCTTCCCTTTGGACGGCTGCGATGCTTTGTGAAGATCAAGTCCTGGTTTATACACTTGACCGATGCGGAAACCGTGATGGTCCAACCCTCGTCACAGACTGACACCGGTCGTTCGCTTCTTCACCAACCTCTCCCTCCCCCACCGCCCAAAACCCTTGTCACACAGACTCGCAGACTGACTTACTGAATTAATATATGAGATGTGTAACTATTATCAACATTATTTCATAATAATTGACCCTACTAATAACTAATACCTTTAATTTATAATGCACATGATAAATTGTTAATAAAGAAATTCTAATATTACAAATTTACACGTACCTTATATTTATTATCATGTGGTTTTCAAAATATATATCACCCTATTTTTGAACTAATTAACTTATTATTTTTATTTCACATAAAAAAACTCGAAACTAGAGGTTCTTGACAGATTCAAAGAGTTGTCCAATATTGGGTTTTTTCTACCAATTTTATTTGATTCTTAATTTTGAAAAATAGTTCAATTTTATTTAATTTGTTTTGAAAATTGAAAAAAATATTCTTAGTTTGAAAATAGTTTTTGGGATTTATAAATCAAAAATAAAAATGCCTTGAAGCCCAATCTACCTTAAAATCACTATTTGGTTTAAGACTAGGTTGGTTCCATTTACATTACACCCAATTAAAACTAATAACTTGGCACAATAAGTACTAATACTCATGAAGTGGGGGTATTAAGGTTTAAGGTTTACTCTAAACCCTAATCTACACCCAACTAAAACTAATAACTTGGCACAATAGGTACTCATGGAGTGGGGTATTAGGGTTTAGCATTTACCTAAACCTTAATTGAGGAGAAAATACTCAAGGGAAAGAAATCTTAACAACCATTTAACCCCTAAACCCTTAACCGCAGTTATTTATTGGAACCCTGGGGCGGTCCGTGGAACTACGGTGGTTAGGGCAAAAGGCTTGTGACAATAGAGCTGCGAAGCTCCTCCTCTCCGTCTCTCTACTCTGCTTCGCTTTCCTTTGCCCCCAAATCTTTCTTCCCGATCTTCTTCTTCTCTCGGATCTCCTTCCTTTCTTCTTCATCCTCCTTTCTCTTCTGCTCTTGCTGTATGTGATTTTATTTTTTTCCAAGGTTTTTTTTCTAAATTTTTTAAAGAAACAGAATCGACCGAAAGACATGGCAGGGGTTGAGGAAAAGGATGTCAGTGGCGTGGAAGAAGAGAAAGCGACTCCATCCACAGCTCCAGATGCAGCGGCAGCAACAGCAGGAGGAGGAGAAGAAGAGGCCGGGAAACATGGTGATGAGGAGGATACTGGAGCACAGATTGCTCCGATCGTGAAGCTGCAGGAAGTGAGTATCAGTACTGGAGAGGAGAATGAAGATGTTCTTCTTGACATGTGAGAGCCCTAATCTTTTGTCAGAGACCTGAAACCTGAAGTGCTGCAAAATTTCTTGTGTGTGAGCTGATGGATTGCAAGCTCTGTTCTGTATATCTCATGCTTTTAGGGTTTGGTTGTGGCGTTTTGTTTGTTGCAGCAAGGCAAAGCTGTATCGGTTTGATAAGGACGGTACCCAGTGGAAAGAACGTGGAATCGGCCAGGTGAAACTGCTACAACATCAGCAGACAAAGAAAGTTCGCTTGCTCATGAGACAAAGCAGGACCCTGAAGATTTGTGCCAATCACGTGGGTGAGAGTTCTTTCCAGTTCTCACAAGTGAATGAACCTCAGGATTGATGCTATTATTTTGGCACAATATCAAAGCTGTCAAGCAATTTCCCTCCAGAATTGTTTGGTGTTATAAGTGCAGTTGGCTTTAGCTGAACTGGTTGAGGTCAGATGTAGGATTTGGTTATGTCTGGCTGCCTTGTGACTCAACAACATAATAAGCATATGTATGTGGGTGCTTAATCACACCACCTGTTTGGTGCATGTGCTTGAATTTGGATATCAAAAATGATCTTGATTGATAAGTGAGAGTCAGATCAGCAAATCCAAGCTGAAAATCATGAACTAGGGTTTCGCTTTGTTTTGCTGATTGTTCATTGCTTGCACAGGTGAGCTTGACTTAGCTTTTGAGCACTATCCTTTGCCATTCACAAACTGGTTTTCAGACTTAATTTTCCTGGATGACCCACTTATGTTTGGTCTACAAAGACAGTCATCTGTTAGCAGTTGGTGGATTACTCAATACTATCATTGATCTGGTGCTGCAGTGCTAGCATCCACCACCTTGCAAGAGCATGCTGGGAGTGACAAAGCATGGGTGTGGCATGCCCCTGACTACTCAGATGGGACACTGAAGGAGGAGCTTTTCTGCATCCGGTTTGGCAGCATTGAAAGTAAGTGTAGTTTACTTTCCCATTTGGTTTTTTTCCTTTTTCCATCCCCTGTGTATTTTTTATTTGCGTTTTGGACTGTACAGAATGAAAAATCATTGCTTTTCTGCAGAATGTGCTAGAAGCACCCAGGATATTTTCATTTTGTTGATAGCTTGTGGGATTCCTCTTTCACTTAGTTTTGCTGGAGTAGACAAGTTTTGAAGTTTCTAAGTGAACAGCTGCAATATTTTCTTTGGGGATCTCTCTTTTATTCCAATGTACTTTTGTAGGAACATGTAGATCCTGTTGGCTTTGAGAAGACAAGAGTGCTTGCTGTTCTTCTTTATAGGGTTGTCAGTGGGGTTTTGTTTGGATGTGCCTCTTTCTGACATTGACTGTGGTTTTCTTTTGTTTTAGGTGCACAAAAATTCAAGGATGCATTTGAATCAGCCCAAGAAGAGGTATCTTTGAAGTCAGAGAAAGATGGAGAGGCTGCAGATGCAACAGCTGGACTTCTTGACAAGTTGAAGGTGGAGGGGGAATCAAAGGATGAGGCTGCTGCTGTTGTGGGTGATGAGGCAAGTGATAGTAAAGACGATTAATGGGTAGAGCAGTGCATTTTTTGGTGATGTAAAGGTAGTTATAATTTGAGCAAAAATGCCCATTTTGGGTTTGTGGGTTTTCAATACAATTGAAGGAGTGCCCTTCTTTAAAATCTTGGTGATAGGGGCGCTTCCTGCTGTGTTGGTCCACCATCCAAACTGAATACTCTTAGAGATGTCAGATTTATTCTCCAATGTTATCCCCAGGGTTACATGTGACGTCCTTTCTTTTGTGTGTTGGGAAATCGAAGGTCCTTTATTCCAGGTAACCTGGGAAAAGGGGCCGGTGGAGTTGAGAAGTTGTTTGGCTTTCGACTTTCCTTCATGTGTTCTTCACAACCTTTCCAATGATGTTTAAATTCATCCTCTGAAGCTTTCCATACTTCCCCCAAGTTTTATCTTTGCATTTTACTAAGTTCCTATGTCTCCTATGTTTCCCAAAAGTTTGTGATTATGGCCTCAAAGTTGTAAATGAGTTTCCACATAATCCTGCTAATCAGGGGTTATGAAATCATGTATCTATATGGTCAGAATCCTTTACTGAATACGAAAATCAGACATAGACCATGTGGCAAATCTTTCTTTTAAAGGAGTGAATAATAATGTTCATAGTGATGATTTGGCATTAGGATAGATATGTGATGATGATGATGATGATTATCTAAGGGCTCTTTAGATTCAAATATTCGTGTGGTGGGTGGGTGGGTGTGTTGTGCCTCACCAATTTGACCGGGTTTTAGGAAAGATCAAAACTTGGATGCAATTTCTTCCCACTTCATTGGAACTTCTTAAACAGCAGATGGTTCAGTGAAGTGAAAGGTCTAAGAGCTTGCATCATTATTAATACTAGTGTGGCTTGTGCCTGAGGGCCCAAGGGTTACCATGTCCTCAACTGATTTTTCCTTCCAAAACCTGGTTTTTTGGAATTGATTTGAATTTTCAGCTTAGAAACCAATATCTGCCACATTCTGAATCCAAATCTTACCAAATGAATTCCATTAAATCCTGCTCATCAAGATCTTTCCAAAAACACTGAAGGCATATTCCAATTCCTCCGAAATTTTCAGCTACAATTTAATTTAATTTTCAGTGAAGAAATCATTCAATATTCAGGAACTTTTGCACCCCAAGTCCAAGTGCCATGAAACCAAGCCCATACACCCCTCTTCATTCCAAAGACACCATGAACACAATTTGAAGCATCCTGGGTGGTGGATCTCATAGTGACAAAACAAAACAAAACATAGATAGATGTACAGGCTGGGATGCATGTCTGTTGACCCACTCCAATTTTTGCCAGGGAGGTTGGGAGGGAGTAAGTTTGTAAGAGGGAAAGGTAGGTTTATAGGTAATTGTGAAGAGCAGAAAGGTAGGTTTGAAAAATGTTCTGAGGAAGGAAGATTCTGTCACAAATTCCTCGTGTTTTTTGAAAAAAGTTTGGGGAAAGAAAAAACAAAGAAGATTCTACAAATTTGTCATAATTTGTGAAAGTGTGCTTCAGATACTTTTTACTTTCATTTTTGAATATAATCAAATCTGGCTAACTATTCTTCTCAATGATGATCACCACTTGAGCAACATCACAAAATTGGGCAAAAAAAAAAGAAAAAGAAACATTGGTCCTCACTCCTGGGCTGGTGTTGAGTCCATTAACACCATACTAGTTATTTTAAGACTTAAACTCACTTATGGTGAAGATTTTATGTTAAACTAACATTCGTTTAAGATTAAGCTATTGCCCATTTAACACCGGATGCCACCTTGGATGCCATCTAGATTTTCATTTAAACATTGATTTTAACATCAAGTGTGAATGCACCATTAAGTAGGCTATAGTAGCAATAGAAACATAAATAGAGGAGAGAGACTTACCTTCTTAGCCTATGAAAAGCACAATTGGGCTTTGCATGTTCAAAAACTTTGACATGTGTAAAGGCAACATCGATCATAAATTGTTATGCATTGCAACTTGATGTCCTGGGTGATGATCATCATGTGTGCAAAGCTGTGCATGAGCAAAGCATTTCAAGTACGAGAACTAAAAGGGGTTGGTGTCACACAAGTTGGTCAGGTCTGTCTATTGAACACTTTTACATGACCATTGTGTCTTTTTCTGCTTATTGGAGATGATTACGCACTAGGCAACTGTATTGTAAATAAGAGCCTCTCTCTCTCTCTCTAGCATGGAGCTAGAGCCCATCCCCCACGATGATGATCATCGCACTAGGTCGGTTCTATTCTATTGTGTAGAAAACATACCTATATAGACCAAAGTTGATCCGTGTCAATATAACAATATCCAAGGAAAAGTTGTGTCTTTTCAACAACCTTAATTGGTGCATTCCTTAGTACTTTATGGTATATAGATGGAACATTGCACTTTGAACCCCAATTTTAAACCTTTGGCCGGAGATTGGTTATACATAGACTTTCTAGTCTAAGTGGTTGGCACAAGTGGCCACCTTGCAATTTGTTGTGGGTTCAACTTCCTACCAAGCCATGTTATCTAGATCAAACAACTAAGCCATAGCAAGGGTCATTGAGTGAGTAAATGTATCACACCCTCCCCCCCCCCCAAAAAAAAAAAAAAAATTTGCAAACCTAGTGTGTAAATATGGGGGGAAGATAATCCATAATACCAAGGGTTGGTTAGTAAGGAAATTGATCACCAAAAACAAAACAAAATTTGGTGACCTATTGTTAAGAAGGGGTGGGGAAGAGTGCGCAACAAGTGCGACGTTGCACTTGTTCCAAATTCTAGAACATGTCCACCTTCTAAAGGAAATGGTAGGCTTTTTAAAAGTGAGGATTGAGAGTGAGAAGGCATTCCCCCATCAAGTTCAATTGATATAAAGTTTTGCATCATTCTTCTTTGGGGGCGGTTGGGTTTGGCTAAACGATTGATAATAAGCTCTTCTTTTGTGAACAAAAAAAACAAGAAGATCATGGTGTTCAGAACTACCTCATGTGGTTGTGCCATCATAATCATCATGTGTTATAATGGCTATGCACTCACTACCATAGTTCATCATGCATGATTCCAAGTCAATAATTTTAATAGCATTCCAATGTCAAGTTGCAACTTCTTTCCTTTCTTTCTCTAAAGAGTCTTTTAAATCACATTACTAACACCAACAAGAAAAAAACAACAAAAAGAAATGTATACACTATAGAATATCTAAAAACTACAGAAAAAAAAAACCCCATTATTATTATTATTATTGAAATAAATAATCTATTATTATTTTTAAAAATAAAATCATAAGAACACAAGACACTTTCCAATGAAGGTCGCCCGCAAATTGTGTAACTCCCATTAGCTAGGTAAGTTAGCCACCTTGGTTTTAGTTTAAAAACTTTTACCAAAGAGTTTTTTTTCATGTGTAATCTTCCAATCCAATAGTTGGATTTTTAATCTCATTCATGGACTAGTTCTCTAACTAAGACATCAAATAGAGATTTGGCAAGCACTAAATAGGTGTAACAAATTAAATGTAGCATTGAACTTGTTGTAGTTGTAGGACATTGCTTAGCAATAAAATTAGTTTTGAAACTAATTTTAAAAAAAAATTGTGCTAAATATTTTAAATATGTTCTTTGCATCCTTTTTTTCAAATTTTCTTTTGTGGTGGTTTAACTATCTTCCTTGCACTCTTTTCTCAAGGAAAAAAAAAAGAAAGAAAAATCTCCGCCTTCAGCTTAAAGCTTCAATTCTATTGTCAAATTGTCATTTTCTTCCACAAACATATGAAAAACAAGAATGTATTCTCAAGCAATTTTGTCAAGCAAGTTGCATCGGAGAAGATGTGGGCTTGCAACTTCCCTTGGTGAGGAGACTTAACCAAGTGTTTTTTGAGGGCACCTTCTTCAACCAAGTTGTGCAAGGACGAAAGGAACTTGGGGTACACACTTGACATGAGAAAAGTTCCCAAAAGTTCGTTTGGGCCCACTTCTTGGGTGGAGTTGCCCAAATGAAAAAAAAGGAAAAAGACAAAAAGAAAAGGGTTGAGACAAGTTCTATATGAAAAGGGTGAATTGTGGCTCACTGTTTTTTCCTTTGGGAACTCGCGAATGAATTTAAAAGTTTCCCTAAGGGGACATGGTCTTTTTTTTTTTGGCATTGAGCAATAGAGGAGGAACATGGGGGGCCCATTCCACTCCCCAATGTGGTGAGCTTGGTAGAAGGCAAGCCGACTACTTTGGTAGGTATGTAGGTAGGTAGGTAACATGTTCTTTTGAGGCTTGATTTTTTTCTGGCGGAATTTCGCCATTTTTTTGGACATATAGCCTAAATTGGGAAAATTTTGGTTTTTCTAGTAAAATTTCCACTACTTTTGCTTTTTCTGGATCACCTTGGCTTGGATGGGAAAGAGAGCCCAAAAAAAAGACAAAGAAACAAAAAGACCAAAAAAAAAAAAAAAAACTCAAGTGGGCACGTGAAAAACACTAATAAGACACTTAACTACTGGCCCACTTAACTAATACACACACGCTTCTCGCCTGGTACCACTACGTACTGCGTGGTTGCCCAGGTCTGGTTTGTTTGTTCATCGGTAACCGGGCCTGGTCTAGTCTGGTCTGTACCTGGCCTGTACCCTTCCCTCCTTGTCCCTCTTCTCTCTGTCTCTCTGTCTTCCTCTCTTTTGCTGCTCGCTCTCTCTTCTTCATCTTCTCTAGAACGCAGTCTCCTCTCTACTCCCTCTTTCTTTCCTTCCTTTCCGTCTTCGCTTCCTCTCAATTGTCCGTTTCTCTTCATTCTACATACTTGCGTTTTCGGTCTTGGAGTTTCGGGACCAGTGTAATCAATCGCTAGGGAACCTACGTTGTCGGCTTCGTTGGAAAACGCTGGTCTCGGATCATCACAAGTCAGGGTAGACTGACTGTCTCTCTCTTCTTTCTCTGTTTTGGTTTTTTAGTGGTTTTTGTTTCTTTTTCTGCGGGGATTTCTTCTTTGTGTTTGGGTTTGTTTGTTTACTTTTTATTTTTAGGGCTCCAAACTTTCGTCATTGTTGTGTAGTTTGTATTTCGTTTTGTTTTGCGGTTGTTTTTGAGAGCTTGTTTCGAGAGAGCTTGTCTTGTTTTGTTTTGTTTTGCGTTTTGCGTTTTGTTTCTTTGTTATCCAGTAAGGAACAGATGGGATCGGTTATGCGATTCTCTCTAATATGATCACAGACTAGCTGATTTTCGGGTTAATGTCTTCAACTTTTTATGTAGAACAGTGGGGGTTTTTTCTGTTTTCTATCGATACGCCATGATGTGCGATCTTGCTTTGATTCGGAGTTTTGCAAATCGTTTGTGATTCTTCGTGGTTGTATGGAATGCTTCTCGCAATTTTTTATAATTTTGTTCTCCTTCGCGGTTATGTTCATATTAAGTACATCTGTAGTAGCAGCAAGTTTTGCAGAAGTCGGTGGAGCTGTAAAAAGGAGGAGCGTTAATCCGTTAGACACATTCTTCTTCTTGTGCTCGATTTTTTTTTCCCTCTGTTTTCTTGAAGAGCTTCAAGCTACTTGATGCCAGCGCGTGCACTACCGAAGTGGGGCTGCAAGTCCCTGCCGAGCGCACATGGTGGCATGTTATTGCCGGGACTGTACTTTGTGTTCGGAGATATGATCTCTTGGTACCTAACTCCCAACAAAGGAGACAAACTACTGCCTACTGTAAAGGGTTTCACGGCCAGCTCTCTTTTTCTCTTGGTGAAGCCAGCCCCTTCTTTGGTCGGTTCAACTTTGCTTGCCCCAGTGCTGCTGTGAGTAGACTTCAAGGAGGCTGGAACAAAGAACAAGAGAGAGACTGATGGTTTGGTTTACCTGCACATCTGCGATACTTTTGATAACCCTAACGATCATGCTACTTGTACTTCCTGTTGCTTTACCACCGCTACCTCCCCCGCCGCCAGTGCTGATGTTCATCCCTGTAGTCATCTTGGTTTTGCTGCTGGTCCTTGCTGTCTTGCCAGCCGGATTCAATGGCGTTGTGGTTGGGTATCTATGAAGAAGAATCCTGGTTTGTTCACTCTCCTTCACCTTCGTTTTGCAAAGATATTTGGTGAATTCAGTGTGAAAGCTCTGGCAGAATTGCACCGAAGTCAGTTTTTTGCTGCTTTCTACATCTTCTGGACTGGATTTGCCTCCCACACACACACACATTACACCAAATGAGTTGTGGGTTGTAGTGAACTCAAGGAGAAAGTACTTAATACTTACCTATCATCTAATCAGAGATTGTGGAACATGGAAACACTTGATATCTTGAGACAACCTTACAATTAGGCATCAGCAATGTGCATTGGATGATAGGTCCTTGAATGATAGCAACTTCTGCAGATGGGGGGTGGAAGTGGCTAGACTTTGAGTGAAGTCATAGGGCTGACTACTCATGGTGTCTGCATTGTTTCTTCTCTGGACTCTTGCTATGCAGCATAACTATGGTGGCATGTTCGTGGGAATGCCATGGCTGCCATATGGTTTTCATTTTCTTTCATCAAGGCAAGTTTAGAAGGATATCATGTGCTTACTTCACAATTTCTATTGTTCTGCAGGCTTGTCTCTCAATGAGCACTTTGAGAGGAAGATTTATGCATCACAGTTTTCCTGTGGACCAATGTGGTATTCCCCTTTCCTGCAATTTTTTCCATCTGTTGATGCTACTAGTTGTATGCATTGGGAGGGGTTCGCAAGGTAGGGATGGATTAGATGGTTGATTCTATTCACAATCCGCAGAGAAAGAACCCAGAAAGATTGCCAAGTGATGATCTCAAACATGTGGAGCAAAGTAGCTTATATGCCTTGTGGTTTATCTTTGAGTACTTCAATAGCAGATAATTGACCAGGCACATAGATCAGAGAATCACATTGTTAGCTGTGAAGTTTGAACTATGAATTTGGCAACTTTTGAAATGAAGGTGTCCTATCTTGCAGGTGGGGACAAGTGGTGGGATCAAGCTCAAAATGCTCCTTCTATTGTCCTTGCTTCAATATGCAGTTGAGGTCCATGCTAAAATGTTCAATTCAGTAGAAATTTGAACAAAGTAACCAGTTTAGTTCAGTTCATCGATAAATAGACCAAGAAACCTTAGCTTACACTCTCTCAATTCAGTTTACAAGGGGCCATTGCAAGTCACGAGCCCCTATTCTCATTGAGGATAAACCATCAGAATCAATTTGCACAGGTGACATAACTGCATTCTTCCACCCATGGTTCATAAATACCATTGGGTGTAGGTCTGTACTCTTTACTCTAATCAGAACCCAACTTGGGCTTCTTGAATTTCAAATTGTCTCCATGAAAATGTACTTGTCATGCTCTCTCTGCAAATGTTGTGAGTCTCAATCTGCAGCTTTTGCTGATGTTCCACTTCTCAGCATCCATCTCAATTCTGTTGTTGCTGCTTGGCATTTCAATCCAAGTCATTGGACAGTTGGTAGCATGCAGAGAACAGTAGAATTCCCTGCTGCTTGTAGGTCCCCATTCTCAAGCTTTCAGCTCTCCAACAAAGAATGTGAAGCTGGAAAGATTTGCTAGGCAATGTATGGACAGGAAAATTTCTTCTTCTTCTTCATGGAAGCAAAGCAACTGCCCTGAAATTCATAAGTAATGAATCAGTGAGTTGGAAACTGAGTCTGGAGTCTGGACCATTTTCCAGCAACTTTCCAAGATGTTTTTGTCATTGTAAGTGTTGTTTCCAATGTGGCAGAGACTCAGGAATGAGGCAGCAGTGTCTGGAGCTTTTTTTCTCCTGCAGCTTTCAAGACCTTGTGTACTTACTTTTATTCACACCTTTCTCTCATCTCTTTAATCTGCATTGCCAAGCACAGCTGTGGCTGGTGCTGGGGGGAGCTGGAGCAAACTTGGAATTTTCTTCTAAGCATCTTGTTTTAGAATGTTTCTTGAGCACTTGTCCAATTTTGCAAAAGACTAAACACTGTGCTTTTTGGCAGGATGAGGAGCTTCTTGAGAGGTCAACACACTACAACTCAAGAAGAAGTCAATATGGCACAGCCTACTTCATCATCACCTGCTTCAACAGTGTCAGGGTCTCAACTCTCAAACAAGCTTATCCCTACTCCCCTTCACTCTGCCAGCTGCTTCTTGGATATGAGTCTGTCATCCCCTTGGTGGACAAATTTTTAAGACATCTTCTTGCAGTTGGGGAGTGCTGCTGCCACTCTTGACTTACCACAAGAGCTCTTTTCCTTGGTTTCTTCAGGAAAGCTAGGCAACATCCTGGTCTCTTATGTCAGTATTGTCATGTCCACAGTCTATTTCTCACAAGACTTTCATTCTGCTTCTAATCTCCCCTCATCAAAACTAGATTCCCAGCACTTTTTCTCAGAGGATTTCTTGAAAGAATTGTTTTGCTAGTATTTTATTTAAATCCAGCTTTCAGAAGAGAATTCCTTGCTTCTTCTTCTGGCAGGCATCTCCAATCTTTCCATCTGAGAGTGTTTGCGATTCTTTGAAGGCTTTTTCAAATTCCACTTTTCTATTTCTCACAATCTTCCACTCACAATGAGATTTTTCAGGATCCTCCAGTTGGCCTTTGCTTTTGCAATCCTTAGTGACATTAGTGTTGTTGGATTCTGTTGGTCTTAGTGCCACATCTCAGTGGCCTGATTGCAATGCATGGAAGTCGTGCAGTGGTGTCTCCTCTCCTCTCCTTTTCTTTTTCTTTTTTCTACAATCTTGGTTTCTTTTTTTCTGCATTTCATGATTTTTCACACTGAATGATGGAAGGGCTTCTCATAAGTCACTTCAGGTTTGGAAAGAACACAGTTTCAGATTTAAAGTCTCTGTGTGGGACAGCTGATTTGTTATAAGAGGAATCAATACTAGAAGGTTGCTGTAAGTTTATTGTAGCTAGCTTGACTGATGACCAGGAACTCACATGCCAAAAATATGTGCTGAAAAATATCCTTGAAATGAAAGTGCCGCTTGTCCTCAGTGAAACTTTACTTCCAAAAGTGTGCAGTATGCATGCTTGCAAACATTTGTGGGATTTTATGGGGTCTAAATTTGGTGTGTTGTTTTCTGTATGGAGACTGTTGTAGGACACTGGTGAAAACAAGAGCATCTTGGAAGCTCTCAACAATGAAGTCAATTCTTTTCCATAGCAGGGTGCCCCTATTGACCAAGAAAATGAACATGGTGACAGCACTTGCTCATATCATTCCTTTACATAAGCTATAACTTGTAAAGCAAAACCGTATGTCCAATTTGTTCAATTTTTGTATATGTTTTATTTGAGACACACTGGAGATTCCACACTCAACAGATTGTTGTGTAGCACATGAAGGTGATGCTCCAAGAATTGAAAGTGTTCACCAGCACTGAGACAGTCACCATGCAGAAAGAACTCGTCAATTATGTCAAGGTCAGGAAATCGAAGGTACAATCATTATGCACTGCATATAAAGGGACCGTTCTTTGATCCTCTCCTTTTCATTTTGTCCAATTCCACCTAGAGAACACACATAGAACTTGAAGTTCAAGTTCATTATGATTTCAATTGCATAAATGAATACACCCTCAGGTTTTTATCAAGTGGCATTGATTGGTGAGAAAAGTCTTGATTTGATGATAACAGAATTTTACAAATTAAAAGTATATTTCATGATTCCCTTATGATTTGTCATCAAAAGCTTCTCAACATGTCAAGTTCTCAAAATTAAAATACAAGTTGGACATTTTAGCAGTTATTTCTTTTGATCTCCATACTCTCTCTCTCTCTCTCTCAAAATAAAATAAAATGAATGTTCTATTTTCATTGTGTCTTGGGGTTTGCCTTTTGCCTATTTTGTTTTGTATTTGCCCCAATCTTGATCACGAACCCCAAGGCTAAGGTTGCAATATAAATGATAGGAAAAACTAACGTTCTATGAAATCACAAATGAACTTTTGAAAAGAAAATCAACTTGAATTAGATTGAATCTTGGCTTGCTTTTAATTCTAAACATTTAAATATTAGGAATTTGAAGAAAACCCCATAATGATAATGAAGGCATCTATCTACCTTCTAAAATTTGGGGCAAACTTTGTGATCTTAACCTTGGGGTCGTGGCCAAAGCTAAGGCATGATATGGGAAATTGGTGCAAACCAATGCCACAACATGACATGGTTCAAACACATTCCTATTACATATAAAGTAAGTTTTTGTTGCTAGTATTTTGGGTTGAATTTAGTTATATTTTCAGTCATAATGTATAGTGAACAAACTTAATTGAGTCCATATTGCTTGAGATGATTGAAACATGAATGACACCAAAATGAGTGAGATGATTTGAAGTGTTACCTAATGTGATGCATGCAACTTTTTATTTAATTGAAATAATTATAGTGTATCAATAACTAATTGTTATTAGTTGCAACCAATGATTTGACCACATGACCTTACCTACTTACCTTCTTTAGAATAATAAAATACTCAAAATAACTTATTTACCTACCAACCAACTTGGGTACTCTACTTACCTACCTAACCACCCTATTTAGTATAATACCCATTTACCAACCTAGTCACCCTACCTACTTACCATTTACGTATGTTTTATTACTATTATTATTATTATTTTCCAGATCAACATTATTATTGTTTTGTTATGTACATCATTATCATGAAATGTCCAAAATGAAGTTTGAACTAATGTTGGCAAGTTTTCTAGTTTGAAATTTTAAACACTAGGAGCTCAAAATTCAAGTTTAGGGTATTGTGCGATAAACTTGAACCAACACCCTCTAGGTGGATCTAACATGATCTGAATTGTGAAATTAGTCTTTTATTAGAATTGGAACCAAAACAAAAACTTTGAAAAAAAATCTTGAACACATATTCAATTTTTTGAAGTAAACAAGTTTAATTTTTTTTAAAAGTTAGCGAGTAGGATAAACTTTATAAATATTTGATCAGTTTTAATTAAATGTAAAACTCGGTGCTTCTTTTTTCTTCTATTTTTCAATGTTCCTAGAGTGGCAATCATTGATAACAATATTTACCCACCGTTGGCTATAAAGTAGATCTCATAATAGATTTTAAAAATTCCTTTTATAATGTGGATACCTATTCAAACCTAAGGTAGAAAACTAGAGGTTTAAAAAAAAATTGAAATATTGCAAATTTAAGTCCAGTTTTTCACACAAAATTTTGCCAGATTAGAAAATGGTAGTAGAACTACATATGCATATCATTTGCAATTTTAATTTTTTTTTGTAAAACTCCATACCTAGATACAATCTTTAATCTTAAAAAACGTGTAGCATATGTGCATGAAATTGGACAAAAATTTCAAACTAAGAGATGAACCCTTGCTTTCACAACAAAATATCAATTAATATAAGGATTCGTATTTCAAAAGGTGATGGATTTGGTTAGTTGTCGATATTTTTTTTAATTCAAAATTTCAATGTGAGAAACCATCTTTTGTGTAATGAGACCCATTGAACATTTTTGCAACAAGTTGGGTTTTTCCAAACCATTTGATGGATTTCAACAAGTTTCAGAATAAAAATTCAAAAGCATTAATATTGTTTTTTTTTAACAGTAGTTCAAAACATTCACCAAATGATTGTTTATTATTTGAACTTTATATATTGATGAAAAAATCTACAAAATTCATATGAATATGTTAAACACCCTTTCTTGTGTTGTTTGAAAACATTGGTCCTTATGCTTTGAAGCTTTTACAATGGCTTATTTATTAAACAATTCACACATTGATAAAGTTAATTTTTGAAATCTAATTTTTGTTGATAATCACTCTTTCAATCTATGAACTTAAATTGCGCAATCAAACATGATGGCTAGATGTCACCTTCAACATGACAATATTAAAATGCCAATAGGTGCAATATTACAATAAATTCACCACATCTTTTGTCATATATTTTTATTTGATCCTCTAATGTGTATTCATTGTGGGTAAATTTGTATGCATCAAGGATTTTTTCATATTTAAATTACATGTTAATAAAGCATATATTTTTTGACATTCCATTTTGGAACCATTGTTTTTCCAATATCTCTACTCATAACAAAGGAGAACTTGTTCCACAATAGTTGCAAAACAGTATTTGATATTCAAAGATCTCAAAATTATAGTTATTGTAACAAATATTTTTAATGAAATATGACAAATATTAAAATTTTATTTGGTTAATTTAATGACATATAAGTTTGTACCATTTGAACCTTTTGGTAGATCATATTATCCAATTTTTTTATATTGACAAGTTTGAAGTAAATATTGTGTTAAATAGGATTGGAAAAGGCATTTCTAATCAAACTTTCCACACATACACACACATAATGTTTCATATTAAAACTATAAATTTTAGTACATAT
This sequence comes from Sphagnum tenellum, assembly GCA_963921925.1. NCBI lineage: Eukaryota > Viridiplantae > Streptophyta > Sphagnopsida > Sphagnales > Sphagnaceae > Sphagnum > Sphagnum tenellum. The sequence continues at coordinate 4,317,674 of OY998155.1, forward strand.
GATTTAAACATTCTATAAATTACTCAACATCAGTTGATTTTTGAACAATGCTAATTGTAATAAGCAACAATTGGAACCTCTTTGTCTTTCCAATGGTAATTTGAAATTTTTGGGATTTATTTTCTTGATGTCAAATAGCAGGAAAGTGTTTTGAAAAAAATGATAAACCTTGATTATGATCCAGGAATTTGTAAATTATGCCAAGGATTTCCAAGATTGATTGCATAATTTTGGTATTATTATTTTTTTGGGATGGAACAAGATCCCAAGCCATAATAATTATTGTGATTTACAAGATTTTCAAGAAAAATGGCAAAAATGATCAACAACAAATACATTAACAGGATGGCGATATTCCAAGCATGGAGTCATGGGGTGCAACCAAACCATTGTGTGAATAATTTACAATATTGATCACTAGTCATGAATTTTCCAATCCTACTATATGATATAAATCCATAGAAATAAATAGAGATATAAAAAGGCATGAAGGTGTTTAGGCAAGGAAGGATGAATTAAAAAAAAATCTACTAGAACCATTTGGCCATGGAAAAAGGTTCTGGAATAATCCAAGGTTATGTAGAGTTTCGTTTGAAAATTTTGTAATTAAATAGTAGTGTTACTAAAGTGTTTAAGGAGAAATGGTTGAATGAATGTGAAAATATTATCATTTTTATTTTAAGGAAATGAAAATGTGAGTTAATATTTAATCAATTCAAAAAATTCAAAATCATTTAAATGTAAAGGTAAAGTTTAATTAACTCTTAAATTATTTTTTTTATGATCATTCTTATTTTAAAATGATTATCTAAATTAAAATTTATATTTAAAAGGTTATATTGAACTTCAATTTAAAAGGGAATTTTTTAAGTGTATGTGAGAAAGATGTAAGAATAATGATAAAAAGAATGTGAAAATTTATCAATATAAAATTAATAAGAAATTTCATAAAGATTTAAAAATAATTAAAATTCTTATTTTTATTATTTTTTAAAACGTGAAAATTTATATTTATCTTCACTTTGAAAAGGATGTATTTAAAAAGAGAATGTGAGAAAAAGATAACAATAATGATAAATGAGATAACTCGGTTTTGAAAAGGTATTTAAAAAATAGTTGAAAAAATGAAAAAAATGCTAAAATTAACTGCCTTTTCATATCCACTTCAAGGAATGAGGTAGTTAGGCTTGGAAGATTCATTTCTAAGTGCAAAAGGTAATATCATAATGTCATTAATGATTTGAAATCATATACTCTCCAGATAAATCCAAAATTGGATGAAAATTTAATGAAATCAGCTCCAAAATATCCCACTTACCATAGACTTTCCAAAAGTTCCAAGAACTTGGCCCAATTTATTTTCTTCTTTTGGTTTAATTTAGGGAATTCTCTCCTGAAAAAATTGTTCAATATTCAATTACTCTTGCATGGTATGTCTAAAAGTATAAACATTACAAAACCACCTTGATGCACCCCTAGTCATCAAGAGTTTCCCAATGGTACCAAAAGCGCACTTTGGAGGTAGTGTGGGCTATGGGTTGGGAGATCTCAACGTGACAAACAAAACACCTTCCTTAATATATAGAATGATGTTAGCATAATTGGTGTGAACTCATATGCAATACTCACCCTCACATACAAACTAAAAATCATGTCTATCTATTACAATTCAGAACACCAACTAGAAGCTTGAGTTCAAAAGCAATACAAATGTGAGAATCCATATTAAATTTAGCTGAAGCTTGTTATAAATTAACTCAAATAATTAAGCTAGAAAAATTCAACATGTGCATAAACCCAAATTTGCATAATGGGTCTTAGTGAAACTACTTTTTTTTAAACTCCAATAGAATGAGAGATGTGAATACAACAGATACAATATTTTTCCACATATGCAAAGTGTCTCAAAATTGGAGATATAAGTCTGAAGAACCCCCCACATGACAATCTCTATATCAATGTTTTATGCAAATGTACTTCATGCATACCTATGACGAAAAACCAACTGTAATAACTACTTTGAAATGAAACTTGCAGTTAATTACAGTGCTAATTAACAATGCCTCAACAATAATATTGTCATAGGTTTAACAAAATTCTACCCATGATGTAATTGCGCACCAATTTTCACTTCCAATAGATTGATCACATGCATAACTGAATTAACAACATTCATATTGTGCAGCAGCAGCACAGCAGTAGCAGCAGCATTCTTCTTATTCTTCTTCTTCTTCTTCATCTGGATCACAGTTTGATGGGTCTAGTGACTTCAACTCCAAAGACATTCCTGTCGAGGGCATTCTGGTGGAACCTGCAGAAATCACCAACTTCCAACTTACCATCCTTCACAAACTGAGACCACCCATCACAGATGCTTGATGACGATGCTGTAGGTCTCCAGGTTACTGGCCAGTCTAACTGCACATGATGCTGTGCAACAGCACCAGCACCAACATCTGGCTGTGAAGAAGAAGAAGAAGAAGAAGAAGCTGAATAGTTATGTCCATGAACTGCCACTTTTGTTCTTAAAATCAAAGGAACAGCTTCTATTGGCAGGTGCTTGCTAATGGCCTCCGGAAGCACCTGAAAAAAAAACACACACATTGATTCCAATAAAACATTGAAGGGGGAAAAAAAAAACAGAAGGAAATCAAGAAAGTTGTAGAATAGTTTTGATTTATTTGTTCAATCAATTTACAGTTTCAATAAAATAGTGACATTATACAAACTGATTATAATAACTGATGATCAATCAAAGCTGAGCTCTTGGAGTTTGATGTAGCACTGCAGAGTTGAATCATCTCTTTGAACATGCAAATAATTACGTGACAGAATTTGCTTCAACAAGAAAACCGTGATGATGATGATGAGGAAGGGAAGTATAAAATTCTACTCACAAGCTGCACCTGCTGCTGATGATGATTTTTTTCAGCATCACTACAATCCACGGAAAACTCGCAATCCACCGCAAACTTGGTTAGGGTAACCCAAAACTCAGGAACTTTGCCTACCACTACTACTGCAGCAGTAGCTACGGCTGGAGCACTCGTCCACCTGCAAGGGATCTGCACTAGTGCAGCAGGATTTACAACTTCCTGCTGCTGACCTGCGTGAGGACGAGGAGCTGCTGCAGGCAGCAGCGGTAGATCATCATCAAGTACACAAAAAATCAATCCTATACATAATTAGCCACATAATTATCAAAGCTCAATTCATAACAAATTGCAGCAATTATTATGTAGTTAGTAAGACACAAAACTGAAAACAATATTCATGATTTCTTATATGAATTATTACAGAGCTCTGGACTGCATACATGCATGCATGAAATGGACAGTATGTGATGTATGATTCCCCGTCTGCCAAATTGTGCAATTGAAAATCCTGGGAATTCACATATTCGAGACGAGTTCAAAACTCATGGCCACGTACACCCCGGGCTGAATCATTACTACATGAAAAGATAGGGGAATACAAAGTCTACTATCAGCACCTGTTCGAATCTGATGACTCGTGAAAAGCTGCAAGAGCTCTAAGAGAAGGAAGTGAACGTAGTACTTACATGAGGACACATCGCCCGGCAAATATGGTAATGGTCGGCCTGGAGGAAAGGGCGTCGATATTACTGACCGCTGCGCCTGAGCTGCTGTAGGACCCAAGGTCTCAGGGAGCCGAGGAGGAGCCATCGAACTCATCATCATCAATGGAGGAGGAGGAGGACGACGAGGACGAGAAGCCATCGCGCCCATGATCGCCCTATAAACAGGATGAGCAATGATCGTGGCGTAGCTGACGGTGGTTGTCGCTGGACTACAGTTCTGATGAGGTGGAGCTTTGGTGGTGGTGCTTGTTGATCCAATGATCGGAGGAGGCGCAGCTGCTCTTGGTCTGCAAAACGCTAATGGAGCCTGCTGCAGCACGCCGCCACGAGACTCCACACGGTATCCAAGTTCATTGGGACTTCGCAGCGGGACTTCGACGGGGATGTGGCAGCTTATAGGGTATGCAGCTGCTGCTCGCTGGCGTTGCATTTCCTGAGCTTTAGAATACAGAAAGGTCCTCCCTTGCACGTCAACATTATCCAGGTGGCCGTTCTCAAGGCTCAACTCTAAGTTTGGTTCTTCGTGATCAGTTTGCAGCTGCTGCAGCTGCGTCCTGTAGACAACCTTCCCCGATCTTTCCGACGTAATGCCATGAGCTTGATCAGCCTCCGTGAGAGATGTGGCAACAGTTGGATGATTAAACAGCTTCTCTGCAGACGAAGACATCTTGTATCTATTCGGTGCAGGCTTAGCCGGAATCATGGCAACGTCCTGCTGCACATCATGTCGAATCTCCTCCACACACGACGATGCCTGAACCACCAGCTCAGTGAACGACGGGGCCGGAACAGTTTGCTGAACAATTAACTGATCTGCAGCAGACACCTCAAATGATGTGTTCATCGACGGCTGGCTTGCCATATAAGATGTGATCGACGGACTTTGCTGAACCGGCTGGAGCTCCACTGCAGCAGCAGGAGCCTTGAGTCTAGAATTCGTCGCAGCTACTTCAGACTCCATAGTACTGCAGATCCCGCGAGGTGTTGCCGCTAGTTGCCTAATTAAATCGGCGGCATTCATGTAGGAAACCGAAGAAGCAGGCATAGCAGCCTGCTCGTCCATAAACCTCCGAATGCGCTGAAAGTCCCACTCATCCTCCATTGTTGTTGTTGTTCTACTGGAGCTGTACTCCTTCACAAAAAACTGGAGGGGAAAGACAGGCCCAGATGATCATCATCACTATTGCTCATCCCATGGGAAAACGCAGCATCAGCTTCATGACTAGAACTGCAACAAGGCAGCCATAGAAGACGGCAGATCGGAAAGGACAACACTATACACGAGCGCTCACAACCAATTACAAGCCATGAATAGAAGGCGGCAGATTGGACGACGACCTCAGTTGCTGCGCATGAGGACAGGAGCAGCGAAGAGCCATGCGTGATGCATGGAAGCAGGGGTCATATGGGCAATTGCAGAAGCAGAGCTCTCCTCAAAACCTTAAAAATCTAATGAATTCATTCTTTCTTACATCTTTTTTCGTTTCCAAAATGCCCTGCAAAGCAAAAGCTTCGATCTACGCTACTTACCAGCTTTCTTTCTCCCCGTTCACGAAATGCGCGTCCTCCCTCCACTGGTCTGAACACGTCTATTGGGTTTCAGCTCCGCAACTCCCTCTTTCCTTTCCTTTCTCTTCCGTTTCCTTCCACACCTGCTGCAGGTCGGATGGCGATGAGGCTGGGTCTATAACCTAGAAAAACAAAACACCCGAGAGAGAGAGAGATTGCACCAGGTTGTTTACAGCGACAGCAGCCGCCTCCTTCAGCCGTCTCCTTCCCGCGGTAGGCAGGTATACAAAGATACCGCACTGTAGGTGCGTATGACGAGGCGGATTCCCTTCATCAAGGTACGTATCCTCGTGGAGGGTAGATGATTCACTATGGATGAATGGAAACTGTCTCTGTTACTAAGTTGGCTCCTTCAGCACGTCTGTAAGTACGTGCTCATGATGACAATTGGATGAAAGAATTTGTCAGAGTTAGAGTTGTAGTGAAATGGAATGCAAGTCCAGGGGATTGATTCCTTGACGAAAGTCCTCACTAGACTATTCAACATGGACGAGTGAAAAACTACTTCTATCACATGATGTCAAGAGTCCTTGATAGATTTACTAACTAGTACTCCCTATCATGCATGACTGGAAACTAGTGTTTCTATCACTTGGTACCTGCAGGAGTAGGCATATAATACACGCATGCACGCAGTATGTTTCTTTGAGAGCATCACAATTTGAAAGCCAAAGCAAGACAAGAGCAGAACAGTACATGTTTGAGAGCATCACAATTTGAAAGCCAAAGCAATACAAGAGCCGAACAGTACATGTTTGAGAGCATCACAATTTGAAAGCGAAAGCAAGACAAGAGCAGAACAGTACATGTTTGAGAGCATCACAATTTGAAAGCCAAAGCAATACAAGAGCCGAACAGTACATGTTTGAGAGCATCACAATTTGAAAGCCAAAGCAATACAAGAGCCGAACAGTACATGTTTGAGAGCATCACAATTTGAAAGCCAAAGCAAGACAAGAGCAGAACAGTACATGTTTGAGAGCATCACAATTTGAAAGCCAAAGCAAGACAAGAGCCGAACAGTACATGTTTGAGAGCATCACAATTTGAAAGCCAAAGCAACACAAGAGCAGAACAGTACATGTTTGAGAGCATCACAATTTGAAAGCCAAAGCAAGACAAGAGCAGAGCAGTACATGTTTGAGAGCATCACAATTTGAAAGCCAAAGCAACACAAGAGCCGGACAGTACATGTTTGAGAGCATCACAATTTGAAAGCGAAAGCAACACAAGAGCAGAGCAGTACATGTTTGAGAGCATCACAATTTGAAAGCCAAAGCAAGACAAGAGCAAAGTAGTACATGTTTGAGAGCATCACAATTTGAAAGCCAAAGCAACACAAGAGCAAAGCAGTACATGTTTGAGAGCATCACAATTTAAAAGCAAAAGCAAGACAAGAGCAGAGCAGTCCATATTTGAGAGCATCACAATTTGAAAGCCAAAGCAAGACAAGAGCAGAGGAGTACATGTTTGAGAGCATCACAATTTAAAAGCGAAAGGAAGACAAGAGCCGAACAGTACATGTTTGAGAGCATCATAATTTGAAAGCCAAAGCAAGACAAGAGCAGAGCAGTCCATGTTTGAGAGCATCACAATTTGAAAGCCAAAGCAACACAAGAGCCAAACAGTACATGTTTGAGAGCATCACAATTTTAAAGCCAAAGCAACACAAGAGTCGAACAGTACATGTTTGAGAGCATTACAATTTGAAAGCCAAAGCAACACAAGAGCCGAACAGTACATGTTTGAGAGCATCACAATTTGAAAGCCAAAGCAACACAAGAGCCGAACAGTACATGTTTGAGAGCATCACAATTTGAAAGCCAAAGCAAGACAAGAGCATAGCAGTATGTTTGAAAGCTAGAGCAAGAGGGCACTCCATGATGGAAGAATTAGTCGTGGATATTATTCATTCACTATGGATGAATAATAACTCTTTGTCTTACATTGAGAAAGTCTTGGATAGACTATTCACAACTGATGGAAGAATGAAACTCGTTTTTATCAATGACTCCTGCTGTCAAATTTTTTGACAAAAATAAACCACCTTTTGAGCATGTGACCTTTCAAGCAAGGAGAAGCAAAAAGCAACCCATCACACAAAAACAAAAATAAAATTAACAATCAAATTAATTTAATAATACAGCCAATGGATTAAATATCAGTTTGACATCCAGCGGTGGTTTTTAATATGTGGTTTAAAACCCTAAGCTAAGAGATTCTTAGAGACATTTAAAGTAGTTATTTCTTACAATCTGCTTTTAGAAAAGTCTATTCTTCTTACAAATCTTCTGAATTTGGTATGGTGGAATTTCACTCACTGGATTTCTTCAGATTTTAATTATCTCTTAAATGGGATTATTTTCCCTTTGTGGAGCCTTATGATTGTTGGAACAATTTTCAGCGTGCAATGTTTGTGGTTTGTAGTATAAATTTAGAGGAGCAGTGTCTAGCTTGAGGAATATTTCTGAAAATTGAAATGTTAAAGCTTAGACCCCACATAATTAGATATATAATTGATTGGATGAATTTTTCCTGAGGGTTCCATTGTTGTTTTCTTCCATGATTTGAAAGACAATTTTTTTTCATGCCTGGGTTTTTTGTGGGGGCTTGAAGACTTAATCCAGGGTGTTTGATTAGTTTTCCAAAGGGTCCTGATCAAATTGTACAAGCCTCTGACAAAGATGTTTATAGTTTATATGGCTGCAAAAATGAGACCCTCATGAAAATATTTAAAGTTTTGTATTAGGTGACACTTGCTTCAGAGGGCCTCCCCTAATTTGAGGGTCATATCAATAGCCCGAAAGCATAAGCCCAAATATTATGGGAGCAGCTGTCACAAGGTCATGTCCTAAAAGTTGGAAGGTGAAGGGTCCCTTCAATTGTCAAAAGCATCTGGCTGGGAGATATGCTTTCAATTCAAAGAGAAAAACCTCTGAATGCTACGTTACCCATCCAAATGGGTGCTTTTGAGATCTGACAATGCCAGCCTATTCTAAATCAAGCTAACATAATGCAAGTGGCAAGAACAAGTGACCTATTTGGAGCCCTCTGATGTAAAGAACCATAAGTTTGTTTTCTTGCCTATTTTTTTTCAAAAAGATTAATCTTACATTTTATTGTAATTCACCAATGCCACACTGTCAACTATTGTCCAAAATTGTAAGAAACCAATAGTGAATTACATACCATTGCCAGATTGCTGGGAAATAGTCATCACAAAAACTTTCATTTCCAATTGATAGTTCATCCTGGTTGATATTCGGCTTGTCAAATATTATTTATGTGATATTCGAGTTTTTGATATTCAGGTGCTATCTTAGATATAAGGATCTTATATGTGAATTAAATATAAAATCCAAATTTGGATCAAGATATTAAGTTAAGGTGTTAGGTTAATAAATGATTATGTGAGGAAAAACGGTTGCAACCATCACAGCCCAACATTTTTGCTAGAAAAGAATAAAGAGGGCCAATTGATCTCTCTAATCTCTTTCACTCTTTCCTTTTGCCTTTCTCCTCTTTTTTCTTTTTGTTCTTCTTTCTTCTGTCCTTGTTAACTATCACACCTTGCTCAGCCCTTCCACGCCCACTTGCAAATTCTTGAAGCATTTGAAGTAAAGTTTTGTTTTTCTCTTTTGTTTCCACTTTTTTTCTTCTTCTTTTTTCGTTTTCATGTTTCTTAAAGTTAAGTGTTTCTTTGTTTTATTTTTTAATTTTTGAGTGTCAGTTTAAAGTTTTAAGAAAGATAACAACTTCATTTTTTTTCAAATATGTTTTTTTATCATTACTATAATTTTTATTTTTATTTTATTGCTCTCTATTATGTTCCTTCTTTTAATTAATTTTAATTTTTTTCGTTTAACTATATTTCCCATTTTTTTTCATTTTTTCATTTTTTCCAATTTTTTTAATTAAAAAAATTTCCTTTTTTATTTTTTATTTTTTTGTATGTTTCATTTATTGTCTATTTTTATGTGTTTTCTGTTTTTTTAATTCTTAAATTTCTTTTGCTGTTTTCTTATGTTTACTATAATAAAAGTAAAGTGGTTTTTCTTTACTTCTGTTTTTTGGTTTGTTTGGATGCAATTTTGAAGTTTGAAAAAATAAAAAGACAAACCTCTTCTTTTATCAAGTCTGTTCTTAAATTACTATAAGGCTTTTGATTACTATAAGGCATTTTTCTCTTTTGTTTTTGGTCTGTTTTGTTTATTTTTTCTGTAATTGTTTAGTTTTACATGTCTCAATGTTTGTTTCTTTTGCTTCCATTCTTTTATTATTGTTAGTATTGGTTTTAGTTTTTTCTAATGTTCATTTTATGTTTTGACTGTTTTATGCATGTGATTTTTTCAAAAATAATTTCTGATTTTTCTAATTTGAATTTTTTCTGTTATTTTTTTTATTTGTTGGTTTTTTCCTTGTCTGGGGAGGGTGGGTGTGTGTGTGTGTGTGTGTTTTAATTTTTATTTTTTCCTTTAAAAAAAAATCTTCTTCTTTTTGAATTTGCAATTTCTTGTATTTTTTTCCTAATGTTTCCCTGGTTTCTTGAGTTCTTTTTACAATTATTTTAAAGTCTTAAAATTATTTTTCTATTTTTTGCATATTGCAAGACTATAAGAGATTTTAAAGATTTTCACTGTACACATTATAGAAGATCATTTATAATTTTTCATTTTTTGGTTTATCATGATCATTTTTGGATATGAAAGGAGTGAAAAGTGAGTGCTCATGATTTTATTTACAAGTTTTGTAAATGCTTGCATGTACACAATTTAAATTTCACATGAGAAGGATTTCTATTATTTTGCAATCATGAAATCAATGACTAGATTTTCTAAATGACCATATTATTGACTACAATCATAGGATACTATTTAGAATCCTATGTGAAAAAAATTGTAGTCATATATTAGTGATGCATTTCACTAGTAGATGATTTGTTAATAAGAAGAATGACATCATTTTTTCATTGCAAGCTTTTATTCATATGGCATTCATGATAAATGACAAAGTGACATGTATGTTCAAGATATCATTTGAAAATATGATTAACATAATGTCATTTCATATATGATTAAACAATGATTATTCAAATGACATGCACAAAATGAATACAAAATATGATCATAAAATAAAAAGATTATTAATAATTTAATATGAGTATGAAAAAAATAAAGAACTAATTTTGATTAATATTATACATATAGGTAATATAAAAAGATTTTTTACATTTAGAAATATATTATATATTATTATACATTCAAATTAATTTGAATGGTAAAAGTATGATATATTATAAATATTTTTTTATGTTGTAATTTTAAAATGAATAGAAGTGTAAAATGTGATATATATATATACATAAAAGTTTTATCATAAATTTAAATAAACATTTATATATTATATGTAACCAAGAAAAAATATATTATACACAATATATTAGATTATATGTTTAAAAATTATAATAAAATTATAATCTTAGAAAATTAATTAAATTTTTATTACTGACTATTTTTCAAATTAAAATTTTTAGATTAAATCTATACATCCTACTTAACACAATTATCATTAAAAACTTATATATATATATATATAATTTAAGATTCATTTTTAAAAAAAATCTATGGATAAATTACACAAACTCATATGTCTAAATTAAAATTTATTAATAAACTTATAATATATTTGAAGCAAATTTGTATAATATAAAATTCCAAATGAAATGAAGGTTTGGGATATGAAAATTTTATTTTATTCATTATTGTATTATTCACAAAGGTTTTTCCATTTACAAATAATGTGTATGAATTTATTTTTCCAAATAATGGTCATTGATATGTTATTCAATAACAAAATTCAAATTTTTTTTTAGAATGAGTTTTTTAAAAATATTATGTAATTGTATACATTATGGAACTAGCTTTATGAATATTTTTATTTTATTTTATTTTATTTCATCTGGACAAATTATCAATAAGATACGAATTATCAAATTTGAGGATTTATGTAATGTTTAAATGGAATATGGTCTAAATCAAATAAACATCAGATTATTTACACAAGAAGTAGCTTGGTGGTAAAGGAATTGAACTCCATACTTAGGATCCAAGGAACAAACTTCACATGTGACATTCATTATGGTTAACATTGGAATATTGACAAAATATTTTGTACCTACCTAGACTACCTAGGTTAAGTGATTACCTAAGTGAACTTTATGTACATAAATAAAACCATTTAAATTTTGTTTTAAACTTGGATTAGGTGGTGATGCAAGTTTACAATGGATAGGATGGAAAGTAATGAAATTAGAAATAATTGAAATAAATATATATCTTATTCATTATATTATAAATTATAAATTATAGAAATAATAAGCAAGTTTTTGGGTCGAATTTTTAATAATAATAAATAATTAGATAATGTTTAAACTATTACAAATGATTTCACATATGTTTCTTATGATTGATGGATGAAATGTGCCACATCATGTCTTAAATGATTATTATTCTAAGCAATTCATCCATAATGACTTTAGGGCTATTAGTCATTTTTGTCTTTCATGATTGGAATAATAATCATGAACTCAATCATATATTTGAAACTTTTTTCTGATGCTAAGATTTGTTTTCAAGCATTTTGTGAATTTTTTTTTTTCTTTTATCTCTATAAAACATTGTGAAAAAAAAATGTAATGGAAAAAATGACAAATATTTTAACTTTTTAGAATATTGAAATAACAATCATAGATAGAGGAGGAACTGCAGAATTTGAAGGATATTCATAGAATTGAAATTGTGGACATGTAAACAGTTTTTTAATATCTTTTTTTTTCATTTTGATATTTACCTTTTACTTTTAGTCTTAATGTCATTTTTTTAACAAAATATGTGAAATCCAAATAATTGTTAATATCTAAAACTGATATCCAATTGATAAATAATAACAAAAATCCAATAGATTGATATCTTAGTTCAATAAAAAAAACCTAAAAATATGATATTTGACCCAAATATTTAAATTTCGTTTTTTTCTAATATCTAGTTTTGATAAGCAATTTCGACTTAATATTTTTATCTAGTGGATATCACAAAAAGGTGATATCCACCAACACTTGTGGAAATTGGAAATCTTTGTTTTCTATGCCCAAGCCAATTTTAGGTCAAATTTTCAAGCCAATTTCCAATTCCAGCATTTTATGTTGCATAACTTGAAAATTAATTTTTTTGATTTTTTTTGTTAAAACGAGGAATTGGTCTTTTGCTAGAATATAAACTATAAAAAAAACTTGCTTCCGAGCCTTTTTTCTTGTAGGTTTACTTCTTTGCATATCCAAGTATTATTTTTCTTTTTTAATCATGCAAATTTTCAGTGTATATTTCCAAAAAACAATTCCTCATTTTTTTGACAAAATTTTGGGAACGCTTTGGAATTTTTTTTGTTCTATTGTAAATTCAACAACTTTTGCTAAGTTTTTGGAAACGTTTGCCAAATTTTCAATATTACGAAATTGAAATGAAACCTTGATACAAATTTCATTTTTTCAATAATGTTGTAGGTAGGTATACTTTGAATTTGGAATCATCAATTTTGATTGGTTATACAAAGTCAAATTCAAGATTCTATTCAATTTGAAATTTTGTTACACAACCTTTTCTTTCATTATCTTACTACTAAGTAGGTGACCATCCATAAAGAGATTTAGCCACTTTTGGCTGTAGACCAACTATGAAAGTATTTATTAAAATCCTTTTATAGTTTGGCTACTTGCTTGAACAATGTGTAGGAACATGGAAATTTTTTTAAAAATTTATTGGGTTTGTATTTTTTTAAGGGAATATGTCCACAACTTTTTTTTTTAAATCACCAAATGATGAAATTTTTCCATGCCTAAATTCCTTGGTTAAACTTGCAACGTTGGAGTTACTAAATTATCAAGATTTTTTTCATTAGAAATTCAATAAAACTTTAACATTTTAATTGTAAAGAAATTGGGGAAAATTCATACTCATCATAGGTGCATCAAGGTGGTTTCATGATTTTTAAACTTATGGTCCAAGAGTGATCAAATTTTGAATAATTCTCTCTTCATTGAATTCAATAAAAACAAAAATGAACTTCTAAGGAAATTGTGTACAAGATGGTTATGGCATGGGTTTCATTTTTTTTTTTTTGGTTAGGTAGGGGGATTTAGCAATTATCCACAAGAAGGTCATTGACAAGATTAATTTTTTTCCAAGCCATGGAGACATACAAGAACCTATGGTCTAAATATGGCAAATTCAACTCTCTTTTTTCCCTCCACAAAGGGCCTTTTTTCCAAAACAAATTCTTTATACAAGATGCAACCCTTTTTTGTTGCCAAATGGCAAAATTTCTTCACAAAAAAAATCCCTAATTATGGGTATGGTTGAACAATATGTATACTTTGTAAAATTACAATCCAACATGTGTTCAATGGCACAAGACATATTAAAGTTACCTTCACACTTAATGTTGCCACTTCTAGTGTTAGCTGGCTTAACATTGAACTAGCCGTTTATAAAATGTTATGGAACACTAGATGATCATGGTACTAAATAGCACTAATGTTTAGATTCCTGCAACAACACCACCCCACCTCTTTCCCTAAGATTAACCTATCTATAGAATTGATGATTCAAACATGGAATCATAATATAATGTGGTGGTATCTTTTTTTTCCTTCAAAATCAATGAGACATTGTCCCTCATGTTCCATCACCAAGATTTCACAACCACCATCACCTTTTCTTAAACACAATCACTCAATTGCATCTATCAATTCTTTGCCTCTTGGTGTATTCTCACTCTTCTTTTATATTTAGTGCTTATTTGTTTTCAATATTTTTGCTTATTCATTCACAGACTTAAATCCTCAATTTTTTGCTTTGCATTTCACTGTCACTGTCTTCTTCATGGTGTCTTGTCGTTGCATTGTTATGTAGGTTATCATTGACATATTCTCTTTGTAGCATTGTGTTGTGCAAGTTTAGGTTTTCAATGTCAACTTTTTTCTTGGGTTTGTGGCATTTCAAACAACTATCATTTTAGGTAAACTTTCATTTGTCTTTGTTTTGCTTTACAATTTCTTTGTTTTTCCATCATATTCACATTCTTTGTGTTGAATCTCAAAATGTTTATTTGCAATAACTTTTGTTAATTGTTGTTGCCACTATTGTGTTAAAACATGTTGTTTCAATGTTGTGCTATTGAATTACATCATATTCAAATTTTTCTTTCCCAAAATTTGATCTAAATAAGTTTCTTTATTGGCTTTTCATTTCACATTGCATCAAAACACGGATGTAACACAAGATCAGGTCATTTTCATTATGGGTTGTATGTTGTTATTTTAGTTGGTGCATCATATTTTCAATTCCACTATCTAGGATTTGTTTCTAGATATTAAATATGTTTCCATGAATCCATCAATTTCCATTGTATCCTTGGTCTTACATGAATTCGTTGCAGCAATGAATGTTTTTTTAAGGAAATTGATTCCATGGCTAATGGGACCAAAGATGCACATTGTCATGGAAGATTTCAAAAAATGGTGCACCTACTTAGGTGCAATCAATGGCACCCATACATTGATTTTTAAACCTAGTTACAATCCCATTCCTAAGAGATTACTATTATCATTAATCTAAAGGATATTCCATTATGAAATTGTGATGGATTGTAAATTTTTTTAAGATGATGTTTTCATTGGATTTCCATGAAATGTCATTGACTCATGAATGATACATATGATTGTATAAACAAGTTCAATACCAAGCTTTGTTTGACATTAATAGAGGACATGGAGTTGGACACCCTCCTTACTTGCTTGGGACAAAGGGTATTCATTTATTAACTAGATCGTGATGCCATACAAAGAAGATGTACACCACACAATTGAGGAGTTGTTCTACAATAAAAAAAATACAAATGGGGCCACTTTGTAGTAAATAATATTTTTGGAATTCTAAAAATAACTTTCAACGAACAATTTTGCAAATCAAAATTTAATAAATATTGATACTTGACATCTTTACATGTTACTTCTTGCATTTAAGCTATCAAGGATCAATGATGAAATGAGTATTGAACATTTCCTACACATCATTGAGCTAAAAGCAAGTGGTTTTTCATTTATTAGCCAAATTTCAACATTATGCAAGATGAGCCAATAAATCAATAGAACATGGAAAGAGAAAAGAGGTTTGAAAATGTTCTATGAAAGGAATTTATTCATTATCTTGGCAAATAGAGGAGTTTCACATGAATCAAGTTTAAACTCTAATCTTCAACCTCATCTTATTAATAGTGGCATTAAAAAAAAATAGAATTTTTTTTGCCATGTTTTAGGTTTGCTTCAAGTCATTTACAGCACCCAATGGTATGAAAACTTTTTACTTTTAGTCATTATTGCAACATCATTTCCAATTTCATCATCTTTAGATTTAGGAGCTTGGATTAGAACCTTGATGTTGTCATTGTTGTTGGTAATCCACAAAAATACCATGTTTGTCACTTGTGTCAAATTGGTAATAGCTTTCACCATATTTATTTTGTTTTGGTCGATGTTCTTGTCTCTCTCCTTGAAGTATTCATTATTTTTTTTCAAGCATAGTTTCTTGGGTTAAAGTTTGATTTTCTTCAATTAATATAGTGTTGGTGTGTATATGATCAAGTGATTTTGTGAACAATTTGATTTCTTTTCTTATAGCTTTAGCCATTGTCTTGTGAACTAAATAGTACTAAATTTTTCACCCTTATATTCTTGACACATTGAACAACTATTGTCCTTTTTTGTAACCTACTTTATTGATTGATTTGGGAATTTGGGAATTAGATTATGTTGGGATCCCACTGGGACAATGTTCTTTGTAAAAGTCTTTGGTTTCATAGGTGGGGAAGTTTATGGCAAGTTAACGTGTTAAACTAGAAGTGGTGTGGTCTAAGGTTCTTCATACATTCATGTTTCGTCAACACCATATGCACAAAACTTGTATTTTGGATTCAAATTTTCATTCCTCAATCTAGATTCTAAAGTTGCACAGTTGTCATTAATTTCAATGGGTTCCTATGGGGTTTTGCTAATTGGTTTGTAAATGTCATTTCCATCATTCATCAAATTTTGCATGTGTGGCTAAAATATGGACCTTTTGCTAAGGAAATCCTAAATCATTTTGTACAATCATCATCCAATTTTTTGAAAAAGATGCACACTAGTTAGTTATGTCTTGGATATTCATGGTCTAATAATCCTGATCATGTCTAATGTTAACCATGTACACATTTTTTACTTGCAAATGACCCCCACTTATAATTCTACATGTTGGAAAATTTATCGCATGATCTAAACAACTTGCATTCATGACAAGATTTGCCTCTATTTGGAAATTGTTGTTTCAAATTTGCATCAACCATCCATTTCCACCAATCTTGCAGACCTTCTACCACTAAAAATCTAAACCCACTACAATGCCACTAACTACACTAAGTGGTGACCAAAGGTTGTCACCACTAGAGGATAAAAAAATAGTTAACTTAGAGGTTGTCACAACCCGAGGATGAAAAAAAATAGTTAACTTAGTGGTAGAAGGTCTGAAAGTATTGCACTGGGCGTATAATTTGAGATGAGCATCATGGAGGCTGCTGGGACTGTGGCTGGGTGAATGGGAGGTGAGCATGATAAAGCTACACTGGAACAACTATCAAAGAGAAGAGAGAAAACATTTACATATGTGAATGAGAGGATTTTTTAAAACAAAATGTTATTAAAAAATCATTTTTCATCACGTTTCAAATTCGACACATTGAAAAGTTTAATGTGCATTACATTATGTGAGATTGAAGTTGACAATATGGATTAAAAGACAATCTTTGACATTTGGTGTAGCAACAAACAAAGATTGTTAATTGTATTGTCGGATTACAAATGAACAAAATGTTTGTTGTTTTTTATTTTAGAGTATGATTACAAAATTGTTCCTTACAATATTAAAACATACATATGTATTTACATTGTTAGAAATAAATATAATTTTTTAAATTTTGCACATGTTGTGGTCCATTATAGCAAACGTCAATCATCAATCTCTCTTTTCGCTTATGAAATAAATTAAAAATATTAAAACCTTAAAAGAATTGTCGAGTTTCAAAATAGAACTCCCAGTTCTTTCTTGGTTTTTTTTTTTTAAATCATTTTTTTACCTTTATTTGTTAATTTATTTTATTGCATAAAGAGCTAGGGTTGGGATCTTTCAAAGTTTCGCCTCCATGGATTATATATACCCATTATATACCCGGTCTTACATCTGAAGGGGGGGTTTGGCCTGGAATCAAAGAACCGCCCCAACACTTGTATAAACCCTCCCCTTGTCGGCCCCTTCAAGGAAAAATAATGTGAAACCGTAGGGCTAAGTTTTCAAAAATAATTTGACTTTTGAACGGACGATGATTTCACCTTAGTTTTGCTGACTTTGAACTCAAGACTAACCCAAAGTTTTCAAGGTCCTAGTTTTGATTAACACCCGTTGTCCGCTACATCAAACATTTCAAACCTTCTACCACTAAAAATGTAAACCCACTAAAAGCCACTAACTACACTAAGTGGTGACCACTAGAGGATAAAAAAAATAGTTAACTTAGAGGTTGTCACAACCCGAGAATGAAAAAAAATAATTAACTTAGAGGTTGTCACAACCCAAGGATGAAAAAAAATAGTTAACTTAGAGGCTGTCACAACCCGAGGATGAAAAAAAATAGTTAAAGTAGTTAACTTTGTAGTGGTAGAAGGTCTGCAATCTTGCCTCATGTTCTTCCTTCTTAACTTGGATGAGAACTAATATTTTTTCATGTTTCCAATTGGTTTATTGAAGTCTCCTCATCAATACCTTTAGTATGGATTCAAAGTTTGAGTTTACAATTTTTTTATTACATTTTTATTTATTTATATGTGGATTAGGTATGTCATCATTGAATGTTGATTATGGGTGATTGGTTGAAAAGAATCCATGATGTTATGATTTTATTTTTTTCTAAATTAATTGTTGAACTTTTGTAAACACATTGAATTGTGATTCTATTCAAAATTGATAAGGATTGGGTGAAATCACATTACGAGTGAACCATTTTTCACTACTTTTCACCCAAAAAAAGTATAACAAGAATGATAGGTATGTGTTAAGCTGAAATCTTGATGGCATCTTTTCAAAATCCTAAACATAAGAAGAAGAAAAACTTTAAAATGTGCATGACAAAATTTTGGAACTCAAAATTCATTTTGAATCATTTAGTTAAATTTGATCCAATGGTTAAATGAAGAAGATCGGATAAAATCAATGTGCATAAAGTATACAACGTACATTTTTTCAACGGCCATGGGACCCCATGTTTGTGGTTCATAACACATTACTAAGCCAAAGAAAAATGACGAAATAATAAAATACCCACCTATGAATTATCCACATTTTTTTTTAAGGTAATGGCTTTCCCCCAAAAATAAGAGTTTATTATGCATTTATTGTTCAAATGTGCCTTTAAACACATTTTTAAATAGAATTTCAACCAAAAAATTTCAACTTCTAAATGGTCCCAAATTTTGTAGATGTATATCAAAATCACTACAAAACTCCACCCATAACCTAAAGTATATTTACAAATTTTCATATTCTATGATGCATTTATTCAACACAATTATAGTTCATATGTTCAAGTTTGTAAATGTTGGTTGGATTTTCTTTTTAAATAAATAATTTAAGTTAAAGTTAATTTAAATACTTGAAATGAGCAAAAACAATCTAAAATGTGATGTTCACATGTACCAACAAAAACCAAATGCAGATTTTTTGTGTTTGTGATTATAATTTGTGGGGGGCATAGTGTGCCTTCACCTAATTTTTAGAAACTTTTTTTTTTGGTTAAATTTGATGTCCTTGTCATAACCATTGTGTGTCTCAAAATAGTCCATGGTTTGTGGCAATAACAAAGAACTATGATGATAAAAAATTATGCATGACAATAATGATGAAAATGTGGAATTTTCAAATGGAAGTGGAGATGGCAAAAGAAAGAAAGGCAAGTGGGTAAAAGCACATAAATGTTGAAGTCAACATAGGTAGGAAATGGTGCAAATAATAGAATAATTAATGTTTGATAAGGAATATATAAGAACCTAGTAAAAAACAACAAAGGAACATAAAACAAGATTTTTGTGTCCAGTACAAGAATTGTGTATAGGGAACAAAATCAAAGTTACATAAGCTTTTTGGGGGTGGTATGAAACATTGTAAATGTTGCTACAAAATATTTTAATATCCTACCATCAGCCAACCACCAAGATAACACCAAATGCCAAATTAGATGACACATAGATTTTAATGTTAACTACCACTTTTGGTGTGAATAAGTTACAAACTATGGATTTGTTAACATTGATTTAAAATGCAGTGACCACCAAGTCTAAGTGTTGTTTGAATACAATTTAAAACCTGGTTACAAACACATTTCATATTTGGGTAACATAAATGTTGTGATTTGGAATATTTGAAAAGGTAACCCAAAACATATGCCATTAATTATAATGTTGCAAAAAGTTTCTTATCACACTCACACTTCATACCATTAAATTGTACTTCTATCCTTATTTAAAACAAATATTGTAGCAAATTTATTACATACTTCAATCTAAAGATGAATAATCCCAATTTAACTTAGTTGAACTTCCCATCCATTGGAATCCTAGGGAAGGATCCTAACTATCATTTGGTTTTTTCCAAAGATATCCTTGAAGATTTCAAAAGATCTTGTTCATTACATGGGATTGAATAAAAGATTTATTACCCAAGGGGAGGATGAAAAATGTAAATAGAAAAAGGCAAAATCAAGGTGAAATACCACCTTTTGATGTTTCATCGAAAGACCTAGGGACCACATAAAAACAAAACAAGAAATTTTTTGAGAGACAAATGCAAAGTGCTTTTGTGGTTCTTAAAGGCAAAAGAAAGAAAACCAGAGGGAAAAGTCATGGGAATTAGCAATCTTGAAGAAAAAAGATCACCCTATAAGGTGTTGGGAAAGGGTTCAAAAAACTAATAAGGAATTTTTTTGTAACTTAAACATTATAAAATAATGACATTGAACACATCCAAACCCAACACAAAAAACTTGTCCTTGTAAAGCACTAGGTAGTCTTTGACCAAGTCCTAGTATTTTACTACATTCAAATTATTTTAGAGCTTCATGCTATTTCATTTGGCAAATGGAATTCACTTTCTTGTTGGCTTCCCTATCATGCTTCCAATATCCATTAGTTTACTTTGTAGTATTAAGTGTTCCTTCAAATACATGTGATGATCTATAACATTTATAATGATGCAATAGAATGTCTTTCAAGTATCATGTTATTGCCAATGGTTAAACCTAGCTAAATGTCATCATAGGGTTCACCCAATAGCCATCACCTAGTATCAACCTAACCATAGATTAATCATGTGGTTGTAGAATTCCAATAAATGATGTATGAAAGTCATACATGTGGCTTGTGTACGACCTTAAAACTCCTTCAATCCACCAAGTTTATCATGAATTTCAAGCTCATATAAAAGATGGGCTAACCACCCAAGCATACTTGAATAGGAAAAAAATCAAAATTATCCCACAATTGATTGAAGATTGAATATCCAACATTTGTTTTGGATTTTAGATGTCAATTCCTTAATAGTTTTTTTATTTTGTTTTCATAAAAATATAACCATAATTTTCTTCTTGGTGTATTTCTATAGAGGGCACCTTACACTAAAGAATTTTTTTGTGTTGTATTAGTCTTACAACTAATCAGAATAGTTAATTATTTAGTAACAAGTGTTGTGCAAGCATTAGAATCAATTGTATATTTGTTAGTTATCAACTTGGGTATATATTCACTTATCCAACAAGGGTGAAAAAAATTAATGGTTTCGGTATAGTGGACATAAATTGATGTTAGAACACTTAAGTCCCCAAAAGAGATTCATTATCTAAATTTAGATTTGTTAGCTTAGGGGTACAAAGATGAATTGTAATTTTTTTTCTAGGTGCGTATATTACTCTTTAAATTGTTCAAAGTGGTTAAGAGATGCACAAGATATGGCCTCCCAAAGTTTGGGGAATGGCCTTACAAAAACAATCATCACCAATCATCCCACACCTTGGTCTTCAAGTAATGTAACCCCTATCAATGCACATACCATAATTGAAACATGTCCAATATCCATGTTATAACCAAAAAATTTCAAACCCAACATTGAAATTTTCCTTTTTCAAAAATAAAAACACTTCCATTCAAAAGACTAATTCACAAGATGAAAATGAGCAAACAAATCTATGGTGAAAGGTGGGTTTTTGTTTCATCAAAATCTAGTCACTAAACCTTTTGTATAGCAACACCACTAAACACACACCACCCCCACAAACAGTGGTTTCCTCTCCTTTTCACCCTTTCTCCCTTGTTGCATGGGCACAAAACAAGGTTGAATAGTGTCATTCTTTCTTTTCATGTTCCTTTCTAGGTCACTGGTGTCCTATTCTCTTGCCTTCTCAACTCTGTCCTGTTAAAATAGATGTTATGTTTGAATACATGATCCTAGAGCTAGCTAATTCTAGTGTTAGTGTTGGAAGGCACATCACTATCTAGGTGTTCAGTAGGTGCTAAATATTTAAACATTAAATGACACTAGTTGTGATTGTAGGGTACATGTTTTGACAATTTTCATGTCCTTGGTATCTTGTAATCTTGCAGTTTTACAACCACAATGTTTCGTTATCATAAGAGAATTGTTTAAGTTTTATGATTTGGGCATGGTTGTTTTTGGACTTAATGCAAATGACTTTGCCCATTACAAGTTAAAGTTGTGAAATCACACAAAGTTGAAAAATTAACAAGGGCTTGGTTTTTGATGTGGCAAAATCTTAACAATTATGTCACCACATATCCTATGATATTTTCCAACCTTTTTTTGGGGGCGTAATCCGACATTTAGCCCTCAAACTCCAAACAGGTACCCATCTTTGATGCTATTGGCCAAATCCCATGATGGGTTTCATGACAGTCTGGTGCACTGATTGGCCCCAGACCCATGAATGAACAATGTATACAGATATCAACTTGCACTTGAAAAGTTCTGGCACATATTGGCAGAATATAATACTGGAGTTTCTGTTAAAGTGTAAACAGAACTGTCATGACATTCTGGGAATAAATGACTCACCGGGTGCTGCTGAGACTAAACCTGACATCACCAATAATCTTTACAGGAACGCAGACTATTCTCAAAGTGATGAAATCGGTTGGCATCCCTTAATATGATTGCTCTCCCAGCTAGCTTTGCAATAAACTTGGTGGCACTGTGGCAATCACAACATACATGCAGATTCTTGAAAATGTGAATTGGAGTACCAGGAGGTGTGCTGATAAGCCCATATGCAATGGCCAGCTTCTCATTGTGGTGACACAAATGAAACAACTTTTCTTCTTCCTCTACATCATGTAGCATAAATGTGATGTCTGGGACATACCCAGCATCCTTCATCTGTACAGATAATCTCTTTAGTTCAGCATGGATTTCATTTATTTGAGGATGTTCTTGGTCATCTACTACAAATGTATGCACCTCATTATTCACCTCAATCCAGGTGCGGCCTTGTTGTCTCTTGACACCTCTTTCCAACCTCAGTTTTTGAACAGTTGCACTGAGATCCCAGTTGCTAGCAGCAGCATAGATATTCGATAGCAGCGCATAGCCTGCAGAATTTCCTGGGTCCTATTCAAGTACTCTTCTTGCAATGCATTCTCCCGTCTCCAAATTACCATGAATTCTGCAAGCACCAAGGCCATCCACACAGTAGCATTTGGTTCACAGGGCATTATCTTAATCAGAACCTCTGCATCATGCAGACGGCCAGCCCGACCAATAAGATCAACCACAGGCATAGTGAATTCATGAATTGGAAGTAGCACAGGCCTTCATCCACTAGGCCTGCATGCCGACAAGTTGATAAAAGAGAAAGAAAAGTTATGTCATCTATCTCTACACCTTGTTCACACATTCATTTGAAATGTGCAAGAGCCTCATTAGCATGCCCATGCATGGGATAGGCTCCAAGCATGGCAGTCCAAGCAACCATGTTGCGTCTGGGCATACTGTTGAACACTCTCCAAGCATCCTCTACGCTACCACATTTGGTATACATATCAATAAGGCTGCTACCCACAAAGACATCAGATTCATAACCACTTTGAATAATTGCTCCATGAATGTGCCTTCCCTATTCAAGTGCTGCTACACTAGCCCATGCATTGAGCATCCCCACAAAGGTGACAGGTACTGGGTGCACCCCTTCATATTGCATTTGGCAAGAGAGTTGCAGTGCCTTCTGCCCTTGTCCACACTTTGCATAGCCCAGACTCATGGCATTCCAAGCAACCGCATCACGTTTGGGCATGCTGTTAAAAACTCTCCAAGCCTCATCTATGCTCCCACATTTAGCATACATGTCAACAAGGCTACTACCCACAGATACATTAGACTCCCAACCACTTTGAACGATCTTTTCATGAACATCCTTGCCTTCTTTAAGTGCCTCTATACTGGTACATGCCTTCAGAATTCCCACAAAAGTGACAAGGTTTGGCTCCTCCCCTTCCTGTTGCATTTGGCAAGACAATTCCAAAGCCTTATGCCCTTGACCACATTTTACATGTCCCAAAATGAGGGCACTCCAAGCAACCACATTGCGTGTGGACATCCTGTTAAAAACTTTCAAAGCGTCTTCTATGCTCCCACATTTGGCATACATGTCAACAAGGCTATTACCCACAAACATAATGGACTAAAAGCCTCTTTGAATGATCTGTTCATGAACTCGCTTACCTCTTCAAGTAGCAACTATACTGGCACATGCATTGACCACCCCCACAAACGTAACAGTGTCTGGCTCCATCCCTTCCTGTTGCATGTGTTGAAACAATGCCAATGCCTTCAGCCCTTGCCCACATCTGACATGTCACAAAATGAGGGAATTCCACGTAACCACATCATGTGAGTGCATCATGTTGAACACAGTCCAAGCATCCTCAAGACTCCCACATTTGGCATACATGTCAATAAGGCTATTACACACATAGATATCCGAGTCACAGCCACTCTGTATGATCTGCATGTGGATGGATCTGCCCTCTTCAAGTGCTGGTAAATTAGCACATGCATTGAGCACTCCAACAAAAGTGAACTTGTCAGGGCTCATCCCTTCTTGTTTCATTTGTTGAAAAAGCTTCATTGTGTTCTCATACTGTCCAGCCTTCACATATCTTGCAAGCCTACTATTCCATGAAAAATGCTCAATTGCACAGTCCCTGGTGCCATTACAGCTAGCTCTGCTTCTACCCATGGAGGGTTCAAATTGTCACTGAGCCAAAGTCCCTCCCATGTCTTCTTATGTTTGAAATTGGGATACCTTGCATTCCCCTACAACCAGAGAACAAACTCCAGCTCATCAGCTGTGCATTCTCAGAGCCCAGGCTACTCAGACCCAAACAAAAAAAAGAGTAGCAGCCTCCTGCATCAATGAGAGATTCTGAACATGAATGGGAACATTTACCTTTTCTGCCCTGTGATCCCACCATTGTGATGGATCTGAGAATAACCTGCGCCACCATTTCTCTACAATCCTCTTCTGATCTGTCAGGAGCCACTTGACCTGGTTAGAAATCTACAATCTCCAAGGTCACTTCTTTTCCTAATGTCATGGCACAGCTCTGCACACAGGCCATACAAAATTGTTATATCCATTGCAAGGGGTGAAAGAAATGTTTTTTTTTTAAAATCTGCCATGCAGGGGAACAACCTGCTTCACAAGAAGATCGACAACTATTGCCAACCAACAATTATACACAAAAACCGATCCTTGGTCAATCACACAGACGAAACCCTAGGGACAGGCGGGGATGGCACAAGTAATGCATCGGCAAACAAAAAAATTGTTGCGTAACACAGCAGTACAAGAGATAAAGAAGACGAACATAACTCACCACCGTCGTGGTCTTTCATCACTGCCTGTGTTTCAATACATCGAGGCATGGACGCAGGTCCTGCAGCAACAGCAGGCTGCAGAAGAAGATGTTGATTGCGGTGCACAAACGGCGTAGTGTCACGACGGAGCAGGATCCATGCCGCCGAACCTCCGCGCATCGTTCGGTCCCTAGAATGACCGACGACGCCGACGCCTCCTTGCACTGAGTTCTTTACTGCTCTCTCTCATGAAGCTTTCAAAATGCATGCAGTCATACAGGTTCTCGAGGAAACACCGATTGGCTCTTTCTCTGCATTGTTCCTTCAGGAGTGGATATGACATGAGGATCAAAACTTCTTATCCGGGAAAAAAAGAAAAAGAAAAACAACAACAACATCATGCAGGAATGAAATTCAGTCGGAACGACGTGATCTTCGCAAGTGCAGTGAACTGATCACACGTTTTAAAATGACGAATTTGAACAGAGCGCTACGGGAAACACCACCAAGCCTTCCACAATCAAGCTCCAACAACATGATTTAGGGTTTAGGGTTTGAACCCTAAACCCTAAACCCTGGGCTCCACAGAATGAATCGAGCTCCATATGATCACAGAAATTCAATCGAAAGCTTCCTTCCACATAATCGACAAATTGTGCGCTTCAATTCTTCCCGGGATCCCACACAAAATCACTAACGCACGTGCAACGACTTTTGCAACACTGCAAGAAAGCTCAACTCGCATAGCTCTTCCTGCCTAAGCCAATATATCTTTCGCCTTCCAATCTTATATATAAATTCACGTAGTGCGTCTACCTGTCCGTCCGACCCGTCACTCTTTGGTAACCGGACCAGAATCGGAATTGCTACTGCAGTTCGTTTTGGAAATCTTAGTGCGTGCGTCTGTCTGTCTGACATGACAATTTCGCGTTTTATTTCGTCAGCAGAATCGACCTCTGCATTTTCTATGGCAGAACCGGTTCAGCCGGTGAATTAAATAGGTACCCTATCAAACTGGGTTTTTACTCCTGCAAAAGCTAGCGGGTAACTTTACCAAACAGCGGTAATAAGTAAGTAGTAAAAACAAAAAATCCCCCATCGTTTGTTGTTTCTTCAGATATTATGGGGCACCGATGGCGGCTGCTACATTTTCTATGGCAGGGGCAGGGGGCAAGGCGGCCAGACAACGCAAGGCAGGGGGGCACGGCAGGGGCACGGCAGGCAGGGCAGGGTCCGTATGTCTGTTTGTCTGTCTTGCAGGGCAGGGCAGGGGGCAGGGCAAGGTCCGTCTGTCCGTCGGTCTGTCTGGCTTGCAGGGCAAGGTAGGGGGCAGGGCAGGGCAAGCAGGGCAGGGGGCAGGGCAAGCAGGGCAGGGGGCAGGGCAAGAGTAAAAGACAAGAAAAAATAAAACTTATAAAACTTCACAGTGGCCTTCGGCCACGGGCACCCACTAGTTAAAACCTGAATCAATGAACACTTAGTTTCCATCTTCTGCCTCAATTCGCTCCAACTCTCGAAAGGTATGGCATTTGCTTCAAAATATTTGATGAAGTTGTGGTCGCATGAATGTAACAGAGTCGAGCATTATTCAAATTGTTGTCAAAATCTATGTTGAAACTTTGATTGTGTTTCTCTTTGTAGCTACAAGTTTGGAGACACAAAATAAGGTACAACTACACTCGCGGCACCATGAATGGGTATCGCATTCACAATCATAAGGTGAGCAAAACTCTCTCATATCTTTGATTTCCACTTTAAGTTATGCATTTATTTATTATACAAAAATTTTCCCTAGTTGTAAACAATAGTGTGAGATTTGAATGCAAGTGAAAGTAAAAAACTTGAACCTCTTTCCTCAGATTCCAATGGACCAAACTAAGCCTACTTACTTCCCTTGAACTTCGTTGATGGCGCTTAGTGAGAATGGACACATTGCCGAAACGGAAGGAAACAAAATGCATCATGAAGAAGGAATAGTGATAGTAGGTGGCAGCTTTGGGGGCCTTTGTTTTGCTGCTGCTCTCCATAAGTACATTATCACACCTTAGTTTCCAAATTATTATTATGATTTCATGAATTTGACCAAAAAAGATGAAACTACTTTTGATTGCATTTGATGTGATCATGGGCTTGTTTTGTTATTTTGGGAGCAGAGTTGGGTTGAAGGATGGTCCTTGAACAATCAGACAAGTTGCGACCCCAAGGTACTAGCATAACTCTTTGGAACAATGGAATGCACATCCTTGAACTTTTTGACTTGGCCCGACCAATTCAGAAGCATGTATCTCAACGTTCCAGGGTATGTTCTAGTTTCCCACAAGTGCAATTGTTGTAGGTCTATGGTTGTTGGATGTTAAATCCAGTAAGAAATTGTCTTTAAAGGGGGTTCAATTTGTGTCTCTTACAAATTCCTCCAACTATTTTGGTAGAGTTGAATATCTTAATCAATACAGGAGACATTTGACACTCTTGGATCACTGTCATTGTGAAGGAGGGTAAATTGTTTTCTACAAACAACCACATCAGTATTAGGATTTAAAGGAAAGTTGTGAAAACATAGATGACAAAATGAGTCTTTCCCTTGAAATCAAAAAATGATGTTGGTACTTGATAAACACAAGTTTTTTTCATTTGAAAAGTTATAATTCATAGGCACAAGGATGGGTCTCATGTCCAAATAAAGAAGATCTCATACTTCACAAGATTCAAACTCAAGAAATTTCATAAAATGTCACCAATTTGGAGCTTCAAGATGGTTTTACCTACTCTACCAAGGTTTGGTTAACTTTAAATATTCTAAAAAATAATGTGTAGTCAAATATCTTTATCAGTTTGGTGTTTTCATTTGGATGCTAATGTTTCCTGCCCACATGTAATCCACTGAATGTTTGAATCTATTTTTCGAAGAATGAAACACGAACATATATTCATTATTTTATCTTTGAGGATGGTGCTTGTTTAAATGGCAATTTCATATTTTGGGAAGACCATCAAAACTTGCAACAACAAACTCATTATGCTAGAACAAAATGAAGATTAATGTCCTTAGTTGGGGATATTGGATGTGGGTTGATAGGTTTTGGTTGGATATGATGGTGTGAACTAATTGTAGGATTTTTATTAGATTTGGAAAAGCCACAATCTGTAGGGCAGATTGAGATATGAGTGGTAGCGTTTCACAATGGTTACAATTTTCCAAAATTGTTTCACATCTTCTTGGCAAAACAATTTGAATTGGTATTATTTCAATGACTGCAACCGAAGTGTATTGGTTTCTGGTTTGGAATGATTCATCCGAAGATGAAAAACCCTATTCTTACATCTAGTTCCCAATTCCATGTTTCAAGAACCAAGTGCCAACATCTATCACTAAAAAACACATCAACATAGTGACTTGGTTGCTAAATTTAATGGATTTGGTCTTTTTGGGTTGGTGAAACATAACACCAAAGGAGATCAAACAAGATGTCCCTCAACTCACCAAAGATTTTCAAGTACCTAAGTTTACATTGTGTGTCAACAACATATCCATCAAATGTTTCATAAAAAACACCCTTCAACACAAGATAATCATGAAACCAACTTAGGAAACTCAAGTGGTGGGCAATGTCACAATTTGTGGTGATGCATCTCACCCGAGTCTCGAAATCTTGGACAAGGTGGATGCATGGCATTGGAAGATGCCATCATCCTTGCAAGAAAGCTTCAATAAAACACTCGAGTCAAAAGAAAGTTGAATCTCCAAGGTGCCCAAGTTAAACAAATCCAACAAACATTATTGGACACAAAGGCATGGAAGGACATATGCTCTCACACACAAAGCTAACAATTTTTGCAAGTGCTAATACTAACAATCAAATGTTTTATTTGTGATTGGATTTTCATTCCCAAGCCTGTTGGCGTGGGAAATTATATGGAACTTGCTTTGTTTGATGTCGGAAATTTATCCATTGACACGCCATGATCAAATAACTAAGAAAATGATAAATTTTAGGAATTTGGTAATAATATGTGCTCCAAAAGGAGTCTCAAACTTTGGTCACACTATCATCAAGCATGCTCACAAGTGTGAATGAAGCTACAAATGTAAAGGTAAGTTCCAAATGTTTTATAATAATATTTATAATGGTGATATATGCCACACTAAAGTTTGTGAAATGAATGATTTCTCACGCAGACGTGCCAAGACCAATTATGAAATGGGTATGGTGATTAATTTATGCAGCCACTATCAATATGGCTTATTAAGTATGGTATCAACAGCCACCATGGCCTAGTTATTAATTGAACTCACAACAACCCACTTGCCAAGGTATCCCCAGTCTTCGAACTATGACTTGGTGCACTTGCATTATTGGTTGGATAATTTAAAACTATGGGTGTTATGGGTACCTTAATTTACATATGCAAATATTTAATGTAATAGAGAAGCCACGTCTCTCTTTCCACGTAAAACGTTTTGACATTACCTGCATGTTACTACATATAGCCTTACGTCTCATCTCACCCTGTGATGGCATCATTAATTTGGATATATTAATGATGTCCAGTTGAACGAAAATCCTGATTTCGGCTCTTGAAAAAAGTTCCACCACAAGGGCAACGCTACCAATAGAATATCTGTCTTTTCGAAAGATGTTGGGTCTTGGGTCAATTTATTATTTTGGCACCAAACATATTGCTAGTTCTGGTAGTTTTGGGTCAATATTTGAATTCAAATTCCTAACTACTTTAAAAGCTCACGAAATTGTAAATCCATAATTTTTTATGTATCAATCCAAAGATGGAAGGAGAGTGGTGTGGGATAGTATATAAATTGGCAGAAATTCTAAAATTAATCCTGATTTTTTTTTTCCCCAAAAAAATGTCCATATGGTTATTTGTAAAGCACTAGGAGATAATTTGTAGTGTATGCAGAGGGACATAAGGTCCACAAATTTCACTTCTAAAAATTGGGAGGGATATTATGCTTACTCCTTAAGGCTGAGAGAAAAATTATGCCTATTTTTAGGTGAAAGGACCCTCCCACTATTTAGGAGTTAGCATAAAAACCCAAACCCATTATACACCATGTGATTTCTGCAGGCTTGCTTCGTGATAAATTTTGTCTCATGCCTTACCTTACGATAGGTAAAGCCCATGGGCGAGGGACATTCTCAAATTGTGAGGCTAGATTTGACTATTACATCATCCTAGGCCCCCTATTTTGAGAATGCCCCTTAGTACCCCTAGGGCATCAACCTAGGGTTAACAATTGCCTTGTGGGTGAGGTAAGCGTTTTGTGTATGGTGGGGGTGGGTGGTGCAACCACATGGACTACCATCAAGCACCTTCTAGCTCCTAGATTCTACACACTGAGTCAAGTATGCAATGCCAATTTGACCTGACTCTAGGGCTTTACACAATTTGGACGAATTACAAACAAGCCTAATTAATGGGGCAACTTAAAAGTGTTTACACCTAAACATGGTTGTGCATAAATTCTAACTTTCTTTAGGGAACCCATGAATATTCTTTTGCCTTTCATTAGGTTTTGGGGAGGTTACTTTCACTTTACTACAAACAATGTGAAAAAATTATAGGGTACAATTTATTGAAAAATAGTAATAATAATAATTTATTTAGATATAAGCAGGGTGTCAATAATTCATTTTGAGAATAATTTGAAAACATAATTAAAGTAAATCTAAAACATGTTTTAAATCTGTCATTATTTCATAGCAAATTAACAAATATATTTTTGCTTCAAGTTCTTCCTAAAATATACAAGGATAGACACTAGGTACAATAACCATGATTTGGTTCCAACCTCAGAAACTTTAATCCCTTTGGGGATTTTGATATTGGTTTGAATGCTAAACTCCAACTTAACCATAACTTATTTTCTATTTCCTAAATGTGGGTTCCTTAGTTCTTCCACTCAAATTTGAAGAAATGTTCTCTATGATTTTTTACTGGATATTAAAGTTGTTCCCATGAATGGAAGGGATTGAGACATTATTCCAAAGTTCACTTACCCTACATAATCCAACTTTGTGTATTTCATGTGCTCATTGAATTAGAAACCCCAAATTTAGCCCCTTTAAAGGAATGACCTTGGCATTGCAAGCACACCTTTTTAATAGACTATACCAAACAATCGGGACAAAATTGAAGTTTGACACCCATTTGTTGGGCCCTGCCCCCATAGGGACAGCGATCGTGGCATTGGATCCAACTTTTGGAAGTTTTACCTTATTAGAACCAATTTCATATTAGGTGAACTAGTTTCTTTGGCGAAAATGTTTAGATTGTTTAGATTGGAACGGATTGTTTAAGTGTTCACAGTGTGGACAAAGTAGGTAGATGTACAATGTCTTATCTATTGGCAGGGTCAGCGTGTTTGTGATGCCTTGTTTCCATGCCTTCATGGCCCTCTATCATATTTTATACTTGTCACAAGATAAAACATGATTGTAGACTAAAGCCCAATTTAGGTGAAGGTGTGGCCAAACCATAGGTCACCACACTAATGTGAACACAACATGTTTTTGAGGTTTAGTTTTGTTTTATTAGCCGTCATTTTTTGTAGCGGGAATCTCTTCATTACTGCTGCAAGAAATGCATGGGGAGGCTATTCTCTTGGTTTGTGTGTTATGAAGTACAAGAATGAGGCGGCGCGAGGGATGGCGAGGAGGGAAGTTGCATTGAAGAGGGATAGGTGGAAGGAACGACGGGGGGCAGAGCTTGGAGGATGAACGAAAAGCAGAGGAGCTGAGAAGAGGAGAGGAGGAGAGCTTCATGTTTGGGGGGAGAGTGTTGCTGTTTTGGGCAGGGATGGGTAGACCAGTAGTGGAGATGACTAAGGTGGTAGATAGACAGAGAAATATATAGATAGATAGAGTGGGAGCTTAAGGAGACCGGACATGGGGGGGGGTTTTGTTTTTAGTACTACTTGGCTGGTGGTTGCAATTCTCCGTTGCACCAGCAACTTGGCTGAGTAGTTGTGAATGTACTTGAAGGAATAGATATGAAGGGTTGGTGCCGAAGTATGATGAGGAACTGAGGGATCCGAGCCGTAGAATTGAGGTGGGGCATATTGAAGAAAGTGAGCATCTGGGATGGGGGGTTTGGGGTTACAATATTTTTTTGCATATGTGTTGTTAGTAGTTGTCTGAGTGAGTACCAAAGACCCAAAGGGGTATCCTTAAGGTGGACAAAATGAGTGTAGAAAGTGTGAGTGAAGAAAGGACCTGAAACCAGAAGTCTGCCGATCATTCTTACATGAGAGGTTGTCCCTTTGAGTGGCACTAAGCGAGCCTGGTATCTACTGTTCAGAATCAAGTGTTTTAAAATGCATTTGAACTCAAGAGTCTCCAGGTCTTAGGTCTTCAGTCAAGAAGAGTGGAAGCAAGTTGCATTGTTACATTCTGTGGGGGAGTGGGTTAGCGGCTCAATGGATTGAGTGAGCATTGAGAGCCCTGACCTCAAAGGCTATAGGCTATACCTTAATAGGTGTGATTTTGATGAATGCATTGGAGTTAGGAAGCTAGTACCTTCTGGCCATTTTCGTGAATGCAAGGCGTAAGTTCTAGTTTCTGTAATCAACTCTGTCGATTTGTGTGTGCATGAGCTGTTTCTATTTAAAGATTAACGAATGCATGCAAAAATATTATGTGAAGAAGAGTGAGAGAAAGGGTCAGGGGTTGTGGTTTGTTTCAAAATCTCAAAAAATACAACTCTGCTTAGGCCTATACATGTTGTCAAGTTTGTTTTTTTTTGTCATCCACTCTCTTTTGGTTACAAAGGATCCACATGGCATGTTTGGATGGTTTACATTTCAAATTTCTCCACAAATATTGCAACATGATTTTGAGGTTCGAATCCCCTAGTTCAAGAGCTTTCAACACCCATTTGCATTGTAATGCAACAAGTCCTTCCTTTGGAACAATCAGACTTAACCCCCTTAAACAGTGTATGCAAAATTCACCCCATTTAACCTTAGCCCTTAGCCCTTGGATGTTCACCCCTGCCCATAAGAAATTCCTCAAAAACACTTTACATTTGTAGACAGCCTTTCTAAATCCACCCTATACATTAATAAAAATAAATAAAGTGTAAAGACTAATGCAACATTAACAATCACTACTTTTCTAGTTAGTGGTAGATGCAAGTAAAAGCACTGAAGGTGGACCCCAAAAACAACACACATGAGGATTTTTAATAGTAAATTTTTGCAATGTATTTTGATTATGACAAAATGTGAGATTTTTGTTAAAGGCCATACTATCTTCTTATCCAGAAAGTAACTAAATGAGCACCTCCTAAACACTATAGGATATAATTTTTTGAAAAATATTATATGTGAAAAAATCATGTTCCAAAAGGATTATATAAAATATATTCATAAATTTCCTTTAGTAAATCTTTATATTTCCATGCCATTTTGAAAATGGTTTGAAAACCTTTATTTTGAATCACTTATGATGTTTAATTTTCTAAAGATTAATAAATGAGTTTATCATTTCAAATATTGGAAATAATATCTTCATGTAATGTTATGTTTTTAATAATAAAATTAAAACGTCACCCATTTGAAATGTTTATATTTTTTCATTTGGTTTATTTTTATTTTAAAGATAAAATAATTATAATCATTACATTAACCCTTTAAGATAATTACTATAACAAATGCATGCACCATACATTTTAATAAGTCTAGGTGTAGAAAAAAACTACCTCATATAGGATTTAATGGAAATTATATTTTACAACTACCCATGCATTATATTATAATATTGAAATTTTCCCCGAATTTTTTCCATCAAAAACTCATTTATGTCTTTGGTACCTATGTCAAAGTTGGATGAAGCACTTAATAATTTGGATAATTTTTCTTCCTTAGCCCATTTATAGCCAAAAGAATATGTCCATTTAGGCCTTCTCTCTTTCTTGGAACACCAATATGCAATTGACTTATCCTAGTTAATTGTTCCCAACTTGTTATTGTGTGCTACTATATTGGTGCTCACAACCATTGCTATCCACACACACAAACTTATAACATAAGAACCTTTTTAGAAAGTGCATAGCTTCCAAACCAAAACAAGACTCACCTACAACAATTTAAGGTTTCAAACCTAAAACACAAGATGAAAAACCAAACATCATGTGTAAAAGAAAATTAGCATAACACATAAAAATTTTAAATCACCATTTGAGAACTTGAGATCACACATCTTGGGATTATGTCCCATACATTAAATATTTAAAATTGCGTTCACATTAAAACAGGTTTTGTAATAACTTACCCTAATTTACTTATAAAACTAAGATATAAACATGTAATTAACATATTATTCTTACTAATTTTCATGCGATACCATATCGACACCTAAAACCATTGTTGTCCGCACACACAAACCAAGTAAAATAACAACCTTCCTAAAAGGTGCATAGTTGTTTCCATATCTAGGGTTAAGGCAAATAACAATGTAAGATTTTCTTAAAAAAGTTCTTAAGAATGAACACCTTGGTTGTAAAGTGTGAGGGCCAATGGGCTAAATGCAAATGTGAGCCCCATTATTAATTGCCTAATTGAAGTCCTTCAAATCTTTAGCCAAATGTGAATCATAAAGTAAGCTATCGCACAAGCTTAAAATTGAAACTTGGGATGGTAAAATGCATTTTCCCCTATACACATGCAAATAAAACCCAAGAATTTAATCACAAAATGAATTTTGTACCAATAAAGCTAGAACAAAACATGGGGATGAATGTAATCATTCATCTTCATTATGGATGAATGAATTTTTCATTCATCTAATGTATGGATGAAAAAATTGCATTTACATGATTTTAATAAATAGAACTTCTATCAAAATTATGAATGAATTTTTTTTTATGATTGAATTTCTATGGATAATTTTTTTTCATAACTTTAATTAACTAAAATCTCATGAAACACAATCCAATTATATGATATAATGTTGTTGAATAATCTAATTTAAATTCCATTATACATGTATTTCACGGTTATGGTTTAAAATGTCATTATTTTCAACATATATATATTATTATTATTATGCTAACATCCAACCCATGGTCATTGTTGTTTTTTTTTAAAATGAAATAAAGGTTTTTTTTCCATGCAAACTAGCCTAATGTTGTTGATGACACTAGTCCCCCCCCCTCCCCCCGACCCCACCTCCAAAGGTGTCACAACTTCTTTCGAACCTATTTATAAATGTCGTTGGCAAGAATGAGGGGGTTTATCATTCGTCCAATACGTTTCACGAAACTTTTGAAACTCCCCATAAAATTTCATATCTTGGTTGACGAATATTTCAATTATATCCCCAAACCTATTGAGCACCTTGTCCAAAAAAACATATGTAACACCCTCATTACTATGATTTGGCAATGGCACCAACTTTAGCCATGTCAAGAAATTCTCAATCATAACCATAACATATTGGTTTTGTTAGACTATCAAATTCAATGGCTTAATAAAATCCATATTCCACTGATATCCAAACCCCATGATGGGCAATGGTTATAAATGGAGTGTAGGTGCATTGAATGATGCCCACACTTTGTCACACATCATGTGCCAAGACACAAATGATTGAACTTGCAATTGTATCCATTACCACCAATATTATGCCAAAAACAAACTATAATTATGATGGACACCAAAATGGCTCAATTGATTGTGAACATGTCGCACAAGGTCCTCACATTTTTTTGGGAAAATACTATGCACACTCATCCATCTATCCACACATGAAAACATGAATTACCTTCCCAATTGAATCATTTGGCCTTATGCATAACATAGTCCCATTCCTTGGGTGTTAATTCAATCAAAACTTCACATGTTTACAAATATTGTAATGATAGGTACATCATCATGTATGTCCTAGGCACCATCACCCTTTGGTTCAATGTCCACACCATGAAATCCCCTAGTGCTCATGTCAATTTAAGGTGCATCCCTAAAGCACCCCAACAAGGTACATAGGTATGTGGAGGCATGGCCCACATTCAATTTTGCATCCATGGGCCAACAAAACCATGTAATATCCTCCTCATTAGAACTTGGGTTCTAATTCAAACTATTAACATTTCAATTGACTTTACTAGCCTTATGGAAAATATCAAATCATATTCCTATAAAATAAGGGTCTATTCTAGCCAACTTTTTATCCATTTAGGTAGGTAGGGGAAAGGAATGAAATAGTTATGCCTAGAAGTGCCTTTGGATTTATATCAAAACAATGTATACACATAAAATGTATGGAACAAGGTTGGTAGCTTATACCATACCCCTAAAATCTTCATGCAAAAGCTTTAGATCTTTACATTCATATTTGAAATTACTTTACCATGGTCCATTGATATTTTATGTTGTATATACAAAGATTATAGTTTCAAACCTAATTATGACATTTACATTATGTATAATGTCAACAATCCACCATGTGTAAAAACAAATTTCTACTAATAAGAAGGGTTGTGACTAATGATTTTTTTGGATGTTTTTTTGTTATTTCAATAAGGACATTGAGATGTATTTGGGAAAATGTGTTTTTTTGGTGTAAATTCAACTAATTTAACTAAAATTTTGAAAAATAATTTATATGATTTATATCACAATTTTATTTTTTTTAAACCTTGGTTGTGACCAAGGTGGGTGGGCATATCAATCTTAATATATCAATTAAATAAAGGTATATAAGTTGGACATTTTTCCAAACCTAGTAAGGCGAAAGCTCTCTAGGCTTTGAAAAATTATTAGTCCACCTCATGGTAAGGGTAAATTACCAACAATTATGATGTTCACACGGCAAGGTTAAGGATGAACATTTTATTGTTTACAATAGGTTTTCCTTAAGGCTTTAAAGGGGTAACTATAGGGTAAATCAAAATATGTACATGAATATGGCACATTGCCAATTTGTTGTGCACAACAAACATACCTAGGGTCAAATTCATCACTAATAAAATCATTATTTAATAAAAAAATCATTTCATATTTGCATAATTATTTTATTTTATTTTCATTCATGCAAACTTCGAATTTTCTTTAAATTTGTCATATGTTGGACATACATATAAAGCCATTGAATGTACTATGTGGCAAATAGTGGCATTGAATGCACGGTTAGATGTTGCACATTCATGCCTATTCTTGTTCTTTTTAGTATAGGAATGTTTCATCTATTCTTCATTAAACATACATAGTCCAAGTTATCTATCAAACATGATAAAGAGCAACACCTATCACAATTTTGATGCATATAAAGGATGAAAGATGACATCAAAATAATCACCAAGGCTTCTAATTTCACTCATAAAAACAACAACAATTAATGTCAAATGGATTACTTGTAGAAGGCGGTTGTTCATACAAATGGTTGTATTTTATGTTCAAAATGTTCATTATTAAATAAGTGAAATATTCGACGTTTTTGTCATTGTCACTTGGACATTTTGGAAAATTAAATTTTATGATTTCTAGATTATTTAATTGACCATAGGCTAGGGTAATTGGCGTTGCAAACATGAACACATGAATTTTTAATTTAAAAACTTTAACAAAAGCATAATGAGACTAATCAACATATTTACAAACACATTTAAATCATTTTTATAAGAACAAATGGGAGTAAAATCTTATTTAGGGTTCCAAAAACATATGTTAAGAATCTTGTCCCAGGGAATTAACTTATTCATCATAAATGAAATGTAAAAAGAAAACATATTCAAGAGAGTCACCACAATTTGAACAAATTCATTAACACCGCACGCTTTACAAAATATGGAAATGCATGTATATTATATAATGATTTTAACATATTCTTTATTTTTACCCATTTCAAAACAATTACCGTCCTTTAGGTAATGGAAAACCTTGAATATATACTATTTACAACTCCAAATTGATAAACCCCAAATGGTAAAAAACAAATAAATTTTTTTTTAGTGATAAATAAATATGCAACATTTTATGTGCACATAAAGGGGTGTGTTACTTTAATTAATTTATTTTATTATTCTTCTTTTGTTTCTTTGTCTACCCTTGTCATGACACGTAGTGTCGTGATGTTCGATGTTGTAAGTGTGTAAATCTATAGTAAACTCTACTAAACAAAAAGACTAAAACCAATCAAATGTAAAAACTAATAAACCAAAAAGAGATGCACACACACACATATATATATAGTGTGCACAAGAGGAGGCTAGGATGAAATTCTCGTGTAATAAATTGAAAAGATAGAAAGAAAATGTAATGTATGTAAATGATGGTCGTGTAGTAGCCACCACGAACATCTAGAAATCCAGTCTAACTATGGAAGAAACTTTCCATGACAAAGGAATTCTAGAAAAATTAACACAAGAAGGGAAGAACTTAGTTTTTTATACAACCGTCAACAAGGTTTAAACTCTAAATGAGCCATAACCCTAAAACACCTAATGATGTATAATAACCTAAAAATGTGCATTAACCTTAAGAGTGTACATTAACCCTAAAGGCATGATTGACATGCCCGTAATCGGCTATCATGTATGAGGCCATGCATATGGGTATGACAACCGTCATGACGTGTAATGTTGTGACATTTAATGTTGTAAGGGTGTAAATCCATAGTAAACTCTATAATCTAAAAAGATTAAAACCAATCAAAGGTACAGATTAATCAACCAAAAAGAAATGCATGCACATATATACACAATGCACAAAACGAAGCTGAAGTGAAATTTTCATGTATCCCCCCCCCCCCCCCCACAGGAAGATGATTTCCTAATGATGACATTCTTCATTTAGCACCTTGTCAAAACATTCTTGACCCGCGAATGTTTACCAAATTGCACTGGTTGATCTATAAAATTCGTTAAAATTCTTGCTTCTTTGGGCT
The DNA here is from genome assembly GCA_963921925.1 of Sphagnum tenellum. Taxonomy (NCBI): domain Eukaryota; kingdom Viridiplantae; phylum Streptophyta; class Sphagnopsida; order Sphagnales; family Sphagnaceae; genus Sphagnum; species Sphagnum tenellum. Next base: position 4,356,802 of record OY998155.1, read on the forward strand.
TCCATAACATTCTCGCACCAAGAATGTCATAACTATGGATGATTTTTAAAAACTAGCAAACTAAGGTCTTGCAAAAAATATTTTAAGTATACATCATCCTTGTTAAAAGGATATTTAAAATAAAAAACTTAGAGATTTCATTAATAGACATGTTAGGTCTTTTCTTTGTTGGTTTTTCTCTAAACCACTCTTCATAGGATTATTTATTTTTTCTTCGAATTAGCAATGTATGTTTTACATCCACATGTTTTTTAGGCAATTATCCCATTACATTTAAAATATGATACATATATTTTTAAATTTGGTTTTTGCAATAGAAGGGACATACTCTTTGTGACATAACATGCAATGCATCACTTTGAAGTACCTTGCCACTTACTTGTGTATTGTCATTGATAACATAAAAGGCCCAACATAGTGCATTTTTGCCATAAGGTTTCCAAAACAATCTCTAAGCTTGTAAAACATGAAATCTTTGATTCGCATTCTCCTCATCACTTTTTAGAATTGTATTCAATTAGGTTTGCAAGCTTTCATTTCCTCGTGATGTTTTAGGAAGAGGTTCTTTTTCCAAAAAAACATCATTTTGGAATATTTCACAAAACTATGTTTCAATTTTCATAACATTTTCAATTTAGTTGGAACATGTCATTATTTTATTAGTATTTAATTCATACAACAAAAAATAACTATAAAAGAAAATTACAATTATGAAACTTGAAAAGTAGGTAAGGAAGAAGATTTAGGGTTTAATGTTGAAAATTCATTTACAAGAATTTACAAATCAGAAAACTCATTTTTAAACATAGTTGAAATGAAAAATGTATAATGAGTAATATTTCAAAAATAATAATTTTCTTGCTCCATCCAACCACAAAAATAAAATTTTAGGGTTTTAGGGTTAGGGTGTGATTTTAATGGACAATACCAAATAACCTAGTCTAACCTTAACCTTAACCCTAAAAAGTAAACAAAGACAAAAGGACACAAGAAAAAATAAAATTATAAGATATATATTTATTATAATTTTGTTGATGGGTGAAAGCACACGATAATCGTATATTTTGAACATAAAAATGTACTCATTTTAAAATACATTTTGTATTATTTGGTGGCAATTTTTTTCATTTCATTTTGTGTTTTGAAAAACAGTAAAAATGGATTTTTAACACAAATCCTCCAACACAATTCTTCTTGTCTCTCAAATGATAGTGGTTTTTCAAAAAATAATAATTTGTTCACACATTTATGTTTGTTTGAATGGAAAATTTGATCTAGATGTGGAATTCTTCATATTAACTTGGTAAAAATTTTAAAAACACGCAATTTTAAAAATAGTATTTGTGACAATAATTTGACCATCATAATGTGTTTTCACCTTGATAAAAATATTTTCTTAAAAAAAAGTAAAATTTGATTCCAAATTTACCTCAAAAAGAGTTTGGAAACTTGACCTCCAGCCCAAATTAGCCTTGGAATCTTGAACATGCAAAAACATAGCAGGGGGGAAAATATTTGTCTACATAAATAATGCATCTAATGCACATCAGAATGCAAGCAAAAACCAAAAAATGAGAAGCTAGAACCAGAGTAGAAAGGTGCTTTGATATATGAAACAAGCAATCATAATTGAATTAAGAACCGGGGTTGAACCAAGGTAAAACCAAGAGCTAGAAATAATTAAGGTTAGCAAAAAAATCAAGAGCAAGAAACAAAAGATAGAAATGAAAAATAAAAAACAAAAATGAGAAATTAAAGCCAAGCAAAGCTGAAAGTGAAAACAAAAGCCAAGTCAAAGTTAGAAGCAAGAAACAAAAGATAGAAGCGAAAAGCAAAAGCCAACCAATAACCATAAGTGAAAAGTAAGAGACAAAAGTGAGAGACAAGAGATAAAAACAAAAAACAAAAACAAAAGCAAAAAATGAGAGCCAAATAAACACTAGAAATGAAAAACAAAAGTGAAAATAGATAAAACTAGAAGTAAGAAGTGAGAGATAGAAGCAAGAAATGAAAGTTGAACAAGAACCAAAAGTGAGAAGAGAAAAACAAAAGTGAAAAGTCAAAGTTAAGCAAGAGCCATAAGGGTGAAAGCACATTAAATAATCCATTTTTTGGTGTCACACTACAATTTTCACTTGGGGGGTAGGGGGGGGGGGTGTTAAGTTATAAGCCTATACAATTTTGAAATTATGATTAAATGTTGGGAAGGACTCATTTTTTAGTAGTAGGGTATAACTCAATAACATTGTAAAAATAGAATGATAAATAACGATATTATGAATTCAAAATGGATTTTCCAAAGCTAGGGCAATTGCATTGTCACAATCCATAATTTGTTTTATGGACTCAAAAATGCATCATGAACTATACTAATAAATGCCTTTTTTTTAGTGGAATGGTATCATGAATGTAGATTTTGAATGGATTAATTCATTAAAAAAATTTTAAATGAAAATTTTATGAAATTTATGAACTAGCTGTTGAATTTAGTCCTTGAAATTCACACATTGATGAATTTCAACTTACATTTCAAAATATAAATAGTAGTAGGATTTTCAAGGGAGGCCTTTTAGGAAATCCACAAATTCTTTGTTTTAAAGGGGAATGTTTGTGATTTTGAAATAATGATTCTAGTTTTACACTATGAAAAGACTAATTATGAACACCGCATCCGTTGTTTTTGGTCCACCGTAGTGTCCTTTCACCCCTAAGCAAAAAATGAAAGATAGAAACGAAAAGTGAAAACCCGACAAGAACCAAAAGCAAGAAATGATAGACAAAAACAAGAAGTGTAAGCTAGGTATGAGCCATATATGAGAAACAAAAAACTAAAGTAAGAACCAAAAACTAAAGCCAAGGATGACAACCTAGACTTGCAAAATGAGAGTTGGAACAAAAGCAAGGGCCATAAGCAAAAAAAAAAAAAAAAAAACACAAACAAGAATTTAGCAAAAAGCTAAAATATCTTTAAAAAGAAAAAAGATAAATACAAAGCAATTAACAAATAAAATATCACACACAGAGCAAAATCAAAGAAGCTATCATTCATTAACATTTAATTTATATAGTTTAGGGCGTTGCTTCAAGCAATGACTAAACCTTAATTTTTAATTGTTAACCCTAAACAACTACACCTAAAATGGCTTGCTTTAAACCTCAAACCTAAACCTAAAAATTATAACCTTAAAGTTGAAACCAGTCCAAAAAGTATTGGGAAACACCTTTCTTGATTTTCAATTTTAAAATTTTGTAAAGAAATTAAAAGGTTTTAGGGGTGGTTATCATTAGACTGTGAACCATCGGTTAGGTTCTTAGTTTGGTTTTCATCTAATCTATGAACCCACAGTTTTCAATTTGAAAATCTTGCCAATTTTCAAGCTGCATGTGAGAATCGCCCAACATTGGTTAAGACCACAAGTTGAACCAATTTTTCAAAATTTCCCAAAATTAAGTTGGTGAGAAACTTAAACAAGCTTTGTGTGGTTCATATGGTCATTAGGATGTCCCACACACTTACATTAGGGTTGACTGATTTTTCACTTTCTTCATCGGCTCTATTGATGTCAAATATTCCCAAATGTTGACACAAACAATTGTTGCTTGCACTGCAATTTGATCATTTACCACAATCTCCTCAAGCAACTCCTTGTCGCTATTGGAGGAGCTCAATCCAGGATGTGATAAAAATAACTCCATAGATGACGAGTGGAATGAGCCCTAAAAAAGAAAAAAGAAATTGGATTCCCCAAACTCTAATAAAACATTCAAATTGCTTGATACTCCCAAATGAAATGGAACACTTAAAACTTTAAAGTGAAATGAGATTGAAAATAAAAAGGCAAAAATGGGATCCCTCCCACTTATTTAGCATCAAAGGAATTAAATGAAAAGCTCCCCTAAACCCATAAACCCTATACTCTAAACCCTAGAAAATGAACCCACACCCAATTATAAAAAAATTCAGATAAATTCATGTGTCCCCTACACCTCCAACAACGAAAAATAAATATTTAAAGACTTGAACCCACCCACTCTGAAAGAAAAAAACCCTCCCCCCAAAAGAAAAAATAAAATCATGACCCCTTAAACCCCTAGCCCGCCCATCCTCGAGGAAATGAAAAACCCCGCCCAAATCCCCTCAAAATCCAAAAAAACCTCCCCCAACAACCTCCCCTCCGGCCTCCCCAATCCAAGTGTTGAAATAGGCAACTTCTTGGATTGTCCACCTATTTTAAGCCAGTCAAAGGCATACCCACGTGGTCAACCCCTTCTCACCCCCTCTTTTTCGAAAACCGCCCACAGTTAGTCAGGGTGACCTTACGGACGACTAGAACTCAGGGCGAATTTTTTTAATAGGGTGGTGTAAGACACCCTATGAAACTCCCGGTGAATTTAGGGATTTCTCTAATGTATGCCCAACTTTGGGGAAGACTTCAAATGGCCAATAAGTTTTCTTTGCTGACACACAATTCAGAGGTCAGCCAGTGTTTCTTTTTTCATTTTTCTCATGTTGCATCAAAAGTGGCCATCAGCCACAAGAGGATTAGCCATATCTGGCTACAAGACAAATAAAGTTCTAGAAACATTATTATATGTTGGCGAACCACTAGAACCTGTTAACTAAATATGGAGATTTCAAAAGAAAAAAACTAGAAATCTGCCCAAATCCTCCCAAAAAATCTTGCTGATTTCATAACTCGCTTCTTCCTCTAAATGTGAGGACTTTTAAAGAAATTCTCCAAAATGTTCACTTAATCATGTTGCTTGGGGCTTTTTTTTTAATAGCAAAAATGGATAATTTCGGCCACCCAAAAATCAGTACTTCCAGCTAATAACCTCGATTATATCTCCTGACACAGGCTGTGAATTATTGATCAATGACCAAATACATCCATTCTGTAAAGGCTGAAAAGTTCAGCTCTAATAGGAAAATTTTCAAGTCTAAAACCTACACATGCTCAAGTTTGGGGCCTACCACCAACATGGGGCATGTGCCATGTGCCATGACTTTATGGGAAATGAGATTATGAACAATGTTTCCCAGCAGCTAATGAAGGGAGAAAAAGTTACACAAAAGCAAAGAGTTGATATAATAATCTATATAAGAGGAGAGTTCTGACCAGAGTTTTTTTTTGGGGCGAAATTTCACGAACTGACTGACAAAAAAAAGAAAGCCCAATGCGAACTCTACAAAGGATTTTTTTTGAAATTTTTAAAAAAAAATCATATTTCTTAGAAAAAAGTGAAATTCGCCAGATTTAGACAGTGAGCTCTTGTAGCTCGCCTAGATATATGCAGGATTCAGAAAAAACTCTACTGTCGGCCTAGGACAGTCGCCATTTAATGCGAATTAAAGCTGGGGATCCTCGCCAGTGCACCTATCTGGGGAATTTGGAAAAAAAAAACCCTGGTTCTGACTAATGACTGCTGACTGGCCTTACCTTTCTTTGCTGACACATGGTCGGCGTAATCCATCAATGACCACTTCCGTCCACTATCTGAAAGCCCAAAAAAATCAGTGGTCACAGGAAGTTGCAGGTCTAGTACGTGACCACTGTGAACCAGCCCCGACCAGTGTACCATTAAGAATGGATGATATGTGATGAGGAAACAGTTTACTGTTGGGTTCCAGTTCCCTAGCTAACCATAGTGGTTAGCTCACTTGCTTTATTAACTACCTGCCAACAAGGTAGGTAATAAAAACAGCCCTTAACTACTATGTATCATCTATCTACTTACAAAGTAGTCCACTATTTCTTAACCTACCTGACTACAGGTTAAACCTACTTCTTATTGAATGGGTTACCAAGATGAGACCAGGTCATAACTCAGTTGAGGATCATCCACAGCTGAGTCATAACGGGCATCCAGTGGATAGTGCACTGGTGGGTGCTGGTTCAACTATGGCACATGCTATGCACCATCCTGGAAGTACCGCTTGGATCCTTTCTCTCAACCTTTAGTCATGACCACCTTCCAAGTTGTTCATCGTTCTGGCATAAATGCAAGGAATCCAATGGACTAATTCTACCTTGGCTCAGATTTGCATCCAAGAGCTTGCTACAAATTCTGTCAAGGTCAGTTCCCTTTTGGCTTGTTGCAAAGCTTCTATTGCCGTCAATCTCCTAGCATATGTGTATAGGGTTTCATGGCTCAATGCAACAAGAGTATTCATCATCCAATTTCCACATGCAAATCATCTCACATATCTTTATGTCTTCTATGTGAAACCTCATATGTTTCAAACACCAAAAACTTAGGTTCTATCTCTTTGAAAGCATTAGTAGTGTCATGAATATTTGACCTAAAGTAACAATTGTATAATGATTCCAATTTGCACAAAGGCTCATCTACTCTTATTTTCTATTAAGGTGGGTTAACTTGGTGCTTTTCTTGATTGCCACAGTGATCACATGCATTTCATTGGGCTAGCAACCAACACAAAAGGATAACAAAAACTATCAAGGTCATTCGAAGTGTCACATCTTTTGCAAATTCTCAAAACTTGTAGGTATGTGCTTCACACACAAACATTTATGATTTTGAACTCATATGTTTTGCAACATCAAAATTAAATGTGTGTTCTTATTCAAAGGTATGAAAGTTGTGATGAATGGAATTTGTTTCAAAGCTCAAATAGTGAGTAATTAAAACATGAACATTATATTCCTAAGTTTCACATGGGGTTATACTAGAAAGTTTAATTTGAACAAAAGTGGGATTTTCATCATCTAGCTATTCCAAGTAGTTTTGTAACAATTAAAAGTCACGAATTTCACATATATAGAATACAACAATAAGAATGTTTTCCGAAAAAAGAATTTCATTCAACGAATGGACTAAAGCAACAATAATGTTGGACAAGGTTTGTGCATATGCATGTAATTATGCATGTGATCGAATTATGCACCAATATTTTTGGCAATGATCAAGTTTGTCATTCAAATCACATTGAAGTGAAAGATCAACATGATAACTAAATAGATTAATGTATGTTTTAAATTATTCAACAATTTGCTCTTTGTAATTTATCATTCACAAGTTTATGTTTAGACCAAATCAATTTTATAGACATTAAAATGCTTGATAGGGGAATAGGATTGGATATTTTAATGGTAGCACATGACACAAAATTATGATCGATCAATTTTTTGGCAAAATATCAACAAAACACCACACATTTTTTTACATACGGATTATTTTGTTGCGAATTACTTTTTTTGAAAATTTGTTTGACTAAAAGTGATTTAAATTTTTTTTAAGGAAGGTGTCATTACATTTATGCCTATTGGTTACAATTTTAAGAATTTTTTTGAAATAATGTTGTTAGTTAAATCAAAATTTACCTAGGGATGCTTGCCACCATAATTGAAAAAAAACATTGATTAGGATGCACATCATTTATTTACATTTATTGAATTGAATGGATTGCAAAATGTAATGAAATGTTTATTCTAACAAACCATGTTCCTTAAAACAACTGGAATTATCATCAATGATAAAAATTATGTATGCCAATCATTGTGCAATTAAATCACATTTCAAATATGTATGAAAGTACAAAGTGACATAGACTCGGTGGATATTTCCAAAAGATATTCTCTCTATCACAAATGTTCTATTTCATGTTGAAACTATTAATAATTATATGATCCTTTTCTATTTCCATTATTTCATGTTGTTGACAAATGGAAAGTTTATGAAGAAGCCATGGAAGACCTTCACAAGGCTAGTGTTCATGAACTAAAAAATGAATTATTTAAACAACAATCATGAAAATTTCAAAAAGGTGTTAATGTATTATTATTGAGCTTTTGTGGATAAGGACAAATTTTATGTTTAATAAACTAAAAGTGCATTGTGTTGTTAAAAGGATGTTGAAATATTATCAAGGATCCACCTTGAGGAGTTGTGGAACAATCAAATACATGTTGCATGATTATCAAGGAGCCTTGAAAGACCTTGACAAGGCTGATGTTCTTCAACCAAACAACGCATTCACTTTGAGGAGTCGTGGAAGAGTCAAAAACATGTTGGATGATTATCAAGGAGCCTTGGAGGACCTTGACAAGGCTAATGTTCTTCAACCAAACGATGCAATCACTTTGAACGCTCGTGGAGCAGCCAAATACATATTGCATGATTATCAAGGAACCTTGGAGGACCTTGACAAGGTTAATATTCTTCAACCAAACAATGCAATCACTTTGAACATTCGTGGAGCAGTCAAATACATGTTGCATGATTATCAAGGAACCTTGGAGGACCTTGACAAGGTTAATATTCTTCAACCAAACAATGCAATCATTTTGAGCATTCGTGGAACAGTCAAATACATGTTGCATGATTGTCAAGGAGCCTTGGAGGACCTTGACAAGGCTGATGTTCTTCAACCAAACGATGCATTCACTTTTACAAGTCGTGGAAGAGTCAAACATGTGTTGCATGACTATCAAGGAGCCTTGGATGACCTTGACAAGGCTTATGTTCTTCAACCAAACGATGCATTCACTTTGACAAGTCGTGGAAGAGTCAAACACGTGTTGCATGACTATCAAGGAGCCTTGGAGGACCTTGACAAGGTTAACATTATTGAACCAAACAATGTAATCACTTTGAGCATTCGTGGAACAGCCAAATACATGTTGGATGACTATCAAGGAGCCTTGGAGGACCTTGACAAGGCTGATGTTTTTCAACCAAATGATGCATTCACTTTGACAAGTCGTGGAAGAGTCAAACACGTGTTACATGACTATCAAGGAGCCTTGGAGGACCTTGACAAGGCTGATGTTCTTCAACCAAACGATGCATTCACTTTGACAAGTCGTGGAAGAGTCAAACACGTGTTGCATGACTATCAAGGAGCCTTGGAGGACCTTGACAAGGCTGATGTTCTTCAACCAAACGATGCATTCATTTTGACAAATCGTGGAAAAGTCAAACACGTGTTACATGACTATCAAGGAGCCATAAAGGACCTTGACAAGGTTGATGTTCTTTAACCAAACAATGCATTCACTTTGACAAATCGTGGAAAAGTCAAACACGTGTTACATGACTATCAAGGAGCCTTGGAGGACCTTAACAAGGCTAATGTTCTTCAACCAAACGATGCATTCACTTTGACAAGTCGTGGAAGAGTCAAACACGTGTTGCATGACTATCAAGGAGCCTTGGATGACCTTGACAAGGCTGATGTTCTTCAACCAAACGATGCAATCACTTTGAACAACCGTGGAACAATCAAATACATGTTGCATGACTATGAAGGAGCCTTGGAGGACCTTGACAAGGCTAATGTTCTTCAACCAAACGATGCATTCAATTTGACGAATCGTGGAAGAGTCAAACACATGTTGCATGACTATCAAGGAGCCTTGGAGGACCTTGACAAGGCTGATTATCTTCAACCAAACAATGCATTCACTTTGATGAGTTGTGGAAGAGTCAAACACATGTTGCATGACTATCAAGGAGCCTTGGAGGACCTTGACAAGGCTGATGTTCTTCAACCAAACGATGCTATCACTTTAAGCACTCGTGGAATAGTCAAATACATGTTGCATGATTGTCAAGGAACCTTGGAGGACCTTGAGGCTAATATTCTTGAACCAAACAATGCAATCACTTTGAGCATTCGTGGAATAGTCAAATACATGTTGTATGACTATCAAGGAGCTTTGGAGGACCTTGACAAGGCTGATGTTCTTCAGCCAAACAATGCATTCACCTTAAAGAGTCGTGGAAGAGTCAAACATGTGTTGGATGACTATCAAGGAGCCTTGGAGGACCTTGACAAGGCTAATGTTCTTGAACCAAACAATGCAATCACTTTGAGCACTCATGGAACAATCAAAGACATGTTGCATGACTATCAAGCAGCCTTGGAGGACCTTGACAAAGCTGATGTTCTTCAACCAAACAATGCATTCACTTTGACCAGTCGTGGAAGAGTCAAATACATGTTGCATGACTATCAAGGAGCCTTGGAAGACCTTGATAAGGTTGATGTTTTTCAACCAAATGATCATTTGATATTGCAAACTAAAAAATGGTTGAAATGCATGTTAAATGAATACCAACCCACAGTAGAATTATTGCCATTCAATTCAAGAATTCAATCTTTTTCATACAATGAATTGAATTTTGGAACAAGGTTGGGGAAAGGAGCCTTTGGTAATGTGTATCAAAGTTGTTGGAAAAACACTAAGATTGCAATTAAAGTTTTAAAAAAGAGTGGCTCCCACAATGAAGGTGCAAAAAAATCTTTTATATTTGAAGTGTGCACTTTGGGATCAATTCAACATATCAATTTGGTTCATCTTTTGGGCTATTGTATCGAAGGTTTAAAACATATGTTGGTGTATAAATACATTTCAAATTCATCTCTTGACAAATGGCTCAATGAAGACAACCTTTTGGATTGGGACCAACGAGTGTGCATCATTATAGGGGTTGCTCAAGGATTGGCACACTTGCATAAATGTAATCCGATCATTCTCCATCTTGACATCAAACCACAAAATATCCTTTTGGATCAAGATTACACCCCAAAATTGGCTGATTTTGGTATGGCAAAAAATTTAGATGGCAAGGATGAAGATGTGGTATGTGCCCCACCAATCTTTTTTTTATTAGTTATGTGCATGCACATTATATTTTAGTGTGATTGAGAACCTTGCAAATTTGAACATTCTTTTTGGGCACAACTTGTTAATTTCATATTTGCATCATTATAGGTCATGGAACAAATATGATAAACATTCACAATTTAAAATGAATATTTGAAAAACACTTAATGTAATAAATTGTGAAATTACATTTTATATTACAATTTTTTTTTAATGTTTGCATGAGTAATGACACAAGGCTTGGAACTTTTGTGATTGAAAAAATTCAAAAATAAATTATGGGTTCCAATTGGTATTAAATGGGATATCGGGTGTGGGTATTATGAACTTCAACATGTATATTCAATGCATGTGACACCTGTTGAAATTATTGATTTGTTTGGAAATTCAAATTCAGATTCTGTTAGCTTCAACTTCTACACCAGGAACAAACAGATATATGGCACCAGAAATTCTTGAAAAAAAACAAGCATCAACAAAGAGTGATGTGTATAGCTTTGGAGTTTTGTTGATTCAACTTGTGAATGGATCACCATTCATTTTAGATGGAAATGAAGTTTACATTCACAAATTTATCCAATGGGCACAAAAGGTTCATATGAAAGAAAATGGATTTGAAAAAAAATTCAATGTTGTAATTGATAATTCATTGGGTTTGACCACAATGAAGCCAAATCATTTTTGCAAATTTCCCTTCAGTGCATCAAGGTAATTTTTCTACCAAATCTTTTATGTGTATCATTCAATTTGTTGTCAAGCAAATTTGAAAAGCCCAAATCATGGATTCAATGTAGTGCTTGGGACAATTTGAAATAAATTAAACTAGATTGTCCACTAAATGTAAAACTTCCTAAAAAGGTTTACGCATGAAAATGGTACATTCAATTTCACTTGGAATTCTTTTAGAACATTTGCATGATTGATATGTATAATTGAAAGGAATATATTATTTTCAAAGTCAATAGAATTATGTTGTTGAATAAAGATATAAGTTGGTTTCAACATTCTTTTTTCAAAGATATAAGTTCAAATTGTGTCATTGCAAATTGAAACATGAATATGTAGTTCCATTTAATGAGCATTTTTCTATGGTTTGATTATAATGTATAACTATTACATAATAAACATCTAACTTTTATGACATTTGTTTCTTATAGAAGGACCCAAATCAAAGACCAAGAATCCAAGAAGTTCTACAACTTTTTGAAGGATTCAACAAAAAGAAAGGCACACAATATATTCCCACGTCAATTCAAGTATATTTCAATACATTATTGAAAAGAATTGTCCCCACTTTCAACAGGATGTGATTTATATATTTATTATATGATTACACTCGACATGTATACTTAATGTAACATTTGTCCATATCATTCATTTATCCTTTTTGTAAATGTGGAAAGGTATTCCATTAGGTCCATAGACTCAAAGTTTCACAATTATTTATAATATGTTGTCATACAACTTGGCAACTTGTATGTTTTGTATAGATGAAAAATTAGATGTTTATTAAATGAAAAAATAAAATAAAAATCATTTGTACAATTTTGGTGTATGTAAGTGTACATATTAATTGGAATCCTTTCAAAAGTTGACCTTTGTTAATCTTTCAAAGATTGGCCTTGGTTATGAAAATTAAATCTTGTTTAATAATGTGTTACATTTCTTATTTGACACATAAGTATGTAGTAGAGTACTATAGGAGCATTGAACCTTTTCTCCAAATGGCTTTGGGCATATGGTCATGTTTAGATTTTCTAGTTCAATATTTCAATTAATTGTCGGACATAACACAATAAATGTTGAAATGATGCCCATTTTTTCAAAAAGACATTTTAATCAAGTTAACATCCATCATTGTGGGATAGTAAATGTTTTTAAGGAATTTTGGACACCCATTACAATACCAATGGAAAATTTTGTGTTCATACATTTGGATATACCTTAGATATGGGTTTATAAAATGATGATATACTTGAAAACAAAATAATACATTTTTGCATATAGTTGCACATAAATCATAAACCTTCTACTTACAATAGTATATGATGGGTTATTGCCCCTTTTGTTTAATATTAGCAAAATTTTAATGGCTCATTATAACTTGATTGTGAACTTCAAATTATGACCTCCATTAGGATAACATAAATTAATATGGTTCCATAAAACTTGAACATTCTAACTAGATGTTTGGCCTATGTTTGGATTATAGATGTTGAACCTTTAAATACTTAATAAGCCAAAATTAATTTCAAGAAATGTATTGTTGAGGAATATAATTTGATTTTAAATATTTGAAAGGTGTGTGGCCCCAAATGGTTCCATGATTACATGTGTGAGCCCAACAAATAGTTAAACTTTAGTTCCTTTTCCTTAATACTAATTATTTGAATGCTTATAAACCTTCAAGTAGTGATTATTAATAGTTGAATTAACTTTTGTGATATTTCTAGGCATAGAATACTTCTTTATTTTAGTCGATGTAACGCTTCATTAGTTTAGGACCTAGTAAACTTTTAAAAGTGCATTGTCCTTTTTATGTTGTGGAGAAGGGAAAAGGGATGTAAAATTAGATGGGATTTATTGATATATTGGGAATCCAAGCCCATAATTAACAATAACATTTCACCATGGCAATGTTAAGTTAGTCTGTAGAATGATCTTCAAGCACTAATGATGTCCTTGTAAGATTTTAAGATGTAGTCCTATTACATCTTTATTTAGTTTTCACTCTATCAAATTCTTAAATAGAATCAAAATCAAGCTTAAATATTAACATTTCCACCTGAGTAGCCTCATGTGAATTACAACTGAATAACTGACTTAAAGGATAGATCACAGTTGTAAAAAATCTAGGATGCGACGAATGGTGCGAACGAGGTACTCGGCTCGATGCTCCAGGGGAAGTGGGTTGATCGGGCCTCGTAGCCAACAATAATGGCCATCACCAGGAACTCATGTTCGACAATGGACATGGACATCATCATCTTCGCACTGTTTCTCTTCAAACCTTTCTGGTGCAGCTCCACGAGCAGGAACAAACTCTAAATAAATTGCTAAAACATGTGGGTTAGGAGACAATCGACGATCCCATACCGAACGATCGACTTGAGTGCAGACCACTCTCTTGGGCAATTTTTCTTCGCGCAACCGTTGAGAAACATTCAAGTCGAGCGGTGCTTCTTCAAACTCTTCTTATTGTATGGGTGCCATTGAAGGATTTGAAGGCGTAGCGTCATCGTCCACCATGACTAGTTCGCGCCTACATCAACAAAAACCAAGAAGGTAGTACAACCGAGGTGGTACTTGCGTTCAGAAGGGGTTGAAGCCTTTTTATTTAACAAATTAGGGTAGGTGTAAGGTGTGGGAGTGATGGCGGAACCTCACGAAAACTCGAACACCCTAAATCTAATGGATTCATCAAACCCTAAATTCAATGGTGGATCTAGAAACATGTGAAAGTTTTTTTTGTGATGCAAATTGTAATTCCAATTTATTATGTACCACATAGTTAATTAGTGCATAGTAAAGTAAATAGGTAGGGAATATCCAAGGAGTAAATGGTGCACAAAAATGTTACTTCAACCATTGAATTAGTCAAGTAAGAACTCAAGGACTTTCCCTTGTTACTACCGATAAATTATCCTAGTAGTTAGTTACTTTAAGTAATTAGGATGAAGAAGTAGGATGTGAGGGTCAACGGACGGAAAAGATAAGGATCGAGTTCAAGAGACCTCATTAAAATATCCAAGATAAGGAGAAGGATGAATCCTCCAATCCCATTAGTCATGAGGATTGTCATCCTCTTTGATTGGAAGATGGAATAATTCTTGTGTTTCGTTGGGCCTAAGGATTCTCATCCTAATTTCAATTGGATGGCAATTCATTCTCAAATTATCATTGGCCCTTGAAGGATGAAGAGGCCATTGATTGGTGAAAAAGGATTTCGAAGCTTTCATCGGACAAGGGGAACAAGCTCAAGGAGGTCATGGAGGCTTACCAAGGGAGGTTGAGTGTGTGTGGATGGGAAGAAGGAAAAAAGAGGAGGAGGAAGTGTGAGGAATTTTTGTTTAGTTCTTATGTGAAAGAATTTAGCATGGGAAGGATGTGTGCAAGAATCAAGCATGGGAAGGATGAGTGCAAGAATCAAACATGGAAAGAGTGTGTGTGAGAATTAAGCAAGAAAATAACTTGTGTAGTAAGTACTTGTTGCAAAACCTCTGGACTTTTGTTTTAATTAGTTGTTCCTCACAAATCCACCGTTGGATTTGTGTCAAATTTGAATCAGTTTTAGTTTAAAAGGTGTAGAAAGCCTTCCCCAAAATTTAGCTTTATCGGGCTTTTTGTAAGGGAGATACGTGGGTTGGAAGTAGGGGGGTTGTAGTGAGGTTAATGGAATGATTTCCATGGCAAAAGCCTCTGGACTTTTGGTTCAATTAGTTGTTTCTCTCAAATCCATTATTGGATTTGTGTTAAATTTGAATCGGTCGTAGTTTGAAAGGTGTAAAAGCTTCTCCCCAAATTTCAGCATCATCGGTTTTGGTGTAAGGGAGCTGCACTGGTTGGAAGTAGAGGGGGTCGAATTGGTTGTTTTTTCCTCAATGTAGGCAAGTGGTGTCTAGTTTCAAGGCTTAATTCTTGATCAAAAAATAAAATAAAATAAAATAAAAATTTATGAGATGTTGTAACATGTCTTCTTTATTATTAACTTCCCAAAAAATCAATGCATGTTAGATTGGGAGATTGTTATAAATGTCATGACAAATGAAACGAAAGGTTCCAACCATCAAGCGTGACATGGAATTGAACACCCACATACGGCTCCTTCATATTCCATCATGGTAAGTTATGATTCTCTCACCCTATCTTTGTATCTTCAAATTGGACACGACGCGTTAGATCCTTAGTGAATTTCATTACTTATTTGAACCACTTACTTGTTAGACTACAACTACGTAGTAGTTCCACTTCCAACCGGGTTTTATGTGAGTGCATATCTTAATGGTGAAGGTGTGCAATAATTCCTCACAACATGCAACTAGTGTTGTTTTACATATCTAATTTTCATTTAAATTAAAAAATATTCCAACCAAGTTTAATGTTTCCATGGCAATATTATTTTAATAATTCGAATTGCATCATTTTATTTATCCTTAGATTATTGAATACTTAAGTACACAATATTTGCAAAAATATTGATAAACCAATTTCACATATAATTGAAATTTTATTAATTTAAGATTTATCTTTTGACTACTAGGAAAGTGTGGTGTAGTTCATTAGACTATTTCACTGTGGAACCATAAAAGTGAATTAAGTTCACTATAATTTCACTGCTTTTACTTTCATTGATGAAAATGGTTCACTATATGGTGTACATGTTTACTAAGGGTGACGTTTGTTTACTAGGTTTGTTTCTTTAACATTATTAAAATAATTATTGAAAAATCTCTAGTTAATTGGGTTCAGGGCATTAGTAAATTAATTAGTTAAATGTGACATATTTTATCTATATATTCCCATTTCAAGCATTGATCATGCGTTTGACGATTATTTGCACCTACATTTTTATTCTTGTTTTTGGGGGAGGGAAAAATTATGGATGTGGTGGAAAATAATGGTTTGACTTTCTTGTGCACAATATTGAGGTAGCATGTAGAAGACTTTGCCATTCAATAACAACCTTATGACATTTAGGATCTTACTCTAGATCCTCATTCGACCCAATTTGAAGAGCTAACTGTGGAAATGCATATGCTATCAAACAAGTAATTTGGATTGACTCCATGAACACATAGATTACCCCACCAAGTCTCATGGACAATTTGTATTGTAGATTTTAACAACAATACCAATCCAAAAATGCGACTAGGCAAAAGGCTTATCTGAGGAAGAAAAAAAGGTTGTGTGCTAAAATAGAACACAAAAAGCATCGACTTACATATCATCCAAATCCCCCATCTGGACTGTACACCAGACATGGAGTCTTATAATTTGCTGAAAATAGGGGGAAATCACATAAAGGCTAAGGGAAGGATACATGGAACAAGGGCCACCTTAACCAAAACAACGCCCTAAATTATTGCCTCTACTCTACCTCAACGAAGAGAGATTCAAGTCCTTTGAGGGCAGCTTCATAATTTCTTTTGTTAGATGACTGCTGACAAGTTACCACCCTCTTGAGCTTGGCAGCAGCCACTACAGAGCTATGTTGCACTCATGATGTGTGTAAGCTATGATTGTAGTGCCCACCTTACTGGACAAAATCTATGAAGAGTCCAGAACTTTTATTGAAGTTATTCACTTGCTATTTGATTTTTCCCAACACCATTATTTTCATAAGCCTAGACTTTTCCTTGGCTTGGATCTTCGTTGCTAGAGCCATTAGAAGAGTTGTTTGCTCTTGGCTATGAGCTTGAAACTTTTGTGTTTATACTCTTAAAATCTGAAGTTGAGCCATTAGATTGACTCAACACTTGTTTGCAATTGCCATAATATTCTCCACCATTTCCCAAGTCCAAGTTGCTTATCCTACTAGGCATATTCTACAAGCCTTGTTTCGGTGTATTACCATGATAATATTATCATGGTAATACACAAAACCCAAAACAAACAAGACACAACCCACAAGACCACTTCATGTTTCAAATGTAAGTTAATGCTTCAAAACTCAAGCTACCAATAGAATCATAGGAACAACACAAACTCTTGAATACCACTGCAATCTTACAAGAATCACAAGGGCAACATTAACTCCTAAATGCCACTACAATTTGCCCTCCTCAATCTTCTGGTATATTTTTGCTACAGTATTGATGAATGCATGTAATATACATGTGCATACCCCTGAGTCCTTATGCACATATGAGTAATGAACTCTTAGTGCAGACATGAATAGAGTTCTTCCAACCTTGAGAAATTGAACATACTAAGATACATCTAACCACAAATTTAATTGCAGTCAAAAGTCACAAATTTGACTACTTGCTTCATCCTTTGAAAGTCATGCATGAGGGATTACAAGTGGATGTATAACATACTCACAACCCAAGTGTAAGTTTAACTTACATCTTCAACATTTTGAGTTATCCTTGCTGAAGTCTCCATGAATATCAAGCCATTTTCCCTAGCAAATTGTTCACCTTCTTTAGTGCTGACTGCTCTTCTATGAGCCAGGTCACATTTGTTACCAATGAGCATGATAGTCATGTTTGAATTGGCATGTTGCCGTGCATCCTCCAACCAGCTTGCAAGATGATTGAATGTACGTTTCCCTCCTACACATTGCATTACTCAAATCAGCAAAAAGGGACAAAGAATAGCAGATGACATTGTGGCCACCTCCCTAATTGCTATAACATCCAGAAAATAAATCTCCTCCACATACTTAGAAATTCAAGAGATCACCTTGTTATATCATACACCAGTAACGCACCTGCAGCTCCTCTATAGTATGATCTGGTGATAGACCGAAATGACTCTTGTCCAGCCTAATGAGCCCACAAGTTTAGGGTTTAGGTTTAGGGTTTCGAAAGGCAAGAGAGTTAGGGTTTAGATCTGGAGATGCACCTGGAAGGAAGGGTACGACTGGAATTGGAAACTGAAATACAGCTGCAGAGAGGTATGGGGTATCATAGAGTCCAGTGTCAGTTCTCCACCTTCTCATGTCCACTTAGAGCAAATGTATGGAAGCTTGAAGAAGAACTATGTTGCACTCAATGGAATACATCAGAGTAGATGCTATCTTGCAGTGATTGCAACTGTACTAACTCTTGAAACATTCCCCATTAGCCAAGTACGAAGATTTTTTTCCCTTTGCTTCACAAATTAGGGTCTTTTACAAATGTTATGTTTTCTTATGATGTTGTGTTGTGAAATGTTGCTTGGACTAATTTGATTGCACTGGAAAGTGTCATTGCTTGCATGAAAGGCTTAAGAAATAAATGTCAGTTCTTGGTTTGGTGATGGTTGCATTGTATTCAGAAGCATGTGACATTGTTTAGACCATGGTGTGATGTGCACTTTACAGGTGGTTGTTCTAACAAATGATTTTCATTATGAGGTGGCTTCTAACGATTCCTACTTAGTGCTGTGTACTTGAGGTGATTAGATGTCAAATATGTTGGCTTTCAACTTTGCTGGTTGTAAAATTTGTGGCAACATCGGGCATGAGTGCATCTCCATCAGAGGACAATTTGCACTACTTTAATGTCATGATTTTGGGACCATCACAGTCTCCATATGAAGGTTCTGAACTCTGGTTCTTATTCACTTCATGGTTTGCTGAGTTCATTATTCTTTTGGTTGCAAAAATCTTTTGGTCATGGTGATGTTTGCTTGCATTTCTAGTCTAAATATGTTTGCTTTCATTCATTACTTGGATTCCATTTAACCATTTCTTTGTCTCTGCTTCTTTTCTGTAATGTTTAGTGTGACTGTGGTCAGAAAATGTGTGAGGAAATTTATGGTTATTTTACAATCTTGTTGGAACAATTGTCAATGTTCATAGGTGGGGTGTTCAAGTTGGAGCTTTTTCTACCAGAAGAGTATCCAATGGCAGTGCCAAAGGTATGTTGGAATTGTGCATTCACACATGACCACATAATTACCTGCCTTGGCCTTTCTACTATGTTGGTGTCTCTTGGTTGTGTCTACAGGGAGTTGTTTATTGGAGAGTTACTGTAGAGTTTGGGCTTTGTGTGTTTTTATAAAAAAATTGTAACCTTTGTTTTGTCCTTGGCAACCAATTAATTTTTCTGGTAATAAACTACAAAAATGTCAGTGAATGAACTAGGATATTGGGTTTTGCTCGAACTAGATGTAGATGATAGAAGAGATACTAGTTCCAAATAAACAGCAAGAGCCACTTGAATTTTGAATGAGGAACCTTGCCTACACTAATTTAGGCACCGAAGGAAAGTGTATGTACTTGGAACACTTGCATGTAATGTTGATGGTAGGGAGAAAGAGAATTTTATCAGTCGAAGTTAGATTGGAATGGGATATGAAGCTGGTGAACATGCTTTGGAAGCAGCTTTGGGTTGATCTGCCTCTCAAGAGGACCCTCTGTTCCTTTTTGCCTTATTTGGTTCTTGTGGTTTCCTGACAAGTCCGCTTCTTGACCAAGATTTACCATCCCAATATTGATAAGGTTTGTTCTCTTCCTTTTCCTTGTTCTTTCTTTCTGTGTTCCTCTTGTGCAAATCTTCTGTGTCTTTAGTTGGTATTACATGCCTAGGTGATTTTCTCTCTATCTTTTCAGCTCCTGTGCTTTGTTGTTTTTTGCGTGCTTACCCTCTGTGCCATTCAGAATTCTAGATAGTTTTTTCATAGTACATCCATCACAACAGGATCTATGGTCTCTTTGCGTACACAGTTGGGACGCATATGCTTAGACATACTTAAGGACAAATGGAGCCCTGCATTTCAGATTCGAACAATTTTGCTCATGTTTGTCTTGAGAATTTGATAGTTTTGGTCCCTTTCCATAGGTGTTGATTTTGGGAACTTTTCAACTATAAACAGTTTTGTTTGTAGTGGAAGTATTCCCAAATCTTGCAAATCCTGTGTGCACTCTAAAGGGGCACGTGGTGCTACATTTTAAGGTCATTTTAGTGTTGAATTTTGAATGCTAATTTCTGAGAGGGTTTGATGGAGATCTTGGTGAAGCTCAGCTGACAATGTTTCATGTTTGCTAATTATGGCAATATTTAGGCACTCTTGAGTGCACCCAATCCAGATGACCCTCTGGCAGAGAATATTGCTAAGCACTGGAAGAGTGATGAAGCCAAGGCTGTAGCAACAGGTCGGTATCTCAATTCAACACTATGAATTTTTCACTTCATTATGTATATTCTTGTTCATAGCAATAGAAGCTTTAAATTTGGTGTGTAAAGATTGTGTCAGGCTGGATATAATCTGTTGAAACATTGGAGTGTTAATAGTGCTTTGTTTTGGACTTTGGCAACTTCAGTTTGCTGATTGATGATGTACGTATGCTCTTATAAGTGCCAAAGAAGCTATTTGCAGCATCATTCTACTTACTAAGAGATTATGTTGTATCTTGGGCTTGGGAGTAGCCAGAGAATGGACACGAATTATGCAATTGCAAATTAACGAGGTGTGGTTTATGATCATTAAAGACCAATGCTGTATGTTCAAAATCAGGAAATTGTGATATGTTGTTGCATACATTTAACCACTAGATCTATTAATGAAGGGACTTGGCTGAAACATAAATTGAAAAGATTTTGTGCACTTATAGACCTATTGTTGTGAAGTGACTATGTAGCACTCTTCTGGCAAAAGCAAATGCAAAGTTTGCATGTGGTCAAAATGATTGGTTATAGACGTTTGCCAGCCTATCAAGATATGTGGTACTGACATTGAAAGCTATGAATTTCTCATGGAGTTGGTAAATATCAGGTTCCTAATTCAGCTTTTGGCAATCAGGTATTAATTTTTGTGATTCTTGAAGTGATGATGATAGTTGTGAAGGATGATGGGTGTCAGCAGGAGCAGGCCATCTGGCATAAGGCCCGAGGCGCAGTAGCAGAAGTACCATCGGCACCACAACCCAGCAAGCCTTGGTGTTTAAAACCATGGAATAATCTAGTTACCTAGCGACGACCACACCCTCAAAGTACAAGGACTGCACTAGATGAAACAGCCCCATTGAGCACAACGTCTTCACAGTCCTACATTAACCATAGTGCATCTAATGGAATCAATGGTGATAGCCAAGATGCAGACAATGATATGTTGTACGATGGATATTTTAGGGGCCTTTTTCCAGCTGAGAATGGAAGAAGCAATGAAGCAAGCACATCCCAGACAAATGAGGTTAGATGGTTTCCTGCTGGTGGGGAGTTTGGTCATACCATCGTGATGATGGTCTGGCACTTTGTGAGTGAGCTTGTTGAAGACTATAATTTCTATTTCTATTAGAGTTCCTCTTATCCACCTATCTTTTCTCAATTTTTTTGTTTCACCAAATTTGTCTCACTCAAATTGTCCATTGTCATAAATTTATTGATGTGGTGTGTCTAGGCAGTCTAGGGCAACAAAATGTCATCCAAGGGTAGTGGTGACTCTTCATTTGTATAAATTGCAAGCACACTGAAAGTTCGAACAAGGATCATCAAACCTTACAAGTTTCTATGCATGTTTCTACACTTGTCATCTTTGAGTTCTTAGATGGACACATGGAAATTACAAGATGAAAATATCATGGAGTTAATTACCCATATTTAATGGTTAATAGATGGAAAAATCTCCCTAAATCAACCAGCCATAATTTGTGAAATAACTCTCGTAAATTAACTAAACATGATATAAAAAAATAATTTTAATTAATTAATTACACCAAGTGAAAAAACTGACTAGTGTTGTAGGTTGATTCAACTAATAGTTGTAATTTCCACCTGAATTTGGGCATCACTTGTTTCCATCTTGTTTCACTAGCTTAATTGACCTATCCGTAACAACTAGTCCCCGGTCACTGGGGGTTAACATATTTTACCATGATTCCTGTAGTGAATCTATCCTAGTTCACTCAAATCTTAGTGAAATACAAGGTGAACTTGGCCACATCTCCTAGTAGTGTTTTTCAATGTCAATTATATCTCAAAAAAAAAAAAACGAAAAACAAAAAACAAAAAAATAATCATGATATTTAGGTTTAATAATCAATTGTGATTGCACTATCAAATCATTTTCGTTTGATGATCACAAGAATGTGAAACTTATCTACAATATGGTAAAGTTCAAAACCTTCAATTACCATTGCATATTTTTGGCATATTTTAATTTATTGACAAGCTCACCATTCCTTAAGTAGAATTGTAAGAATATGGCACTATATTTTAATATACCATATACTATCATGATACTCCTTTCTTGTGGTTTCAGTTAACCCTTCCTGAATGAAGTTATCATATATTTTCTACCAATTTGATTCAGGTTTTCATCACCAAAGCTCTCTTCTTCCAGGAAAAGGGATTCGTAACTTTTTATGGGTACACACTAACTTCAATGTGTTATTAGCACAATGCAAACCAGTGCCTAGTTGCTTGGGGTGTTGTGCACCATTGTTACCCTATGTGTTACAATAAACCTTGGGATTAATCCTTTAAACCTTGAAATCCACATTTTTGTCAACTTTGTGGCATGTATTGTTTCATTCAATTGTGCATGTGAACACCCATTATCAACATTTTCTTGCGATCAATCTTTGGAGGGGATAACCACTCAAACATCCTAATATGTGCAACCTCCACTCTAAACCTCAAGTGTTATGGTTCTTCATGTGCTTAACTCCTCCAATCGCTTGGACACCTAGAAACAAGAGAATATTGACAGTGTTCATGTGTCCTACACGCAATTGATCTTGTCAAAGATCCACAATGACATTCTAATCTATAAAGAATGCATGTATTGTCATGCATACATTCTCATATGAATGACATCTAATCCTTAATGCGACGTGATGATTAAAAAAAACACATTCAAAAACAGAAACAAAGGAACAACATCAAAACCAAAGGAAGTAGGTTGTGGGTACTTTGATATTGTAAGTTAATGGTAGGAGGGTATGTGGTTGCAATGCTCTTTCAAGGAAATTACACAATGCATGAATCAAACTTTCAAATGGCAACTTCACCTGCCACCCCAAACCTCCCTCCTAAATCCACTTAAAAAACTCTTATGCCCAATCACACGAGAAGAAATTGATTTTATGGGTAACTCATTAAAAAAAAAAGGGTTCACTACAATAGACCAACACAAGATCTTGCACACAAACAAAATTGGAGGAAAATATCTAGTTGAGAAATAGGAAGCAAAACTGAAGTTCAATTATTTTCTACTAATGTTTAGAATATCATATCATCAACTATCCTCATAATCAACTATTGAGCCTTAAATAACTACCAAGACTGAAATATCAAAAGTTAATCATTAATGTAAATATATTATTTTCTTTCCCATAATAGAGTGAAGCCTCTAACCCAAAATCAATCAAATTAAAGTCAAGAAACAAACCAATCATCTTCATAATATTTGAGTAGTGCCAATCCAACTTGGAAAACAATTATCACACCTTGCATCAGAAGATACCCATCTATTTTCATCAATTTTCTCCCCCAAATTGACATAGGTTATGAAAACCAAGTGTACCATCACATCCAACATAATGCATTGTGAAGAGATGGAACTATTCATACAACACTACTCATTACTACCCTAATACCCCAAACCTACTATTTACAACCTCCTACCGAAACAAGGCATGAGACAATGAAGCACAAGAGACAACCTCGACAAGGAAAACATCCCAAATCTAAAGTGCTAGTGATAAAGGGGAGTACAAACAAATAGTGATGAACCATTGGCTTGCATACATGTTCGAATTGATCATCTTGCTCTCAAAAAGTTCCCCCATTCTTGGCATTAGCTCTCTTGCTAACCTTTCAAATTGGATCAAGTATTGCCGAACCAATGGGAGACCCATTTGAACCCAAGAGCAAACAAGAGTGAGGCAAATAGATTCCATAGGTTCCACCATATATCTTAGTCAACAGATTGTGAGTCTCTTATATGTTCTAATGAGCACAATAATCCCCTTTCCAAGCAACTCTTGTTTACACCAGAACTCTACAAAAACGAACCTTGTGCCTATCATCATTTGGTCTTCACTTGAGCAAAAAGAGTTTGAGAACAACTCTTTTGCTTATCTAATCTTTTGAAGGACCTTACCAAGTAGAGACCCTCCATGGGTGCATGTAGAGTTCCCTTAAACAAAGACACTAGTAACCAGAAAGCATCTTCCTCACTCATGTACAATAAAAACAACCCTACAAGAAATCCCATTCCTTGTTCAAACATAGCATTTGCTATCTATACACCTTAATTTCCAATACCAGATGCCAACTATTTTTACTTAACATTATGGTGCATTTCCATATAAATTGAAAGGAAACCTCCACAAAAACATTTTGAAGGTAATTGTTGTCTCTTCCAACAAAAGCAAAACAAACACAACAAACATGTGGTCATAACCTTATGAGTGTCATTCACCAAATATTAGACTATTACCCTCATCATAGATTGTAGCAACTAGCTACAATTCTTCCCCGATAACTACATGAGTTCCCAATAATGGATGCATGTATAATAATCTACACAAAATTTCAAACAAACAATTATAAAAAAATCTATGTCTTGAGTTTTTAGAAAGCAAGCACTTCACATAGTGATGATGTTGGCTAAGACTTAAGGGACATTATGGTCCACTTTCCATCTAGTTCAACAAGCATATTTCTAACTTGAAAATTTCACCAACTTGATTCCAATGCAAAAATTGCACACAAACAGTGTAGTTGTAGCCAGAGAAATGATAATTACTTGTATCATGAACCTTAACTAAAAAGTTGGATTGTTGAGAGTAAAAAAAAAAAATTCACCTTTATTTTAAAATGGGGAACTCCCAAGATGGCCATCTTCAACAATCAAATAATGAATAAAGAGACAAACTTGGTCATACCCCACATCTCGGTCATAAACTGCATATGCCTTGAGGATGTTATAGAAAGAACATTGCCCATGCACATGTTTCTATTGGAAAAAACATGTGATGGAAATGTTAGTGAAATATCCCTAAATATGTTATGTAGCTGAAGTTTCATACAACATCAGTTGTTGCAAAACAAATCGGTTTGATGAGCATCATGTTGAATTTTAAGTGCAAAAACCCTTGCTCTACTTTGATACCTTGACCCTTCTTACAGCATTAAAAAAACTTGATGCATTCAAAATCTGACTTATATCTCTTGTCCTTGCATGTAAACATAGCATGAACAAGCATTGCAATTTCTATGCTGGAATTAGTGTATTTTCCCAATGATGAAAAAAGTCTACAAAAAAACGTACTTCATACATTCCTTGATTCATGAGTAATAAGTCTCAGCTACTTGAAACAAGTTGCACATTAAGCCTCATAGACAATCAGGGATGCCCTTGTGCACACAATGTTTTAAAACATGTGGCTTTTTATGCACATAGTGTTTTTAGTCTCAGCCCCTAACTCTAATCATTCTCCGCCATTTTCACAATCTACATTCCTTTCTATCAAGACCTTAGAGCTATGAGAGACTATAAAAAAAAACTCCAAAAACATTTTGAAGTAATTGTTATGTTAGTTCAAGAAAAACTAAAACTAACAAAACAACAATGCATGTGGACATATCCTTAAAAGTGTCATCGATGAAGTGTCAAACCATCACTTTTGTCATGTATTCAAAACAACCCTTCATTGTCAAACAAATGCATCCAATAGTTGGTTCCAAACAAATGTTGAATAACCTCTAGCTTCATATTTCACTCTCATCTAGAACCCAAATTTATTTTTGGGTATGTGTGAAAAAAAGGGTGTGTACAAAAGCAATACATATACACAGAAGTCCAAAGATGCCTTCAAAACTTCATAGCATCAAATTTTCCTTAATATAATATCATGATTATTATTTAGAGTTTCCAACCATGCTTTGTTTCTAACCGATGTAGAGGTTCAACAATATAACTAAAAAATTGTTCACATCGCCATCAAACCCCACAAAAAAATCATTAGAAGTATTGAAAAATCCTTGATATTGAAAAGAAACAACCTAAAAAGAATTGAGCTGAGAGATGGCATCAATAAGGTAACCCAAATTTTAACTTTGATAACAAAAACATTACAAATGAAACATGAACCTCTTTTCTTCAGATTGTGGTTGGCCTTTGTTGGAGATGGAAGCAAGGTTGAATTTCATAGAGTCAAATCTCTCACGAGGATGTTGCACTACAAGAATTGGAGCTGGATTAAGTTCCATTACCTTTAGCTATTGTCACTTCTTAGCCTCAATTTCACTACTTTCATTATCCATCTTTTGCAGCTACCTAAATTATCTTCGTTTCACATCCCAAAAAGAAAAATTTGGCACAAGACCAGAAACTGAGTGCAATTCTTCAAGACATGCAACAAGGACAAATATGTAGGAATTTGTCCATTATCCCAATGAAATGATGATGTTCTTAAAAAAACCCTAAAAAACTCTCCGACTTTCTTCACATACATATGTATGGACATGTTCAATATACCTACAATAAATACATATCTACACAATGAGTATACATACATTACTAAAAATCTTGTCATTTGCAACTAGTCATTGTGCAACTGGCATGCAACTAATTATCGTTTGCAACTATCTTGGTCATATTTGCAACTACAAATTTGGTATTGTATAATTTTTGGGCCATATGGTTGTGTGTGCAACTAACATGCAATTAAATCTATACAACATGGACACGTGTCATAAAAACAATGACCTAAACTTATACATACTTAAATTATTATACTTAATATATCTACATAGGTTATGTACAATAATGTTATGTACCTCTAGTACTAAGTTGACCCCATGCTAACTTAGGCTTAGCCTAAACTAACCTAGGTTTAAATAACCATGGGCAAACTAATTATGGCTAATTTAAATTAAGCTAAATTAAATCAAGTTAAATTAACCATGGCTAAATTAAACAAAATTAAACAAATAATGGTTAAAATAAATCAAAAATAATTAAATTAGGTTAAATTAACCATAGTTAAATTAAGTTAGGCTAAAATAATTATGGCTAAATCAAATTAAGATAAAATTAACCATGGTTAAATTTATTAGGCTTAAATGATTATGGCTAAATTAAATTAAGTTAAATTAAATATGGTTAAATTAAATTAGGCCAAACTAATTATGGCTGAATCAAGTTGGGTTAAATTAAATTAGATTATATTAATTACGGCTAAACTAAATTAAGCTAAATTAAATTAGGCTATAATATTTATGGCTAAAATAGATTAAGCTAAATTAAATTAGGATAAAATAAATATGGTTCAATTTAGTTAGGTTATATATGTATGGTTAAACTAAATTAGGTTAAAATTAACAATGGTTAAATTAAGTTAGGCTAAATTATGTTAAATTAAATTAAACCATGGTTTAAATATGTTTTGTTTTATTTTATTTTGGAATATTTTTTCAAAAAATGTAAAAATTTTAAATTTTTTTTCAAAATCAATTAATTTGATAATATTAAATTTCAATATAAATAATCGTAATTATTAATCAAAATTTTATTTTAATTATAGTGAAAATAAATTATATGTATATATATTCAATAGGTATTATATATTTAAATATTATTATTTATGTTAAAATATTAATTCAAATAGGCTACACTAATAACCTACAAGTATATAAACATCCTAAATTAATTATCAATTAAGCTAGACAATAATATTAAAATAATATTTTCATTAAATAATCATAATTATTTAAAATATCCTATAATCATCTTTGAAGTGCAAAAGAAAAGGAGTAATGAAAAACTAACAAGAAGAAAAATAAGCTTTCTAAGTTACAAAACGTTTTTGTTTTTTGTGTTTTTTAGACCCCTCCTACTTTCAAACCTCATAACTTTCTTATTTCTTGTTCATTTTAAACGATTTAAAGTGCTATAGGAGCGCCACCTGAAGTTCTAAAAATCACATTGGAAACCTAATAGCAAAAAAAAAAACGTAAAATGAACTTTCTGGATGTTTAAGAACCAGCCTTTGTAGTGTTCAATAACTATTTTTTGAGTTTTTGACCCCCTTTACTTTGGGGGGCCATAACTTTTTTAATTTAATTTGTTTTCAATGATTTTTAGTTTGTTAGATGCGCCAAGAGGAGGGCTTCAAGTTTTCTTTGGACACCAAATGCAATAGAGCCCTACCCTGGCTAGTATAATCTAATATAGTAGTTGCATGTAATGTACAACTAGGTTGATTTATGAGGTTTGCAATGGAATGTTTTAACCCATATCCTTTGGCTTCAAATTCTATTTGGCTCAGCATATAAGTATGAACAATAGCTATGTATTAGCCAAATATTAAGTGCCATTGGGGATGAGTGAATGAAAAAAGCTTGACCTTTGTTAAATGGTTAAACCTAGAAATAAAATTGGATTATTTAAAACCTACCTATATAACCTAAGCCTAGCTACTTTTTAACCTACTTGCATACCTAAGTAAACCTATTTAGTAAGGTTTAATTATTACCTACCTACTTATGCACCATGTGTCAATATTTTATTAACCATATATTGGATGACTTAAATTTCATTGATTAATATTTAAAATTTTATAAATAGGTGGGTTTTGATTGCCACGTGTCACCATATAATTGCTGTTACATGAACACGTGTCAAATGGTCAATGTTGTGCCACGTGTCATCATCATAGTGGTAGAAACTTCAATGATTGAGATTAATCCAATGAATTTTTAATTTTGAGAACACAAAAAATTTAAATAGTGACAAGTCTCCATAAGTTAGTTGTTTAATTTTTAAATATGTGTCATATTTTGATTAGTTGCATTGTAGTTGCAAGGAGAATCGCACATAATGTGCAACTACATTTGGATTTGTATGTATGTATGAACATGTATATTAAGACCGTATATACATGTTGCATATGTAATGTTGCATGCAACTAGATGTCATGTGCAACTTGTCTTATGCAACTACACAAATTTGTAATTGCATGTGTCACATGCAACTAAATTTTAGTTGCAAAAGACAATTGGAAAACCCAAAATTTCTAGTAGTGATAGAATATATATACAATTTTTCTTGGCCCTACCTACAAGGGAAAGACTAGGTTATTGGGTTTGAGGTTCATTGAGTATTAACTTCTCCTTATTGAGTTGTCAAAATAAGGAGTTTGGCAATAAGTATTTTTTATTTTTATCACAAACTTACTTTTGTGTAAAAAACAAGAGGATTTTGAACCTACCTAAAATGAAATAATTAATTTTGGAAATTTGTAAAATTATTTTTATTAACTTTTTCAAAAATCATAGATTGCACCCTAAATATAACAATATACTTCCTTGTGAAATGTGCACTTAGCATCCTATGCTTTGTTTTCACGATCTTAATAGAAATGGACAACTTGTTTAAAAAAGTTATATCACATGTGCCAAGGTGCAAAGTAAACATATGTTAAATACAAATGAACATTGAATAAATGCAATTGATTTTATAGGCACCTTTGAAATAAGCATTTTTGAATCATGACACAACACACATTTAACACTAACCCAAATTACATCCACAAACATGTAAATTGGGATTATGATATGAGTGAAAGTGCTTCAAAATTTGTTACAATTCATCTTTTGCTTCATCTCAAAATACATCCATAAGCATGTGAATTGTGACCTTGATGTGAGTGAAAATGTTTTAGAAAATGTTGCAATTCATCCCCAACTTTATTTTCTACGCAACTTGATTTTAACAAATCTTTGCATCGATATCAATTCAATTATAACTTCACTTGTTTTGCTCGCATAAGCGAAAATGGCAACAAGTAACTTAGTTGCAAGGTCTACATGTCACTGTTTTGTTTGTTGTGATTGTGATTTGTTGAAATATGCAAAACCCACCATGGTGTCAACATGGAACCTTTGAAATTGTCCATCTTAGGTCTTGCATTTTGTTGTTTCAACCATGGAATAAACTAGGTGATTTTTTTGCTCATAGTTTGTGATGAAACCATTTCTTCATGTCGTGTATTTTTTTTGGCATTTGGGACACAAGATTTCACCAATGACAAATAAGGATTTCAAATGTCTCTTAATTATAGATGCTTTCAAAGGCATTGAAGATAGGGTAAACAATAGAGAGGTTACAACTTAATCATTATTAGTCAACAATCTTCAATTATTTTTGCAAGTCTCTTAGTTATAGAAATTCTACCTTGTAATCATACCTTGACATCCAATAGTTGAATATATGGCTAACTAAATTGAAATGAAAATTTCACAAAATAAATGATGGGCTAGTTCAAACTTATAAACATTACGTTAGAATTGGAAAGACACCAAAACATTGAAGTAGATTTTGCATACTTGGAAAGGCTTTGAACATGTATGATCAAAGTTCAAAACTATCTATAATAAGTTCCTTAAAAAATAAGGTACAATTTGTTCTTCACCTTGTTTTGAATGGTGATATGAAGCCACTATAGGTGTTTGTTTAGGGTACAATGACATTATTAGGTGCCTCTACCTTCAAATTTTATGGCTAGTAGTTCATTTTCACACAAATGAAAGTGAGTCGCCTTAATAAGATTTTAAAACATGATCTATTTTTGAAAAAGATTATGTGACTATTTTCTTGTCAAAAATTATTATACGGCAAAGTGAATATTAAAGTAGCAAAAGAAATCATTTATAAATATAAGAGGTCGATCATTGCATGTAAGACTAAACCTTTAAAAAACAAAAAAATAAGATCAACAAAATTGAGAAATTGATGTTTGTTTGACATTAAAAATAGTGTTACTATTCACCATGGTTTCACCAATTAATAACTTGGGCCTTTTTAATGCCAACATTGCACAAACATAATTATATACAATAACCTTGTTGAATATAAGGTTCATGTAGCTTTATCACCAACAACTCCATGACTAGCAAATGAGGTTTTAAAAATTGATTTCATTTGTAAGAAATAGAAACTTCATAAAACCCAAACCAAACTTACAAAGTTGACCTAAAGTCCTCACACTTAAACTTTTATAGAATGTTCATTATCATTGCAATAATCTCCACACCTCTTCCTTTACCATCAATAGATACACAAACATTGGGCTTCATAGAAAATTGGAATTAATAATCCACAACTTGGTTGCTAACATGCACTATCACTACACCACAATGTTACATTGTTATGGTTTAAATTACAATAAAACACCACCAAACCTTGGAAATGCACAAGCTACCCACCATTCTTCCATGTTAGATTTGTTGAGGGAAAAACAAACACTTAAAATAATGAAAAGTTTAGAATGATAAATGTATAACAAAACATAAAACACAATAAAGAGGGATCAAAATCTTTAAGGACTAAAAATTGGAGACTAAATAAAACCACTAAACAAACCAAAAGCTTGAAAGAACAAAAACTAAAGATATAATAAAAACACTTAGACAAACCAAAAGTTTGAAAGATCAAAATTTTGTGATAGAAACACAAAACATAGAAAGGGACCAAAATATAAATGAAAAATCAACAATGTCATAAAATTTCAAAGCAACAAAACTTCATAGTTATGACATTCTTGGTGCGAGAATGTTATGGAAGCCCAAAGAAGCAAGAATTTTAACGAATTTTATAGATCAACCAGTGTAATTTGGTAAACATTCGCGGGTCAAGAATGTTTTGACAAGGTGCTAAATGAAGAATTTTAAAGAATTTTAATGTGCAAAATGAAGAATGTCATCACAAGGCAAAACTTTAAAACTAGACCTTGAAATTTTATTTTGAACCATTGGTATAATTCTACTCATTTTATCACATATCAACATTACTAATTGGGTTTGGTCAAGTTTTACATCAAATTTTTTTCTACTAAAGCAATTCCAACTCTAATTACTAGCTTGTTGTAAAATTGACTATCAACTTACCTAGGTAACCAACTTATAATTGGGACAAAAAAACCAACAATAAACATCAAACTCACCAAAAAAAGTAAAAACTTCAATTAAAAATTGTAGTGTAGTTTGGAGGGCCTCCCTAAACACAAAGTCTCACTCTTCAATATTTCTCATATTTTTCTTGAAGGTGTGGGAAATTACATGTAATATCCCTAAAGTATGAAAGATTTGTTATAAAGTGATCTATAACATTCATTTGAATGCATCTAAGTTCTTTTTATAATAATGCATTTCAATATTTATGAAGGGGAAGGCACTAACAACAATGCCTCCCCCTACATATAAAGATTTGACTTGAAATTTTTGTCTATTTTAGGTGGGCTTTAATTATGAAGTGTAATTTCCTTCCCGATTTGCAAGAATGGCATTACATTATTGACCAAGATGTAATAAATTTGACTAGGAATTTTGTTTTCATTCCTTAAAAGAAGTTGTTTCTTTTCCTTTTCCTTTCCTTGGACCTTTTACATCTCTTCTCCCACAAGACATGTATGTAAAAGCTTTAGTGCACAAACCATTGGATCACACTATGTTATGTGTCCCCTCTTCACCTTCAAACCACCTACATCCCCCATGCCTTCTTAATTTGATATAAAAAAATGTGGCCATGAATATCTAGGCTCTCCCAATGTAACAAAATTTTGGGCTAGGTTTTTATATTGGGTAAAGCTTGAGGAAAAGGGATGCACATAAATATGATACCCATGTTTTACCTTACATGTAAAAACTTCCCCCTTATTTTAACATTGAAAGGGGTGGGTTTTATAAATCAAAACTTTATCTTAAAACATAATTTAAAGGATCTTTTAAAAACCTCTTTTAATTATAAATTTGTTAAAGAGTAGGCCACCCGTGGTGGATTATGGTTCCCAAGAAGTCATTGGACAAACGTAGGGGTGTGTTGGAAACTAAAATCTACCCTACATTACCCACTTTTTAACATTAAACCCAAGTATCCCACCATTAAAACATAGTGGGGAATGTGGGGAATACAAAAATTATGTATAACATGCAAGGAGTTCACAAAATTGATCACTCACACAATCAATGAAGCATGCTTATTTGACCATATTAATGAAGTTGAAACAACCTTAATAACCCCGGCTTGATTTTAACAAAATCGTAGTTTTTCATTCTTTTTGCTTATTTAAGTTCTTTTTAATATATCCTTCACCTAGCCACCCCTTCATCATCTACAAAAACTGAAAAAACATGCTACAATTTCATTCGCCCTTTCATTCGCCATAGAAAAAAACTAAACAAAATGCCCCACCCATTCATCTACCCTTTCATGAGCTAAGAAAACTAAAGAAGTTACACCTAAATAGGCTTGGTATTTACAAAACATAATGCCATGGTATTCAAATGTTACCTTAAACATTTAATTTGGTCCTACATTTCAAGCAATATTCATCACTTGTGTTGTGTGAATGAGGGTTTTGTCTTCATTTTTTTGGTGTAACGTCATTGGCAAGCGGCCCAAGGAAGATTTAACATCAATTGTCAACATTTTTTCAAATATTGTCCAAATTGGAAAAAAATGGCAAAAAACTTCCACCCAATTAAAATAATGGTAAAATGAGGCCAACCTCCCCCCCCCCCCCCCCCCACCACCCCCCCCAAATCACTTCTATATAAAAAAGGAATCTTCAACAAGATATTTTTATTTTTTGGGTCACCAAATTACAACATTACCCCACCAAAAGATTTGTTTTTTTGCTTTAAGACCATGAGTTCATTTGTTGGTGATTTCATGAAAGATAAAAGAAATATGTCCTGTTTTAATTGTTGATATTTTGGATTCATCACGCACCTTAAGTTAGATTGTAAGATTCAGCATAATTTATTTAGAAACTAGATGTTGAACTTTTAAAGGAATTCCAATGGCAAAGTTGTTGAAAGTGTATTTTTTTTCAAATCACACTAAGTTTGTGAAAATTTGATATTATTCATACTACTTGTAGGCATGAAAATTTTCAAAAAAAAAAGAAGTAAAATTAAATTTGAAAAATGAATAGACGAACTAATAATCTTAAATGAAAATATGCATCAAATCACAATGCACGTTACCAAATCCCTACAAATTCATGATTTTCAAATAATTCTTCCAAGGACTTCTAAGTCTTCAAGGTCTTTATCACATAGATTATGAGTTATTATTATCAATAAAAAAAAATTTAGTGTTTAATTCAATGACTTTTGCTCAAAAATCCTTTTGCAATGTCTTCAACAATCCACATTTTCCCAAGCCTTTAACAATCATGTCAATTTGACAGGATTATTTTTCCAAGACTCAAAAAGTCAAGTAAATAAATTTTCACACCAAGTTTTAATGGAAATATCAAGATGGATTCCATTATGCCCATTGACTTTTTTTTAAAAATGGATAATGCTTGACATGTGTTGTGAATCCACAATAGACTAGCCTTTAAAATGTAACATGGGGCAATTTTACCTTTAGGATTTATGAATTAGAAAAGTAAATTCAAGTCTTCTTTTGAAAATATCTTTTTTTGTTCAATATCAACAACATGCATTACATTATCTACTCAAAATAAGTGCAAACCAATTGAAAATGCAAAGCTTCACAAAACCAAAATTAACAATTATGTTATATTCAAAGAATACTAAAATTGTTGCCAATTTCAAGGGGCTTTGTAATAGTGAACAAGGATGAATCACAATTTGTACACACTTGATGTTGTATTGTGTTTAAAGGTTCATATGTTATTATGTGAACATCTTTCCCCTTGTTGATTAATATCCATTTTAACATGTGATTTCTCTAGCAAAAAAATAGATACTCAATGGGAGAGACTTACCTTGCTTGGGAGTTTTATAAAGTCAAACACTAGCATTGAAGGCACTTTCTAGAAAGGAAAAAGAGGTTCAACAACTTTAAGATAGGAATGTTCGTCACAAGTTACCTTGAATGAAACATGACCTACATTGTTACAATATTAAAACCCCAAATGTTTTTCACATTGTTCTAAAAATTATACATTTCTTCTCGTAAGATTAGATTAGGGTCTTCAAATCCAAAATTTTACATTGTTGTGATAATTGTAATTGTTAAAAAGCCTTGATAAAAGAGGCGAAAGTATCAACTTCACCTACTAAAAAGGTGTTGGTTTACTTTAGTTATATTAAGCCTACTCTTTTGATTAAATATTAAAAGGAAGACACCATGATATTTGCTTCTAGTCCTCAAAATATTCCCAAAGCATTGACATCAATATTTTATTGAACTTAAAGCTTTAAATATGTAAGGTTGATGTTATACAATTAATGTTTTCCACTCCTGTTTAATTTTTTCAACTTTATCATTTAGTTTTTAGAAGTAAATCATGTTGCATAAGATGAACATGCCTTCAGCCTTCCTTCATTAATAGATATTCCAACCATTTACATTTCATGTTTTTTAATGCATTTGTTCAATGTTCAACATACATGCACTGGTTGGATTTCAAACTCTTGTAAGTTGCAACAAATTATGTATCATATTCAATTTAATCATACATCAACACTTTTTTGGTATTTCCAAAACAAATTTTGTTCTCATTTTAGAGTTTTTTCAACACCTTGTGTGCTTTGAGGGAAGAGACATGAAGTCTCCATGAGTTAGCAACCTGTAACAAATGAAAAACATAATATGGGATGATACATTCTACTTCATTCACTGTGATAGTAATTACAATTGATGTAGGAAGCATGAACTTGGGGGTGAAAAATCACACAAAAAAATTATGGTTGGGATGAAAGCTTTCTTTATAATAAAATCCTTCATGTTTTGATAATAAAAATTGTCTATACTCTAAGAACATAGGTTTTAAGATACCAACACAATGTAGTGTTAAAGCATAATTATATATTCTAAATATATGGCAATTACATTATAAAAACATTTTGAAACATTGACATTTGGTAAAAGTACTAACCATCCTTGAGGTCGACATAACATTTATCAAAAGGTCATTGACTATTTAAATCATCTGTCAAATTACATGGCATTCACAAGTTTCATTTAATATCTATGGTTTATTTTTTATAATTTTTCTTTTCCATATTTCTAAAGCATTCTATGAAAGATCACCCCTTGAGATGATCTAATGTGTTTTAATGAATTTCTTCCGTTTGAAATGAAAAAGTACCTTTGGCCAAAAAATTTGATTCAACATTTGTTTTTCCTTCATCTTTGAATTCAATTGTAAATATTTTTAGATCTATTTGATCAATATCCATGGTTAGCGATATTTCTACAACATAATTAGATTGATACTTCAAATAACTTTGATAACCTTTCACCATTAATTGAAATTTTTTTGGGTAAAAACTTTTTTGTAAGCTCATTTGGTAGATTTATCAAGTGGCTCTTTGCACCTTGTACAAATAGTTAATGGGATTGAGGCCAAGCTTGCATTTATTGTTGGTGCACCACCATTACTTATTAGACATGTTAGTAGTATTTAGGATCAGGAAAATATAATTTCTTCTGTTTTTTCAATCATTAATAATTGTTTAAATAAAAACATTGTGTCTCATGTACAAACATGTGACACCTTCACTATATTTTTAAAGACATTATGTAACCTCTTTGAAGCACAAGATGCAATGACATGTGCATGTATTTGAAAAATCCATTACATACATGTTTTAAAATGAAACAATCTAAAAGTGTGACCAAACACATACACATGTTTTGAGTTTTGCTTAGTCCACTTTCTATGATTTGGTTACCTATTAATGGTGAAGAAGTAGTATGTGGCATATACATATTTTTCGTTATTTTTGTTATAAATGCATAGTTGCATATGTCATATAGGAAATTCATTATGGTTTTGAAAAAACAACCCATGTTATTTTGGGGTCATTAATCACATATTTGCTTCAAGAGGAAATAGTGATGAAGTCCATTGCATCAACTATAGATTATTCCATTTGTTCAGAATCACATGAAGAAAACACCATTTTTTGACAATACATTTTAGTTGCAAATGACATATATTAGCTACAAAAATTGGTTGTAAACAAAAAAAATCTTCTAATGATTCCTTACATTTAACAAAATGGGGTTGTAGAGAGTAAATACATGATTTTAATGGATGTTGTAACTTTTATGTTGCATAATTTTGGTCTTTCTAATTCCTATAGGGACGAGGCTTTGTTGATAAGAAATTATTTTTAGAATAGAACTCCTACAAAGGCACGTGATGATACAAATATTCATATTGATTTATCGATTGGTGTAAAACCAAA
This sequence comes from Sphagnum tenellum, assembly GCA_963921925.1. Taxonomy (NCBI): domain Eukaryota; kingdom Viridiplantae; phylum Streptophyta; class Sphagnopsida; order Sphagnales; family Sphagnaceae; genus Sphagnum; species Sphagnum tenellum. The sequence continues at coordinate 4,394,270 of OY998155.1, forward strand.
GTTAAATTCATTGGAAAATGTTTAAGTGTATTTTTCTATTGTGCAAAAGGAAGGAAGAAATTAGTCATTAATACAATTGAATATATATTTTTTGGCTATAATGAAAAAAAAAACCTATAAAGTTTTACTAAAATTGTGAAACAATATACCATTATTATCTCTATAGATGTGGTCTTTGAAGAAATGAATTCAAGTTTAGAATATGAGCAAAATGAAACAAATTTAAATGAATTGTTATTTAATACATTCTTTAAAAAAGTATTTTACTAGTTTAACCCCCTCCTAATTTGATAGTACAACATATTAGTACACAACAAATACAACCAATAATATAGACTCCAATTTAATTATACCACATTTGAGTTTGGATTCAATGGGAGAAATTGAAAAGTTTTATAACATTCATCACATATCACCTAATATAGAACAAACATGCAATATCCATCAAGACCATTTAGAAAGATTGATAAACCAAATAGATTGATCACATAGATTAAGGGAAAGAAACCATCTACTTGAAGAAAATCCAAACAAAGGCACTAATTCTACAATATTATAAGAGGGAGCCAATTGCAGATGAAGAAGCTTTATTTAAACTTGATGTAACTCATTGGAAAATGGCTATTGAGTTTACATTGCGTTTAATATATAAGAATAGAAGTTCCATACATTGACAACACTATCAAACAATAAATAAATGATTAATTTTAAGTGAATTTTCAAACCCTAGTTAAAATAAGGAAACGTTAAATATATAAAGTTCATTTAATAGCAAGAGGTTTCACACAAGTCGAGGGTGTAGATTATAGTGATATCTTTTCATTGGTTGTAAAACTTTATTCTATTCATGTTATTATAATTCAAGCTGATCAACTTGATTTTCAAGTCCATCAATTGAATGTTAAAACAAAATTTGTACATGGAGTATTAGAAGATAACATATATACCAATATGCTCAAGGGGTTAAAGAAAGAACAAATTCACAAAAAATCTGCAAGCTTTAAAAAACTTTATACAATTTAAGTAATATTCTAGGGTTTGGTACTAATGGATGGACTCATATGTAATATCTATTGGATGTATAAGAAATGATGTTGATTTAATCTTTACATGATGAAATAAGAAGGGAAGTTTACTATGATTGTTCTTTACATTGATAATACAATGCTAGTGAGCAATGCCATATTCTTATTACAACAAATGAAGAATACTCGTGAATTTGAAATTGAAATGGCAAACTTAAAATATAGTTTTTTTTTTATTGGAATTCAAATGATTAGAAATCAAGAGGATGGTTGGATTAGAATGTTATAGGAGAAATATCTACTATAAATTTTACATAAATTTGGAATGACATATTACAAATTTATATGTACCCTAAGTGAGATTAATGTGAAGTTAAACAAAGATGGTTGTCCTTAAAAATAAGAGGGGGAAAAAAAAAAAAGTTCCATACTTACAAGTTGTTAGATGTCTAATTTATGCATTTGTTTGTATTTGATTGGACTATCCATTCACAATCTACAAAACTTGTTGGATGTAATTTTTTGTGAACCTTGGTGCAAACATTGGAAAGTTGCTAAAAACATATTAAGGCCCACTTTAGATGAATGTCTAGGTCTAATTTCCTAGGAACCAATTTGGATTTTTTTGAAGCAAATTGAATCCTTGAGTTGGATTGTACCTTAGTCCCTAGCTTGATTCTTGGTTTTCCAAATTAGGAGCTCTCCTTTTAGCATTGTTTTTTTGGTTTGACCCAATTAATTTTCCTTCCAAAACATGTGCCATGTATGTTTAACTACTCTAAGGTCCCCACTCCTTAATTGAGGAAGGTTACTAGTATTGAGGTTCATGAAACTACACTCCTAAAATCTTCTTTCAATAAGAGAAATTGTGAACTCTATTATCCTTAAGGCATTTTGCCACTTTTTGGTCTTTGACCCTTGTCTAAAGGCCTTGGGATCAATTTAAAGCTTTCAACCAATAAGATTGCTTGAATTCATTGGTCATTAAACCTTGGATCTTCATTTAAAGTTTCCTTAAAATACATTAAATGTACATTAGATTCAATATACAAAACAAAAGATAATTATTTTGTATGGTTATATTAATGCTAATTAGGGCAATAATCCTAACATAAAAAGATCAACATCTTGACCTTTTATTATTATTTTGTTGTTAGAGGCATTGTAAGTTGGATAGAGAAACAATAGTAGTTGGTTGCATTATCAAGTACAAATCAAAATATATGATAATGTCATAAACATTGACATAAAGTTGTTTGTTTGAGAAAATTACAAAGTTGATTTTGATCATCCTAACCATATTACATTGTCTTTTGATAATCAATGAACAATAATGTTATTAGCAAACCTTAAATTTCATTCTAAAGATAAACATATTGACATACAATATCACTTCATAAGAGAAGAAGATCAATTGAAGGAAAGAAAATTCACTTACATTTGTACTACAATTATGACAATGAATTTCTCAATGAAAAGCCTTAGGAAGTGGAAGCATAAATACTGTTATGATCTTGTGGGGTTGAGAGTTTAACCCATGGACATGTAAGAGAAAGACAAAAAAATGTGATTTAAAACGTAGTTTAGGTTTAGTGAAAGTATAGTGAATGAGAAACATAATTTAAGATAATAAAATTTATTTCATTCATTATAGTCGTATTTAGAATTGATGTTGGATACAAGAGCTCATAGGTGAAAAGAGTTTGTGTGTCTTTTATGGTTGGGAGGACTTTCTGTGTATTAATAATAAAATTTTAATGTCTATATTTATCAAACATAAGTCCTAAGATTCTAACACAAACTAAGCAACCAAGATTGATTGGAGATAACATGGTTGAAGAATTTGACAAACTTCATTTCATCATGTAAAGATATTATGTTCATTTTTTACCCATAATATTTTTTACTTTAATAAAAGCATGAAGGTTAAATGAAATATCTATTTCAAAACAAATTGTAGAAAGATGAAATCTCATTAAATGATTAACATGTGCCTCCTTTTGAAGGAAGTAACCAAAAAAAAATTAAATAAAAATTATTCTGAATCTTTCATAATGCGTGTCATACCATATACCATTTGGTTTAATATCATGAATGCCCTAATAATAAATCACATGTTGGTATCCAAAGTTCAAACCTTATGTTGTATTCCTTAAAACATTTATTTGAATAATTCCCCAATGTTCTCATATATGGATTATTGGTTATTTTAGGAATTATTTTACACAACCAAAATGACAATCATCCATAAGAAGATCTAGAAAAAATGGCAATTATCTCAAGGATATTTAGTCAAATTTAGCTATAAACCATATATGAAATATTATTTTTTAATCATCACTTATATTTTTAGCTACACGTGGAAAACCAAATATAAAAAACTTGGTGATTGAAACCCTTAAAATCATGTCGTTTTTTGACTTTGCATGTTTTGGTGAAATTTCACTATATAAAAAAGGTTGAAATGCACCATTCGCCAATTTTCCCATGTATTTCACATTTGTACAAAATTTTATTTGAATATTTTTTAGCATATTATGTTGCCTTGTTTTAGATTATCATTGTGTGGTTGAACTTAGGTTTATGCATGTATTTGTTATCCTTTGTTATGGTTTTCATCATGCACATTTGGAACTATTTGTCATGGTAATGCATGTGTCATGAATGACATCCCATAACCTACCTTAGCATAGGTCATTATATATATATTAAAAAATTTATAATTGATATATATTTTTAATTTAGCATGTATGGAACCTTTAATTGACACAACATGACTCGAAAAAATATAAATTAATCCCCTCCCATTACTTTCAATGTGTTGAACTCTAGTTTGAGGTATGACTTTATGTTTTAAGGTTCACACCTACTCTTTTAATCTTGAATTTGTCTACTCCATAGTGATTTTTGACAAGCTATTATGTTATTTTGGGATTGATTGATTTGTTTCTCAAATTTACATTGGTTTTAATGTTTAAATTATGTTTTTTAAGCATTGGTTGTAGTCCCTAATAAGTGCTTTCGAGCGCTTTATACTTATTGTTTTCATTTGAAATGTATTATAATGTTATATTTCAAACATTTCACACATTATCAACATTAACTAACTAGTTTACCACTTCAAAACATGTAAAAATAAATATTGGTTATGCTTGGAGTGGGGGGTGTTATTTTGATTGCATTTTTAGGTTTTTTTAATTTATTTTGTGTTTCAAATTTTTTTGAATTTTTTGGTGCATATTTGGTGACCTTATCTTAGCTTAGGGTGTGGTCACATTGATACGAGCCACAACAAGTGTACAAAATGTTTAATTTTTCATGTTTTAGTGACAAAACTATGTAACATTTCAACAATTTCCAAAATGTAAATATGCCATTTCATAAACACCACATATTTGTATGTTATAGTGACAAAGTTTACCTCACACACTTATCATGAAATCCTTTTGTGTGTGAGAAAAATCACATTTTTTTGTCTTGTGACAATGTTTTTATGCACGATGGAGACAAGTGGAACAATTTGGAATGAATCTAATGAATATATAAAATCTTCAAAAAACAAATTTAAAGCACCAAATAACTAGTGTTTTTGTTGTTGTTTGTTGGTTTTTATGTTTTTTGAAGGATTTGAAATGCATTCAAAATGATATACTCATAAATAATAATTATCCACACCTTTACATATTAATATAACATCATATTTTTTGTCATGAATATTTTGGACACCATAACAACCATAGATTTTTTAATCCATACCCTTTTGCAACCAATCACAATTTACTACATCATCTTAGTAAGCAAACCCATTATTTTTTAAACAATCATCTAAGTGGGCAAATGCAGCTCATGTTATTTGTTATACATAGTTAAATTTAGGTTTATGTTTGTTTTTGTTATAATTTGTCCTAGCTATTGTGGATGTTTGGAATTTTTTTTAGTTATCATAGCTCTTGTACATAACATGGTGTCTTAAGTTTCAGTAATTTTCAAAATCATTTGTTAGAAAAATAACATCAATAACACATGACAAGTGTAGAGGTGATAAAAAAAAACACAACATACGCAAATCAATATCCAAATGAAATTGTCATCATAACATGAAGCTAGTAGAACAAGATTGGAGATTATGTTGCAGGGATGTTATACTTCAAACTAGTGTTGATTACTTTTTTCTAAAAAGAGGTTGCACCAAATGTATTTATTATTTCTATTTGTTTGGGGAATTTAGTCATGGAAGCTTGCATAAAGTTCACCATCCCAAAAACCTTTGGAAGCAAAAATTCAATGAATAATGAGTATACTTGAAGTTGATGAATTTTTCAATATGATTAGTGTTGGATGAATTCATCCATGAATGGGAAGTCAAGCTTCATGGACTATTATATGAAACTTTTACATCTTTCATAAATGATTTTGTACCTTATTTAAAATGTTATACAATTTATGTTGAAGTCCATTGACATAATTTGTGCATGTTTCAAGAGATTTTTCACACTATTACCTTGAACTCAAAAAGCATACACAATAGTTGGGAATAATCCATAGTGAATTACAACACAATAGAAACTCAGCCAAGACTATGCTTGATAAAACTATATTGATTAGTTCAACTTGGGCAAGGTGTTTAGATAATGGACAAATCTGAACCAAATATATATGAAGTGTCTAAAACATCAAACATATGATGCAAGTTGTTTAATTCGTGATTCAAGGTTTGATGGTAACACATCATAATGGTGGAACTTGAAGCACAATTGCTTCACGATTTCTAAAAAATGGCTTTCTTTTAGTTGGGGTTGTATGTGTTCTAAGAGGAACAAATGCTTCTTCAAGGTAAATGACTATTGTAGTATATCAATGGTTTCAGCATAAATTAAATTAATTTTCTTTTTGTCAAATTTCTGAAAAAATATTTATTACTTGTGCAATTGTTTTTATAATTTTCCTAAAATGAAGGATTCACATGTTTTTGACTTGTTTGATTATTTTGACATTTAAAGAAAAATGTAACAAGAAAGTGTTTATTAGTATTTATAATATTTACTTTCTAAAATTTCAGAATTAAAAAAACCAAGTGTCAAAGTTATAGATTTAAAATTTAATTAACTATTCGACAATTTATTGCTAAATCTCATAAGGGAATATGGTATGTCCCTTGGAATTGACATGATTCAATATTACCAAATGATTAAACTTGATATATAATCTAATCAAACTATTACTGTATTTGCACAAGAATTATGAATATAAAGCACAAGAAGCTTAACATAATCCTTACCACACAAACATATAAATAGAAACAAGGACAATAACATGTAATGTGTGTAACAAAAAGGATTTTTATTTGTGACATGAAAATACAGAAATATGAATCATAAATGAAAAGGATGAATTAGATTAAGTTATGAACATTGTGACATTGTTTTGTAAACTAATTAATAAATTATATTACATATACATAATTTTAAGAAAAATGGCCATGGAAGTCAAAACACAATCCAAATAAAATTCTCACAACCACTTTCATAAGTAATCCATGGACCTTCATGAATAAATAAATAGATTAACAAAATAGATTTTTGAATAAATAATTTTATTTTTTTCACAATTGCTTAAAACATTCCTTTCATGTTGTGTAATGATATTACATAATTATGTGATGACAATAATTGAAAAAAATTTACTATATGTATTTGCATATATTTGTTGCATTTTACTTGCAATTATCTCTTTTCCCTCATTAAAAAAACACCATTAAGTGACAAGTCTCTGGAATAGGAAAGCTTATTAAACAAAGAGGTTAAAGAACAGGCTCTGAAAAATAGAAGAATGAACGTGAAGCGATGAAAGAATATCGATGAAGACTGCGGATGGACTGACCACGGACGAACCGAAGGACGGACGTTTGTTGAGGCGACGGGAATGGATGAGGATGAAGGATGAACGCGGACCAGTGAAGAACATGGATGAAGAAAGGATATGGACGGACGGACGGACTGACGGACGAGCTGAAGGACGAACGTTTGTTGAGGCCATGGGAATGGATGAGGATGAAGGATGAACGTGGAGCATTGAAGAACATGGATGACGAAAGGAGATGGACGGACGGACGGACTGACGAACGAGCAGAAGGACGAACGTTTGTTGAGGCGACTTTAATGGATGAGGATGACAGCCTGCTGAGAAGATGAATGAAGAATATGGATGAAGATCGACTTTGACGATAGATTAGTAAGGTAATGAAAGAGCCCCTGTGAATGAAATTTGGAAAACGAGGATTTTTGGATGAGATTTGTCGGGGATCATCGTCGTCTCTCTCTTTCCTTCGTTCTCCGAGGGCAGGTGTGAAGGAAAGAGGGCGAAGAAGGCTCCCTGCCGTGCACAGTTGAGAGAGAGGGAGAGTTGCTGCGAAAGGGGGATTGGGGTTGGTGTTTTTTGTTGTTGCTTCTGCCTTTTGTTTCCTCTGCAATCAAGCTCTCGTGGAGCTCGGAATACTCAAGAATCGTCTGTGATATTTTTATGTTCTTAACCGATTTTTACAGCTTCTCTTTGGGTGAAGAATTAGTCCTGGATTTTGTAGCTTGTGTATGCTGTGTGGACCCAGTCCTTTCTCAGCTGTTGTTCCACTGCTTTCTGTATGTGTGCGTGTGCTTTTTCTTTCCGGCTTTTGTTTCTTTGGCCCACTTCATGCTTCAATAACAGAGTTATTAGTTCTTCTTCCCTCGTTTTGTACTCGGAGATCTTTCGTTCTAGCGGAGAGTGGTTGACTGATGACGGATGTCTGTCACCGATGTCCGTGATTGCTTCAAACGACCTCCATTGATGCTGTCTTCCGTTGCAATTGGTGCGGTGCTCTCAGGAAGCGGTGTTTTGCAGTAAAGGTGAAGAAGAGTAGATACGGGGACGGGACTGTGACTGTGGTCGGAAGCCTAATCTCTTTCGCATCCCGTTGCTATTGTTTTGTTTCTCGTCTTGCGTCCGATCACCTAGTGGAAGTAGGAAGGTTTTCCTCTCTGTTCTCTCTTGCAGTTGGCCTCTGGTGAATGAGGTTTCTGGATGTGTGACATGCCGTTGTGTGACTTCGTTGCGTCAATTTTGTCTCTGTGCCCAGAGCTTTGCAAGCCGTCCGCTTCCCTATCGAGAAGCTTGTGGTGGGAATGGTAATGGACGTCGTGTTGTGGGATGCTGCTGCTGCTGCTGTTGGCGTTTCATTAGTATTGGTTTCTGTTTTTGCAATTTTTGTGGTGTCTTTAAGCTCTTAGGTACACACAGTCTTGAGCTTCCTTTCAACCCTGACGGACGTGCAGCAATGCTGATGGAGGTGTGGCCGAAAGATGATGAGAGCAGCATCACGCTGCGTTTGGCACCTCCCTTGCGCTTGGAAGCAGATGGCTCAGGAATGCCGACGGTAGTATGGCTCAACGAAGACGAAATTAGCGACGTGACGCTGCGATTGGTACCATTGCAGCAGGCAGGAGGCAACTCCGAGCAGCAGCAGTTCCAGAGACAGGAAGACTCCGAAAAATGACCTCCTCCCTGCAAAAAATCCAGAAAACAAGGCCCCTCAGACCTTTGTCGAAGAGGCGAATCCCAGAAGCAAGGGCAGTCATCGAAGAAGATGCCAGAACAGGTAGATGCTGTTGCTACCCTGCATGTCCACTCTGCATATCTGCGGCGATGTCAATACTTCGATGCATGCTTGGCGGAGCGATGGTCAAAGAATGACCTCCCCCTTGACGTGACCTTGGAAGCTCGCAGCAATCCGCGGGCTTATACACGCTGTATGCAGCTGCTCTACGCCCAGGAAGTCTCTCCTTCCTCCGAGAATGTGGCACATGCTATAGAAGTCATGCCCGTAGCAGCACAGCTTGTTTCCACCACTTGGTTTAATATCATGAATGCCCTAATATTTCAGACCAGGATGCTGCACTACGGGAACTGCAGCTGGATTAAGTTCCACTGTCTTCAGCTACTGTCACCTCTTAGCCTCAGTTTCACTGCTCTCAGTGCTCATCTTCTGCAGGCACCTAAAAGTATCCTCGCTTCGCATCCCAGAAAGCAAAATAGGCACAAAACCAGAAGCCGAATGCAATTCTTCAAGACGTGCAAGAAGGGCAAATCTGTAGGAATTTGTAAGAATTTGTCCATTGTCCCGATGAAATGAAGATGGCCTGCAAACCCTTTTAAACTCTTCGTTTACTTTCTTTACATACGTACGTACATTTTCAGTATATCTACAATAAATACTTATGTACACGATGAGTATACATACAAATGTATATGGTCTTTGTTGGCCTTGCCTGCAAGGGAGAGACTGGGTTGCTGGGTTCCTGGTTCCCTAAGTATTAACTTCTCCTTATTGAGTTGTCAAAATGAGGAGTTTGGCAATGAGTGTTTTTTAATTTTTTTCACAAACTTACTTTTGTGCAAAAGACAAGAGGATTTTAAACCTACCTAAAGTGAAATGATTAATTTTGGACTTTTGTAGAATTATTTTTCATTTAATTTTCAAAAAATCATAGATTGCACCCTAAATATAACAATAGTCTTCCTTGTGAAATGTGCACTTAGCATCCTATGCTTTTGTTTTCATGATCGTAATAGAAATAGACAACTTGTTTTTAAAAGGTATATCACATGTGCCAAGGTGCAAAGTAAACATATGTTAAATACAAGCGAACATTGATTAAATGCAATTGATTTTATAGGCAAATTCGAAATAAGCATTTTTGAATCATCACACAACACACATTTAACACTACCCCAAATTACATACACAAACATGTGAATTGGGACTAATGAGTGAAAGTGCTTCAAAAATTGTTACAATTCATCCCTTGTTTCATCTCAAAATACATCCATAAGCATGTGGATTATGACCTTGATGTGAATGAAATTGTTTTAGAAATTGTTGCAACTCATCCCCAACTTTGTTTTCTATGCAACTTGTTGTTTTTAACAAAAATTTTGCATCAATATCAATTCAATTCTAGCTCCACTTTTCTTGCTCACATAAGCAAAAATGGCAACAAATAACTTACTTGCAAGGTTTCAATATCATTGTTTTGTTTGTTGCGATTGTGATTTGTTGAAATATGCAAAAGCAACTATGGTGCCAACATGGAACTTTTGAAATTCTCACTCTTAGGTCTTGCATTTTGTTGCTTCAACCATGGAATGAACTAGGTGATTTTTTTGCTCATGGTTTGTGATGAGACCATTTTTGTGATGACAACATTTTCATGTTGTGTGTGTTTTTTTGGCATTTGAGACGTGAGATTTCACCAATTACAAATAAGGATTTCAAATGTCTCTTAATTATAGATGCTTTCAAAAGAATTGAAAATAGGGTAAATGATAGAGAGGTTTCATTCTAGTCATTATTAATCAATGATCTTCAATTATTTTTGCCAGCATTTTAGTCATAGAAATTATACTTTGTAATCATACCTTGACATTCAGTAGTTGAAAGTATGGGTAACTAAATTGAAATGACAATTTCACAAAATAAATGATGGGCTAGTTCAAACTTGTAAACATTAAGTTATAATTGGAAATACTCCAAAATATTGAAGCATATTTTACATACTTGGAAAGGCCTTGAACATGTATATGATCAAAGTTTATAATTGTTTAAAATAGGCTCCCTTAATAATAAGGTATCATCCATTCTTCACCCTATTTTGAGTGGTGACATGAAGCCACTATAGGTGTTGGTTTAGGGTACAATGACATTATTAGGTGCCTCTACCTTAACATTTCATAGCTAGTAGTTCACTTTCACACAAATGAAAGTGAGTCACTTAATAAGACTTTAGATCACTAAATGATCTATTTCTAAAAAAGATTATGTGACTATTTTCTTGTTAAAAATTATTAATATAACAAAGTGAATACTAAAATAACCAAAGAAATAAATTATAAATATAAGAGGTTTATCATTGCATGTAGGATTAAACTTTTTTTTTTTTAAGTCAACAAAATTGAGCTAATTCATGTTTGTTTGACATTAAAAGTAGTGTTAATGTTCACCATGGCTTCATCAATTAATAACTAGGGCCTTCTTAATGCCAACATTGCATAAACATAGTTATATACAATAACCTTGTTGAATATCATGTTCATGTAACTTTATCATTAACAACTTTGTGACTAGCAAATGAGGTTTTTAAAATGTGTTTCATTTGTAAGAACTAGAAACTTCATAAAACCCAAACTAAATTTTTAAAGTTAACCCAAAGTCCCTCACATTTAAACTTTTGTAGAATGTCCATTATCATTGCAATATTCTCCACATCTCTTCCTTTACCATCAATAGATACACAAACATTAGGCCTCATAGAAAGTTGGAACTAATAATCCGCAACTTGGTTGCTAACATGCCACTATTACTACACCACAATGTTACATTGTTATGGCTTAAATTACAATGAAACATCACCAAACCTTGGAAATGCATAAGCTACCCACCATTCTTCCATGTTAAAGTTGAGAAAAAAAAAAAAACATTTAAAATTATCAAAAGTTTAGAATGATAAATGCATAACAAAACATAAATACAATAAAGAGGGATCAAAATCTTTAAGGAACAAAAATTGGAGACAATAAAAACACCTAAACAAACCAAAAGTGTGAAAGAACAAAAATTGAAGACGAAATAAAAACGCCTAGATAAACCAGAAGTTTAAAAGACCAAAAGTTTGTCACAAAAAAGTGGTGTGGTCTAAGGTTCTTCATACATTCATGTCTCGTCAACACCACATGCACAGAACTTGTATTGTGGATTCCAATTTTCATTCCTCAATCTAGATTCTAAAGTTGGAAAGTTGTCATTAATTTCAATGGGCTCCTATGGGGCTTTCCTAGTGGTTTGTAAATGTCATTTCCATCATTCATCAAATATTGCATGTGTGGCTAAAATATGGACCTTTTGCCATGGAAATCCTAAATCATTTTGTACAATCATCATCCAAAATTTTGAAAAAGATGCACACTAGTTAGTTATGTCTTGGATATTCATGGTCTAATAATCCCAATTATGTCTAATACTAACCATGTAGACATTTTTACTTGCATGTGACCCCCATTTATAATCTTTGCATGTTGGAGAATTTATCACATGATCTGAACAACTTGCATTCATGACAAGATTTGCTTCTATTTGGATTTGTTGTTTCAAATTTGCATCAACCATCCATTTCCACCAATCTTGCTTCATTTTCTTCCTTCTTAGCTTGGATGAGGGCTAATATTTTTTCATGTTCCCAATTGGTTTATTGAGGTCTCTTCATCAATACCTCTAGTATGGATTCAAAGTTTGAGTTTACAATTTGCTTATTACCTTTCTATTTATTTATGGATTAAGTATGTCATCATTGGATGTTAATTATGGGTGATTGGTTGAAAAGAATCCAAGATGTTATGAATTGTTTTTCTCTAAATTAATTGTTGAACTTTTGTAAACACATTGAACTTCTAAACATTGAACTTCGATTCTATTCAAAATTGATACGGGTTCAAGAAATGGTGTGTGCTCATGACATTGATAGAATTGATAAAGATTCAAGAACCAAATATGTTCATGACGTTCATATTGTTTCTTTGCAAAATTGATAAGGATTGGGTGAAATCACACTATTGGTGAACCGTTTTTCACTACTTTTTATCCAAAAAAAGTATAACAAGCATGATAGGTGTGTGTTAAGCTAAAATCTTGATGGCATCTTTTCAAAATCCTAAACATAAGAAAAAAAAAAACTTTAAAATGTGCATGACAAAATTTTGGAATTCAAAACTCATTTTGAATCATTTAGTTAAATTTGATCCAATGCTTAAATGAAAAGGATTGGATTAAAATCAAGGTGCATAAAGTATACAATGTACATTTTTTCAACAGCCATGGGGCCTCATGTTTGTGGTTCATAACACATTACCAAGCCAAAGAAAAATGAAAAAAAATAAAAATGCCCACCTATGAAATCTTTTCATTTTCTTAAGGTATCGGTTTTCCCCCAAAAATAAGAGTTTATTATGCATTTATTGTTCAAAAAATGCCAAAAAACACATTTTAAAAATAGAATTTCAACCAAAAAAATTCAACTTCTAAATGGTCCCAAATTCAATAGGTGTATATCAAAATCACTCACCACACAAAAATTCATTGCAAAACTCCACCCATAACCTTAGTTTTGCAAATTATTTGCAAATTTCCATAATCTATGCTGCATTTATTCAACACAAATATACTTCATATGTTCAAGTTTGTAAATGTTGGTTGGATTTTCTTTTTAAATAAAGTATTTTAAGTTAAAGCCAATGCAAATACTTAAAATGAACAAAAAAATCTAAGATGTGATGTTCACATGTACCAAAAAAAACCAAATGCAAAATTTTTGTGTTTGTGACTACAATTTGTGGGGGGCATAGTGTGCATTCACCTAATTTTTACAAACTTATTTTTCTAAATATTTGATGTCCTTGTCATAATCATTGTGTCTCAAAATGGTCCATGGTTTGTGGCAATAACGAAAAACTATGATGACAAAGAATTATGCATGACAATAATGATGAAAATGTGGAACTTTAAAGTGGAAGTGGAAATGGCAAAAGAAAGAAAAGCAAGTGGGTAAAAACACATTAATGTTGAAGTCAACATAGGCAGGAAATGATGCAAATAATAGAATAATTAATGTCTGATAAGGATTATATAAAAACTTGATAAAAAACAAGGGAACATAAAACAAGAATTTTGTATCAAAGACAAGAATTGTGTAGGGAACAAAATCAAGGTTACATAACCTTTTTGGGGGTGGTATGAAACATTGTAAATGTTGCTGCAAAAATTTTAAAATTTTAAAATATTATAATAACCTACCATCAACCTACAATTAACCAACCACCAAGATAACACCAAATGCCACATTAGATGACACATAAATTTTAATGTTAACCGCCATTTTTGGTGTGAATAAGTTACAAACTATGGATTTGTTAAAATTGATTTAACATGCAGTGACCACCAAGTCTAAGTGTTGTTCAAATACAATTTAAAACCTAGTTACAAACACATTTCATATTTAGGTAACATAAGTGTTGTGATTTGAAATATTTGAAAAGGTAACCCAAAAGATATGTCACCAATTATAACGTTACAAAGAGTTTCTTATCACACTCTCACACTTCATACCATTAAATTGTATTTCTATCCTTATTTAAAACAAATCTCGTAGCAAATTTATTACATACTTCAATCTAAAGATGAATAATCGCAATTTAACTTAGTTGAACTTCCCATCCATTGGAATCCTAGGGAAGGATCCTAACTATCATTTGGTTTTTTCCAAAGATATCCTTGAAGCTTTCAAAAGATCTTGTTCGTTACATGGGATTGAATAAAAGATTTATTACCCAAGGGGAGAATGAAAAATGCAAATAGAAAAAGGTGAAATCAAGGTGCAATAGAATCTCTTTCAAGTATCATGTTATTGGCAATGGTTAAACCCAACTAAATGTCACCATAGGGTTCACCCAATAGCCATCACCTAATAATAACCTAACCATAGATTAATCATGTGGTTGTAGGATTCCAATAAGTGGTGTATGAAAGTCATACACGTGGCTTGTGTACAACCTTAAAACTCCTTCAATCCACCAACTTTATCATGAATTTCAAGCTCATATAAAAGATGGGCTAACCTCCAAGCATAGGCTGGGCAATACCACCAACCATAAGGGCAATCCTTTCATTTTGAATAGAGAAAAAATGAAAATTATCCCACAATTGATTGAAGATTGAAAATCCAACATTTTTTTTGGATTTTAGATGTCAAGTCTTTAATAGTTTTTAATTTTATTTTCATAAAAACATAACCATAATTTTCTTCTTGGTGTATTTCTATAGAGGGCACCTTACATTAAAGAAATTTTTTGTGTTGTATTATTGTCTTACAACTAATTAGAGTAGTTAGTTATTTAGTAACAAGTGTTGTGCTAGCATTAGAATCAACTGTATATTTGTTAATTATCAACTTGGGTATATATTCACTTATCCAACAAGGGTGAAAAAAATCTAAATGTTTTGGTATAGCGTACATAAATTAATGTTAGAACACTTAAGTCCCCAAAATATATTCATTTGTTTGTTAGCTTAGGGGTACAAAGATGAATTGTAATTTTTTTCTAGGCGTGTACATTACTTTTTAAATTGTTCAAAGTGGTTAAGAGATGCCCAAGATATGGCCTCCCAAAGTTTGGGGGGTCATTGCCTTACAAAAAAATCATCACCAATCATCCCACACCTTTGTCTTCAAGTAATGTAACCCCTATCAATGCACATACCATAATTGAAACATGTCCAATATCCATGTTATAACCAAAAGATTTCAAACCCAACATTGAAATTTGCCTTTAAAAAAATAAAAACACTTCCATTCAAAAGACTAATTCACAAAATGAAAATGAGCAAACAAATCTATGGTGATAGGTGGGTTTTTGTTTCATTAAAATCTAGTCACTAAACCTTTTCTAAAGCAACACCACTAAACACACACCACCCCCACCACCCACCCACCACAAACAATGGTTTCCTGTCCTTTTCACCCTTTCTCCCTTGTTGCATGGGCACGAAACAAGTTTGAACATTGTCATTTTTTCTTTTCATGTTCCTTTCTAGCTCATTGGAGTCCTATTCTCTTGCCTTTTCAACTTTGTCCTGTTAAAATAGATGTTATGTGTGAATACATGATCCTAGAGCTAGCTAACTCTAGTGTTAGTGTTGGAGGGCACATCACTATTTAGGTGTTCAGTAGGTGCTAAATATTTTAACATTAAATGACACTAGTTGTGATTGTAGGGTACATGTTTTGACAATTTTCATGTCCTTGGTATCTTGTAACCTTGCAGTTTTACTACCACAATGTTTTGTTATCTATAGTAAGAGAATTGTTTAAGTTTTATGGTTTAGGTTTGGTTGTTTTTGGACTTGAATGCAAATGTCTTCACCCATTGCAAGTTAAAGTTGTGAAATCACTCTTGTTCAACAATCTTTCACAAAGTTGAAAAATTAACAAGGGCTTGGTTTTTGCTGTGGCACAATCTTAACAATTGTGTCACCATATATCATATGATATTTTCCAACCTTTTTTTGGGGGTTTAATCTGACATTTAGCCCTCAAACTCCAAACAGGTACCCCATCTTTGATGCTATTGGCCAAGTCCCATGATGGGTTTCATGACAGGCTGGTGCACTGATTGGCCCCAGACCCATGAATGAACAATGTAGACAGATATCAACTTGCACTTGAAAAGCTCTGGCACATATCGGCAGAATATAATACTGGAGTTTCCGTTAAAGTGTAAACAGAACTGTCATGACATTCTGGGAAAAAATGACTCACCCGGTGCTGCTGACACTAAACTTGACATCACCAATAATCTTTACAGGAACACAAAGTGATGAAATCGGTTGGCATCCCTTATTATGATTGCTCTCCCAACTAGCTTTGCAATAAACTTGGCAGCACTGTGGCAATCACCACATACATGCAGATTCTTGAAAATGCGAATTGGAGTACCAGGAGGTGTGCTGATAAGCCCATATGCAATAGCCAGCTTCTCACTGTGCTGACACAAATGAAACAACTTTTCTTCTTTCTCTACATCATGTAGCATAAATGTGATGTCTGGGACATACCCAGCATCCTTCATCTGTACAGATAATCTCTTTAGTTCAGCATGGATTTCATTTATTTGAGGATATTCTTGGTCATCTACTACAAATGTATGCACCTCAATCCAGGTGCGGCCTTGCTGTCTCCTGACACCTCTTTCCAACCTCAGTTTTTGACAGTTGCACTGAGATCCCAGTTGCCAGCAGCAGCAGAGATACTTGATAGCAGCACATAGCCTGCAGAATTTCCTGGGTCCGATTCAAGTACTCTTCTTGCAATGCATTCTCCCATCTCCAAATTACCATGAATTCTGCAAGCACCAAGTACGGCCATCCACACAGTAGCATTTGGTTCACAGGGCATTCTCTTGATCAGAACCTCTGCATCATGCAGACAGCCAGCCCGACCAATAAGATCAACCACACAGGCATAGTGAATTCATGAATTGGAAGTAGCACAGGCCTTCATCCACTAGGCCTGCATGCGGACAAGCTGATAAAAGAGAAAGAAAAGTTATGTCATCTATCTCTACACCTTGTTCACACATTCGTTTGAAATGTGCAAGAGCCTCATTAGCATGCCCATGCATGGAATAGGCTCCAAGCATGGCAGTCCAAGCAACCATGTTGCGTTTGGGCATCCTGTTGAACACTCTCCAAGCATCCTCTACACTACCACATTTGGCATACATATCAATAAGGCTGCTACCCACAAAGACATCAGATTCATAACCACTTTGAATAATTGCTCCATGAATGTGCCTTCCCTCTTCAAGTGCTGCTACACTAGTCCATGCATTGAGCATCCCCACAAAGGTGACAGGTACTGGGTGCACCCCTTCATATTGCATTTGGCAAGAGAGTTGCAATGCCTTCTGCCCTTGTCCACACTTTGCATAGCCCAGAATCATGGCATTCCAAGCAACCACATCACGTTTGGGCATGCTGTTAAAAACTCTCCAAGCCTCATCTATGCTCCCACGTTTAGCATACATGTCAACAAGGCTACTACCCACAGGTACATTAGACTCCCAACCACTTTAAATGATCTGTTCATGAACTTCCTTGCCTTCTTTAAGTGCCTCTATACTGGCACATGCATTCAGAATTCCCACAAAAGTGACAGGGTTTGGCTCCACCCCTTCCTGCTGCATTTGGCTAGACAATTCCAAAGCCTTATGCCCTTGACCACATTCTACATGTCCCAAAATGATGGCACTCCAAGCAACCACGTTGCGTGTGGACATCCTGTTAAGCTCTCAAAGCGTCTTCTATGCTCCCACATTTGGCATACATGTCAACAAGGCTATTACCCACAAACATAATGGACTCAAAGCCTCTTTGAATGATCTGTTCATGAACTCGCTTGCCATCTTCAAGTGCAGCTATACTGGCACATGCATTGACCACCCCCACAAACGTAACAGGTCTGGCTCCATCCCTTCCTGTTGCATCTGTTGAAACAATGCCAATAATGCCTTCAGCCCTTGCCCACATCTGACATGTCCCAAAATGAGGGAATTCCACGTAACCACATCATGTGAGCACATTGTGTTAAACACACTCCAAGCATCCTCAAGACTCCCACATTTGGCATACATGTCAATAAGGCTGTTACACACATAGATATCTGAGTCACAGCCATTCTGTACGATCTGTATGTGGATGGATCTGCAGTGCTGGTAAATTAGCACATGCATTGAGCACTCGAACAAAAGTGAACTTGTCGGCTCATCCCTTCTTGTTTCATTTGTTGAAAAAGACTCGTTGTGTTCTCATACTGTCCAGCCTTCACATATCTTGCAAGCCTACTATTCCATGAAAAAATGCTCAATTGCACAGTCCCTGGTGCCATTGCAGCTAGCTCTGCTACTACCCATGGAGGGTTCAATTTGTCACTGAGCTACAGTCCCTTCCTTGTCTTCTTATGTTTGAAGTTGGGATACCTTGCATTCCCCTATAACCAGAGAACAAACTCCAGCTCATCAGCTGTGCATTCTCAGAGCCCAGGCTACTCAGACCCAAACAAAAAAAAGAGTACCAGCCTCCTGCATCAATGACAGATTCTGAACATATATGGAAACATTTACCTTTTCTGCCCTCTGATCCAACCATTGTGATGGATCTGAGAATAACTTGCACCACCGTTTCTCTACAATCCTCTTCTGGTCTGTCAGGAGCCACTTGACCTGGTTAGAAATCTACAATCTCCAAGGTCACTTCTTTTCCTAATGTCATGGCACAGCTCTGCACACAGGCCATACAAAATTGCTATATCCATTGCTAGGGGTGAGAGAAATGTTTTTCAAAAGAAATCTGCCATGCAGGGGAACAACCTGCTTCACGAGAAGATCGACAACTATTGCCAACCAACAATTATACACAAAAAACCGATCCTCGGTCAATCACCCAGACGAAACCCTAGGGGCATGCGGGGATGGCACAAGTAATACATCGGCAAACAAAAAAATTGTCGCGTAACACGGCGGTACAAGAGATAAAGAAGACGAACATAACCCACAACCGCCGTGGTCTTTCATCACTGCCTGTGTTTCAATACATGGAGGCATGGAGGCAGGTCCAGCAGCAACAGCGGGCTGCAGAAGAAGATGTTGACTGCGGTGCACAAACGGCGTAGTGTCACGACGGAGCAGGATCCATGCCGCCGAGCCTCCGCTCATCGTTCGTTCCCTAGAATGGCCGACGACGCCGACGCCTCCTTGCACTGAGTTCTTTACTCGTCTCTCTCATGAAGCTTTCAGAATGCATGCAGTCATACAGGTTCTCGAGGAAACACCGATTGGCTCTTTCTCTGCATTGTTCCTTCAGGAGTGGATATGACATGAGGATCAAAACTTCTTCTCCGGGATAAAAAGAAAAACAACAACAACATGCCGGAATCAAATTCTGTCGGAACGACGTGATCTTCGCAAGTGCAGTGAACTGATCACACTTTTTAAAATGACGAATTTGAACAGCGCGCTACGGGAAACACGACCAAGGCTTCCACAATCAAGCTCCAACAACATGATTTAGGGTTTAGGGTTTGAACCCTAAACCCTAAACCCTGGGCTCCACAGAATGAATCAAGCTCCATATGATCACAGAAATTCAATCGAAAGCTTCCTTCCACACAATTGACAAATTGCGCGCTCAATTCTTCCCGGGATCCCACACAAAATCACTAACGCACATGCAACGACTTTTGCAACACTGCAAGAAAGCTCAACTCACATAGCTCTTCCTGCCGAAGCCAATATATCTTTCGCCTTCCAATTAAAAGCTGAATCAATGAACACTTAGTTTCCATCTTCTGCCTCAATTTGCTCCAACTCTTGAAAGGTATGGCAATTGCTTCAAAATACTTGGTGAATTTGTGGCCGCATGAATGTAACAGAGTCGGGCCTTATTCAAGTTGTTGTCAAAATCTATGTTGAAACTTTGATTGTGTTTCTCTTTGTAGCTACAAGTTTGGAGACGCAAAATAAGGTACAACTACACTCGCGGCACCATCAATGGGTATCGCATTCACAATCATAAGGTGAGGAAAACTCTCTCATATCTTGGATTTCCACTCTAAGTTATGCATTTCTTTATTATAACAAAAATTCTCCCTAGTTGTAAGCAACAGTGTGAATTTGAATGCAAGCGAAAGTAAAAAACTTGAACTTCTTTCCTCAGATTCTAATGGACCAAACTAAGCCTACTAGCACCATGAAGAAGGAATAGTGATAGTAGGTGGCGGCTTTGGGGGCCTTTGTTTTGCTGCTGCTCTCCATAAGTACATTATCACACCTTGGTTTCCAAATTATTATTATGATTTCATGAATTTGACCAAAAAAGATGAAACTACTTTTGATTGCATTTGATGTGATCATGGGCTTGTTTTGTTATTTTGGGAGCAGAGTTGGGTTGAAGGATGGTCCTTGAAAAATCAGACAAGTTGCAACCCCAAGGTACTAGCATAACTCTTTGGAACAATGGAATGTGCATCCTTGAACTTTTTGACTTGGCCCGACCAATTCAGAAGCATGTATCTCAACATTCCAAGGTATGTTTGAGTTTCCCACAAGTGCAATTGTTGTAGGTCTATATTTGTTGGATGTTAATTTCAGGAAGAATTTGTCTTTAAAGGGGGTTCAATTTGCGTCTCTTACAAATTCCTCCAATTATTTTGGTAGAGTTGAATATCTTAATCAATACAGGAGACGTTTGACACTCTTGGATCATTCTCATTGTGAAGGAGGGTAAATTGTTTTCTACAAAACAACCACATCAGTATTAGGATTTAAAGGAAAGTTGTGAAAACATAGACGACAAAATGAGTCTTTCCCTTCAAATCAAAAAATGATGTTGGTACTTGATAAACACAAGTTTTTTCCTTTTGAAAAGTTATAATTCATAGGCACAAGGATGGGTCTCATGTCCAAATAAAGAAGATATCGTACTTCACAAGATTCAAACTCAACAAATGTCACTAATTTGGAGCTTCAAGATGGTTTTACCTACTCTACCAACGTTTGGTTACTTTAAATGTTCTAAAAATAATGTGTAGTTAAATATCTTTATCAGTTTGGTGTTTTCATTTGGATGCTAATGTTTCCTGCCCACATGTAATCCACTGAATGCATGAACATGTTTTTAGAAGAATGAAACACGTGCATATATTCATAATTTTATCTTTGAGGATGGTGTTTGTTTAAATGGCAATTGCATATTGTTGGGAAGACCATCAAAACTTGCAACAACAAATTCATTATGCTAGAACAAAATGAAGATTAATATACTTAGTTGGGGATATGGGTTGATAGGTTTTGGTTGGATATGATGGTGTGAACTTGATCATAGGATTTTGGTTAGATTTGGAACAGCCAAAATCTGTAGGCAGGTTGAGATATGAGGAATGGTAGAGTTTCACAATGGTTACAATTTTCCAAAATTGTTTCGCATATTTTTGGCAAAACAGTTTGAATTGGTATTATTTCAATGACAGCAACCTAAGTGTATTGGTTTGTGGTTTGGAATGATTCATCTGAAGATGAAAAATCCTATTCTTGCATCTAGCTCCCAATTCCATGTTTTAAGAACCAAGTGCCAACATCTATCACTAAAGAACACAGCAACGTAGTGACTTGGTTATTAATTTTGACGGATTTCGTCTTTCTGGGTTGGCAAAACATAACACCAAAGGAGATCAAACATGAGGTCCTTCAGCTCACCAAAGATTTTTGAGTACCTAAGTTTACATTGTGTGTCAACAACATATCCATTGAACATATCATAAAAAATACCCTTCGACAAAAGGTAAACATGAAACCAACTTAGGAAACTCAAGTGGTGGGCAATATCACAATTTGCAGTGATGCATCTCAACCCCAGTCTCAAAATCTTGGACAAGGTGGATGCATGGCATTGGAAGATGCCATCATCCTTGTGAAAAGCTTCAATAAAACACTCAAGTCAAAAGAAAGTCGAATCTCCAAGGTGCCCAAGTTAGAACAGATCCAACAAACATTGTTGGACTTCCACCCAGAAAGGCATGGAAGGACATATGCTCTGTCACTAAGCTAACATAATAGGAATTTCTGCAAGTGCTAATACAGCAATCAAATGTTTTATTTACAATTGGATTTTCATTCCCAAGGCTGTTGGCATGGGAAACTATATGGAACCTGCTTTGCTTGATGTCAGAAATTTATCCATTGACAAGCCATGATCACATAACTAGGAAAATGATAAATGTTCCAAAAGGAGTCTCAAACTTTGGTCACACTGTCATCAAGCATGTTCACAAGTGTAAATGAAGCTACAAATGTAAAGGTAAGTTCCAAATGTTTTATAATAATATTTATGATGGTAATATATGCCATACTAAAGTTTGTGAAACAAGTGATTTCTCACAAAGAGGTCTATGCACAAGACCAATTATGAAATGGATATGGTGATTAATTTATGCAGCTACTATCAATATGGCTTATTCAGAGTATGGTAGCAACATCCGCCATGGCCTAATTATTAATTGAACTCGCAACAATCTGCTTGCAAAGCTATCCCCAATCCTCAAACTATGACTTGGTCCAATTGCATTATTCGTTTGATAATTTAAAACTATGGGTG
This sequence comes from Sphagnum tenellum, assembly GCA_963921925.1. NCBI lineage: Eukaryota > Viridiplantae > Streptophyta > Sphagnopsida > Sphagnales > Sphagnaceae > Sphagnum > Sphagnum tenellum. The sequence continues at coordinate 4,417,079 of OY998155.1, forward strand.
TTATGGGTATCTTAATTTACATATGCAACTATTTAATGAAATTGTGTGTAGTAAATCAATTTATTATTTTGGCACCAAACATATTGCTAGTTTTGGTAGTTTTGGGGCAATATTTGAATTCAATTTCCTAACTATTTGAAAAGCCCACCAAATTGTATATCCATTATCTTTTTAGGTATCAATCTAGAGATGGAAGGAGAGTGGTGTGAGATAATGTATATATTTCTAAAATTATTCCTGATGTATTTCATTTTTTCCCAAAAAAATGTCCATTTCACTATTGTAAAACACTAGGAGATAATTCATAGTGTATGTGGAAGGCACCTTATATCCACAAATTTCACTTCTAAAAATTGGGAGGGATATTATGCTTGCTCCTTAAGGGTGAGAGAAAATTATGCCCTCCCACTATTAAGGAGTTAGCATAAAAACCGGAGCCTATTCACACACCTTGTGATCAATGTAGGCTTGCTTCGTGATAAATTTTGCCTCATGCCTTACTAGATTTGACTATCACATTGTCACCAAAAAAGGAGAAGGGCCAAACAACCACGAGACCCCTGTTGTGCTCACTCTGACGAGTGAGTATGGGTAATCTCAATACCAAAGAGACATAATGGCAATAGCACTGGCCTAAATCCCAAATGAGAAACTCATATTACGGATGTGAAATTATCTCACCAGAACCTCTGCAGATACAACTCCTACTCACATGAATCAGACAGACAGAACCTCAAGGACCAAAACTCATAGTTCATATTTCACAAAGATCCTTGACAGCACAAGCTTCCTCTCCTTCTTAATGTACTCATCAGAAGTCTACCAACTACTCAGCCAAAGATTACACTCCAAAAATAGACCGCTCAAACTGTCTATCCATGCACCTTCCTATTCATCAGCCACCTTCCAAAACTTGCTCTGTCTACAACATCGACTTCAATTTCGACCGAACTCTTCCCAGATGCAGGAGCTGGCCATCCTCTAGTCACCAATGCAGCAGAAGAAATCAGCAACTAGCAATCCTTCTAAGCTCCTCCGCATTTTCCAATTAAACAGATCTACGTATTGACAACTCACCTCCTGAATATACTAGCACCCTCTGTCTTAGCCTAAAAACTTTCTGAGAAAACTGATCCCCCTTCGTAGCTTCAAGTCCCATCTTTCTTCTCTGTTGTACTCTACCTTTCCAAGCTCATCCCTTTGGTTTCCTTCACAAGCCTTCCTCGTCCTACCTTTCTCCGCCGCCACTCCTTCCTCCATAACTCATCAATGCAACGCCGCTCCACACCATCAATTGCGTCGCTATCTTCCTGCTATCCCATCCCACATAGCCAGATAGCATTCCCTCCATGCATCCCATGCACAGCCAGCTTTTCTTTCTCACAAACGAAGATAAAATCTGCCGCCACTCATCAATAAAGGAGACGGCTGGATCAATCCTGATCAGCAATTCTGGCGTTCACACAAAATGCACAACCATAGAGCTTTTGTTCGATCACCCCTTGTTCGGTTACATGGGTGGGGGACATTCTCAAAATGCAAGGCTAGATTTGACTATCACATCATCCTAGGCCTCCTATTTTGAGAATGCCCCTTAATACCCCTAGGGCATTAACCTAAGGTTAACAATTGCCTTGTGGGTGAGGTAAGCGTTTTGTGGATGGTAGGGGTGGGTGATGCAACCACATGGACTGCCCGTCAAGCACCTTCGAGCTTCTAGATTCTACACACCAAGTCAAGTGTGCAATGCCAATTTGACCTTAATCCAGGGCTTTACACAATTTGGACGAATTATAAACTGGCCTAGTTTATGGGGCCATGGGAACATTGAGGTCTTTTGGTGGGGGTGGGGGTCGGGGAGGGGGGTTAAAATATTATTTATTCATTTATTTGCAAGTGCATTGACACCCTTTCATCAAAAAGACGTGGCCCATAAGCTCCATATATCCATTTTTATTTTTATTTTGTTCATTGTTTTCTCACACTTTCGAACTACAATTAGTGATCACAAGAGGTGAAAAACCTTATTTTCTTTTAATTTTGCTACTAGCCACTTTAAGAACCCCAAAATGCATAGTTTAAGACCTTTTTCTTTTCTTTTCCCACTTTGGGGAAGATGGTTAAGTTGAAGTTAAAACCAGGTTGAGAGTTGAAGGTGAAGAATGTAACATCCGTCTCACAATTTCTAATTAAATTTCAAGATATAATTACATGTTTTGAGTTATGTAGTCCAAGAGCAGACCACAAGAAGGTTTAAAGAAAATTTTGGGCAGCCCTATCTTTATATAGAATATCCTTAGTCTGTCCGGTGGTCGTCGTCCTTTCCATCCATCCGTCCCGTCATCCATCCATCCAAGTTCCTCATCCCGGAAGAAGAAGATGATGGAAGAGGAGGAGGATTAATGGCGGCAGCAGCAGTTTATCCAAATGTTTATGTGATCCAATCCTGTAGTTTATGAAAAACTCCTGTAATCTTGCAATTTGCCAAAAGCTACAAACTAATTTTAAAAAACTAAAAATTGTTGAAAAAAAAAAAGAATAACAAGAGAAGAAATCTTTTTAAAACAACACAAGAAATTTCAAATTAAAAAAGAAAAAAAAAGTTATTAACAAATAAATAAAAGGAAACAAAGTTGTCACAAAAAAGAAAAAAAACAGAACAAATATTTTTTTAAGGGAAAAAGCTAGGAAAATGAAAAAAACAGAAAAACACTTTAACAATTAGAAACATTTTTAAACACTTTAAAATAGAAAATAAATGAAAACATATAAAATAAATATATTTAAACATGAAACAAAAAAGGGAAATATAGTAAAATAACCTTAAAAGAAAATTTAAAAATAGATGACGAAAAATTAAAAAACAAAATAGACAGCAAAAAAAAGAGAAAAAAAACCATACTTGAAAAAAAAAAAAAGAGGTTTGTCTTCTTTTTCCAAACTTCAAACCTGTATCTAATCAAACAAAAATACAAAAGTTTTTTTAAACTATTTTCATTACAAAACATATTAGAAAAACTAGAATCTTTTTGAAAAAGAAAATAGAAACAAAATAAATAAATGCATTTTTTTTATAAAAATGAAGATAGACAAAATAAAAAAAGAAAAAATTAAAGCATGAAACAAACATAAACAAAAAAAGTAAAAACTATAAAAAAGGAATGGAAACAAATGAAACAAGGAAAGGGAAATACAGTAAAAACATTTTAAAAGAAAAAAAATTACAAAAATGAAGAAACCAAATCAAGAGTAAAATTTTTTAAAAATAAAACTTATAATAATGCTGAAAAACCCTGCTTGTAAAAGAATGAGGTGTATCTTCTTTCTCCAAACTTCAAACTTGCATCCAAATAAACAAAAATATAAAAGTGAAAAAGAAACACTTTATTTTTATTATACAAAATAATAATAATAACAGAAAACATATAAAAATAAAAAAAGTTTCTAGAAAAAACTAAAACATGAACCAAGTTAAAGAAACCTGGGAACTTCACAGTGATCTTCGGGCACTGTCCGTCCGGTCGTCCTCCTTGGGTTGTATGTTGGGGGGGCTTTAGTGGGTATGTGTAATTTGGGGGAGGGATGATATAACATAGGCTGTGATTGGGTTCAGCAAGTAACTATCGAATAATCAATATATTTATTTTTAAGGATTTAGTTTTCGCACATGTTCATGAGTTTGCAAGTATGACAAGGTTTGTTGAAATTTTCAGTGGGTTAAACATGCAAACTGATTCCCACTGCACAAGGTGGAGCTATTGGGGTAAAACTGGCAGGAAAGAAAACAAAAACACACACATTTTTGCTCCTGACAAGTCCCAAAAGTCTACAACTGGGGATAGCCCCATGAGCCCAAGGTAGATAATGAGTGTGAGAGTCCAAAAGCCTCGAAATAAGGCAGGTGAAGACAAACGGGGAAATGTTTGCCCACAAGTCCCAAAAGTCTACATCTGGGGGATGGCCCCATGAGCCCAAGGTAGATATGAGGGTGAGAATCCAAAAGCCTTGAAATAAGGCAGGCGAAGACAAGGGGGGAGGAAATTTTTGCCAACAAGTCCCAAAAGTCTACATCTGGGGGATGGCCCCATGAGCCCAAGGTAGATATGAGGGTGAGAATCCAAAAGCCTTGAAATAAGGCAGGCGAAGACAAGGGGGGAGGAAATTTTTGCCAACAAGTCCCAAAAGTCTACATCTGGGGGATGGCCCCATGAGCCCAAGGTAGATATGAGGGTGAGAATCCAAAAGCCTTGAAATAAGGCAGGCGAAGACAAGGGGGGAGGAAATTTTTGCCAACAAGTCCCAAAAGTCTACATCTGGGCGATGGCCCCATGAGCCCGAGGTAGATATGAGGGTGAGAATCCAAAAGCCTTGAAATAAGGCAAGCGAAGACAAGGGGGGAAATGTTTGCCCACAAGTCCCAAAACTCTACATTTGCGGGATAGCCCCATGAGCCCAAGGTAGATATGAGAGTCGGAATCCAAAAGCCTTGAAATAAGGCAGGCAAAGATGAGAGGGGGTAAGTCTTGCCAATATTAGAAAGACCTGGTCAGTAAATCCTGATGCTGTGGGCTTTACACGAACAAGGGCCGACATGAGGTGGAGCAATTCTGGTAAAGTCCTCTGCAAAGAAACAAAATAACAGAGTTTTTATTCGAACAAGTCCCAAAAGTCCACAACTGGGGGATAAGCCCAGCCCAAGCTAGACGAGGGTGAGAATCCAAAAGCCTTGCGAGCAAGGCACACCAAGCCACTGGGGAAAATCGTGCCAGTATTAGAAAGACCTGTCAGTAAAGCCCCTCAGGTTACAGGGTTTACCAAAATAAGAACCCAACAGAGGTTTTGGGTAAGCCCACAATGTTGTGTTTTAATTTTTAACTCAATAGTTAGTGTGTTCTTATGCAGGGCTATTAGTCGAGGCCAAAAATAGTGGCAGCCAATTTTAAGAATAGAATTTCATGCGATCAATGAGAAGTTGCACCATGGAGTGTAGGAGCCGCCTTTTCTTCTTTTGGGGGTGGGGGCGTTTTCAAGTTGTGTTTGGTGTGGAGAATGAACTATCCATTTTTCACTTTTCTCAAGTTTCAACACAAGCCAAAATATCATCTTTCAAAAATCCTCATATAAAAATAGACCTATTTTTCCTGGGGGGCCAAAATCCCTTAAGCTACTATACTGTACAATGAATCTAAACACAATATCCTTGCCTTGGTAGGCAATGCCAATAAAATTACCTCACTTTGCAGATAACAATAGTTGAAGTCGAGGTATTGGGTTGGGGGTGAAAGGAGGGCCTATAGGTAAGCTTATTTTGTGGATTTCTTTAATGACCAATGGTTTCTTCTTCAATATTATGATGTAACAAAAGTGCAGATCATCCCAAAAAAACATTTTACAATTTAGAAATAAACCAAGAACCAAAGTAAATGTATTTAAAAGGATCCTTTTACATTCTCAGGTTTTTATTTTCTAACAAACCTATTATAGAAATATGGCTTCTTACCCCCAAAAAATCATCAAATTTTGGCTAATTTGACACATTCTTTTTATGAAAAATCTGATTTTTCAAGTCAACAAAATTTGCAAAACAAATCATTGATAATAACTTAATTTACACAAAATGTTGAGGAAGTTGATATCTCATTGTTTCGGAATTTGAATTTTGTTTTGTTTTGGTTGAAATGTGTTTCCAACAGTCTTTAATGTAAAGAAAAATTCAATATTATTTTTATTCATTTTCATTTTCATTGAAAAATTCTCCTTTCCTTTTTTTAATGTATTACAATTGCAATGGACTCTTACCTTATTTCCCATGGAATAATGGAACCAAGCTTTTTTCTTTTGGATTTCATCATGTAACAAAAGTGGCAATCATAGAAAGCTAAAATTTAGGATTAAATCCAATATGAAAATAAATATAGAGAAGGATCCTTCCATATTCTTGGGTTTTTACATTTCTACAAACCTTGATTTGGTTCCAACCTCAGAAACTTTAATCCCTTTGGGGATTTTGATTTTGGTTTGAATGCTAAACTCCAACTTAGGTCAGAGTTCATTTTGAAGTAAGAAAACCCCAGTTGGATTTATTTCAAAAAAATTATAAATGTTTAGCCATACCTTATTTTCTATTTCCTAAATGTGGGTTCCTTAGTTCTTCCACCCAAATTTGAAGAAATGTTCTCCATAATGCTTTACTGGATACTAAAGTTGTTCCCATGAATGGAAGGGATTGAGACATTATTCCAAAGTTCACCTACCCAACGAAGTCCAACTTTGTGCATTTCATGTGCTCGTTGGATAGAAATCCCAAATTTAGCCCCTTGGAAGGAATGACCTTAGCATTGCAAGCACACGTTTTTAATAGATTATACCAGACAAGGGCGACAAAATTGAAGTTTGACACCCATTTCTTGGGCCCTGCCTCCACTGGGACTCTCAGCGACTATCGCATGGATCCATCTTTTCGAAGTTTGGGGCTTACCACCAACATGTGGCACGCGTGCCATGAGTTTATGGGAAATAAAATTATTAACAATGTTTCTCAGCAGGTAATGAAATGAAAAAAAGTTACACAAAGCAAAGAGTTGATATAATAATCTCTATAAAGAGGAGAGTTCTGACCAGAGTTTTTTTTTGGGCGAAATTTCACCAACTGACTGACAAAAACAAGAAAGCCCAGTGCGACCTCTACAAAGGGTTTCTATTGAAAATTTTCAAAAAAATCTCATATTTCTTAGAAAAAATATATAATTCGCCGGATTTACACAGTCAGCTCGTGTACCTCGCCTAATTTTATGCAGGATTCAGAAAAAACTCTACTGTCCGCCTAGGGCAGTCGCCATTTAATTAAAGCGGGGGATCCTCGCCAGTGCACCTACCTGAGGAATTTGGACCAAAAAAAAACCGTGGTTCTGACTAAGGAATGCTAACTGGCCTCACCTTTCTTTGCTGACACATGGTCGGCGCAATCCATCAATGACCAGGTGCCTCCATTATGTGAAAGCCCAAAAAATCAGTGACCACAGGAAGTTGCAGGTCTAGAAGGTGGCCACTGTTAACGAGCACCCACTGGTGTACCATCAAGAATGGATGATATGTGATGAGGAAACAGTTTTCTGTTGGATTCCAGTTCCCTAGCTAGCCACGGTGGTTGGCTCACTTGCTTTATTAACTACCTACCAACTAGGTAGGTAGTAAAAACAGTCCCTACCTAATATGTATCATTTATCTTCTTACATAGTAGTCCGCTACTTTTTAACCTACCTGTCTATAGGTTAAACCTACTTCTTATAGAATGGGTTACCAAGATGAGACCACGTAGTAACTCAGTTGAGGATCATCCACAACTGAGTCATAACGGGCATCCAGTGGATGGTGCACTGGTGGGTGCTGGTTTACTGTGGCCGCCGTAGTCACGCGGGGATTGCATTACTTTATTAAAGACTTCCAAGCTTGAGCGGTGTGAAAGCACAAGATGACAAGAGACAAATCAGCAAAGCATCTAGCTGCAATAATATCTTCCCTAGTAAAGTTCTGAGCGGGTAGCACGGAAAACGTTAACCCGCGACAATTATGGCACATGCTATGCACCATCCTAGAAGTACCGCTTGGATCCTTTTCTCAACCTTCAATCATGACCACCTTCCAAGTTGTTCATCATTCTGGCATAAATGCAAGGAAACCAATGGACTAATTCTACCTTCGCTCAGATTTGCATCCAAGAGCTTGCTACAAATTTTTATCAAGGTCAGTTCCCTTGTTGGGCTTGTTGCAGAGCTTCTATTGCCGTCAATCTCCTCACATACATGTATAGGGTTTTGTGGCTCAATGCAACAACAAGAGTATTCATCATCCAATTGCCACATGCATTTCATCTTACATATCATCTTGTCTTTTATGTGAAACCTACTATGTCTCAAACACCAAAACTTAGGTTCCATGTCTTTGAAAGCATTAGTAGTGTCATGAATATTCCACCTAGAGCCATGATTGTATAATGATTCAAATTTGCACAAAGGCTCATCTATTCTTATTTTCTATTAAGGTGGGCTAACTTGGTGCTTTTCTTAAGTGCCGCAGTGATCACATGCATTTCATTGGGGTAGCAACCAACACAAAAGGACAACAAAACCTATCAAGATCATTCAAGTGTCACATCTTTTGCAATTTCCCAAAACTTGTAGGTATGTGCTTCACACACAATCATTTATCATTTTGAACTTAATATGTTTTGCAACATTAAAATTAAGTGTGTGTTCTTATTCAAAGGTATGAAGGTTGTGATGAATGGAATTTGTTTCAAAACTCAATTAGTGAGTAATTAAAACATGAACATGATATTCCTAAGTTTCACATGGGATTATACCAGAGAGCTTAATTTGAACAAAAGTGGGACTCACATCATCTAGCTATTCCAAGTAGTTTTGCAACATTAAAAGTCATGAATTTTGCATATATGGAGTACTACAATAATAATGTTTGCCAAAGAAATAATTCCCTTCGACAAATGGAAAAAGGAACAATAATGTTGGACAAGGTTTGTGCATATGCATGTAATTATGCATGTGATGGAGTTGTGCACCAATATTTTTGGCAATGATCAAGTTTGACATTCAAAGCAAATTAAAATGAAAGATGAACATGAAAACTAACTAGATTAATGTATGTTTTAAATTATTGAACAATTTTCTCTTTGTAATTTATCATTTACTAATTTATATTTAGACCAAATCTATTTTATAGACATTAAAATGCTTGATAGGGGAATAGGAAGAGGGATTTTAGTGGTAGCACATGATATAAAATTATGATCAATCAATTTTTTTGGCAAAAAATCAAAAAAATGCAACACATTTTTTTACATATGGATTATTTTGTTGCAATTTTTTTTTTCGGAAATTGTTTGATTAAAAGTTTTTTTTTAAAAAATCAAAAAGTTGTTATTACATTTATTCCTATTGGTTACAATTTGAAGAATTTTCTGAAATAATGTCACTAGTTAAATCAAAATTTATTTAAAGATGCTTGCCACCCTAGTTAAATCAAGAATTTTTTTTAAAAAACATTGATTAAAATGCACATCATTTACCTACGTTTATTGAATTGAACATATTGCATAATGTAATGAAATGTTTATTTTAACAAACCACATTCTTCAAAGCAAGTGGAATAATCATTGATGATAAAAATTATGTATGCCATTCATTATGCATGTGACAATTGAATTTCAAATATGTATGAATATACAAAATGGCATACGCTTGGTAGACATTTCCAAAAAAAACTCCCTCTATCACAAATGTTTTATTTCACATCGAAACTATTGATATTTATATGATCTTTTTCTATTTCCATTCTTTCATGTTGTTGACAAATGGAAAAGCTTATGAAGAAACCATGGAAGACCTTCACAAGGCTAGTGTTCATGAACTAAACATTGAATCCATTTAAATAACACTCATGAAAATCTCAAAAAATTGTTGAAGGAATACTAATGAGCCTTTGTGGATTAGGACAAAATTTATGTTTAATAGAACAAAAACGCATCATCTTTTCAAAAGGATGTTGGAGGATTATCAAAAAGCTTTGGAGGACCTTGAAAAGGCTCATGTTCTTGAACCCAACAATGCATCCACCTTGCGCATGCGTGGAAGTGTTAGAGCCATGTTGAAAGAGTATCAAAGAGCCTTGGAGGACCTTGACAAGGCTGATGTTCTTGAACCAAACATTGCATTCACCTTGAAGAATCGTGGATATGTCAAATGGATGTTGAAAGATTATCAAGGAGCCTTGGAGGACCTTGACAAGGTTGATATTCTTGAACCAAACAATGCATTCAACTTGAGCATTCGTGGAGATCTCAAAAGGATGTTGGAAGATTATCAAAGAGCCTTGGAGGACCTTGACAAGGCTAATGTTCTTGACCCAAACAATGCATTCACCTTGAGGAATCGTGGAGATGTCAAAAGGACGTTGAAAGATTATCAAGGAGCCTTGGAGGACCTTGACAAGGCTTATGTTCTTGACCCAAACAATGCATTCACCTTGAGGAGTCGTGCAAATGTCAAAAGGATGTTGAAAGATTATCAAGGAGCCTTGGAGGACCTTGACAAGGCTCATGTTCTTGAACCAAACAATGCATTAACCTTGAGCATTCGTGGAGATCTCAAAAGGATGTTGGAAGATTATCAAAGAGCCTTGGAGGACCTTGACAAGGCTGATGTTCTTGAACCGAACGATGCATTCACCTTGAAGATTCGTGGAAATGTCAAAAAGATGTTGGAAGATAATCATGGAGCCTTGGAGGACCTTGACAAGGCTCATGTTCTTGAACCAAACAATGCATTCACCTTGAGCATTCGTGGAGATGTCAAAAGGATGTTGAAAGATTATCAAGGAGCCTTGGAGGACCTTGACAAGGCTGATGTTCTTGAACCAAACGATGCATTCACCTTAGGGAATCGTGGAGATGTCAAAAGGATGTTGGAAGATTATCAAGGAGCTTTGGAGGACCTTGACAAGGCTGATGTTCTTGAACCAAACAATGCATTCACCTTGTGGAATCGTGGCCATGTCAAAAGGATGTTGAAAGATTATCAAGGAGCCTTAGAAGACCTTGACAAGGCTCATGTTCTTGAACCAAACAATGTATTCACCTTGAGCATTCGTGGAGATGTCAAAAGGATGTTGAAAGATTATCAAGGAGCCTTGGAGGACCTTGACAAGGCTGATGTTCTTGAACCAAACGATGCATTCACCTTAGGGAATCGTGGAGATGTCAAAAGGATGTTGGAAGATTATCAAGGAGCTTTGGAGGACCTTGACAAGGCTGATGTTCTTGAACCAAACAATGCATTCACCTTGAGGAATCGTGGAGATGTCAAAAGGATGTCGAAAGAGTACCAAAAAGCCTTGGAGGACCTTGACAAGGCTGATGTTCTTGAACCAAACAATGCATTCACCTTGAGCATTCGTGGAGATGTCAAAAGGATGTTGAAAGATTATCAAGGAGCCTTGGAAGACCTTGACAAGGCTGATGTTCTTGAACCAAACAATGCATTCACCTTGAACATTCGTGGAAATGTCAAAAGGATGTTGCATGATAATCAAGGAGCTTTGGAGGACTTCGACAAGGCTGATGTTCTTGAACCAAACGATGCATTCACCTTGAGCATTCTTGCAGGTGTCAAAACGATGTTGAAAGATTATCAAGGAGCCTTGGAGGACCTTGACAAGGTTGATGTTCTTCAACCAAACAATGCACTCACCTTGAGGAATCGTGGAGATGTCAAACGGATGTTGAAAGATTATCAAGGAGCCTTGGAGGACCTTGACAAGGCTTATGTTCTTGAACCAAACGATGCATTCACCTTGAGCATTCTTGCAGGTGTCAAAACGATGTTGAAAGATTATCAAGGAGCCTTGGAGGACCTTGACAAGGTTGATGTTCTTCAACCAAACAATGCACTCACCTTGAGGAATCGTGGAGATGTCAAACGGATGTTGGAAGATTATCAAGGAGCCTTAGAGGACCTTGACAAGGCTCATGTTCTTGAACCAAACAATGCATTGACCTTGAGCATTCTTGCAGGTGTCAAAACGATATTGAAAGATTATCAAGGAGCCTTGGAGGACCTTGACAAGGTTGATGTTCTTCAACCAAACAATGCACTCACCTTGAGGAATCGTGGAGATGTCAAACGGATGTTGGAAGATTATCAAGGAGCCTTGGAGGACCTTGACAAGGCTGATGTTCTTGAACCAAACATTGCATTCACCTTGAAGAATCGTGGATATGTCAAATGGATGTTGAAAGATTATCAAGGAGCCTTGGAGGACCTTGACAAGGTTGATATTCTTGAACCAAACAATGCATTCAACTTGAGCATTCGTGGAGATCTCAAAAGGATGTTGGAAGATTATCAAAGAGCCTTGGAGGACCTTGACAAGGCTAATGTTCTTGACCCAAACAATGCATTCACCTTGAGGAATCGTGGAGATGTCAAAAGGACGTTGAAAGATTATCAAGGAGCCTTGGAGGACCTTGACAAGGCTTATGTTCTTGACCCAAACAATGCATTCACCTTGAGGAGTCGTGCAAATGTCAAAAGGATGTTGAAAGATTATCAAGGAGCCTTGGAGGACCTTGACAAGGCTCATGTTCTTGAACCAAACAATGCATTAACCTTGAGCATTCGTGGAGATCTCAAAAGGATGTTGGAAGATTATCAAAGAGCCTTGGAGGACCTTGACAAGGCTGATGTTCTTGAACCGAACGATGCATTCACCTTGAAGATTCGTGGAAATGTCAAAAAGATGTTGGAAGATAATCATGGAGCCTTGGAGGACCTTGACAAGGCTCATGTTCTTGAACCAAACAATGCATTCACCTTGAGCATTCGTGGAGATGTCAAAAGGATGTTGAAAGATTATCAAGGAGCCTTGGAGGACCTTGACAAGGCTGATGTTCTTGAACCAAACGATGCATTCACCTTGAGGAATCGTGGAGATGTCAAAAGGATGTTGGAAGATTATCAAGGAGCTTTGGAGGACCTTGACAAGGCTGATGTTCTTGAACCAAACAATGCATTCACCTTGTGGAATCGTGGCCATGTCAAAAGGATGTTGAAAGATTATCAAGGAGCCTTAGAAGACCTTGACAAGGCTGATGTTCTTGAACCAAACAATGCATTCACCTTGAGCATTCGTGGAAATGTCAAAAGGATGTTGGAAGATTATCAAGGAACCTTGGAAGACCTTGACAAGGCTGATGTTCTTGAACCAAACAATGCATTCACCTTGAGCATTCGTGGAAATGTCAAAAGGATGTTGGAAGATTATCAAGGAGCCTTGCAGGACCGTGACAAGGCTGATATTCTTGAACCAAACAATGCATTCACCTTGAGCATTCGTGGAGATGTCAAAAAGATGTCGAAAGAGTACCAAAAAGCCTTGGAGGACCTTGACAAGGCTGATGTTCTTGAACCAAACAATGCATTCACCTTGAGCATTCGTGGAGATGTCAAAAGGATGTTGAAAGATTATCAAGGAGCCTTGGAAGACCTTGACAAGGCTTATGTTCTTGAACCAAACAATGCATTCACCTTGAGCATTCGTGGAAATGTCAAAAGGATGTTGCATGATAATCAAGGAGCTTTGGAGGACTTCGACAAGGCTGATGTTCTTGAACCAAACGATGCATTCACCTTGAGCATTCTTACAGGTGTCAAAACGATGTTGAAAGATTATCAAGGAGCCTTGGAGGACCTTGACAAGGTTGATGTTCTTCAACCAAACAATGCACTCACCTTGAGGAATCGTGGAGATGTCAAACGGATGTTGAAAGATTATCAAGGAGCCTTGGAGGACCTTGACAAGGCTGATGTTCTTGAACCAAACGATGCATTCACCTTGAGCATTCGTGGAAATGTCAAAAAGATGTTGGAAGATAATCAAGGAGCCTTGGAGGACCTTGACAAGGCTGATGTTCTTGAACCAAACAATGCATTCACCTTGAAGAATCGTGGATATGTGAAATGGATGTTGAAAGAATATCAAGGAGCCTTGGAGGACCTTGACAAGGCTCATGTTCTTGAACCAAACGATGCATTCACCTTGACCATTCGTGGAGATGTCAGAATCACGTTGGAAGAGTATCAAAGAGCCTTGGAGGACTTCGACAAGGCTATTGTTCTTGAACCAAACAATGCATTCATTTTGACGAATTATGGAATGGTCAAATACATATTGGATGACTATCAAGGAGCCTTGAAAATCATAGATAAGGTTGATCATCTTGAACCAAATCATCATTTGATATTGCAAACTCAAAAATGGTTGAAATGGACGTTAAATGAATACCAACCCACAATAAAATTGTTGCCATTGAATTCACGTATTCAATCTTTTACATACGATGAATTGAATTTTGAAACACCTTTGGGGGAAGGAGCTTTTGGTACGGTGTATCAAAGTTTTTGGAAAGACACCAGCATTGCGATTAAAGTTTTTAAATGGAGTGGCTGGCATAATGAAGGTGCAAAAAAATCTTTCATATCTGAAGTGCGCACTTTGGGATCAATTCAACATCCAAATTTGGTTCGTCTTTTGGGCTATTGTATCAAAGGCTTAAAACATGTGTTGGTATATGAATATGTTTCAAATTCATCTCTTGACAAATGGCTCGACAAGGACAACCTTTTGGATTGGGATCGATGAGTGTGCATCATTATAGGGGTTGCTCAAGGATTAGCACAATTGCATAAATGTAATCCGATCATTCTCCATCTTGACATCAAACCACAAAATATCCTTTTGGATCAGGATTACACCCCAAAATTGGCTGATTTTGGGTTGGCAAAAATTTTAGATGGCAAGGATGAAGTTGTGGTATGTGCCCCACCATTCTTTTTTTGATTAGTTATGTGCATGCACATTATATCTTAATGTGATTGTGAACCTTGCAAATTTGAACATTCTTTTTGGGCACAACTTGCTAATTTCATATTTGCATTATTATAGGTCATGGAACAAATATGATAAACATTCACAATCTAAAATGAATATTTGAAAAACATTTAATGTAATAATTCATGAAATTACATTTTTTATTTCAATTTTTTTAAAATGTGTGCATGAGTATTGACACAAGGCTTCGAACTTTTGTGATTGAAAAAAAACAATTTTTAATGATGGGTTCCTATTGGTATTAAATGGGATCTTGGGTGTGGGTTTTATGAACTTCAACATGTATATTCTATGCATGTGACACATGTTGAAATTATTGATTTGTTTGGAAAATTCAAATTCAGAAGCAGCTAGCTTCAACTTCTACACCAGGAACAAGTGGATATATGGCACCAGAAATTTTGGAAGAAAAACAAGCATCAACAAAAAGTGATGTGTATAGCTTTGGAGTCTTGTTGATTCAACTTATGAATGGATCACCATTCATTTTAAATGGAAATGAAGTTCACATTCGCAAATTTATCCAATGGGCACAAGAGGTTCATATGAAAAAAAATGGATTTCAACAAATTTTCAATGTTGTAATCAATAATTCAATCAGTGGGTTTAACCGCAACGAAGCCAAATCAATTTTGGAATTTTCCCTTCAATGCATCCAGGTAATTTTTTCTGCCAAATCTTTTATGTGTGTCATTCAATTTGTTATCAAGCAAATTTGAAAAGCCCAAATCATGGATTCAATGTAGTACTTGAAACAATTTGAAATAAATTAAACTAAATTGTCCACAAAATGTAAAACTTCATAAAAAGGTTTACAAATGAAAATGGTACATTCAATTTCACTTGGAATTCTTTTAGACCATTTGCATGATTGATATGTATAGTTGAAAGGAATATATTATTTTCAAAGTCAATAAAATTATGTTGTTGAATAAAGATATAAGTTGGTTTCAACATTCTATTTTGAAGGATATATGTTCAAATTGTGTCATTGCGAATTGAAACATGAACATGTAGTCCCATTTATTCAAGCATTTTTCCATGGTTTGATTATAATATATAAATATTACATAATAAACATCTAACTTTTATGACAATTGTTTTTTATAGAAAGACCCGAATCAAAGACCAGAAGTTCTGCAACTTTTTGAAGGATTGAACAAAAAGAAAGGCATACAATATATTCCCACATCAATTCAAGTATATTTCGACATATTATTGAAAAGATTT
Organism: Sphagnum tenellum; assembly: GCA_963921925.1. Lineage (NCBI taxonomy): Eukaryota > Viridiplantae > Streptophyta > Sphagnopsida > Sphagnales > Sphagnaceae > Sphagnum > Sphagnum tenellum. The sequence goes on from OY998155.1 coordinate 4,432,772, forward strand.
GGCCCCACTTTCAAAAGGATGTGATTTGTATATTTATTATATGATTACATTCAACATGTATACTTAATGTAACATTTGTCCATATGATTCATTTATCCTTTTTGTAAATGTGGAAAGGTATTCCATTAGGTCCATAGACTCAAAGTTTCACAATTATTTATAATATGTTGTCATACAACTAGGCAACTTGTGTGTTTTGTATAGATGAAAAATTAGATGTTTATTAAATGGAAAAACATTTTTATATTTTGTATAATCTAGGTGTATGCAAGTGTACATGTTAATTGGAAACCTTTCAAAAGTTGACCTTTATTAATCTTTCAAAACTTGGCCTTGGTTATGAAAATTAGCTTTTGTTTAATAATGTGTTACATTTCTAATTTGCCACATAAGTATGTAGTTGAGCACTATAGGAGCATTGAACCTTTTCTCCAAATGGCTTTGGGCATATGGTCATGTCTAAATTTTCTAGTTCAATATTTCAATTAATTGTTGGACATAACACAATAAATGTTGAAATGATGCCCACTTTTTCAAAAAAGACATTTTAATCAAGTTAACATCCATCATTGTGGGATACTAAATGTTTTTTAGGATTTTTTGGACACCCATTACAATACCAATGGAAAATTTTGTGTTCATAGATTTGGATATACCTTAGATATGGGTTTATAAAATGATGATATACTTGAAAACGAAATAATACATTTTTGCATATAGTTGCATGTAAATTATAAACCTTTTAATTACAATAGTATATGATGGGTTATTGCCCCTTTTGTTTCCAATTAGCAAAGTTGTAATGGCTCATTATAACTTGATTGTGCACTTCAAATTATGACCTCCATTAGGATAATATAAATTAATATGGTTCCATAAAACTTGAACATTCTAACTAGATGTTTGGCCTATGTTTGGCTTATAGATGTTGAACCTTTAAAAACCTAAACCTAATAAGCCAAAATTAATTTCAAGAAATGTATTGTTGGGGAATATAATTTGATTCCAAATACTTAAAAGGCGTGTGGTGCCAAAGGGTTCCACGATTAGATGCAACTAGTGTTGTTTTACATGTCTAATTTTCATTTCAACTAAAATATTCTAGTCAAGTTTAATGTTTCCATGGCAATATTGTTTTAATAATTCAAATTGCATCATTTCATTTATCCTTAGATTATTGGATACTTAAGTATGCAATATTTGCAAAAATATTAACAAACCAACTTTACATATAATTGAGATTTTATTAGTTTAAGATTTATAAGTTTTCAATGTCAATTATGTCTAAAAAATAAATAGTTTAAAAAAAACAAACAAATTTTTATTATCATGGTCTCTAAGTGTAACAATAAATTGTGATTGCACTATGAAATTGATTTCATTTGATGATCACAAGAATGTGACATTATCTGCAACATGTGTAAAGTTCAAAACGTTCAATCACCATTGCATATTTTTGGCATACTTTAATTTATTGACAAGCTCACCATTCCATGAGTAGAATTGTAGGAATATGGCATTATATTTTAATATACCATATACTATCATGATACCCCTTTCTTGTGGTTTCATTTAGCCCTTCTTGAATGAAACTATCATACATTTTTTTCCAATTTGATTCAGGTCTTCACTGCCAAAGTTCTCTTCCTCCAAGAAAGGGGATTCATAACTTTTTAATGGGTACGCATTGACTTTAATGTGTTATTAGCACAATGCAAACTAGTGCCTAGTTGCTTGGGGTGTTACCCTATGTGTTACAATAAACTTTGGGATTAATCCTTTAAACCTTGAAATCCACATTTTTGGCAACTTTGTGGCATGTATTGCTTCATTCAATGGTGCACATGAACACCCATCATCAACCTTTGCTTCCGGTCAATCTTTGGAGGGGATAACCATTCAAACATCCTAATGTGTGCAACCTCCATTCTAGACCTCAAGTGTTATGGTTCTTCATGTGTTCATATTTTAGCCTTAGCTCCTCCAATTGCTTGGACACCTAGAAACAAAAGAGTATTGATAGTGCTCATGTGTACTACACACAATTAATCTTGTCCAAGATCCACAATGACATTATGATCTATAAAGAATGCATGTATTGCCATGCATACAATTTCATATGAATGACATGCAATCCTAAACGTAATGTGACAATTAAAAAAAACACATGCAAGAATAGAAACAAGGGAATAAGATCAAAACTAAGGGAAGTAGGTTGTGGGTACCTTTATATTGTAAGCTAATGGCATGATGGTATTTGGCTGTTGCGTTCCCTTAGGGAAATTACACAATGCATGGACCAATTTTTCAAATGGCAACTTCACTTGCCACCCCAAACCTCCCTATTAAGTCCACTTCAAAAATTCTTATACCCAATCACATGAGAAGAAATTGACTTTGTGGGTAGCTCATAAAAGAATAAAAGGTTCATTACAATAAACCAATAGAAGATCTTGCACACAAACAAAATTGGAGGAAAATATCTAGTGGAAAAATAGGAAACATAATTGAAATTCAATTATTTCCTACTAATGTTCAAAATGTCATATCATCAATTATCTTCATAATCAACTATTGAGCCTTAAGTAACTACCAAGATTAAAATACCAAAAACTATTCATCAATGTAAATGTATTATTCTCCTTCCCATAATAGAGTGAAACCTCCAACCCATAATCAATTATAATTAGAGTCAATAAACAAACCAAATCATCTTCACAATATTTGAGCAATGCCAACCCAACTTGGAAAACAATTATCACACCTTGCTATAAAAATACTCATATATTTTCATCAATTCTCTCCCCAAAATTGACATATATTATGAAAGCCAAGTGCAACATCACATCCAATATAATTCATTGTGAAGAAATGGAGCTATTTATACAACACTACTCATTACTACCGTCATATTTCAAACCTATTGCCTACAACCTCTTACCAAAATAAGGCATGAGACAATGAGGCACAAGAAACAACCTTAGCAAGGAAAACATCCCAAATTCAAAGTGCCAATGAGAAAGGGAAGGAGTGTGAAAAAATAGTGATGAACCATTGGCTTGCATACATGCTCAGATTCATCATCTCATTCTCAAAATGTTCCCCCACTTGTGGCACTAGCTTTCTTGCTAACCTCTCAAATTGGATCAAGTATTGTTGAACCAATGGTAGACCCATCTGAACCCAAGAACAAACAAGATCGAGGCAAATAGAATCCGTAGGCTCCACCATATAACTTAGTCAACATATTATGAGTCTCCTATCTGTTTTACCGAGCACAACAATTCCCTTGCCAAACAACTTTTGTTTACACCAAAAGTTTACAAAAACAAACCTTGCACCTATCATCATTTGGTCTTCACTTGAACAAAAGGAGTTGGAAAACAACTCTTTTGCTTATATAATCTTTTGAAGGACCTTACCAAGTAGAGGCCCTCCATGGGTGCATGTAGAGCTCCCTTAAGCAAAGCCACCAGTAACTAGAAAACATCTTCTTCACTCATGTACAATATAAACCCTACAAGAAATCCCATTCCCCGTTCAAAGACATAACACTTGCTATCAATAGACCTCAAATTCCAATACCAGATGCCAACTATTTTTACTTAACATTATGGTGTATTTCCATATAAAATTGAAGGGAAACCTCCACAAAAACACTTTTTAAGGTAAATGTTGTCTCTTCCAACAAAAGCAAAACAAACACAACAAGCATGTGGTCATAACCTTGTGAATGTCATTCACCAAGTATCAGACCACTACCTTCATCACAAATGGCAACAACTAACTGCAATTCTTCCCCATTGACTACATGAACTCCCAATAATGGATGTGTGTACCATAATTTGCACAAAATTTCAAACAAAAAATTATAAAAACTTTTATGTCTTAAGTCTATGGAAAGCAAACACTTCACTCAATCATGATGTTGGCTAGGACTCAAGGGACATTATGGTCCACTTTCCATATAATTCAACTACCTTGAAATTCTCACCAACTTGATTCCAGTGCAAAAATTGCACACAAATAGTCTACTTGCAACCAGAGAAATGATAAAATACATGTATCATGAACTTGAACTAAAAAGTTGGATTGTTGAGAGTAAACAATTTTTTTCACCTTTACTTTAAAATATGGAACTCCCAAGATGGCCATCTTCAATAGTCAAGTAAGGAATAAAGAGATAGACTAGGACATACCCCACATCATGGTCATATGTTGCATATGCCTTGAGGATGTTATAAAGAGAACATTGTGTTTCTATTGGAAAAAAACATGTGACGAAATGTTAGTGAAATATCCCTGATTATATTTAGTTCTGTAACTAAAATTTCATATAACACTAATTGCTGCAAGACAAATTAGTTTGATGAACATCATGTTGAATTCTAAGTGCAAAACCCCTTGCTCTCCTTTGATCCCTTAACCCCTTTTACAACATTAAAAAAACTTGATGCACTCAAAATCTTATTTATATCTCTTGTCCTTACACAAGCAGTACAATTTCTATGCTAGAATTAATGTATTTTCCCAGTAATGAAAAAAACTACACAAAAGAAGTACCTCATACACTCGATTCATGAGCACTACATCTTGGCTACCTGAGACAAGTTGCCACACTAGGCCTTCTAGACAATTAGGGATGCCCTTATGCACACAACATGTCTTTCTATGCATGTATTGTTTCCAATCTCTGCCCCCAACTCCAATCATTCTCCGCCATTTCCACAATCTATAGTCCTTTCTATCAAGACCTTAAAGCTATGAAAGACTATAGAAAAAAAATCCAAAAACATTTTGAAATAATTGTTATGTTAGTTCAAGAAAAACTAGAATTAACAAAACAACAATGCATGTGGCCATATCCTTAAGAATGTCATCAATGAAATGTTAGACCATCACTTTTGTTAGGTATTCAAAACAACCCTTCACTGTCAAACAAATGCATCCAATAGTTGGTTCCAAATAAATGTTGAGCAACCTCCAACTTCATATTTCACTCTCATCTAGAACCCGAATTTATTTTTGGGTTTGTGTGAAAAAGGAGGTGTGTACAAAAGTAGTACCAATACACAAAAGTCCAAAGATGCCTTCAAAACTTCATAACATCGCAATTCCTTAATAGAACATCATGATTCTCATTTAGGGTTTCCAGCCATGCTTTGCTTCAAATTGATGTAAAGGTTCAACAATATTATTAAAAAATTGCTCAAATCACCATCAAACCTGACAAAAAATATCATCAAAAGTATCGAAAAATCCTCAATATTGAAAAAAAACAACCTAAAAAGAATTGAGTTGAAAGATGGCATTAATAAGATAACCTTAATTTCAGCACTAACAACAAAAATGCTACAAATGAAACACGAACCTTTTTAAGAAAATTGTGATTAGCCCTTCTTGGAGACGGAAGCAAGGTTGAACTTCACATAGTCAAATTTCTCACAAGGATGTTGCGCTATGGAAATTGGAGTCGGATTAAGTTCCATTGTGTTCAACTACTATCACCTCTTAGCCTCAATTTCACTGCTATCATTATTCATCTTTTGCAACCACCTAAACTATATTCGTTTCACATCCCAAAAAAAAAAAATAGGTACAAGACCAAAGCTGAATGTAATACTTCAAGACGTGCAACAAGGACAAATTTGTAAGAATTTGTCCATTATCCTAATGAGTGATGATGCTATGAAAAAAACCCTTCAAAACTTGCCTATTTTTTTTACATATGTATGTATGGACATGTTTAGTATACCTACAATAAATATGTATGTACATGATGAGTATACATAGAATATGTATACAATCTTTCTTGGCCCTATCTGCAAGGAAGAGACTAGGTTATTAGGTTCAAGGTTCATTGAGTATTAACTTCTCTTTATTGAGTCATCAAAATAAGGAGTTTGGCAATAAGTATTTTTTATTTTTATCAAAAAATTACTTTTGTGCAAAAAACAAGAGGGTTCTGAACCTACCTAAAGTGAAATAATAAAATTTGGAATTTTATAAAATTATTTTATTTTATTTTATAAAAATCATAGATTGCACCCTAAATATAACAATAACCTTCCTTGTGAAATGTGCACTTAGCATCGTATGCTTTTGTTTTGATGATCTTAATAGAAATGGACAACTTGTTTGGGAAATTATATCACATGTGCCAAGGTGCAAAGTAAACATATGTTAAATACAAGTGAACATTGAATAAATGCAATTGATTTTATAGGCACCTTTGAAATAAACATTTTTGAATCATGACACAACACACGTTTAACACTACCCCAAATTACATCCACAATTAAACATGTAAATTGGGATTATGATACGAGTGAAAATGCTTCAAAAATTGTTACAATTCATCTTTTGCTTCATCTCAAAATACATCCACAAGCATGTGAATTATGACCTTGATGTGAGTGAAAATGTTTAGAAAATGTTGCAACTCGTCCCCAACTTCATTTTCTATCCAACTTGTTGTTTTTGACAAATCTTTGCATCCATATCAATTCAATTCTAGCTCCATTTTTTTTGCTCGCATAAGAAAAAATGGCAACAAGTAACTTAGTTGCAAGGTCTAAATGTCATTGTTTTGTCTGTTGTGATTGTGATTTGTTGAAATATGCAAAAGCAACCATGGTGTCAACATGGAACTTTTGAAATTGTCCCTCTTAGGTCTTGCATTTTGTTGTTTCAACCATGGAATAAACTAGGTGATTTTTTTGCTCATAGTTTGTGATGAAACAATTTCTTCATGTTCTATATTAGTGTTTGGCACTTGGAACATGAGATTTCACCAATGAAAAATAAGGATTTCAAATGTTTCTTAATTATAGATGTTTTCAAAGTCATCGAAGACCGGGTAAACAATAGAGAGGTTACATTTTAATCATTGTTAATCAACAATTTTCAATTATTCTTGCAAGTCTCTTAGTTATAAACATTCTACCTTGTAATCATACCTTGACATCCAATAGTTGAATGTACGACTAACTAAATTGAAATGAAAATTTCACAAAATAAATGATGGGCTAGTTCAAACTTGTAAACATTAAGTTAGAATTGGAAAGACTCCAAAACATTGAAGCATATTTTGCATACTTGGAAAGGCTTTGAACATGTATATGATCAAAGTTTTAAATTGTCTATAGTAGGTTCCATCAACAATAAGGTACAATTCATTCTTCACCTTGTTTTGAGTGGTTGTATGAAGCCATTATAGGTGTTGGTTTAGGGTACAATGACATTATTAGGTGTCTATGCCTTCAAATTTTATGGCTAATAGTTCATTTTCACACAAATGAAAGTGATTCACCTTAATAACATTTTAGATCATGATCTATTTTTTAAAAAGATTATGTGACTATTTTCTTGTCAAAAATTATTATATAGCGAAGTGAATATTAAAGTAGCAAAAGAAATCAATTATAAATATAAGAGGTTGATAATTGCATGTAAGACTAAACCTTTAAATTTTTTTATAAAAATCAACAAAATTGAAAAGTTGATGTTTGTTTGACATTAAAAATAGTGTTATTGTTCACCATGGCTTCATCATTTAATAACTAGGGCCTTCTTAATGCCAACATTGCACAAACATAATTATATACAATAACCTTGTTGAATATAAGGTTATTGTAATTTTATCACCAACAACTCCATCACTAGCAAATAAGGTTTTAAAAATTGATTTCATCTATAAGAAATATAAACTTCATAAAACCCAAACCAAACTTACAAAATTAACCCAAAGTCCTTCACACTTAAACTTTTATAGAATGTTCATTATCATTGCAATAATCCGCACACCTCTTCCTTTACCATCGATAGATACACAAACATTGGGCTTCATAGGAAGTTGGAATTAATAATCTGCAACTTGGTTGCTAACATGCACTATTACTACACCACAATGTTTCATTGTTATGGCTTAAATTACAATAAAACACCACCAAACCTTGGAAATGCACAAGCTACCCACCATTCTTCCATGTTAAACTTGTTGAGGGAAAAAAAACACTTAAAATAATAAAAAAGTTTAGAATGATAAATGTATAACAAAACATAAAACATAATAAAGAGGGATCAAAATCCGTAAGGACCAAAATTGGAGACTAAATAAAACTACCTAAACAAATCAAAATTGAAAGAACAAAAATTGAAGACAAAATAAAAACACTTGGACAAACCAAAAGTTTGAAAGATCAAAAGTTTGTGATAAAAACACAAAACATGGAAGGGGACCAAAATATAAATGAAAAAATCAACGGCATCATAAAAATGCAAAGCAACAAAACTTTAAAACTAGACCTTGAAATTTTTTTTGAGCCATTGGTATAGTTCTACTCATTTTTTCACTTATCAACATTACTAATTGGGTTTGGTCAAGTTTTACATCAAACTTTTTTCCATTATAGCAATTCCAACTCTAATTTTAACTTGTTGTAAAATTAACTATCAACTTACCTGGATAACCAACTTATAATTGGGATTAAAAAACCAGCAATAAACCTCGAACTCACCAAAAAAAGTAAAAACTTCAATTTAAAATTGTAGTATAGTTTGGAGGGCCTCCCCAAACACAAATTTTCACTCTTCAATATTTCTCATATTTTTCTTGAAGGTGTGGGAAATTACATGTAGTATCCCTAAAGTACGAAAGATTTGTTATAAAGTGATTTATAACATTCATTTGAATGCATCTAGGTTCTCCTTATAATAATGCATTTCAATATTTATGAAGTGGGATGCACTAACAACAATGCCTCCCCCTATATATAAATATTTGACCTGGAATTTTTGTCTATTTTGGGTGCGCTTTATAAAGTGTAATTTACTTCCCAATTTGCAAGAATGGCATTACACTATTGACCAAGATGTAATAAATTTGACTAGGATTTTTGTTTTCATTCCTTAAAAAAAGTTGTTTTTTTTTTTTTCCTTTTTTTTTCCTTTGATCTTTTACATCTCTTCTCCCACAAGCCATGTATGTAAAAGCTTTAGTGCACAAACCATTGGATCACACTATGTTATGTGTCCCTTCTTCACCTTCAAACCACCTCCACCCCCCATGCCTTCTTAAGTCGATATAAAAAAAATGTGGCCATGAATATCTAGGCTCTCCCATTGTAAAGAAAATTTGGACTAGGTTTTTATGTTGGGTAAAGCTTGAGGAAAAGGGATGCACATAAATATGATTCCCATGTTTTACCTTACATGTCAAAACTGCCCTTTTATTTTAACACTAAAGGGGTGGGTTTTATAAATTGAAACTTTCCTTTTAAAACACAATTTAAAGGATTAAAAAAAACCCTTTTAATTATAAATGTGTTAAAGAATAGGCCACCCATGGTGGATTATGGTTCCCAACAAGTCATTGGATGAACGTATGGGTGTGTTGGAAACTAAAATCTACCTTACATTACCCACTTTCTAACATTAAAGGCAAGTACCCCACCATTAAAACATAGAAGGGAATGTGGGGGAGTACAAAAATTATGTAGAACATGCAAGGAATTCACAAAATTGATCACTTACACATTCAACAAGGCATGCTTATTCCACCATATTAATGAAGTTGAAACAACCTTAAAAACTCCCATTTGATTTTAACAAAATTGTAATTTTTCATTCTTTTTGCTTATTTTTTTAATACATTATCCTTCACCTAGCCACCCCTTCATCAACTACAAAATTGAAAAACATGCTACACTTACATTCACCCTTTCATTGGCCATAGAAAAAAACTAAACAAAATGCCTCACCCATTCATCTACCCTTTCATTAGCTAAAAAAACTAAATAAATTACACCTAAACAAGCTTGGTCTTTACATAACATAATGCCACGGTATTCAAATGCTACCTTGAACATTTAATTTGGTCTTGCATTTCAAGGAATATTGATCACTTGTGTCGTGTAAATGAAGGTTTTGTTTTCATTTTTTTGGTGTAACATCATTGGCAAGCGGCCCAAGGAAGATTTAACATCAATTGTCAACATTTTGCAAATATTTTCCAAATTGGAAAAAAATGGCAAAAAATTTCCATCCAATTAAAAAAATGTTCAAATGAGGCCAACCTTTTTTTCCCCCAAAGAAATATGATTTTAAAAAAAGGGAGTCTACAACAATATATTTTTATTTTTTGGGTCATCAAATTACAAAATGTCCCCACCAAAAGATTTTTTTTGCTTTAGGACCATGAGTTCATTTGTTGTTGATTTCATGAAAAACGAAGGAAATATGTCCTATTTTAATTGTTGATATTTTGGATTCATCACATACCTTAAGTTAGATTGTAAGATTCAACATTTATTTAGAAACTAGATGTTGAAATTTTAAATAAATTCCAATGGCAAAGTTGTTGAAAGTGTAATTTCTTCAAATCACATTAAATTTGTGAAATTTTGATAATATATATACTACTTGTAGGCATGAATTTTTTCAAAAAAAAAAGAAAGTAAAATGAAATCTGAAAAATGAATGGATGAACTAATATTCTTAAATGAAAATATGCATCAATTTACAATGCACGTCACCAAATCCCTGCAAATTCATGATTTTCAAATAATTCTTCCAAGGACTTCTAGGTCTTCAAGGTCTTTGTCACATACATTATGAGTCATTATCGTCAATAAACAAAATTAAAATTGTTTAATTCAATGGCTTTTGCACGAAAGTCCTTTTGCAATGTTTTCAACAATCCACATTTCCCCAAGCCTTTAACAATCATGTCAATTTGACACGATTGTTTTTCCAAAGACTCAAAAAGTCAAGTAAATGAAATTTCACACAAAGTTCTAATGGAAAGATCAAGATGGATTTCATTATGCATGTTGTCTATTTTTTTTTGATGGATAATGCTTGAAATGTGTTGTGAATCCACAACATACTAGCCTTTAAAATATAACATGCAGCAATTTTATGTTTAGGATTTATGAATTAGAAAAGTAAATTCATTTCTTCCTTTGAAAATATCTTTTTTTGTTCAATATCAACAACATGCATTACATTATCTACTCAAAATGTGTGCAAACCAATTGAATGCAAAGCTTCACAAAACCAAAATTAAGAATTACGCTATACTCAAATAATACTAGAATTGTTGCCAATTTCAAGGGGTTTGTAATAGTGAACAAGGATGAATCACAATTTGCACACACCTGATGTAGTATTGTGTTTAAATGTTCATATGTTATTATGTGAACATCTTTCCCCATGTTGATTAATAGCCATTTTAACATGTGATTTCTCTAGCAAAAAAATAGATACTCCACAGGAGAGACTTACCTTGGATGGGAGTTTTATAAAGTCGAACACTAACATTGAAAGCAATTTCTAGCAAGGAAAAAGAGGTTCAATGGCTTGAAGACAGGAATGTTCATCACAAGTTACCTTGAATCAAACATGACCTACATTGTTACAATAGTAAAACCCAAAATGTTTTTCACATTGTTCTAAAAATTATACATTTATTGTCCTAAGATTATATTAGGGTCCTCAAATCTAAAATTTTACATTGTTATGATAATTATAATTGTTAAAAATCCTTAATAAAAAAGGTGAAAATATCAACTTCACCTACTAAAAAGGTGTTGGTTTAGTTCAATTATATTACACCTACTTTTTCAATTAAACACTAAAAGGAAGACACTAATGACAAAGGAGCCTATCAAAGATTTCATTGGCTTGAAGGGGTTATTTAATTTATATTAATCTATAAGCTCAATTTTGGTTATGAAATATGTATTAACTATTTTCTTCATCTTCAAGAACATAAATTTTCACCTTATACAACATGTGTTAGCATAATATTTCCAAATCAAACATATCACATTTCAAAAGTGTCAAACATGCATATTAAGCAAAATTATTACTAAAGACCCAAGTGATTTGCTTGTAGTCTTCAAAATATTCCCAAAGCATTGACATCAATCTTTTATTGAACTAGAAGCTTTAAATATATAAGGTTGATGTTATACAACTAATATTTTCCATTTATGTTTATTTCTTTCAACTTTATCATTTAGTTTTTAGAAATAAATCATGTTGCATTAGATGAACATGCCTTTGTCCCTCCTTCACTGATAAATATTCCAACTATTTACATTTTATGTTCTTTAATGCATTTTCAATGCTCAACATACATGCAATGGTTGGATTTCAAACTCTTGTAAGTTGCAACAAATTATGCATCAAATTCAATTTAATCATATATCAACACCTTTTTGGGATTTCCCAAAACAAATTTTGTTCTCATTTTAAAGTTTTGTTCAAGACCTTGTGTGCTTTGAGGGAAGAGACATGAAGTTTCCATGAGTTAGAAACCTATAACAAATGAAAAACATAATATGGGATGATACATTTTGATAATAATTACAATTGATGTAGCAAACATCAAAAAATATATGGTTGGGATGAGAGCTTTCTTTATAATAAAATCCTACATGCTTTGATAACAAAAATTGTTTATACTCAAAGAACATAAGTTTTAAGATACCAACACAATGTAATGTTAGAGCATAATTATATATTCTAAATATATGGTTGTTACTTTATATGAACATTTTGGAACATTGACATTTGATAAAAGTACCAACCATCCTTGAGGTCAACACAACATTTATCGCAAGGTGATTGACTATTTAGATCATCTTTCAAATTAAATGGCATGAACAAGTTTCATTTAATATATATGATTTCTTTTTTTTAAAGAATATATAATTTCTCCATATTTTTAAAGCATTCTATAGAAGATCACCCCTTGAAATGATCAAATGTGTTTTAATGAATTTCTTCCATTTGAAATGAAAAATTACCTTTGGCAAAAAAAATTGATTCAACATTTGTATTTCCTTCATCTTTGAATTCAATTGTAAATATTTTAAAATCTATTTGATCAATATGTATTTCTAGAACATAATTAGATTGACACTTCAAATAACTTTGATAACTTTTCACCACTTATTGAAATTTGTTTTGGTAAAAATTATTTTGTAAGCTCACTTGGTAGATTTATCAAGTGGCTATTTGCACTTTGGACAAATAGTCAATGGGATTGAGGCCAAGCTTGCACTTATTGTTGCTACATCACCATTACTTATTAGACATGTTAGTAGTATTTAGGATGGGGAGAATATAATTTCCTTCGTTTTTTCCAATCATTAATAATTGTTTAGATAACAACATTGTGTTTCATGTACAAACATGTGACACTTCCACTGTATCTTAAAGAAAATTATGTAACCTCTTTGAAGCACAGGATGCAATGAAATGTGCATGTATTTCAAAGATCCATTACATACATGTTTTAAAATGAAAAAAATCTAAAAGTGTGACCAAACACATACACATGTTTTGAGTTTTGCTTAGTCCACTTTCTACAATTTCAGTTACCTATTAATGGTGAAGAAATAGAATGTGACATATGCATATTTTGCATTATTGTCCTTATAAATGCATAGTTGCATATGTCATATAGGAAATTCATTATGATTTTGAAAAAACAACCCAATGTTATTTTGGGGTCATTAATCACGTATTTGCTTCAAGAGGAAATAGTGATGAAGTCCATTACATCAACCATGGATTCTTCCATCACATTGTTTGTGAACAAGAAGCTTGTTCAAAATCACATGAAGAAAACACCATTTTTTGACAATACACAACAAGATTGAGGAGATTTGATTCAAACTAAGAAATTAAAACATTTTTATTGCAAAAAATTGAGACATGTTATTAAGGCATGCAATAAATGTTTTTTTATAGAAGCTATAGAAACTACTAGATCAAAGCAATGCAATATAATAATTGGGAGTAACAAATTGAATAGGTGGTTTTAATGATTATGATTTAAAAAGATCCAAGTTGATAGATAATCATTGGTGTTATTCAACATATGGCTCATAAAAACAATATAATATTTCTTATGAAGTTTTGACAACAAGTCAAGTGGTTACTTAGGAGATGGTAATACACATCAAATTTATGGCTATGGAGATATTTCTATTATGTTAAATAATGGAGGAAGAAAGTAAACTCCCAAAGAACTCCATGTATTTGGTTAAATGTTTTTTTTACCATTAAAAAAATTGATTTAGCTCATGGAAAGTTAATAATTAAAGGAGATTGTTGCACTTTAATAGAAAAATGAGCTATTCATATTTATTGTGTGCTTGAAAATGACCTATACATTGAATTAAACACTTCAATAGTGAATCAACAAGTATCCCTCATACATCTATCTATGAAGGAAGGTAGTTTGTTTATAGTCTCTTTGGAAAGCTCTCAAGGAGGAAGGGTGCATCAACTTGGTCTCATGGCATTTAGACTTGTGGTGTAAAAGTTCTTAAATTTTAAATAACTTCCTCATTAAAAATTAAATTAAATTTTAACAAAAACAAATTAAAGGAATTGGGAGGTGCCTTTGGTGTTGTTGGAAAGATATTGATGATTAGGATTTAACAAATTTTATTTCATAAGGATTTGGACTAAGGATGTGAGAGATATCGAAGTTTAGGTGATTTTTGTCATTGAAAATTCAAATAAATTCCAAAAACCTAAATTTTGGAAGGACAAATTAGTTGAAAACTTGGTCCAACTTCTAGGTCTATGATTCAATTCAATTATGGGGAATTGGGAAATGAGTTCACACTTGGGCCAATGGCACATGCCACACTAGTATATGTAGTTGTTGAATTGAATATTAAGGTTGATTTATGGCACCATAGGTTTCACCATATCAATCAAAATTGAATAAAATAATTATAAGACAAAAATGTGGTCAGAGGATTAAAACCTTGTGATATAAAAAACATATTAATTTCTATGTAAAACTTGTTTATTAAGTAAACAACATTGAGAAAAGTTCTTTAATGAAATAGGAATGTGAGGTAATGATCAACTAGGTATTCTCCATTTAGATATATGTAAATCGATATGAATAACATGTAATGGATCAAAATGTTTTGTAAATTTTATATATGATAAATAGATGATCTTTTTAGTTATCCATTTTTTATTTTTCTTAAACATACATATCAAATGTTTGATATTTTCAAGATAGAAAACAATTGTAAGAAAGAAAATTTGTCAAAATAAATTAAAATTTAAGATTATATAATAAAAGAAAATATGTTCCAAAATATACAATAATATAGAAATTATATATATATAATTCAAAATTGAATCAAATTTGCCAAAATGAAATATCCAATTCACTAGAATAAAAAAAATGGTTTGCAACCAATTTTTCAATTAAAAAAATAATTTGTAATTACATTTTAATTGCAAATGATATTGTTTAAAAGTAATTGCAAATGACATTTATTAGATACAAAAATTGGTTGTAAGCCAAAATAATTCTTCTAGTGATTCCATACACTTAACAAAATGGGGTTGTGGAGAGTAAATACATGATTCTAATGGATGTTGTAACTTTTATGTTGCATAATTTTGGTCTTTCTAATTCCTACAGGGACAAGGCTTTGTTGACAAGAAACTATTTTTAGAATAGGACTCCTACAAAGGCACTTGATGATACAAAGATTCATATTGATTTATGGATTGGTGTAAAACCAAAGTTAAATTCATTCGAAAATGTTTAGATGTACTTTTCTATTATACAAAAAGAAGGAAGAAATTAGTCCTTGATATTATTGAATATATATATTTGGCTATAATGAAAAAAAGGCCTATAGATTTTTACTAAAATTGTTAAACAATTGACCATTATTATCTCTAGAGAGGTGGTCTTTGAAGAAATGAATTCTAGTTTAGAATATGAGCAAAATGAAATAAATTGAATTTTTATTTAATACCTTCTTTAAATAATTATTTTACTAGTTTAGCCCCATCCTAATTTGGTAGTACAAAATACTAGTACACAACAAATACAACCAAAAATATAGGCTCCAATTTAATTATACCACATTTGAGTTTGGATTCAATAGGGGAAATTGAAAAGTTTTATAACATTCATCACATATCACCTAATATAGAATAAACATGTGATATCCATCAAGACCATTTAGAGAGATTGTTAAACCAAATAGATTAATCACATATATTGAGGGAAAGAAGCCATCCACTTGAAAAAAATCCAAACAAAGGCAATAATTCAACAATGTTATAAAAGGGAGCCAATTGCAAATGAAGAAGCTTTATTTAAACTTGATGTAACTCATTGAAAAATGGCTATTGAATTTACATTGCATTTAACACATATGAATAAAAGTTCCATAGATTAACAACACTATCAAACAAGAAATAAATGATGAATTATAAGTGAATTTTCAAACCCTAGTTAAAATTTGAAGGAAGCATAAAATATATAAAGGTCATTGAATAGCAAGAGGTTTCACACAAGTCAAGGGTGTAAATTATAGTGATATCTTTTCATTGGTTGTAAAATTTTCTTCTATTCATGTTATTATTTTAAAACTGATCAACTTGATTTAAAAGTCCGTTCAATTGAATGTTCAAACAAAATCCGTACATGGAGTATTAGAAGCAAACATATATACCAATATGCTCAAGGGGTTGAAAGAACAAATTCACAAAAAATCTACAAGTTTTAAAAATCTTTATACAACTTAAGTAGTATTCTAAGGTTTGGTACTAATGGATGGACTCATATGTAATCTCTATTGGATGCATAAAAAATGATGTTGATTTGATCTTTACATGATGAAATAAGAAGGAAAGTTTACTGTGATTGTTCTTTACATTGATAATACAATGCTAGTGAGCAATGTCGTATTCTTATTACAACAAATGAAGAAGACTTTTGAATTTGATATTGAAATGACAAACTTAAAATATAATCATTTTTGTATTGGAATTCAAATGATTAGAAATCAAAAGGATGGTTGGATTAGAATGTCATAGAAGAAATATCTACTATAAAATTTACATAAATTTGGAATGACATATTACAATTTTATATGTACCCTAAGTGAGATTAATGTGAAGTTAAACAAAGATGGTTGTCCTTAAGAACAAGAAAAATAAAAAAAGGAGTTCCATATTTACAAGTTGTTAGATGTCTAATATATGCATTTGTTTGTATTCAATTGGACTATCCATTCACAATCTACAAAACTTGTTGGATGTAATTTTTTGTGAACCTTGGTGCAAACATTGGCAAGTTACTAAATGTGTATTAAGGCCCACTTTAGACGAGGGTCCAGGGTTTAATTTCTTAGGAACCAATTTGGACTAATTTGAAGCAAATTGAATCCTTGAGTTGGATTGTACCTTGGTCCCTAGCTTGATTTTTGGTTTTCCAAATTAGGAGCTTTCCTTTTAGCACTGTTTTTTTGGTTTGACCCAATTAATTTTCCTTCCAAAACATGTGCCATGTAGGTTTAGCTACTATGAGGTCCCCGTTCCTTAATGTAGGAAGGTTATTGGTACTGAAGTTCGTGAAACTGCACTCCTAAAATCTTATTCATTAGAAGACATCATGGACTCTATAATACTAAAGGTATTTTTCCACTTTTTGGTCTTGGACCTTCATCTAAAGGCCTTGGGATCAATTTAAAACTTTAAACCAATAAGATTGCTCGAATTCATTGGTCATTAAACCTTGATTCCTCATATAAAGTTTTCCTAAAATACATTAAATGTACATTAAATATAATACACTTCAATATACAAAATCAAAAGATAATTATTTTGTATGGTTATATTAATGTTAATTAGGGCAACAATCCTAACATGAAATGATCAACATCTTGACCTTTTATTATTATTTTGTTGTTAGAGGCATTGTAAGTTGGACATACAAATAGTAGTTGGTTGCATTATCAAGTACAAATCAAAATATATGACAATGTCATAAACATTGGCATAAAGTTGTTTGTTTGAAAATATTATAATCTTGATGATTTTGATCATCCTAACCATATTACATTGTCTTTTGATAATCAGTGAACAACAATGTTATTAGCAAACCTTATATTTCATTCTAAAGATAAACATATTGACATACAATATCATTTCATAAGAGAAGAAGTTCAAATGAAGGAAAGAAAATTCACTTACATTTGTACTACAATTATGACAATGAATTTTTCAATGAAAAGCTTTAGGAAGTGGAAGCATAAATATTGTTATGATCTTGTGGGGTTGAGAGTTTAACCCATGGACATGTAGGAGCAAGACAAAAAAACGTGATTTAAAACCTAGTTTAGGTTTAATGAGGGTATAACAAATGGGAAACCTAATTTAAGATAATAAATTTTACTTCATTCATTACAGTGGTATTTAGAATTGATGTTGGATACAATAGTTCAAGGGTGAAAAAAATTTGTGTGTTTTCTATGGATGGGAGGACTTTCTTTGTGTAATAATAATAAAGTTTTGATGTTTATATTCATTTAACATAAGTCCTAAGATTCTAACACAAACTGGGCAGCCAAGATTGATTGGAGATCAAGGATGGTTGAAGAATTTGACAAACCTCCTTTCATCATGCAAAGATATTATGTTCATTTTTTACCCATAATATTTTTTACTTTAATAAAAGCATGAAGGTTAAAAGAAATATCTACTTCAAAACAAATTGTAAAAAGATGTAATCTCTTCAGATGATTAACATGTGCTTCCTTTTGAAGGAGGTAGCAAATTGTTTTAAGAAAATAATTATTTTGAATATTTCATAATCCTTGTCATACCATATACCACTTGGTTTAATATCATGAATGCCCTAATAATAAATCACATGTTGGTATCCAAAGTTCAAACCTTATGTTGTATTCCTTGAAACATTTAATTTTGATAATTCCCCAATGTTCTCATATATGCATTATTGTTTATTTTAGGAATGATTTTATGCAACCAAAATGACAATCATCCATAAGATCTAGAAAAAGTGGCAATTATTTAAAGGATATTTAGTCAAATTTATCTATAAACCATATATGAAATATTAATTTTTAATCATCACTTATATTTTTGGCTACACATGGAAAATAAAATATTAAAATCTTGGTGATTGAAACCCTTAAAATCATGTCATTTTTTTATTTTGCATGTTTTGGTGAAATTTCACTATAAACAAAAGGTTGATATGCACCATTCCCCACTTTGTCCATGTATTTCACATTTGTACAAAAAATTATTTGAATATTTTTTAGCATATTATGTTGCCTTGGTTTAGATTATCATTGTGTGGTTGAACTTAGGTTTATGCATGTATTTTTCATAATTTGTTATGGTTTTCATCATGCACCTTGGGAATTATTTGGTCATGGTAATTCATGTGTCATGAATGACATCCCATAACCTACCTTAGCATACGTCATTAAAAATATATTTAAAACATTATAATTGATTAAAAAATCACTTAATTTAACATCTATGGAACCTTTAATTAACAGAGTAGGACCCGAACAAATATAAAGGTAATCCCCTCCCAATACTTTCAATGTGTTGAACTTTAGTTTGACGTATGACTTTATGTTTTAAGGTTCACACCTACTCTTTTAATCTTCAATTTGTCTACTCCATAGTGATTTTTGACAAGCTATTATGATATATTGGGATTGATTGATTGATTGATTTGTTTTTCAAATTTACGTTGGTTTCAATGTTTAATGTGTGTGTTTTAAGCATTGGTTGTAGTTCCTAATAAATGCTTTCAAGCACTTTATACTTATTGTATTCATTTGAAATGTATTATAAGGTTATATTTCAAACATTTAACACATTATCAACATTAACTAATTAGTTTACCACTTCAAAACATGTAAAAATAAATATTGGTTATGCTTGGAGTGGGGTGTGTTATTTTGATTGCACCTCTAGGTTTTTTTTATTTATTTCGTGTTTCAAAAAAAATTGAATATTTTTTTGCATATTTGATGACCTTATCTTAGCTTAGGGTGTGGTCACATTAATAGGAGCCACAAGTGTAAACAATGTTTAGTTTTTCATGTTTTAGTGACAAAACTATGTAACATTTTAACAATTTTCAAAATGTAAATATTCCATTTAATAAACACCACGTATTTTGTATGTTATTGTGACAAAGTTTACCTCACACACATGTCATGAAATCCTTTTTTTTGTGTGAGAAAAATCACATTTTTTTAAATCTTGTGACAATGTTTTTATGTATGATGGAGACATGCGGAACAATTTGGAATGAATCTAATGAATATATAAAATCTTCAAAAAAAACATTTAAGCACTAAATAACTAGTCTTTTTGTTGTTGTTGTTGCGTTGTTTTTTTTTTCTATTTCTTTTTGTTTTGTTTTGTTGAAGGATTTGAAATGCATTCAAAATGATACACTCATAAATAATAATTATCCACACCTTTACATATAATATAACATCATTTTTTTTGTCATGAATATTTTGGACAACCATAACAACCATGGATTTTCTAATCCATCCCCTTTTGCAACCAATCACAATTTACTACATCATCTTAGTAAGCAAACCCATAATTTTTTAAACAATCATCTAAGTGGGCAAATGCAGCTCATGTTATTTGTTATGCATAGTTAAACTTAGGTTTATGTTTGTTTTTGTTATAATTTGTCCTAGCTATTGTGCATGTTTGGAATTCTTTAGTTATCATAGCTCTTGTACATAACATGGTGTCTTAAGTTTCAGTAATTTTCAAAATCATTTGAATTAGAAAAATAACATCAATAACACATGAGAAGTGTAGGGGTGATAAAAAAAAACACAACATATGCAAATCAATATCCAAATGAAATTGTAATCATAACTTGAAACTAGTAGAACAAGATTGGAGATTATGTTGCAAGGATGTTATGTAACCAAAAAAGAGAGGGTTTAAGACCAAATAGCATATAGACCATCCATGCGAATCTAAGCAACCTTGTAACCTCTGATCTGTTGCAGCAAAATACAACCTCTGACCTTTCCCGTTATACTTCCCCACTGACTCTTCCTGTACACATTCTACGATCAGACATAGACACTACTTCCTCTCATACGAATCAGTAGAACAGAATGTGCAGCAACCGACACTCACACCTGGCATTCACAACAGTCACCAGAGAGTACAAGTTTCTGGACCCCAACATGTTTCATCAAAGATCAGAGTATCACTGAGGTCCAGCCCTTCATGCGTGTATCTACATTTGCTTGGCCAGGTTATTGGCGCAACTGAGAGTTCTAACAACCAGCCAAGTCCTTTAAAACAGAACTGCTCATACCTACATTCACAAAAATACCAAGAGTGCGAGCTTCCTGCCTCCTGAACGTTCATCAAAGATCCGAACACTACTAAGCCAAAATTGCCTTATCCCCAAAAATCAGATGTCTAGATCTTTCTATCTATGCTTCTATCTCCTCATCTACCACATTCGGCTCCCCACGCTTCTGCTGCAACACTAAACTCAAAAACACAAAAGAAAACTCCTTCTCTAGTTCTCCTCAACCTCTAGCTATCTTCCAAGTTTCTCTGCTTGCTTTCCATCCAATCCTCTTTTCTTCCTCTGTCTATATATCTAACTTTGTCATCCCCAGTGTTGATCTACCCATCTCTCCAAAAACCAGCCACACTTCTGGACCTGAAGCTCCTCCTCTTATCAACCCCTTTTTTTCCTAGCTTCAATCCTAGCTTCAATCAGAAGCTTCCCTCTTCCTTACTCAGCCGCCGCCGTTCCTTCCTACACAACATCTCACACACACCCAGAGAGAGATCTCCCATGCCCTCCCATGCAGTAGTAATGGAGAGACTGTCGCAGCCAAAAAAAAGACGGCTAATAAAGCAAACTTAAATCCCAAGATCAGAAAGTGTTCACACTGGTGTGGCGACCTAATTTTGTGTTAGAGTTATATTTCAAACTAGTGTTGATTGCTTCAAAAAAAAAAAAAAGTTGCACCAAATGTATTCATTATTTCTATTTGTTTGGGGAATTTAGTCATGGAAGCTTGCATAAAATTCACCATCCCAAAACCTTTGAAAGCAAAAATTCAATGAATAATGTGTATACTTGAAGTTGATGAATTTTTCAATATGATTAGTGTTGGATGAATTCATCCACAAATGGGAAGTCAAGCTTCATGGACTATTATTATATGAAATTTTTACATCTTTCATCAATCATTTTGCACCTTATTTAAAATGTTATACAATTTATGTTGAAGTCCATGGACATAATTTGTGCATGTTTCAAGAGATTTTTCACACTATTATCTTGAACTCAAAAGCATACACAATAGTCGGGAATAATCCATAGTGAATTACCACAAATTGGAAATTAAGCCAAGACTATGTTCGATAAAAATATATTGATTAGTTCAACTTGGGCAAGGTGTTTAGATAATGAACAAATTTGAACCAAATATATATATGAAGTGTCTAAAACATCAAACATACGATGCAAAGTTTTTTAATTTATGATTCAAGGTTTGATGGTAACGCATCATAATGGTGGAACTTGAAGCACAATTGCTTCATGATTTTTTTAAAAATGGCTTTCTTTTAGTTGTGGTTGTACTTGTTCTAAGAGGAACAAATGCTTCTTCAAGGTAAATGATTATTGTAGTATATAAATGGTTTCAGCATAAATTAAATTAATTTTCTTTTTGTCAAATTTCTGAAAAATATTTATTACTTGTGCAATTTTTGTTATAATTTTCCTAAAATGAAGGATTCACAAGTTTTTGACTTGTTTGATTATTTTGACAATTAAAGAAAAATGTAACAAGAATATGTTTATTAACTTTATAATAAGTACTTGCTAAAATTTCAGAATTAAAAAACCATGTGTCAAAGTTATAGATTTTAAGATTTAATTAATTATTCGACAGTTTATTGCTAAATCTCATAAGGGAACACGGCATGTCCCTTGGAATTGACATGATTCAATAATACCAAATGATTAAACTTGATATATAATCTAATCAACCTTTTACCGTATTTGCACAAGAATTATGAATATAAAGCACAAGAAGCTTAAACATAATCCTTACCACACAAACATATAAATAGAAACAATGTCAATAAATAATAAGACATGTAATGTGTGTAACAAAAAGGATTTTTATTTGTGACATGAAAATTCAAAAATATGAATCATAAATGAAAAGGATGAATTAGATTAAGTTATGAACATTGTGACATTGTTTTGTAAACTAATTAATAAATTATATTACATATACATAATTTAAAGAAAAATGGCCATGGAAGTCAAAACACAATCCAAATAAAATTCTCACAACCACTTTCATAAGTAATCCATGGACCTTCATGAATAAATAAATAGACTAACAAAATAGATTTTTGAATAAATAATTCTTTTTTTTCACAATTGCTTAAAACATTCCTTTCATGTTGTGTAATGATATTACATAATTATGTGATGACAATAATTGAAAAAAATTTACTATATGTATTTGCATATTTTTTTGCATTTTTCTTGCAATTATCTCTTTTCCCTCATTAAAAAAACACCATTAAGTGACAAGTCTCTGGAATAGGAAAGCTTATTAAACAAAGAGGTTAAAGAACAGGCTCTGAAAAATAGAAGAATGAACGTGAAGCGATGAAAGAATATCGATGAAGACTGCGGATGGACTCACCACGGACGAACCGAAGGACGGACGTTTGTTGAGGCGACGGGAATGGATGAGGATGAAGGATGAACGCGGACCAGTGAAGAACATGGATGAAGAAAGGATATGGACGGACGGACGGACTGACGGACGAGCTGAAGGACGAACGTTTGTTGAGGCCATGGGAATGGATGAGGATGAAGGATGAACGTGGAGCATTGAAGAACATGGATGAAGAAAGGAGATGGATGGACGGACGGACTGACGAACGAGCAGAAGGACGAACGTTTGTTGAGGCGATGGTAAAGGATGAGGATGACGGCCTGCTGAGAAGATGAATGAAGAATATGGATGAAGATCGACTTTGCGGATAAATTAGTAAGGTAATGAAAGAGCCTCTGTGAATGAAATTTGGAAAACGAGGATTTTTGGATGATCTCTGTCGGGGATCATCGTCCTCTCTCTCTTTCCTTCGTTCTCCGAGGGCAGGTGTGAAGGAAAGAGGGCGAAGAAGGCTCCCTGCCGTGCACAGTTGAGAGAGAGGAAGAGTTGCTGCGAAAGGGGGATTGGGGTTGGTGTTTTTTGTTGTTGCTTCTGCCTTTTGTTTCCTCTGCAATCAAGCTCTCGTGGAGCTCGGAATACTCAAGCATCGTCTGTGCTATTTTTATGTTCTTAACCGATTTTTACAGCTTCTCTTTGGGTGAAGAATTAGTCCTGGATTTTGTAGCTTGTGTATGCTGTGTGGACCCAGTCCTTTCTCATCTGTTGTTCCACTGCTCTGTGTATGTGTGCGTGTGCTTTTTTTTTCCCCCGCTGTTGTTTCTTTGCCCCACTTCATGCTTCAATAACAGAGTTATTAGTTCTTCTTCCCTCGTTTTGTTGTTTTGCTCGGAGATCTTTCATTCTAGCGGAGTGGTTGACTGATGACGGATGTCTGTCACCGATGTCCGTGATTGCTTCAAACAAGCTCCATTGATGCTTTCTTCCGTTGCAATTGGTGCGGTGCTCTCAGGAAGCGGTGTTTTGCAGTAAAGGTGAAGAAGAGTAGATACGGGGATGGGACTGTGACTGTGGTCGTAAGCCTAAACTCTTTCGCATCCCGTTGCTATCGTTTTGTTTCTCGTCTTGCGTCCGATCACCTAGTGGAAGTAGTAAGGTTTTCCTCTCTGTTCTCTCTTGCAGTTGGCCTCTGGTGAGTGAGGTTTCTGGATGTGTGACATGCCGTTGTGGGACTTCGTTGCGTCAATTATGTCTCTGTGCCCAGAGCTTTGCAAGCCGTCCGGTTCCCTATCGAGAAGCTTGTGGTGGGAATGGTAATGGACGTCGTGTTGTGGGATGCTGCTGCTGCTGCTGTTGGCGTTTCAGTAGTATTGGTTTCTGTTTTTGCAATTTTTGTGGTGTCCTTAAGCTCTTAGTTAGGTACACACAGTCTTGAACTTCCTTTCAACCCTGACGGAGGTGCAGCATTGCTGATGGAGGTGTGGCCGAAGGATGATGAGAGCAGCATCACGCTGCGTTTGGCACCTCCCTTGAGCTTGGCAGCAGATGGCTCAGGAATGCCGATGGAAGTATGGCTCAAGGAAGACGAAATTAGCGACGTGACGCTGCGATTGGTACCATTGCAGCAGGCAGCAGGCAACTCGGAGCAGCAGCAGTTCCAGAGACAGGAAGACTCCGAAAAATGACCTCCTCCCTACAAAAAATCCAGAAAACAAGGCCCCTCAGACCTTTGTCGAAGAGGCGAATCCTAGGAGCAAGGGCAGTCATCGAAGAAGATGCCAGAACAGGTGGATGCTGTTGCTACCCTGCATGTCCACTCTGCATATCTGCGGCGATGGCAATACTTCGATGCATGCTTGGCGGAGCGATGGTCAAAGAATAACCTCCCCCTTGAGCTGACCTTGGAAGCTCGCAGCAATCCGCGGGCTTATACACGCTGTATGCAGCTGCTCTACGCCCAGGAAGTCTCTCCTTCCTCCTTTGAGAATGTGGCACATGCTATAGAAGTCATGCCTGTAGCAGCACAGCTTGTTTCCACCACTTGGTTTAATATCATGAATGCCCTAATATTTCAGCTCTGACAACAAAACCGCTAGAAATGAAACACGAACCTCTCTTTTCCAGATTGTGGTTGGCCCTTGTTGGAGACTTCCGCAGGGTTGGACTTCACAGAGTCAAATCTCTCACCAGGATGCTGCACTACGGGAACTGGAGCTGGATTAAGTTCCATTGTCTTCAGCTACTGTCACCTCTTAGCCTCAGTTTCACTGCTCTAAGTGCTCATCTTCTGCGGGCACCTAAAACTATCCTCGCTTCGTATCCCAAAAAGCAAAATAAGGCACAAGACCAGAAGCCGAGTGCAATTCTTCAAGACGTGCAAGAAGGTCAAATTTGTAGGAATTTGTCCATTGTCCCGATGAGATGAAGATGGCCTCCAAACCGTTTTAAACTCTTCTTTTACTTTCTTTACATACGTACGTACATGCTCAGTATACCTACAATAAAAATACGTATGTACACAATGAGTACACATACAAATTTATACGGTCTTTGTCGGCCTTGCCTGCAAGGGAGAGACTGGGTTATTGGGTTCCTTCTCCTTCTCCTTAGTATTCACTTCTCCTTATTGAGTGTCAAAATGAGGAGATTGGCAATAAGTGTTTTTTAATTTTTTTCACAAACTTGCTTTTGTGCAAAAGACAAGAGGATTTTGAACCTACTAAAGTGAAATGATTAATTTTGGACTTTTGTAGAATTATTTTTCATTTAATTTTAAAAAAATCATAGATTACATTCTAAATATAACAATAGCCTTCCTTGTGAAATGTGCAGTTAGCATCCTATGCTTTTGTTTTCATGATCTTAATAGAAATAGACAACTTGTTTTAAAAAGTTATATCACATGTGCATGGGTGCAAAGTAAATGTATGTTAAATACAAGTGAACATTGATGAAATGCAATTGATTTTTTAAGCAAATTCGAAATAAGCATCTTTGAATCATCACACAACACACATTTAACACTACCCCAAATTACGTACACAAACATGTGAAGTCGGACCAATGAGTGAAAATGCTTCAAAAATTGTTACAATTCATCTCCTGCTTCATCTCAAAATACATCCACAAGCATGTGAATTATGACCTTGATGTGAATGAAAATATTTTAGAAATTGTTGCAACTCATCCCCAACTTTGTTTTCTATGCAACTTCTTGTTTTTTAACAATTTTGTTGCATCAATATCAATTCAATTCTAGCTCCACTTTTCTTGCTTGCATAAGCAAAAATGGCAACAAATAACTTACTTGCAAGGTCTCAATATCATTGTTTTGTTTGTTGCGATTGTGATTTGTTGAAATATGCAAAAGCAACCATGGTGCCAACATGGAACTTTTGAAATTGTCACTTTTAGGTCTTGCATTTTGTTGCTTCAACCATGAAATAAACTAGGTGATTTTTTTGCTCATGGTTTGTGATGAGATCATTTTCTCATGTTGTGTGTGTGTTTTTGGCCTTTGAGACATGAGATTTCACCAATTACAAATAAGGATTTCAAATGTTTCTTAATTATAAATGATTTCAAAAGCATTGAAAATAGGGTAAATGACAAAAGTTTCATTCTAGTCATTATTAATCAATGAACTTCAATTATTCTTGCAAGCATTTTAGCTATAAAAATTCTACCTTGTAATCATACCTTGACATTCAATAGTTGAAAGTATGGGTAACTAAATTGAAATGACAATTTCACAAAATAAATGATGGGCTAGTTCAAACTTGTAACATTAAGTTATAATTGGAAAGACTTCAAAATATTGAAGCATATTTTGCATACCTGGAAAGGCCTTGAACATGTATATGATCAAAATTTATAATTGTCTAAAGTAGGCTCCCTTAACAATAAGGTACGATCCGTTTTTCCGTCATGAGTGGTGACATGAAGCCACTATAGGTGTTGGTTTAGGGTACAATGACATTATTAGGTGCCTCTACCTTAAAATTTTATGGCTAGTAGTTCACTTTCACACAAATGAAAGTGAGTCACTTTAATAAGACTTTAGATCAT
This sequence comes from Sphagnum tenellum, assembly GCA_963921925.1. Lineage (NCBI taxonomy): Eukaryota > Viridiplantae > Streptophyta > Sphagnopsida > Sphagnales > Sphagnaceae > Sphagnum > Sphagnum tenellum. The sequence goes on from OY998155.1 coordinate 4,460,380, forward strand.
GATCTATTTCTAAAAAGATTATGTGATTATTTTCTTGTCAGAAATTATTAATATAACAAAGTGAATAATAATATAAGAAAACAAATAAATTATAAATATAACATGTTTGTCATTGCATGTAGGACTCAACCTTTTTTTAAAATTTTAAGTCAACAAAATTGAGCTAATTCATGTTTGTTTGACATTAAAAGTAGTGTTAATGTTCACCATGGCTTCATCAATTAATAACTAGGGCCTTCTTAATGCCAACATTGCACAAACATAGTTATATACAATAACCTTGTTGAATATTAGGTTCATGTAACTTTATCACTAACAACTTTGTGACTAGCAAATGAGGTTTTTAAAATGTGTTTCATTTGTAAGAAATAGAAACTTCATAAAACCCAAACTAAACTTATAAAGTTAACCCAAAGTCCCTCACATTAAAACCTTTGTAGAATGTCCATTATCATTGCAATAATCTCCACATCTTTTCCTTTACCATCAATAGATAGACCAACATTAAGCCTCATAGAAAGTTGGAACTAATAATCTACAACTTGCTTGCTAACATGCCACTATTATTACACCATAATGTTACATTGTTATGGCTTAATTTACAATGAAAAATCACCAAACCTTGGAAATGTATAAGCTACCCACCATTCTTCCATGTTAGAGTTGAGAAAAAAAATAACACTTAAAATAATGAAAAGTTTAGAGTGATAAATGCATAACAAAACATAAATACAATAAAGAGGGATCAAAATCTGTATGGAACACAAATTGGAGACAAAATAAAAACACCTAAACAAACCAAAAGTGTGAAAGAACAAAAATTGAAGACAAAATAAAAACACCTAGATAAACCAAAAGTTTGTGACAAAAAACACAAAACATGGAAAGGGACCAAAATATAAATGAAAAAATCAATGGCAGCATAAAATTTCAAAGCAACAAAACTTTAAAACTAGATCTTGAAATTTTATTTTGAACCATTGGTATGATTCTATTGTTTTTTTCCACATATCAACATTATTAATTGGGTTTGGTCAAATTTTGCATCAAACTTTCTTCTATTAAAGCAATTCCAACTTTAATTCTAACTTGTTGTAAAATTGACTATCAACTTATCTTGGTGACCAAACTATAATTGGGATTACAACCAACAATAAACTTTAAACTAGCCAAAACAAATAAAAACTTCAATTAGAATTTGTAGTGTAGTTTGGCAAGCCTCCCCAAACACAAGTTTCACTCTTCAGTAATTCTCATTTTTTTTTTAAGTTGTGGGAAATTACATGCAATGTCCCTAAAGTATGAAAGATTTGTTGTAAGATGATCTACAACATTCATTTGAATGCATCTAGGTTGTCATTTTTTTTAATGCACTTCAATTTTTATGAAAGGGGAGGCACTGATAATATTGCCTCCCCTTATATATAAAGATTTGACCCAAAATTTTCGTCTATTTTGGGTGGGCTTTATAAAGTGTAATTTCCTTCCCAATTTGCAAAAATGGTATTAAACTATTAACCAAAATGCAATAAATTTGATTAGGAATTTTGTTTCATTCCTTAAAAGAAGTTGTTTCTTTTCCTTTTCTTTTCCTTGAACCTTTTACATCTTTTCTCCCACAAGCCATGTATGTAAAAGCTTTAGTGCACAAAACATTGGACTCCCACACCTATGTAATGTGTCCCTTTTTCACCTTCAAACCACCTCCTTCCTCCATGCCTTCTTAAGTTGATATAAAAAAATGTGGCCATGAATATTTAGGCTCTCCCAATGTAAAGAAATTTTGGGTTGGGTTTTTATGTTGGGTAAAGCTTGAGGAATAGGGATGCACATAATAACGATATCCATGTTTACCTACATGTAAAAACTTCTCGCTTATTTGAACACGAAAAAGGGTGGGCTTTTATAAATAAAAAATTTCCTTTTAAACAAAATTTAAGGCTATTTTTTCAACCCTTTTTAATTAGAAATATGTGTTGAAGAGTAGGCCACCCATGGTGGATTATGGTTCCCAACAAGTCATTTGATGAATCTAATATAGTAATTTTGGCAAATTAAATACAATAGGTACGGTTGTAGAAATGATAATGTTAATTATGCTCATAATAACTTGCATACACGTGTCATCAAGTTGTATTCATATTTGTTCCCATAATTTATTTCTTGTTCTTGAACTATAGTGTTCATTTGTAATGTTCCAATCATTGCATTACAACAAAAGGTGTCCATGTATGCCAAGTGATTTCACTAGATTTCGAGTGAATTCACTAGTTGTAGTGACCGAGGACTAATGAAGAAGCAATGAATTCACTTGTCTAGTGTATGGGGACTAGTGAACTACACCCACATTTCGTAATAATGTTGGCACATTTTAACTTCATAGTCTCATCTTACACTTGTTAGTTTTTTTTTTCTTGTTTTAGTTTACATATTTGTGTTCCAATTTTGCACTTCAAATGTTTTTGCAAAATGATAGATAATGATGGACAAAGACTTATTAATATTTCATTTCAAAAACATTCGAGGGAAGAGAGGATGCAATTTGTGGAAAGAAAGCTTGTAAAAATTAGAGAGAATAACAAACTTACATCATCTTTCATTGTGCAAATAGTGATGTACATATGCTTAATATGGATGGTTTAAATCTCAAAAATGTTGCTACCGTGTGAGTGTGTGAGCATGAATAGTGAGCTTGGGAGTAGTGAATAATGAACATGTGAGTTGAACATAAATTTAGTTTTTTTGTTCTCTTTCAAAGAATTGGTAGCATCATTTGTGTAGAGTTGATATATTCCTTTGAGCTATTGATAGTCTCATTTGTGTAGAGAGTTGATATATTCTTTGAAAGCTAATGTTGTGTTATGATGGTATGAATGAATAAGAAGTTATGTTTCATACCAGTATTGTATAACATACCAATCTCTCCTATATAAATCTTTTAGTAATGTGCATAAGAAGAAATAAAATTAAAATTCTCATCCCAATTCTCATGTCTCAAATCATAAGTAAATGACTCTCATTTGCATTAGATTGATGTATCAAAATGCTCCTATTAGTACACAAAACATTGGTGTAGAATTTCAACCTATTAATATGCAAAAGATACATAATCTTCTCTTGAAAGGTTCAAACAAATAGATTTCAAAACATGGGTCTTCAAAAAAGTCTTGGCATATCCAATCAACAATGTTTGACTATGTTTCTTTGTGTTTTGTGTGAGTTTTATCAAGTGTGGCAATGGTGACTAAAGAATCCAATGTTGGAACATTAGTTGGGAAGGCAAGAAAAGGGAAAGCATTTGTGGTAGAAGAGGATAAGCACGTGTGTAGATTTGTTCTTCATGTGTCACAAGATCTAATCACAAGGAATGGCCACAAGAATGAAGTGTTTTGGGAACAAATTGCAATGCACTACAACAACAATTGCCCTACTTTTTACGAAGAGCATTTGGCTAGAAGCTTGGAGATCAAGTGGGGTTTTATCAAGCATGATGTGACCAAATTTTGTGGGAACTATCAAACTATAATTTCCCTAAATGAAAGTGGCAAAACTTTGTGGGAACTATTAAACTATAATTTCCCTAAATGAAAGTGGTAAAACTTTGTGGGAACTATTAAACTATAATTTCCCTAAATGAAAGTGGTAAAACTTTGTGGGAACTATTAGACTATAGTTGCCTTAAATGAAAGTGGCACTTCTAGTAAAGATACATTACAAAAAGTTCTTGAGCTTTTCAATTCAAAGCATCCAAAACAAAATGCTTTTGTTTTCATACATTGTTGGCTAATCCTCAAAGATGTGCTTAGATGCCTTAGATGGTCAGAAAATAAAAAGGTGATGCTAATGAAGAGGAAAATGTTGATGGATGTTGGGACATTTGGTAGCCTAGACGAATTTCTAGAGATTGAAATAGGCATAAAACACACAAATGATTATAATGAACGTAAGGTTTTGAAGAGGCCACAAGGGTCGTGTGCGACAAAGGATAAACTCAAAAATCATGCAATGAGGGAATGTGCTCTCAAAGCATAAGTAAAATCAACTATTGACATGGCAGCTATTACATTGAAAAAAGTCCAAATCATGGAAAACCAAAACGCACTTACACTTTTTATGATTATTGAAGAGCAAATGTTAAATTTTAAAGCTTAAAAATATTTGAAATTATGACACCAAGAAGAGCTTGAAAAGCTACATCATTGCCTTTAATGTTCATCAACTATGGCAACACCTTCAACACTTGCTATAGTAACATCATCTCCATGTGCAACAATACCTATGCTTACAATGACATCTCCCCCCCCCCCAAATTCTCTTGTAGCTATTACAATTCACACAACCAACTCATTGGTTACATGTTCCACAATTTTTTTAGATTCCTATATTGTTATGTTGAACACCAATGAGTAGAAATTCACAACATAAATGTAAAAAACTAGTATAAAACATGTGGGATTTTTATTGCACAAAACGTAATTTCACTAGAGATTTTTAAAAAACAATTAGTGTAGGCCTTTCGTGGCCCACAAAGTGTTCTACCAAATCTAATATCATATTCAAATGTGTTTGAAAATTTTCAAGCTCATTAGTGCCTTCCATGTATGTTTAGAAAGTAAAATCGAACTATAATTGTCCTATATCTATTTGATGAAATAGTGATTCAAAGTTGCAATCCTTTTCATCCTCAAATACCATGTTGTGGAAATTCACACAAGTAGTCATAATCTCATAGATTGTATATGTTTGCCATAATTTAAATAGGTCTTGAATGATGCCAAAACTAGCTTGCAAGACACCAAAACACCACTCCACATCCTTCCTTGCTCCTTACATCTTTGCAAAATTTTATTTTATTTGCATATTGAGGTTTATGTATGGTTTACACAAAGCAAGACCATTGTGGGTAAATGCCATATGTTAAAAGGTAGTTTTGCATGTAGGTTGTTTTTGTTGACAACAAACTTGGAATCATTAGTTGCACCATTCAACAAATTTCGAATGATGGGTAATCAATTTAAAACATTGATGTCATTGTTGCCCCTACAAAGCCCAAAAAATTTGTGCCAAGTCCAAAGTGATTGGTTCACAATCGATTCCAGATTCATGGACTTGTCCCCACCCTTATTTTGGAATTGTCCTTGCTAGCCAATAAGGTAATTTTTCCATATGTAATGCATACAATCTAAACTAGCAAACATTCCAAGAAATCCTCTCTTGGCATTAATATGGAGTTGTTGTTTTGTGTCTACTTGGGTTGGTTCTCTCAAGTACATTGGTTGAAAAATTGTTACCATTGCTTATGCAAAATGTTTTAAGCATTCCATTGTGGCGCTTTCACGTAATCTACAATATTCATCTACAAAATCTACCCCTACACCATATGCAAGTTGTTGGAGTGTTGCTATGCATTTTTGGATCGAAAACAAACCAAGCTTCCCTATACAATTTAGGCATTACACAAATAAAGCATCATATTCACATATAGATGCCATAATGCGCAAGAATAGGTTTCAAATCATCCTATACCTATGTTTGAATAAAGCTTCTCCAAACCCCAGTGAATGTGCATAATAATCATGGTAGATTTGTTCATGGACTTGTTGCTAATCTTTGGGCAACTCTTTTGATTATTAAGGTGCAAACCCATCATGTTGTTAAGGAGTTTTTTTGATGTCAGATGCAAGCATGTATATAGCTCCAACAAGAAATAATTTTTCACCTCCATCACCATCGAGGTTGTCTTGCAATTGTTATAGTTGTCACCTCCACAACTATGCCATTTTGATAAGAAAAAACTTACAAGTTTTTTTGTGCAAATGTTTGTGAGAAAACACATTACCTCTTGTGTGTGCAAGTTTCTACATGTGCAAATTTCCACAAGAACACTGCTTCGAGAACTCTCGTGTGTGCAAATGTCCATGAGAATACCGCTAATCAACATTGGACGTTTTTTTTTATATTTGCGTTTTGCATGATGGTATGTTGGTGCAGTTGGCTCTATGTTCTTAATTCAATAAATTTTGGGGCTTGTCATTTGGTATTATATAGTCAAAATATCGCATAAATGTATTGTGTGCTTGTTAGAGATGCTCTAAGGTCACCATATTTAGAGGGTAGCTATGTCCAACAATTCACCAAATAATAGGAGGAATCTTCAAGTCTTTTACTTGCCCCTTTAACCTCTAGCCAAATTTGTATGATCCTCAAGTTGGGCGGAGAACTCTTTGTAAATTAGTGTTTTTATCATTTTTATTTTCTATTTTTAATTTGATCCATTTTTTTGTTTCATCTTGTGTTGTTTGTGCTTGTTTTCTTTATGTGTATGAGTGCCATAACAATTTGTTTGAAAGAGGAGGTCCACCACTTGAAGGTAACACATTAACAAAAGAAAATATCACATGCTTGATGGTCATTTGGTGAATCAACAAACACATCAACAAACAACACATTAATCAATAAGTTTAAAGGCACATTAATAGAAGGTCACATACTTGAAAAAATGTCCATCATCAAGTTGGTAAGTGCACCAACAAAAGAAAGTATGTTGGAACTTGACAAGCTTTGTTTGAGTAGTTTATGGGTCTTCTTCTCTTCACATGGTTACTAGGGTCTGTTCACATAATTTGTGGGGTCTCTTCTATTTGTGTGGTTAATAGGGTTTGTTCACATAATTTGCAAGCTAGGTTATTTTTAGGTGGTTACCAAGATTTATGTGTGGTTAAAAAGAAAATAGTCGTGCATCAATATAAGAACATTGAGGTGGTTTCAATGTTGGCATATTCTATGTGGTTCAACAAAAGAAGGTCAAACATAATGTTGACATGTAATCTGTGTGGTTCAACAAAATAATCAATAGATTGTCATGTGTAATGTTGGCATAATATACATGGTTCACAAAACAAGCGGTAGACCATTGCACACCCTAGGTCGGTCAATAATGGATCTAGGGGAGGTTGATTGTTTGATTAAGGGTTTCAAATAATTGAACAAGCTTATTAAACTCGTCATTTTTTTAATTTGAACTATCTAGATTAACTTGCAAATGAGGCACGAGCCTTTTAAATCCATGGTTTTAGTAACATAGTCTTGTTAAGATGATGAAATCTTCTATATCTATATGAATATATCACAATTTGGGAATCGTTATTGTTGTGTGTGTGGTTTTTCTCCACCCTTGTCTGGTCTTTTTCCATTCTTTGTTGCAAGTGCGTGAATTTGTACAAACCTTAGATGAAAAAAAATTCAATCCTTCAAGAAACCTCCTTCATACATTCACATGCAAACAAATCTAACATCCACATCCTATAAACCCATGTATACCCAAAATCCCAACCTAATTCAAATGTGATCAAGGAAAAAAATTAATTTGTTGTTTTTTCTTCTCTTAGATGGTATTGTTATGCAACATATTTTCACCCATTTTCCATCGATACCCTCAATGCCTTGACATTTTCATTGAGTGAATAAGGCATGGTTTAGGGTTGTAGGCAAAAACCTTGCTTGGAATGCATTGGAGGTAGTGAGAATTATCCATAGGTCCTACTTCCAACACCTTGCCACTAATGGTACCCCAAAGCAATCACTCCAAATCCACTTTTGAGTTTGAGCATCGATGTTTGGATCCCACACTTTATGTTTCAGAAAATGATTCTTTTAATGTAATTCTATGTAATGTGGAACAACTTCCTTGCTAGGGCCATGTGTTGAACCATAATTTTCAATTTTAAACGAGCACGAATTTTGTGCAAAGTTGCATGGAGATAAAATTTCATACTTTTATCTTTTTAATTCTATCACACATCCTTTCTATGCATGTTGGCAACTACAAATCTATTTTCAAAATCACTACCCTAAACATGGTCCTTATCAATTTTATCCCTAAGCCTTAAAGCTACAAATTTGTTCTCAAAATGTAAATCGTAAACTTGGTCTTTTCAATTGTTGTCAAACCTTAATTAAAAATATAAAACCTTAAGCCTTTATCCTTTGTTTTCTTTTTTGGATAACTTGGATAGTATGATTTTTTTGTCTTTGTCCTTTTTCTTTTATAACACATCCTATTTATGCATGTTGGTAGCAATAGATTCTAGTCTCAATTGATTAACCCTAAACCTAATCCCTTTCAATTTCTATCAAATCCTAAAGTTGCCAAACACTAAACTCCACTACTTTGCTTTCTTTTCTATATAATGTGGATTATATGTTTTTATGTTTGTGTTTTTTAAATCTTGTAACACGTTTTTTCTATGTTTGTTGGGAACTACAAATGTTGGTTTCAAAACCTTATACCTAAACCTAGTCTTTTTAACTTTATGTCAAACCCTAAGGCTACCAAACCCTAAATTTTTCTCCTTTGTATAAAGTTACAAATTTTATTGATTGTTTCCATTGATTGAAATGTATTTCATTGTCAACAAGGTATGGAGGGATTTGACCCTAACCCATTCATGATCCAATAAAATGATTGTGGAATATTGGTTAGTGAAAGGCCCACAAAGGCACCTTGGAAAGATAAAGCCTTGAGGTGCACTATGGATTCTTTTGATTTAAGTTGCTTAACCAACTCCTAAAACTATCACTTCATGTTTTATAGTCAAGACATAAAAAATGTGACACAATTTGTACCAAGTGAAGTTTGGAAAGTAGTTTATACATATTACAAGTTGAAGTACCTTGATTTTATTTTCCAAGAAGGGAGCTTAAAAGATAGACTATGAGATACACTGAATCTAAAAATAAACACATATAGTGAAAAAGGTGCAAAAAGGGTTATTTTGTAAAGTGATTAAATTTTGGCACAACTCAAATCAATTGATGGACATGCAACACAAGATGTACTGATAAGGTGACATAATTTGGTGGAAGGTACAACTAATCCATCTCATCATTCCTCTCCTAGCCCTTCTTTTAGCCCTATTCTTAACCTTACATCAAATGAGACAACAAGGCCATCATCTATACTTCTTACCACATCCACGGGTACATCAATTGAAAGGCCAATGATCAAGTTTGGAGATGTTGCAATCACAATAAAAAAAATTGCCAATATCACCATCAAACTAAAAGCCGGTGTGAAGGGGAGGCTTTGTCAAGGCCAAAGGTAGATGCTAGCATAGAAAAGAATGCATTCGAAATAGCCAATTTATGGGTAATTAGAGACTATGAAGTCATTACAAATGCAGAGTTCAAAATTAGGGTCAAAGATTTGTTAAACTTTCAATCAATAGACACCATCCCAACCATGTTTTATTGGGTCATTATGGTGTTCGTTGATAACTTCAAAATTTGTGAAATCTTAGTGACACTTTTGTAAAAAGTTAGTTTAAAATGTAGTAACCTTAAACAAGTGATTGTGTTTTTCTTTTGTTGAATCAAAATGTTTCATTAACCTTCTCCACTTGGATTTCAATCCCCCATTGCTCCATTCCCCTCTAACTCGAAAACCTGCAATATTTTGACGTAAGTTAGTTTGACCACCTTCCAAACACACCAAAACCCTAAAACTTGAAACACAACCTTAATCTTAAAACCTTAAACATCTAGGTTTATATTTAATTTAAACCTTAAATTTTACATTTAACCTAAAATTCTAAACCCAAAACTTAAAACCATAACCTTAAAAACCTTAATAATGAACCTTAACTTTAAACATAAAAACCTAAAATTAACCCCTAAAACCTAAACCCAATAATTTATATTTAATTTAGAAAGTTAAAACCTAAACCAAAATTTAGATCTAAAACCTTAAACATAAACTTTAACCCTAAATTAAAAACCTTAGAACCATATAAACCTAAAACCTTAATAATAAACCGAAAACTTAAACCTTATAACCTTAACCTTAAAGCTCATATTAATGTAAAAACCTTTAAACCCTTAAGTTTAATCCTTAAATTTAAACCTAAGACCTAAGACATAAACCTTAACTTAAACACCAAACCTAGACCCAAAAATTTATATTTAACCTAGAAACCAAAAAACTTACATTAATCATTAAAACCTATATTTAAAACCCTAAACATGAACTTAAAACCTAATCTTAAGGCCTAAATTTAAAAACCTAACATAAATATAAACTTAAACCTAAAAATTAAAACCCTAAAACCTAACCCTAAAATCAAATGAAATGTCAAACTTGCATGCATTTTGTTGTACACCTTAACAACCACTACTATAGTTCCTACTTTTTTTTACTATAAAATTTGGTAAAAAAGGACCCATTTTGGACAAATGTAAAAAAAAACTTAGTCATTGTGGAAAGTCGTTTTGAACATGTCCATTGTGATTAAATTGTGTACTTTAGACTAGGCCCGGGTTGACATTTTGATTAATCATTTTGACCTAGGCACTATTTCAATTAGGCAAATGCCATGTAGCATTTAAACATTGACCACCTAGGCTATGCCACATGGATAGAACCTAAGCAATTTAGGTTAAGCCTAAAATTAGATACCTATTCCTAAGGTCCCTATGTCTAAGAGCCTACAACCTAAACTCCTAGGCCTAGGCCTAAAAACCTATAACAAACGACTAGGTAAAAAAACTTAAAATAGGTTGGGCAACCTAAGTTATGACCTTTACTAAACTTAAATGTATGCCACCTAGATTAAACGTACACCTAGATGACCTAAGTTGGAAAATACTATTTCATTTTGAATTTGACCTTTAAAGTTGAACCTTTTCAATTAGGTCATCCCAAGTGGCCTTCTTTTTTGAAATATTTCTTATGTTTTGGATGCTTATGGTGCATCTATTTATATTGCTCATCATTTGGAAAAGATGACAAACAATATGGGACAAACTTTTGGGAGGGAAAAACATTTTCATGTCCACACAACACTAGAGCCTTTTGATTCACAAAACATTATTCCTAAATAATTACATAAGATAAATAAATAAAAATAAAAATGAAGATGTAAATAAATAAATACACCTACATATAAGCTACTTGTATTTATGCTATTTAACCACATACTTACATGAGTGGCTAATTTAACTTAGAAAAAATTAATTATGGCAAAACTAATGATTGGTAAAATAATAATGGCTAAACCAACCATAATTAAAATAATTATGGAAAAATTAATGATTGTTAAACTAATAATGGCTAAACCAACCAAAAGATAAAAATAACCATGGAAAAATAACCATTGCTAAACTAATTATGGTTCAATTAACCATATCTAAATAAATAATGGTTATATATATAATGACTAAACTAATTGTGGGTAAAATAATTATGGCAAAACCAAGCATGGCTAAATTAGGATTGGCTAAATTAACAAATGAATAAATATTTCATGGTTAAACCAACCAAAGTTTAACAAGAAATGGTTAAACTAACCATGAATAAAGTGAATATGGGTAAATTAACGAATGAATAAATATTTTATGGCTAAACCAACTATGCTTAAACAAATTATGGCTAAAATAAAAAGAATGAAATAATTATGGCTAAAATCAAAATGGTTAAAATAATTATGGAAAAATTAAGTATGGATAAACTAAAAAAGGCTAAACTAACCATGAGTAAATAAATTTGGCTAAAGTAACCACTAATAAAGTTAAGATGGCTAAATTAACTAATGAATAAATATTTTATGGAAAAAAATATTTAAAAAAACTATGGCTTAAATAAACATGAATGAAATAATTATGGCTAAAATAAAAATGTTTAAAATAATTATGGAAAAACAAACCATGGTTAAACTAGCAATAAATTTAAATTAATTATGGCTCTATTAATTATGGCTAAATTTATTGGGGTAAAATTATAATATTCTACAAATAAATATAATTAATATAATTATGCTTATGATAACCATGGTTAAATTCATTATGGCAAAACCAACAATGGCCCAACTAATAATGGTTAAACTAGTTATACTAAACTAATTATCATGGCTAAACTTATTAGGGCTAAACCAATTATTGTTAAATTGACCATGGTTAGATTAATTATGGTTTATTGTGATTTTAATTATTTTTTCCATAGGTAGTTGAACCATAATTAATTTGGTCATGATTCATTTAATTATGATTACCTAATTTTTACATTTTTTAATTTTTTTTCTAATTGGTCAAACATAGTCAAAATGTCACATGGAGTCCCAAGATACCCAATTAGTATTTGAATTTGTAATTGACGTTTTTTACTAGGCCATTAGCCATGTTGATCAAGCTTACTTAGTTAGTCCTATTGATTGAATATAATAAGTGACCTTATTGACTAAGGCACTTGTCAAGTTGACTAGGTGGTATTTTTAAGTTCAATTTAACAAGATGTTTGATTTGACTAATTGTCAAATTGGTCATTCTAGTCAAATTGATTAATCATTGTTGTTATTAAAAAAAATTAGCAATTTTTTTACTATCAAGTATGTTTGTCTTCTTCATGCATGGTATAAAACTTGAAGTAGAAGTAGGTATTAGTTTCAAGTTCATTACTAATGATTTATAATTGTGATGTGCTTATGTTCAATTTAGATGTCATCATTTCATGTTTATGGAACATTCAGTTTTTTTGTGTTTCTAGGACATTTGAACACCCCTAGAGCCAAGCTCCGCCCAAGCTGCCACGAGGGGGGGGGGGTGAGACATAAGAAGAATCTAAAAGACCATGGGTTTAGGGTTTAGGGGTTACACTAGAAGGCATAAAGAAAGCATCCAAAAATATGGTGGATTGGAAGGAAACAAAGTATGGAAAGAAACCCTAATAAAAACCATTGTAAAACAAATGGCATCTACCGTCTCATCCATGTAGCACAAGCATCCACCTCTTTGACTTTTGGTTTTCAGAAGTTCTTTTCCATCTATCAATGTTTCTCATCCATCCATCATCCTCATCAGCATCATCATTTTCATAGCATTACCAACACCCCAAAGTGGTCAAATCCTAAACGTGCATCCCTGCGCAATCCATCATCTTCTTTTGCATCTATCTATTTGTTACATCCATCACCAATTATCCTCCTCATCATTTTCACAACAAAAGTGGTCAAATTCTGAATCTACATCCATGTGCAATCCATCATCTTCTTTTGCATCTATCTACATTTTACATCCACTCATCCTCATCATCATATTCACAGCATTTATTGACACACAAAAGTGGCCAAATTGTGAATCTGCGTCCATGTGCAATTCATCATCTTTCTTTTGCATCTATCTATTTTTCACATTCCTCATCCTCATCATCATATTCATAGCATTCATAAACACACAAAAGGGACCAAATTTGAATGTGCATTCATGGGAAATCCATCATGTTCTTTTCCGTCTATCTATTTTTAACATCTTTCATCATCATCATTTTCACAGCATTTATAAACACCCAAAAAAGTTGTCAAATCCTGACTGTGCATCCATAGGGAATCCATGATTGTCTTTTTCATCTATTAAATTTTCACATCCATCAGCATCATCATCATTTACACAATGTTATAAACATCCAAAACTGGTTATATCCTGATTGTGCATCCATGGCCAATCCAAGATCTTCTTCTGCTTCCATCTATTTTTTAGATACATCATCATTGTTGTCATCATCATCATCATCATCATCATCATTTTCACAACATTATAAACGCCTAAAAGTGTGGTCAAATCCTGAATGTGCATGTATGGGCAAATCCATCAGCAGCCATGAACTCATCAACAATTTTGATCAAAAAATTCTGTGAGTGTATATTTTGAGTGTGCTTATTTCTGTGAACTTGCCTCCAGCTCTTCATGTTCAGCATTTGTTTTTTAAAAAAAAATTGATATGAAAAACTCAGCAAAAATCTCAAATTTTACACCAGAAAAAGAAAAATTTCCCAAAATTTCCCAATTTTCTTTCTAAACAACAGCAAATCTTTGTGTTAAAAAAAACTTCTGCTCTTTTTATCAATGGATGCTTCTTCCTGAACCAAAAAAGTTCCTCCAATTGATGTTCCATGAGAGGAAAGCGAATAGGACCTGCATCTAATACACACCTATTCTGCCATCAGAAGCAGCCTCAAGTAATGAAGTCATTTTCCACAGAGTTAACAACAAGCTTTTCCTTTTTCATTAATTTCAAAATTCTTTCTAAAGGATAAAGTCCTTAAGGGACCCCACCCAAGGACCTACATATCCTTCGCCAAAGATTTTCACTCATGTTCAGTGTTGAACTTGGCACCTGCACAACCAAAGCCCGAACCTTGCCTTGCCCTCAAAGACGAGGTAGGGGCAAAACCAGACGGCCACAGTGAACCAGCATCCATCCACCAGTGCACCATCCACTGGATGCCCATTGTTACTCAGTTGTGGATGAACCTCAAGAGTTAATATTTGGTTTCATCTTGGTAACTAATTTTGTAAGAAATAGGTCTCATATATAGGTGGGTAGGTAGGAAAATAGGTAACTACTAGATAAGTAGACCGTTTGTACTTAGGTAAGGGCTGGTTTTACACACATATATATATATGCTCTAATCTGAAATGACATGGTAACAAAACAATAAATTTTTCTGTGAATAACCTTTTTTTCAAAAACAAATTCCATAGCCTCACAACTTGAATCAAATGTGGCTAGGGAATCAGGATGGCAAGAAAAACACAAATATCTATTTAACACATGGCTATAACCTTTTTTAATTCTATCACAGCCCTTCATATTTGAACCACATTTGCATAATGAAGTTTCAACTGATGCAAATTTGCAAAGATAAAAAGAAAGAAAGAACTCAAAAATTGTAGAATAAAGAGTGATAGCATCCCCACCCATAAACATGAAAAATTGGACAATATAAAGGGAAAGACTTGTTACATGACATCACATTGGTCAATCATTATGGCCAGCCAATCACAAGGAGTCATTTTCTCTGATTCGCTCTCTTGGAGATCACTATGTCCTCAGCATATTTTCAGGTCCAAACTCTGTTTTCCACTGCTGCCAGTGGAGATGCTCTAATATGAAATTACACCCTTGGTTACTTTTCCTAACCCCAGCATTGCCATGATCAAATAGAAAACAAGAGAAATTGAACTTCCTGTTAACTATTAGACTGTCCACAATTGATAGGTACCAGGGCAGAAGCTAAATGAAACGATGGACAAACTAATGTACAAATGTAATTAGAAGAATGATGAGTTTGAGGGCATTGTGACCAAGCCCAGGGATAGTTCAGACAGGGTTCCTATTGTCCAAAGTCAGGAACATCAAGGAAATACTACAGAATTCTGAATGCACATTACAAAGTGGGTGAGATTGAGTACCAGTCACCCTAGTGGTCGTAACAATTTCATCTGAATGACCTCCAGTTGAATATGGGATATTGAACTCCAACTCATCTGAATGTGCTCCGGTTGAACATGGGATATCAAGCTTGAACTCAACTTGTCATGCACTGCACTGGTAGATGGCAAACTCCAGCATTGAGCCAAATTATGCATATTGGGTCAGGGAGGGAGACACTCTACAAACCAATCATAACTACCTGCTTCACTCTCACATTTCTAGGTTTACATGATGACAAGTTGCATCACAAACCACACTAAAATCTGCAAGAACCACCAGTTCCAGAACTCTGACTGATCCAGGATTTTCCACTGTTTTAAGGGTGGCATAGATAGTGAAGTTCCATATCAGCATGCCTGTACTGTCGAACACCCCTGCATTGGAATATACTTCACAAAATCTGCATCCAGAATATGGTTGGATGACCTGAGTTTCATACCTCATTCCCATTCCAATTCACTCTCCTAAGTGCTAATATGAAACCAATTGCCTTTTGAAAAAGAGAGCTACTGCCAGCAAGCCTCATAAACAAAATACCTTTGTCTTTTGTTCCCTGTTGCATTCACAATGTTTTGTCTCCAAATAGAGAACCTTGAATAATCAAAATGCCTGAGTCACAGCTACTATTTCCCTCTAGTAGAAAGTTTTCAAGTTCAAAACTTTCATCACTACACCTCTTTAAATAGTGACACTCTAGAGTGAATCACAAATTCTTTTGCCTAAACAAAAGTCCATTCACCAGACACTGTTGGTGATGGTCGCCTTTTGTCATCGACAGTAAAAGATCTCATCTGCTTTTTTTCAAACAAGGAAGCTTTTACTTCAAAGATACGTGAGATCAGGTTTCCAACATTCTCCCCTTTCAGAAGCTGGGTTGCTTGCTGACTGTTATAAGACTTCCTTGATAATGGACTATCAAATTCCATCATTGCAATAGGCTCAGGAAAAACCCCCACATTTGCCTCAAATGGAATGCTGACATCGGTTGACATTACTTCAGGCTCTACAGGCTCTTCTGGGGGGGGAGCATTCACTGCAGTCTCCATTACCTCATAGACCTGCAAAAGTTCTTTGTTAAACCTTCAATCAATAAATGGACAAAAGATCCTCTTAACCGACCCCACCAGCAAATTTTGTCAGTCTTCTGATGGAAAACTATTACATAAAACATTGACCTAAGCACTGCAAGAGTTCAAAGATAGCCATGTCCTTGCATGAGAACCTGAAAGAGCTTACATACCTCGCAAAGGTGCTCAAGCTTAGATGTACTCATCCCACGAGTACAGGTAGTCACAATGTAATCCCTGCACTCTTTCAAACATGTAGCAACATGATCCCTCTTTGCAGCAGGGGCAGCTTCAGCAATTGCAAATCCAGCACTTAGCTGCAAACAGAAAGACATCACACAATCACAGATCTGTCCAGATCAAACAACTTGAAAGCAGGTGCTCAATTAGTTCCAAACAAATAACATTGATGCATGTAATTTACCCATGCCAAGCAAAAATGCATGGGCTTGACAATTAGCAAAACCTCACCGCAGCTGTGAAGAGTTGTTCGAAGAGATCAGAAGGAGCCAGATTCTCCAGAGCATCAAGAGTGCTTTCACTGTTCCATCCAATCCCAACACACATCTCTTTAGAACAGCAAAATTCTTGAGAATTGTCATCATGGTCCTTCAATCCCAAGCTAAAGAGACTCTTTAATATTCTTGAAAGCAAATGCCCCAGCAGATGCAACTCACCCAGCAAGCTCTTCATCAAACAAGGGTGCCTGTTTGATGGCTGGCACTGGTTTTGCTGAAGCCCATAACTCTTGCCACAAGTTCCCTATCCACCATCACACAGCAATGAAATTAGATCAAGCTGTGAAGGAGCCTTGCTCAAGATACCTCCTCAGGGTATGCAAGTATGCAACCCAGCATTTCTAATCCAAAACGCTGACAAACAAATCTTATAACATGGAAAGAGTCAACTACCTTCACATTGCATCCGTACACTGAGATAGCCTCGAATTGCCATGTCTTCTCCACCCTCTTGTTGATACTCATGATTCATTTCACCTGACCCAGGATCCTCCATCCAATCCAAGGGAGAATACCACCGAACAAAATCTTCTAGAATACACCCTGGGTTTGCAGCCTGTATGCAAATCCAAACATGAGATGACAATCAAATATAGAATGCTGTAAGTTGATCAATGCAAACAGTCAATGTGGCCAAACTTTTCCAGTATACAAAACTTGGAGAGGAAAGGTTATTCCAGCTCTGTTCAGATTCCTTGGATTTCAGCACGCCTTATGAGCATAACTATGAAATTCCTGAGAGGTTTCTGATGATTTTGCTGAATTCCAGGACCTTAAATGCTTGCATATCAGAGAGGAGCTGTGAACAGCCTGCGCCGACACTGCACCAGGAGAAAACCACAACATAGAACAAGTGAGATTGTATGGTGATAAAACTTGTTTCATAAAACTGAGACAGCTGCATGTCAACAGATCCTGCAACTCCTCTCCATAATTTTGCTGTTGGACAGAACCTGGCAAACCTACCTCCCAGTGCGAAGAATGAGCTCCTCTGTTTCTCGTATGGCATCCTCTGTCATCACAGGGTTTTCCTGCAAAATCAGGCAATAACCATACCGACAGCTGAAGACATGTCTGAGATTGCAGAGAAATCTCCACAATATACTTTGCAAGTAGCCATCTTGTCACTTCGAGAAAACCAAAGTGAGCATGACAAAAATGAGTGCAGTTTATAACCTTATGGGTGCCACTCATAAACTATCAGACCATCACCTTCATCATGAATGGCAGTGACTAGCTGCCTCCACTGACTACATCAGCTCCTCATTGTGTGTAGATAGGTATGCAATAATCTGCTCAAAATTGTGGACAAAAAAGACTAATTAAAAATCCCACATCTCAAGTTTCTGCCTGATTTCTGGAAGCAACAGGTAAAGTCTCTGTCATGAAGTCAGCCAGGACTTGAGAGGCAAAGCTACTAAAAAAGTCAATAGTACCCTCAATCAAGCTGCAACAAGCTTGGGAGGGTAAGCTTCATCTCATTTCAGGTTGCCCCTGCACAACCAAGAATCTAAGACTAAGGCATTCAGAGGTCTACATAGATGGTAATGGAAGACAAAAGTTCTCACTTGCAAGAGAGGACAGCTAGTTAGAAGATTGGAGACTGCAAATTAAGAATCACAAGTTACACAGCAGTGTTAACTGAAAACTCAATACTTACAGTGCAGATGTAGAAAAGAAACAGGACGGAGAAACAGAATTACTGAAAGAGAAAATCAGACACTTGAAAAGAGAGCACAACTAAATACCTGTGTAATAGGTGAATACACAGCTTCCCCTGTCTCCAACATGCGAAGGTCTGCTGCTGGGAGGTCTGCCCCAAGCCTAAGCTTCAATTCTCCAGATTTTGTCTTCGCAAACAACAGGTTTGGATGACCACCAATAAGCAAAGCAAGAGAAGGCAACCCATCATCACCACATGCTTGAGATCCAACTTCATGTCCTCCATTAGACCCATATTCACTCAGGGCCTCTAAAGCAGCTAGATCTGCTACTCTCCGCTTGTGCCTAGCAATGCAGCAATTTATAAGTTGCAACTGTTGGTGCAAAAGACAGTAGCGGAGGTCTGGGTTTGCATCAACTGGCATTCGAGAAATTGGTAGCCCTTCCAGCCAACGACGCCTAAGCTGCATGTGATGTAGATGAAACCCACAAATCAATCTAGAAATTCAAAATATCATAGAGGAAAAAATATCAGCAGTTTCTACTTCAATAGAGTCCTGTGGAGAGAGAGGCATAGCAATAGCATTTTAATCTATGTGGGGCACCAGCTGAAGCTCGCATAATTCATCAGAGCCTCCTTTTGAAGAACTGTGAGCATACCTCTTTGATCACCTCTAACCAGAATTCAGCCATCAACTGCTCAGTTTTAATCCCTGCCATAATTTCAGCCAGCTGAGCCACAAAGCTATCAGGTGGGGCCCCATGAACTTCTTCTGGAAGTTTTGGGCCACCTGTAGGATTGTTGTCTTCTCTCTCTTCATGTTGTGTATCTGCAGGGTATCCGACAGAATGTCAGAAACCATGAAACAGAAAGGAACTGTGGAACACAGTCAGTCTTCCTACCTGTCAAACTTTTGGGTCTTGTCACCAAAAAGTGCCTACACAATAGGGTACTAGACTAAGTCTATAATGCCATCAGAAAGTGTTGAACAGCTGGAAGTCAAGTTACCTGCATCAAAAAGGGACCATAATAAAGTAGCACCAAAACTATTGCCTTTTGAATTCCTAAGCTTGTTGTCCTTGTCCCTGCTGCTAATCCTTTTCATGGCTGCAAATCCAGAAACTAAGACTGACCAGTCCCCACTGTTCAAAGGGCTGTCTCTGTCCAGCATTCGTCCACCCTGGATTGCCAGCTCTTGCATACTTTTAACTGATCTGCCCACCCTGGATTAGAGATACAGTCAGGGTCTTGGGTTTAGGTTGGGGCATAAAGTGTAGGATTTTGGATCCACAGTATGGATTCTCAACTGAAGTTTCCAGGCAAAACCATGCATAACTTTGAGATTACACAGGGTATTCATTCTTAGGCCTACCAAGATTTGCAAAAACAATAGGACTGGCATCAACTGAGGTTGCACAATCCAACACCAGGAACAAAATACAGTGGACTTACTCTATGGCAGCAGCAAGACGCCGAACAATCATTGATGGGGGAATGGCAACAACAGAAAGTGCTTCCTTATATGCCTCCTCCTCCAGGGGATCCTTCCTCAGAGACTGGAAAAGCCACAACCCTTCAGAGCATGAAACCACTGGGCATGAAATGTTACAAAATGTACATTTTTTTCCTTTAGACTTACATCAGCTCATTCCATTCATATTCCACCTCCAAGCATACCTGTATGAGTGTAACAGAGACTCCAAACCAATAGATTGGGGTAACCTAGAACCAGAACTCACATGACAAATCCTGACCTTAAGAAGATATCCAACCAAATACAAAAAAGAAAGATAAAAGAAAACCAGAAAAGACAACAGAGAAATGATAACACAGAAGGAAGGCCCAAATGAGGAAAATAAAAGATAGAACTAATCCAACATGAAATAAATCTCTTTACAGACATGCAATGCCAATAATCCTAATGGCAGAAAGGTGGTACAGTCTACTACAGCCTGGCATTCCAGATCAATATGTCCAATAAAGCATGGCCTCATTGTCAGGGTGGATACCTCAGCTCCAATGCCCCCAAATGTCAGCCTCTGTTCAAGATTCGAGCAACTCCTGGATATGGCATTTTCACACTCTCCATCTATGACCTCCTGCCGTATGGACTTCACAGCAATGAAGTACCGACGCCAGAACTCTTGCTCCTTCAGCTTCTTTGGAACATACTGGAACCAAAGGTCTCTCAAACCTTCATCAAACTGCAGAAGAATAGGAGAAAGATGCTCAGAACTTCCTCAACAAAAGCAAGCTCATGTTTTCTCCAATCTGAAATATTCAAACTGTATTCAGATTAAATGAACCTTCAGCACATACAACTTCTACTACATCAAGTTCATGCATGCAATATACATAAGGTACAAGCAGTACGAAAACGCATGCACAACAATTGTCATTCTGACATTCTTCTCTGGCCACTGCAGCCCTAAACCACAGTTTTTCAACTACATGTCAGCCTCATCAGGATGGAATGATGCAGAGCCCAGAGGTTCCAATCACACATTCTAGCCATGTCAAGTAATTCAGGAGAGTAACACACCAAGCCAAGCTGATGCAAGCCTGTCTACCAGAAAAGCATGTGTTGCACTCTACATCTATGAAATTACAGAGAAATCTCCCCAACAACAATTGGAAGGTAAGATGACAATAAGTACAGTCATAACCTTATGAGAGTTGCTCAGAAAGTGACAGACCATTTCCAGCATCATGGTCTCATAACAGAGGTGAGCTGCCATGACTTGACCTCATGAGCTCCCAACATTAGATGTAGACTGTAGATAACTATATAAACAATCTACCAAAATTTTTGGGCAAACCATTCTACAAAATCTGCATCCTAAGTTTCTATGCATTTCCAAAAGTAATGGGAAGACTCAACTGTGATGTTGACCAGCATGCAAGAGAAATTGCTAAGAAAAAAACTCTATAGTATCCTCATTCAAGTTGCAACATATTTTGCACTCTTATGGTGTAGATATCTCATACCCCAAGAATATTGCCAACAGAGGTCATTGCAGTGGGCATGTCAATGTACTGATGCTCATCATAAATCTTTCCTAAGAAATCCTCTGGCCTCTGCAAATCACAACACAGATAGGAACACTTAGCTGACATATAGAACCAATGTAATTATCCTGATGCACCTGACCTAAGCAACCCTGTAACAGACCAGACAATGCAAAAACAAAAGCGAACACTTGTTTGTCAAATAATATCAGGGACTTTGCAAAGAAAAGTCCAACACAACACTTTAAAGGCAACCATTGTGTCAGTTCTGGCCAGGCCATAACAGACACTCCAACTAAGCATGCCTAGTAGACTGTTGACCCTATAGGACTTACTGCCTCCTTCAAGACACGGTCACTGTCTAACTGTCACAAATGGGGCAGTGCAGGTGCCCAACCCTCCCCCAGGGTTTGCCCCCCAGGTAAACACAGTTTCTTCAGTGACTAGGTCCCCTACTATAACTGAGTTGGCCATCATAGGCAACATCTAGCATGGCCTAGTGCTGAATTGAACCACTGGCAAGCCAGGCATGGGTCCCAACCACTTGGCTATTGGCTTGATGCTCCAGCCACTCATAACCAGGCATGCAAAAGCTAAAACCTGACCTTAGATAATTCAAGGATCCGTCTTTTAAACTCTGCCTCATGAGGTTTTTCAGATTCATCTTTTGGAGTCCAAGGCAACTCCAATCTGCCATTACCACCTGCAATCACATTTGGAGATTTGGTTAAGCCTAAACCAAAAAGGACTGAATTTTTTCACTGCCACAAAAAAATCAAATACGTATAGGCTGTGTGTCATCAACCTCGGCTAATATACAGTTATAGGTATCTGAAGTACAAGCCTTACGCTATCTGACAAAAAGCACAAATCTCTATCAAGAGATAATCACAGTGACTAAACAGATTTGAATTTGAGTATGAGAAGCTGTTTCTGAAACAGGCATCAATGGATAGTGGCCCACTTGGATGGAATCTTCCACTAAGTCGAGTAGTACTATCTGGGGTGGAGGGCCTCCCAAAGTCGGCCTTGATGTCTGCTCTTATTTCTGTAAGAACTCGCTCAGCTTTTGCAGCAGCATTCTGCAATGCTGATCACACAGACAAGAAAATCTTCACTAGCGACACATATTCAAGGTTGCATTACAAAGAATCACTACATATACTTCCCTGCATCCAAGCCAGGGACAAAGTCAGGAAGCTTGGGAAGATTTGAATGCTCCTGCTCCAACTCCTACTCCAGAATTTGATTCTTGGATTAGGGAATGTAAAGGATTAGGATGACGGGTTCTACATTCCCAATTTCAAAGAAGATTGGAGACCATGTGCCCACAATTGTAAACCAGCAACATAAAACAAAATTTGCAGATTCTACATGGCTTAATGGACTGGCCATAGTGGACGCCAATCATATTTCAGGTGATAGGTGTTCAGTCCTGATGGGTACTACTGGGATAGACCATTTGTCTAAACAATTCTGCCTTCACTGTTCCTCTAGTTGAATCAACTCTGAACCCTAAACCTAATTCTCTTAGCAGTGTCTTTGCAATCTCTTTTTTCACTTGTATATCATCTGTAATGAACATCTTCCTTTCCACAACCTAGAGACCCCAGAAGATCCTTGCATCTACTGAAATGAAGGAAAAAGGTATTTCTTGGGCAGCAGTCTTGAGATCACTGGGTGATCAATCCCACAATTGTCAGTCTATTCATATCATGATGCCCTTGCACATCTTCCACCACATCCAAAAAAATTGAACAACGGTGATCAGAATTTACAGGTAACCTGATAGAATTCCCTTTAAGCATGAAGGGCTGGTTCCAAGACAAACAGATTGGTTATCAAGACGCCACAGTCAAGGCTTGCCATATCAGCATACCAGAACCCTAAAACTTGTGACCTTGAGTCCAAAGACCAGATTATTGCATTCAAAGGACTTGAGCCCAATCTGAGAGGTCAGAATCCGCTGAATTTGCGAAATTGACTTCAAAGAGGTGCCAATGCAGGGGGCTCTTCAACCATCTGCAACTACCTATGGCCATCATCACAACTCGTACAAACGACCAATAGATGAGCCAGAGCCATTAGGATTAGGGGAAGATCGTATTACCTGACTTCGCTTTTGAAACCAAGGATGAATCCATCATCAGAAGGGCACCTTCAAAACTGAACTCGGATTTTCACCACTTCACAAAAACGGCTGCTGCCCCGGGAGGAATAAGAAGATCAAAAATCACACCGCAATTACGGATAAGGCAGACGAAGACAGAGGCCGTACACGGACATAGAGAAAATGCGCTAGAGAACAGCAACAGGGAAATAAGAAATCCACCACGAGACTGGATTGCGGCCGACACAAATAGGCATGGTAGAAGAAGAAGAAGAAGAAGAAGAAGTACCGCAATGCTGCTGCAGCACACGAAGCGAAACCTCGGAAGAGACGAAAAGGAGTACGAGAAACCTCCTCAGCATAGCAGCAGCTCATACCAGCAAACAAGGGAGCAAGCAAGTAACAAAAACAAAAGAAGCCGATGTCGCAGAAAACGCGCTAAAATATTTTTTGAAAATTTCAAAACAAAATCTATACTAAGAGACGTGCAAATGATCGAAAAAGTGAGCCAAAAACATCGCGTGCACGATCAAACACCGAGAGAAAACAAAACAAAAAGCTGGAAAACGTCAAGTGCAATGCGTTGAAAGCATGACAAATGGAGTTGAAAAAAGCCCGGAGGAACACTAAATCGTGAACAACATCATGATGATGATGATGATGATATGGTAAGTATTAGATAGGAAGAAAAGTAGGAGGGATGATGATGAAGAATCATGGGACCCAGGGATACACGGAAAAGGGGCAAAGACAAGGAGGCACTGCAGGAGGGACTACCTCTGCTGCTGCTTCTGCACGTGACGCTGCCTCCATCGCCCAATGCCGAACAACCTCAAATCCCGCCGTCGACGCCTGCCCCGGCCTTGCTTTAGGGCTTGCATTACGCTGCAGGGCTACTGTTGCGCGCTCCGCCGGCCGGCCGGGCCCGGGAGTGCAAGCATTTTCGACCGACGTTCGTCCGTCCGCCAACATCGGTTGCTGGCTTCCGTACACGCGTCGCCTATATTCATTCGTCCAACAGTAGCTCCCTCGGTCACGTAATTATTGACGTTCATCCATCCGCCGACAACGGTTGCTGGCTTTCGTACACGCGTCGCCTATTCTCTCCTTCGTCCAAGAGAAGCTCTCGCTAGGTGACCTTAAATTGTCAACGTTCATCTATCCGCCAACATCGGTTGCTGGCTTTCGTACACGCGTCGCCCACACTCATGCGTCCAAGAGAAGCTCACTCGAATATCTTAAATAATCGATGTTCATCCATCCGCCAACGACAGTTGCTGTATACGCGTCGCCTATATTCGTCCAAGAGAAGGTCGCATGTTTCTCTTAATGATGCCAAACTTGATTTGTTAGTAATTTGGTTACAAAGTCGCATTCCATTTAAAGGAAAGGATTTGGAGTACAATTTTGGCTTTCATTTGGGAACCAAATCAAATAAACCTGGACACACTAAATTTAACCATGCCAAACTCTTATAATCTCCTATTATTGTAGGAGACCTTAACTTGGGCTATTATTAAGTGGAACTGGATGAGAGTTAGGATTTTTAAAGCAAGGGTCTCACTTAGGGTTTTTTTTGAGGGGAGAAATGTTTGGAAAATTGAGTTATTCTACTGTAAATTCAACTATTTTTTCTATTTTTTGGAAAAAGAAAATTAATCAAAATTTTGAAAAGAAATAAAAGGGAGAGAGACCTTGCCCCAACTCCACACCCCATCTTTTGAATTTTTAAAAAAAAATTAAAGTTGTATAAGTTCACTTTACTTAGGCTCTACCTCTTTCCAAGTTCACTTTGCAAAATTGCAAAGTCCACATTGCTATTTTTCAATTTGTCAAATTGACTTTACTAGTTTGCCAAATCCACTTTGCCAAATGACCAAAAGCCCCACATTGTCAAGTCCAAGTTGCCAAATCCACTTTGCCAAATGACCAAAGCCCACATTGTCAAGTCCAAGTTGCCAAGTCCCCATTCCCAAGACTCCAACTCCACATCAAGAAGTCAATTATTTTATTTTATTTAAATTTTTTTTACTAATTTATGAATAACAACTTTGTGATGTAGTTGAAGTTGCATTCATCCATAAGATTATTTAGTCAAATTTGGTGGTAAGAAAAAAAATGAAAGTCTATGAAAATTTAGAATCCTTCTATAATTTTGGTTACCTTAGGTTCATAAGAATCTGGTGATTTTTTAATCATGTTTTTGTGATATTTGGAGGCTAAAAAATTAAACTTTCTTGCCAAAAAATTGGAAAAAAAGTTTCATCATTTGGCAAAATGTTGTGCCCAAAGAAAAAAAAAACCCTGGACCAAGGTGACATTGCTAAATTGCCAAATTGCCAAATCCACTTCACTCTCTGGACTGCCCGCAAATGAGTTTCAAGCTGCCCACAATTTTTATTTTTTTACTGGGTTGTCCAATGCCTGAATTTTTTTCTAGTCTGTAAAAAAAAATTTGCTTTTCAAAATTCAAAGTATCCTCCAATATATTTTTTGAGTTCAAATTTCATGTTTTTTATTTATATCTATTTTTATGAATGATGTGAAATTGAAGCTATCCTACCGGAATGGAAGTCTATCCATGAAAATTCATGAAATTTTAGAATAATTTAAAGTTCATCAAAGAAATATCATCTATACTTTTATTTCACTCATGAAGTGTAGTTCATTCACAATTATTTTTAGTGAAAGTCATCCAAATTCCATGGATGGACCCAAAAAAAAAAATCAAGCATTGAACACCCTATAAATAAAAAAAACTTTATTTGTGGGCAGCTTGAAGCTCATTTGGACAAACCACAAGGGGAAGTGGACTTCACAATTTGGCACGGTTGCCTTGGCAACGAAGTTGACAACTTGGGAAGGTGGACTTGGCAATGTGGAGTTCTCAACTTGGGAAGGTGGACTTGGCTAACATGGACTTGACAATGTGAACTTCATAGTGTAACAAAGTGAATTTGGCAAACTAGTCAACTTGGCAAGATAGCCCGATAGAAATTAGCATTGTAAATTTTGCAATTTGGCAATGTGGACTTGGGAAACAAGTTGAATGAACTTTGCAAAATACCCGTGCCACTTATGTTTTATAGAAAGGATATTGACCTTCAAGCTTTTCTTGAACAAAATCAAAGCACATCTTGCCAAGGGCAACATGTTTTCACACATTTCAACTACACCAAATTCTCTTATATTGCTTGAATCTTAAGCGTTTTTTCAAAATGTCAAACACATAACTAAAAAATAAGAATGTTTTAAAATATCAATCAAATGAATAATTTAGCAATTGAAGTGAATAGAAAAATAAATTAGAGAATTATCATCTCATGTGTAAAAGAAGTCAACATAGGGTTAAGATGTGTTTATTTCATATTTTCTCAACTATTGGAAAATAGTCAATCAAAATTTATCACATGATCTTGCATAATGATATGTCAACAGGTTCAACTTAAGTTTAAAATGTAAAGCACATTTTATAACATTTTGTTGGTTGAATCTCCTCACATATTTTGTTATTTGCATGCATCATACATAACTTCTTCCAATGAATGCCTTGATATAGTGGCAACATAAGTTGTCATTGTGACCATTCAACACAAGGTCACAAATGTTGCACCTTGACATTCATTTGAATTATTCAAGATAAACTCATCTTTCACACAAGCTTGAAACTCCTCCCACAAATTACCATGCATTTTCCCCAACTCCTAATGCATTTGTTTCCACCAAGTTAAGGCATAACCTTTCAAAAACATTTTTGTTAATTTTATTGCAATGTCCCAATCAACCTTCATGATGTGGATGTAACTTCCATATCTAAAAGCTATGCATTCATGACCTTGTGGCCATGAATACCATCTAATCGTCATGGTTTAGTCGTTTGAACTCACTTTGTTGTATTTTTCAACATTTCCACCATCCCCATGAAATCAAAGTTGTTGACCTTCATCAATGGTGCTTATTGTTTGGTACTGAAGGATATTTTCACAAGTGCTTTAACATGGTTTTCTGAATGAAACAACTCTTTTTAATCATCTTATTCATCACATGTGATTCAATTTGGGTGACTTCCACATGAATCTGATAATCATTTGAAGATTTTTCCACCATATTGTCAAATTGTACATCAATGGGTTCACACCACTTTTGATTGCTTTCTTTGGCCATCACTTTGAAGCATGAATATTTTCTCATGTCAAAACATCTACCAAAAAATTGATATCACATGATGCATTTCCAAGGTCATCAAAGGGAGTTAACACTCGTCTTTAATTTTGCAATAATGGAATTAAAACCCTTAGGCATGCTCCATAATTTTCCACAACATGCAAATAGGGGAGAGAACTTTAGGATGACTAGGAGCAATTGAAGCTTGTTATAATCAACTCTTGAATAAGTAAATCACACAAAATATAAAACTAGGGCATTTAAGGTAATTCAAATTTGGATCGGATTTGGGACTAGTCAAAAACTCATACAATCTTCTCAACAACCCAAACCCATGACAAAAAACACATTGTTTTTCCTTTATTATAGTTTGTAGCTTGCCATGAGGAGCACATCCCAATGACAAATTTTCAAAATCCCCAAAGTCAAGACATTTATTTGACATTTCTTGTCTTTTTCAACTATAACCAAGTTTTAATTGGCATTATTATTTTTATATATTAATGATTTGTTGATACACCAAAAGAAATTCAATTGAAAGTTGTTGTGCATGTTTAAATGTAGCAAGGGTGGGATTTTTTTTCAAAATACATGGACAAGATGCTACCATGTTTCTATGTTTATGGTTATTGTAAGATAATTGGTAATGTATCCAAAAATAGCAATAGGATTACTCACACATTTATGAACACTACACTCCATATCCATTTGTTTTCCACATGTGATAAATGAATGGTTACATATCAAAAATTTACATGTAGTCTATGTTCACCATCACTTTTTAACAATAACCAATATTTTTTATTTCTCAAAATAAATAAATAAATAATTTAAATCTACTTATATAATATCCTCGGGTGGTCGTCCTTTCCATCCCTCCGTCCCATCATCCGTCCATCCAAGTTCCTCATCCCGGAAGAAGAAGATGATGGAACGAGAGGAGGACGATGACTCATGGCAACGACATCAGTTTATCCACATGTTCATGTGATCATGTTAGCGCGGTTTGTTTTAGCGCTGCGAAATTGTTTTTGTGTGATCTACAGGAATTTGGCAAAGTGAGCAATGGAGGGCCAGTGACAACAAAAACCAAATGGAAGCACGGAGAAGAAAGGTACCAGTCCGAAGCTGCCAAAGAGGGGAGACATCTTACGAGGGATCGTCACACCAAAGGAGCTCAAAAGTAAGAGATGAATAACTTTAAGGCAGTACGTGGAAGCGCCTGGAGGGAAGTGGTCAAGGAAGCTTACCTTTGGCTGAAAACCATGTCCTTCATTGCAGATGGTTACACCGGATGCAAACTCGCAGAAAATGCCAAAGTCAGCAAATGAAAAAGATGATTTCATGGTTGCTTTCCTAAGTTTCTCCAAAGCCTGCGGTTTCACATGGGTGTAGGTATCAAGCCAGTTATATAATTCATATTATATCTCTATTGTGATCTGATATCGCTTTATTCTTCTTTTGCTATTTGTCAATTTCTCTCCGTTTTTTTTTTTTTTTGTTGCCTCCCGAAAGAAGATAATGAACTTTGTTGGTTTTCTTTTCCGTGTCTTGTAGATCGGTTCTTGCAGCGCTTATCAATGGAGAAGCCATGGAGGTGGCATGTCGCGTTTTCTTGTCAGCAACAGCAGCAGTGCCGGCTGAGTTGCAAGCGCTTCGTGATGCATCACCGGTAAGAGCCGTGCTCAAGACGCATTGGTTGATTCTCTGTTTGCACATGCAATGATGTTTTATTTAGGCCACTGGCATCAACCTTAAGGCCTTAGGAAAGGGTTTTCAAAGAGATGAGAATTTCCTGTTTTTTTTTCCAGTTTGCATATTGTTTGTTGTGGTAGTAATTCGTAATTTTTGTCTTTTTTTTTTTGGCTCTAGCAATAACAGGAAAGAAGAACAAGAAGAAAAGTCTCAGTAGCTGCAATTTTTCTAAAAAGGAGGGTCCAATTTAGCAACCGACATTACTCAAAGCACACCAGTGTTTATGCTTCAAGACCACGCCACTTGAAGGTCCTTGGCTTAGAGAAGCACTTGAAGACCTCTGACAAGTTTGCAAATGAGTTTCTGAATTTCTCAAGCTATTCCTTTAGCTGTAGCTCTTCACAAGATTGCAGAGCAATACAACACCACAATCCAGTCATTTACGCAGGTATGTATTGGTGCGCATCATGTCTTTCTTTCTTTGATTTTCCCAACCTAGCTGGCCATTAATCCTCTTCAACTTGCTCCTGCAAGTACATAATGGTGAAACTGACATTAATATATAACATGCTAGGGTCTTAACTTCTAAGCATGGTAAAATAAGGCAATTCAATGTACCTAAACTTTTGTTGAAATTAATTTTAGAAGCTACGTTCATGACGTGCTGTTGTTTAAAACCGAATGTTTCTTTGAAATAAATATGATTTAATGAAATTGGGGGACTTCACAATGTCCGAAGGTCACAAGTACCCCTAGTATATATATATATATATAACACAACATTCACACACTAAATATCTTTTTTTCAAAATACATGGACAAAAGGTTGTTATGTTTATATATATATATAAATATATATAAGTTTATTGTAAAGTAATCATTGATGTATTAAAAAATACCAATAGAATATTCACCTTGTGTGAACAATACTTTTAAGTATCATCATTTTTTTTACACATGACAAATATATGGCTACATATCAAAAATTAGCATGTAGTCTACATTTCCCACCATTTTTCAATTATAGCCAATTGTTATTTGTTATGTGTTTTTTGATACATGGAAAATTCATTGGTAATATTTTTAATATATATATATTTAAAATTACTTGAAAGTTGACATGCACATGTGTCTAAACATAACAAGGCAATTTTTTTTGAAAATACACTGACAACATGCTATCATGTTTCTAAGTTTATGGGTAGGTTATTTTTATTTTCTTTTAATCCAAAAACAACAATATGTTAACGGGACATGGTGTGAACAATGCATTCAATGTAATACCATTATTCCACAATTGATAAATAATAATTGCATCTGAAAAGTTGATGTTTAGTTTATGTTTCCGACCATTTTTTGATTGGAACCAATTGTTAATTATCATTTTCATTTTTTAAAATTTGAAATTATTCAACAAAACATCAAATTGATATGTAGTGACCATATTTCTCAAAAAAATCATCATAATGGAATCTTGGGCCTCAAAAATCAATTTCCATTCTTTTTTATTTTTATTTTGTATTTTAATTTCTTCTCATGCAAATATTCCAAAATGTGCCATGCATGACCATTTCAATTTTGCACAATTAGGTATGTGAACCATTAATTAAACCCAAAGATCGCCCAAAGATCCTTTGATACATTGATGTAGTAATACATTAATACATTAATGTATTACATTTGAAACATAAATATTTTATTTTCAAACTTTTGATACATGAAACTTTCATGTAAATAATTACATATGAAAATATCATAAGTCCATGATTTACAAAATCCACTTGAAAGTTTTGTCAATTTGATGAATATATCATACAATAAAATATGCCACTATATATTAATATTGAATTACTTAGTTCTAAGAGTTGCACTTCAATGTATCACCTTATAGTTAAAAAATCAATTAATCATATCATGAAAGGAATTTCAATATATTAATGGATGGATATAAATCCAGTGCCATACATTGATACATGCCATTATTGGGCAAGGAAGGTGAGTTACATCAAGTAATGCATTGCTAAATTCATTAAAATACCCAAATGCATTCAAATTGAAATTCAATGTCCAAACAACTCAAATGCATTAGGAGGGATGATTACATCCACCTTAAATTGGGCACATTCAACACTAATGTGCCCTATAGATATAGGCACAACTTTTTTTATCTTTCATTTCATGTTCCTTGATGAACTTTTGATTTATTTATTTATTTTTGATAATCTAGATAATCAAATGTCATTCAAGATCTACACCCACAAATTCAATCAAGATGAATAAGTTTATAAATTTGAAACATTGCACTTGTGATGCTACATTATAATTAGTGTGCAACATACTACATTATTTAAATTGACGCATTGATGCAATACAAATTGATACATTAACAAACTAAAGAAAAATAAAATTGAACATCACATTTTAAATTCATCAATTGTATTGCATAACGTATTGTTCAAACACTATATTGTTCAAGCACTAATACATTATAACAATAACACTAACATTTTAATATTGATGACCAAAATTGAACTTTTCAACCTCCATGGAAACTTTAGAAAATTTTGAAAAAGAATTTACAAACTACATGATTTGAAAGCCAAAATGGTCCATAGATTTAATATCAAATGTTGTGAATAATGAATGATTGATTTAGGAATTGGTACTAATTGATCAAATGTCTTTTGGATGTATTAGAATTATTTTTTTGTATAATATTGTCATGTTATCATTTTATCAAAACCCACCAAATTTTATGAAAGCATGACGAGGTTTATGAATGTTTACTTACGTGTCAAAGGTTAAGAAGTTAGAGAAAACATGTACAAATAATTGCACATTAGATCTAATATAATAAAGTGTTAAAAACACATTATATAAACTTTGCAAGTGCACCACAAGGTTTTAAAACAAGGGAGATTATTTACATCACAATAAAACACTTAGTTCGCAAACAAAATCTTTCACACAAATCCTAATTTTAAAAAAAAAAAGCTTATAACAACAACCCAAAAAATAAAATCAAAAAATTCAAACAAAACAAATCAAAAAATTCAAACCTTAGCCACCTTTCAGCCTTAAAAAGTGCATCATAATCATTGCATGAAACACTTATGCTCCATGATTTCATCATGAAAAAAAAGGACCTAAATTCCCCAGATTTTGAAGAATTGTTTTTTCAAAATGCCAGATTTTTATGATAAGTTCCAGTAATGGAGCCAAGAACAGAGAAGGATTCCTTTTGTATCCTACTACTTTCATATCTGGTATGTAGCCAAAATTGGCTAAATCATTTTCTGGATGATTGCCACTTTGGATACATCACAAAATCCTTAAAAGAAACCCTGCTGCCCACTAAAACCTGGCGAACATTTTGTGCTTGGGCCGCAAGCAAAAGCAAATTTATGCTGAGCCAAAACCATTTTCTTGAGCTAAACTGGCACATTTTGACTTTCTTCATTCAATTTTACTATGCTGGTGGATCACATACTAAGCACCGCTGGAGATGTTGTTATAGTTTTAGGGCTTGAGAATAGAGCGAGGAGAGAGAGAGAGAAGAACAGAGAGAAATCGAGGGTGATTTGTGTGACATTGGAGAAGAAGAAGAGAAAAAAACGTGTTAAATATGCCTCGTGTAAGAGTGATCTCGCGGAATTTCATGGAGATGGTAGCTGGATTGCCTCCTGCAAAGCTTGATCTGCTCTACAAGCGTCATTGGACATGTCAAGCGGTGTTGAGGTCATTGCCTCCTTTGGCCAAGTTATACGTGATGCGCCTGCTGTATGTAGAAGAAGCAGTTCCGAGTAAGTCCTTACAGGATTGGGCTCTACCAGATGCCCAGCAGAAGCACCAAGTTGCAATCAACAGGATGGAAAAGCTTCGAGTGATTCTTGTGGAACGGAAGAAAGAAGTTTGCTACAGGATGAATCCGGTGATGCAGAAACAGCTACTCCAAGCATTGAGCATTAGCAAAGGACCTCCGAGAGATGTAATGCCAGGCAATGTTGCTGTGAGACTTCCTACACCTGCAGAGTTGGATACTTATGCAATGAAACAGTGGGAGTCCGTGTTGCTTCAGCTGGTGAGCTCTGCATCCTCAGAAGCTCCCATAGTTTCTCCAAATTTTTTTGTCATCGACATGTTTAAGCTGGCAGGGCTTCTGCTTTCGTTGAAACCAAACAGCGCACCCTCCATTACTGACACCGGCTTCCAGTTCCTGCTGATGGACACAAATTCTCAATTATGGCAGCTAGTGCAAGTTTATGTCTCTGCCGCGGAGGATCGAGGCACGGATAGTGGAGAGTTGATAGGGTTTTTGCTGGAGCTTGGATTCCATACTGTGGGAGAAGCATATAGTGTAGGTGCTCTCACAACCCCACTTCAGAAGGTTTTGGAGGAGCTTGCTGCACTTGGCCTTGTCCAGCTTCAGAAGGGCATGAAAGAGCAGTGGTACATACCCACCAGGCTTGCATCTAACCTTTCTGCAAGCTTGTCCGAGTCCTCAGATATGCAATCTTCGGAGGTCTTAGGAACTCAAGGCTGCATTGTAGTGGAAACAAACTTTAGGGTTTATGCATATACGGCATCCAAACTACAGACTGAGATTTTGCGACGCTTTGCACGGCTTGAGTACCAGTTGCCAAATCTGGTTGTAGGCGCACTTACAAAGGAAAGCATTAACACCGCCTTTTCAAGTGGAATTTCTGCTGAACAGATCATTACATATTTGTCAAAACATGCTCACCCCCATGTTGCAAAGAGGATGCCTGTGGTTCCAGAGACTGTCTCAGACCAAATCCGGTTATGGGAGAGTGACCGAAACCGAGTGGAACTATTGTCTGCTTATTTCTATGATGACTTCCCTTCCACAGAAGTTTATGAAACAGTCTTGAATCATGCACGAAGCATTGGTGGGCTGCTTTGGGAAGATGCTTCAAATCGCAGACTAGTTGTGCGTGAAGAATTGCATGGAGATATGCGCCTCTTTATTCGACGACAGAGTGGTGCAGCTGGCCAAAGAGGATAGGTTTATGTTGTGATAATCTTTAGTTCATCTTGTGATCTCTATGTCACATTACTTATTGTCCATGAGGTGTAGTTTTAGTTGTGTAGTGCTAGGAAAGGTCCAGGAAGTCAAGGATCAAATTTGGCAATTGAATTTGTCAACAGTGATTGAGTTGTGGCTCTATCATCAGGCCATGAGTAGTTACAAAATTGCAAGCTTTTTCTGGAAATGCCAAAGTTCTTCTGTTTGTGCAGGAGAATCTTTGAGTAAAACCATGTGCAGCACAGGTTTTGGAAATATTTGGTCTCTCTCCATTGCAATCCACAAGACTGTGGTCATTGCCAACTTTGGGCTTTCATAGCTGCTGCCAGTTCATGCAGTGCTTTGCAACCTTTTCATCTTCAAGCATCCATCCTGGTCTGGCTCTGTTACTGCCACCTTCAACCATCTCCATGTTTCAGTTACTGTCCTTGTTCACACTCCCGATTGAGATTGCCACTTTCTTTTAAGGGAATCATGGCATTCAGCAGTTGCTACTCATTCTGTGAGCAAGAGGTTGAACCGCCAGGGCTGCACCAGCCACCTCTTACATGCTGAGGGTCTCAAAAGCTAGTGAAAAGTGGAGCGTTTCACCATTTGGAGCAGAGCCCCCTTGCAAGTGGGATAGTTGCACATGTGTCACATTGCAACTGCATTTTCACTTGTGCTACATTATGGTTGCTACATTATGATTGCAGTTGTGCCATGCACTCGAATATGACTTCTCTTGCACATTGACACTTCATGAGCTGCGCAATACCATTGGTTTCTCTGAAACCCACAGATATTCACATACTTATGATTATTTCACGGAGATTGCCATACTGCAGTTGTGACACCTTGGTTGGTCCTACATTCTTCATCACCATCTCTCTAGGTTCCAGAGACTCTATACCATGGTGCTTTGAATTGCAAGTCTCTGCCCTGCCTGCAATCTCTTTTCCTGGAAGCTGGTCCTGAGAAGCACTATCTACTGGGGATCAAGTTCTCAAAACCAGAAATTTGGCTTGCTCTTGGTCCTCATGAGCTGCTAGTGAAGCGCAAGTTGGGTTTCAAATTTATCCAGCCTCTCTGCGCTTATGAATTGGTGGCACAGGCATTCATGAAAACCAGCTGATTGCTCTTTGTTTCAGAGATCTGAGCTCTTTATCCATGGTACATCAAGGGTACTCTTATCTGAGGAGGCTACCCAAAATCCCAAGGAGGTACAGCAAGAAGAGCAGGATGATTCTCAGGGACGTCATTCTGCATGTGCCCTCAGTTTGAATTCCTGAAGCAGTGTTCCCAACATAAGGTGAGGCTCCTCCTCTTTCATGTTTCTTCAAAGAAATGACAAAATTGTATTGAACTGGAAGAAACCAATTTTTTTTCTTGTGATTTTTTATTTTTTAGTTTAAGTCTGATTAATTCTCCAGTTTAACTAGGTGCTGTTCACTCTGGCCATGAATGTACGTTCCCCCAACTTCCCATTTTGGAAGTCCTCTTCACAGCTTTCAAAATTCTTTTGCAGTATGTTGATTTCCAAAGGAACTGACCCAGTACTCAAGTTTGTTAATTTTGTTATGGAATCAGATTCAGAATAGTATTGTTCACAAAATTTATCTGGGCACAAGGGATTTTTTTTTAACCCTCTTTCTGCAGTGCAGAATTGTTGACCAAGATAATGTTTTACATGGATCAAGTTCTTTGGTGCAGATAACAAAACCAGCAAGTTACTGAGGATTAGATTGAAGTTTAAGGCCCCACTTACAAAGCCATGCTTACTTGAATTGCTCATTGGTACAAAATTGGCAGCATCATTTGTCAACCTTGAACAAGCATATTGAGCTTTCTGTGGATGCTTCCTTGATTACTATCATCAGCATATCAATTCCATGAGTGTCAGTCTTGTTATTTGTTGGCTGTGCCTGTTGTCAGGGAGGGACTATGGAAAGATGCAGAGTTCATTTGGCCCCACATTCTGAGGAATATTCATCAGGTGTTACTGTGAACTGCAAGTTCTTTTTCTGGAGGACTCCATGGGATGTTTCCTATTTTCATTGCTGCCGGTTTGAACTTTCCATAAGGGGGCTGTGACATTATGTAGTGACCCACTTACCTACTTATTGAATTGGTGCCCAGGTGACTGTGCAGTGGCTTTACATGTGCATGAATCATCAGCAGAAGCTGACAATGTCATACATGACCTTGACCTCACTACCTCTTTGGTACGATCTTCTTTCTGTGTACTTCAAAGCAAGGGATATGGCATTCTCTTCACAGCAGTGTTTTTATTATTAATAACTATTAATTTATATAAATTTTAATAATAACAATGCTTGATTTACAAGGTTTGATTTCTTTTAGGTATGTCTTGTGGAAATGCTCCCAGGAATTTATTGGCTCTGCCTTCAAGGTAGAGACATTGTGATGCACCCATAAGCAGGCGAAAAGTTTGGTATCCCCCTATGATCTAGGGTCATGAGGAGTGAAATATAAGAACATTTTTGACATGACTGAAGGATCCATTTGAGCTTCACCGTGCTAACCACCATGTGTTTCCAATTTAGTGTGTTGAGTATTTATCATCCTTATGGGTGTCATTTAAAAGGGTAGAGCCATTATGTGATGAGCCCACACTACTAGTACCTTCAACATCTTGAGAGAAACTCCAAAGGGGAAGGTGGCACAGCAGCATCACATCACAGAAGAGTCATCTGAAAATACAAGGGCAGAAGAAGACACCATTCTAAGGTGACTTCGTTCACCCCAAAAATGTCAAGAGTGGCACCTCTTTGAATGGAAACGATGATTTAGACTAGCTTGCCCACTAGCTTCCCTGCAGCTCCTATGCTTGCTTCACCTTGTTGAGTGAGGCCTCTTTTCTTCTTAGCAAGGCTTCTTTTTGCACCCTCATAAGCAATTTGAAAGGTGAAAAAGGTCCCAAAAAACTTATGCCCATCAAAAGAAATGCATTGGAAAAAATTTGCTCATCACATAAAAAAGCAATATAGGAAATAGCCCATAAAAGCAATGTAATAAAGAAGTACACTTACTGGATGGGCTAAAATGAACCAGCACCTACATTGGTAGGTTGATACATTAACTTTCTTGAGGGAGGGTTTAGGTACCCTAAACCCTTAAAGGTTAGAACTTACATGAACTTGAGAAATGGTAGAATTGAACCTTGATTTAGTCTAATGATCAAATATTTATAATGTTTAGAGCAACCCCCCCCAAAAAAATTGGTTTTAAAATTTTATCACGGCGTCATCATAGGTGTTGTCACCTATTCACTCTCAAGTCCTAAATGAGGTCAAGAAGACATTTTATTACGAACTTTTTAGTAATTTGTGAATTAGGAAAAATATTTTTTCTAATTCTTCAAGCCTTAACCTTTGTGTTTTTTTCTTTCACACAATCTCTTTAAAGCTTTTGAGCACTCAACATGTATGAGTCAAGTCACCACCTACATTACCATAGTACCTTTTTCAGGTTCAGCATTAATATGCCGAATAATTAATATAATTTGAAGATTTTGATTTGGTGCTAAGTTTTTTATTTTGAAATTTTTGACATAAAGGGAATATATTTATTAGCATTATTTAAATTTGTATTTATTTCTTGTCGTGCTTTTGGTTAGACCAATGAAATGCTTCATGACCTTGATGAATTGGTTGTGGGTTCGAACTTGGCCATCTAGATTGAATTTTTGAGATTTTCAACATTCAATTTTTTTTTTTCTGAAAAATTGACCAAAATGAAAATAATATATTTGTGCCGAACCCAAAAAGGTACTACGGTAGTCCCTTCACTTTTTGTAGAGGAGGTCTCTCTTCAAGCTTATATTTAATTTGAGAAACATTAAATTTGAATTCAAAAACCCCTAATTTAGTCTAATGATGGGACATTCATAATGGTTTAAAATAACCCAAATGTCTTTGAGATTTTTACCAATTTTGTGTGGTTATTTAAAAATTTTAATAAGCGATAATTTCAATTTGTGATTTTTTTCTTTAATCAAATAATTGCATGTTTTGATTATTTCAAAATGAGAAATTAACTTATTTTGGTTTATTTTAGAACCTAAAAACTACATGTTCTAGTTATTTAGAAAAATCAAAGAAACAATAATTTTTGTGAAAACTTTGATAAAGTACCAACAATCATAAAGATGGTTTTTTTTGAATTTAAAAAAAATGTGAAAACCATGGTCATATACCAAAAACAATTCTTGAATTTGATTTGTTATCAAACTAACTCTTGATTGAGGTTGGAAACTTGGACATCACAATGTGAGGTGTGAGATGTTTGAAGTGTGGTGCAACATGAAAAATAAATAAAATCTAACTCAAAATAATTGTAAAAAGTTCAAACTTTTTTTTTTTGGGTTAGTTTCATATATCTTGATATGCACATTTTGATGGAAAAGGTCAAAATTTTGATAACTCATTGTGAGAGATGCATTTGTTGAAATTGCATGTCACATTGAAATACAAAATGAAAACTAACTTGTCGAAGAAAGTAGGTAAACCCATCAAATTACACCAATACTTCTTAATGGCCAAATTGAACACAAAAAATCATAGATATATATAATTTTAGTGATGATGGTAACATTGGAGTTGGTATTGTAGGGGACAATTATAGGGTCATTAAGTTTTGTACTACCAAAATAAATTTTGCTTTGAATGGAATGGAAATGTGACCTTTCAAATATGTGTATTTTTGAAGTTTTTTCTTTACAACACAACAATCATGGATAATAAAAGTGATGAACATATTTTCAATACCATGTCCACCAAGTTGAATGACATTTATCTTCAATTCAATTGAATATGAATCTAATTGATTTTGAATTCAATTCAAGTTGCATGCAAAGTCATTCAATATTTTCATTCAAATGTAATCAATTCAATTTTTTCATTATTTCCTTATCACTAAAAATGTGTTGTTATGTGAAGCCCAAATATTTAAATGAAATTTGGAGTTTGTACCATGGTATATGTGTGGGTTTTGCATGGATACATTCAAGTTAAAAGGAATCAATGGAAGTGTAATCATTGCATGATTTTTCATTCTTTATGTTAATTCCAATGACTAGATATTTTTATTGGAGTTTTTTTGAGGCATTAATTATAATACAATCATGGTGTTATAGTCTAACATCTAAGTACAATGGTACCATGAAATGCAAAAAAGATCCACAAGCTAAGTAGGCCTCCATGCAACACATTATGATATTGAAACAACAATTTTTTAATTTGTTGCCAACATTGGCAATATAAGGTTATTAGTGTTTTCTATCAAGCAATATCACATTGTTGGGGGCATAAGATTTGGACTAGATTCGGCCACTTAATTTGGTCATTTCAAGATGGTCATGTCAAAAAAATTCACAAGTTGGCATAAATCAAAGCCTTTTAAACTTAAATTATAAATTTTTAAGGAGTTTGTCCATGTTTTACAATATTTGGATACCACATAAATACAATTGTGTACATGCTTATTGAAAAATCGTTATAAAAAATCATGACTTTTCAAAAGGTTCAACTTGATCAAAATGTTCACAATGACAAAAAAAGAATGTCCATTTTTTTTACATGCATGGGGCATGAAGGACACATGGTTTTTTTAGTTGATTATTTTGACTAAAGTGATTTTTTTACCAAGTGTCATGTCATACATCTAGTCAAAAGGGACAAACAATTTTTTTGGTCAAAATGGCCATGGTTTTCAAATA
The DNA here is from genome assembly GCA_963921925.1 of Sphagnum tenellum. Classification (NCBI taxonomy): domain Eukaryota; kingdom Viridiplantae; phylum Streptophyta; class Sphagnopsida; order Sphagnales; family Sphagnaceae; genus Sphagnum; species Sphagnum tenellum. The sequence continues at coordinate 4,500,634 of OY998155.1, forward strand.
AACTATACTTAATGGCAAAAGGTTAGTTAAATAAATCATATCTATTTGGCTAATTATCCTACTTCTTATGCTTATGTTACCTACCTAAAACCTAGGCTACTAAAACTTGTAAATTATTTACCCTAAGTTTTTCAAGGCTAGCAATATTTAAAATATTTTTATTTTCTAGCCTATTTTAGGTTATTATAGGTTATCCTAGGCTATTTTTAGGCTAGGGAAAAATAACAAAAACTGCCTAAAATAATCAAAGGAAAAAAATAAATAAAATTTATTTTGAAATAGGCTAGAATAGTTTGTGATATCAAATATTTTAAAATAATTTAGGTTAGAATAACCTAAATAAACCCATATAAGTTTTGAATGACTAGACTAACTAATGGGTAACATATCATATAATAATATTTAATGGAATAATTTAGAGAACCTAGGGTCAAATAGTTTATAATAGCAAAAAAAAGCTTAAAATAGTTTACAATGGGTGAAAATAACTTAAGGTGTTAAAATTTTATGTATAATACCTTACAATAACCTAGGATTAATTAGCCTATAATAATAATAAAAATAACTTAGGTATAATAACCCTAATTAATTTAAGGTTAAATAATACGAAATAACTTGAAATATATATTCTAAAATGAATTAGGATAATTAATTTAGGATAACCTAAATAGAATTTAGAGTAACCTATAAATAACCTAAAATAAGCTAACATTACATCAATATGTGTTCAAGTTCATTATGTGTTTCACTACATTTTAAGTTAAACTGTACAAATTTATTTTGGTGAAAATGGTTAACCCTTTAGTAAATAAGAACCAATTGTTACAGATAGGTGAATTCATTAATAGTTAATTATGAACCTAAGTTAGCCACTTAAAAACCTTCACTAAATTATTTAACCAAAGCTAAAAACCTAACCCACTTAAACATTTAACCCACCTACCTAGGTTACAAGTGTGAAAGTTTGAACCTTTCCCTTATAATCATTTCCATGTTTTAAAACAAAGTCCTTAACCATTGAACTACTATTCAAATGAATATTATTTTTGGTCATCACATATTATTATGCATTGTTTTTTAATATATACAATTTTTGGCTATTATACCATAAATTATTTATGAGTTATTTTATTATAGGTTATTGTTGCCTATTTTATGACATTTTACCATAAGTTATTGTTGGTTATTCCATTGTAAGCTATTATTGGTTAATCTATCATGAACTATTATTGGTTTTAAAAAATCATAGTCTATTTTTAACTATTATATTAAGTTATTTTTGGTTATTTTAAACTATTTTATGATAGGCTTATTTTTTGTTGTTTTAAACTGTTTTGAACTACTTAATTTTAGGTTATTATTGGCTATTTTATATTATCATATCGTACATATTCCACCTTAAATCATAATATGTTATTTTATCCCAATTATTTTAAGTTATTATACTTAAGGATAAAAATAACATATATGACAACATAAAATAGAATGACCTTGAATAACTTAATTTATAACTTAAAATTAGTTAAATAATTTGCCTTAAAATAACCTAATGCGTAAAACTTGTAATTAGTTGGGATATAACTTATAATACCTTAAGGTACAATAATTTATAATAGTTTAAGGTATAATCTAAGGTGTAATAATTTATAATAACTTAAGGTATTTCAAACAACATAAAAATAGACCTATTTATTTTAATAAATTAAAAATAATCAATTATGTCAACTAGTAATAAAACATGATGTTTACATAATGACTTCATAATGAAATAATTTTGACCAAAATGAAATCACTAAAGTGTAATGAATTTATTTCACCTTTAAGTTCCCATAGTGATTTAGGTTAGAAAATTATGCTCCACTTTTGTACTAATGTTGGGTAATTTATGATAGTTAAGGTAGGTAAGTTAGGCCACATAGGTAGGATAGGAAGAAATGTTCATAATCATGTAATGACAAAAATTATCATTTGTTGAAAAAATGGTGTAATGGTTAAAGATTTGGATTCTTAGTGTGGAAATGAACAATAGATGTTTGATTTGAATGTGTTTAATTTACCTAATTAGGGCTTAGCCTATCCCTTTAGGCCTATAGGCTAACCTAGTAGCCTAAGTATAGTAAGGTAGGACGTACATAAATAAATAATATTTGGGTATTTTAAAGATTACATTTTTTTTTAATGAATTGTTGCCCATGTATCATTGTTTCACCTTACCAATAAATAAACCTCGTTAAATGAACCTATCAAAACAGCCAACCAAAAAGACTCAATCAAAATGAATGCATTGAAATCAACATGTCCAAAATGGCACTTTGGTCAAATTGGACAAGGGTACAAAAAGACCAATTGTGGGGTATTTCTTATTGATTTTTCCAATTGAAAAGACCATGATTTCTCATAATGAATGTTCCACCATTTGGAGATTCTTGGCAATTTATGTTAACAAGATTGCAATTTAAATTTGGTCTTGAATCAATGAACCAATGTAGGTGGATGTTACAACAATTAATTCATAGCCCATTGGTTCTAGCGGATGTGGATTAACCTTGCACCATTAAAGGTGATTCGAACAAGCATATCGGTTCATTCTGATGGCACCCACATGTTTGGTGATATGGGGGTGCTAGGATAGTTTGGCACCATCCTTAACAATCATAAGCCATGTTTTAAACCTTGGGTGTTGGGGATCATGCATCATTTCAACTCAATGTATAGTTGATTGCAGAAACATGGGAGGGGAAAATTGGTTTAACAATTACAAAAGGTGAAATGTGTAAAACTCAATGACTATTGCAAAATATATAAAGTGTTTTGCATTTTGTTTAAAAGAACTAGGCCAATTGAAAAGACAAGAGGTTACATCATACTTGAGGACAATAATCCAATTTTTAAATAACCTCACAAGTTTAGTGAAGTGGAGAAAACCTTGGTTGAGGCTTGAACAACAAAATTGTTGAAAGCTAGTTTGGGAAAATTGTTTAAGATTGAGTGTGCCTCATTAATAACAATGCTAGTAAAAAATGACATTTTTGGCAATTGAACAACATTGCGCTACACGTGTGGAAATTATAGGTTGGTGAACAAGTGGGTCCATTTTGAAAAGTATTTTGTGCCCCACTTGAAAGAGATCTTTGATGCCCTTGAGTAAGCTAAGGTTTTTAACACCTTGGCTTTACATTTTGGCTACCATTAGTTGCCATTGAGAGAAGGCAACAAGTTCAAGTGACATTTTGAAAATTGGGGCTCATGGGAAAGATTGTTTATACAAATGCTGATTTTTACTATTTAGTTTAAAGAATGCCCTTGTAAAATTTCAAAGAGTTATGGATTGGGTTTTGGCTAGTTATTTCAGGAATGTCCTTTTTCTCTGGCCTTCCCTACTACTTATATGTTTAGTTTTCTAGGTTTCCAACTTCCTTTCCTCCAATTCTCTCTACTTAGTTTTACCATCTAATCTTCTTGTATGCTCAATGCAATTGTCCAATCCTTCACATGTCCAAAAATTTGCAGACTATTACAGTTGAGGATTATTGTGATGCTATGCACTGGTGCCCAGAGGAAAATAAATGAGATTATTAGGCCCTACCCAATTCATGCAAAATCAATAGAATTCAAAATTTCAAGCCAAATAAGTCACAAAGCAACTCAATGTCAAACCAACAAGCTCCTTATGTTAACCTTGTTTTTTTTTATTTTTATAAATTTATATATATTTTTAAAATTTTTAATTTTCGATTGAAAAATGAGTCTTCAGCTACCCTATATAGTTCTGTAGCCAGAGTGAACCAGGAGCACCCACCAGTCCAAATGAAGGATGGATGGTAAGTGATCAGGAATTCAAAAGAGTTTTTCTGTTGGGTTTTAGTTCTCAAGCTAACCATGGTGGTTAGCTCCCTTGCTTTTTTTTTTCCCCTTTAAAAATTAGTAACATACCAACTAACAAGTCAAGCAGGTTGTTAATAGGTAGATAGTAAAATCAGCCCTTACCTAGGTATAAACTATAAACCATCTAATTAATTACCCAGTTGTAGTCCCCTATTTTCATACCCGTCTACCCATACCTAGGACTTACTTCTTACAGAAGGGTTAACCAAGGTGAAACCATACATTAACTCAAGTTGAGGTTCAAACACAACTGAGTCAATCATATAACTGGCATCCAATGGATGGTGTGCTGGTGGTGGGTTGCTGGTTCACTCTAGCCAATTCGTGGGAGTTCAGAGTCAAATTAAGTGCAATTGTATAAACTTTGTCATATTGACTTAAGACAAAGCTTGTGCTACACATGCCTAGAATTTGTTGTATCAACAAGCCCCTTCTTTCTATAGTGAAGTTTGCTTGCTTAGTTTGACATCCCAGGATACACATCTGCACCACACACACACACCCCCGGAGCACATGCAATAGTTGTGAACCATGGATGTGTGTGTATGTGTGTGTGTGTTTTGTTAGTTGTCAAAAAGCAGGATGAAGACGAGTTGATGAGTTTACCAATAGAAAGTAGACTAAGGAACAAGGCTCTTAGTATTGAAAGTCATACATGGTTTTTTTTAAAGATGTGCAAAGGGAATATGGGGACCTACTATAGTCAACAATACCCTACTTACAACCTTGGCAGCATTCCACACTAGTTCTATTATTTTCAGAATTGTTGAAAATTACACAATTTCAAATTTTCAAAATTTTAAAAAGTAAAAAAAAATTTGAAAGGAAAAACATGGAATTATTCCTATACACGTCAGCAAAGACACTAGACATTAGAGTTATCCATAAAGTCACCCTGTCTTTGGGCCTCCTTTCATCCCCACCTATCCCCCCCTCTTTCAGTGGTATCTGCAAAGTAAGGAAAGTTTATAAAATAAAATCTCAGTATGAAATCCTGAAACTCAGCATTCAATGCACAAGGTTCAAGAGTAACTTACAGTACAAATAACTTTATTAATAGTTTTTTTTTTGTTTTTTTTTTCTAAGTCACCCTGTGTTTGGGCCCTAGTTTGACCCTCCAATCCCTGTTTTGTAGGAATCCGTCCCTAGTAGGATGGTCACTACAGAGTCAAGAATGACCAGCGCTGGGCTTCCTGGGATTGTGGCCCCCCTCCCCTCTTTGGTTCCGTCCTAGTATATCTAACCAACCGGGCTACCTGGACTTTTTGTGGCCCACTCCCTCTTTGGTTTCGTCTTTCTAGACCTTACCAACCGGGCTTCCTGGACTTCTGGCCCACTCCCTCTTTGGTTCAGTCTTCCTAGACTTACTAACCGGGCTCCCTCTTTTTGGTTTCCGCCCTCGTCGGCCGGACTTGACTGGTCTTCGGTTACCACCCCTAGTAGACCTTACCACACTGGGCTTCCTTGTACTTGTACCCGCTTTCCCTCTTTGGTTTTCATCCTAGTACACTTAAACGTCACTGGTGTTCCTGTACTGGTACGCCCCTCCCTCTTTGGTTTGCGCCCTTGTGGACTTTTACGTCACTTCCTGGACCGGTGGCCCACCCCCCCCCCGCCTCTTTCGTTCCCATCCCCCGCTCGAAGCCCGGACCTACTCCCCTGGCGCAGAGGACTTCCCGTCGCATCCACGACGGTGGAGACGATGGATCCTTGGAGTCCATGGAGATTTTGTTCGAAGGAGTTTGACGAATGTTGAGGGAAGAAAATGGATCCAGAAAGTATGCAAGAAATGAACGAGGACAGGAGGAGGTTACAACAGTGTTGAGGTATGGCGGAAATCTGACGTTATTTAGCTTGAAAACCTCGTTGTGCAGAGACACAGATAGAGAGAGAGAGACAGACAGACAGACAGACAGACAGATCTGAGTCCTTTTGTGTTTTGTGACTGGGAAGAAATTCATCAGCTTCTTTGTTTTGGAAGGAGAATCAAACGGAGAGCGCGGAGTGAGTGTACAATATACTGCTCCAGTTGAAGTACATACACCATGGGACAGACGGTATGTCTTTCTTGCTTTGACAGATTGTGTTGATAGGAGAATTTTGCTTGAGGAATTGTTGAATCATTCACGGCACACAGGAGACAGGCGATTGTACAACAGATGCTTTTGGAAACCTCGTTGTGGAGAGCGATCTGAGACCTTTTTCTTAAAGGCTGGGAAGAAATCCTGAGCTTCTGTGCAGGAAGGAGATCACAAGGGAGAGCGGATAGTGTGGCATACCACTGCACATACTACTGCAGTTGAAGTACAACCATGGGACACAGAGAGTATGACTTTCTTGCTTGACAGATTGTGTTGATAGGAGTATTTACTAAGGGAATTGTTGAATCCATTTCATGGCATACCACGTACCACCACCGGCACCTTCTTCCAACAACCACAGCAGGAGACAGGTGATGGCAGCACAACAGATGATTCTGCCTGCTAGCCCTTCCAGCTCATCACTGGTACAAAACCTTGTTAACCTAGCACAGCAGGTGGCTATGTGCGAGAGGTCAGCAGTTTGTCAGAAAAGGAATGGTGCAAACATCAGTCGCATAGTCAAGCTTCTTTCTCCACTTCTGGAAGAGATTAGGGATTCTCTTCATCCTTTGCCTCCCTCTGCAGTGATGGTATTACATGAATTGCAGCTCATCATGCAGCGTGCAAAGCAACTGTTAGACGAATGTCGGAAGAAAAGCTGCTTCTGCCTGCTGATGAGGATCATAATCATCTCTGAGGAGTTCTACAATCTCATGAAAAGCTTGTCTCAAGCATTGGAATCTCTCCCTTTGGAACTCTTGGAGTTGTCAGATGAGATTAAGGAGCAGGTGGAGCTCGTGCGCATGCAAGTGCAACGAGGACAGCTGTATGTGGATCCTGTGGAGGAACATTTGTATGAAGAGGTGGCTGACATGCTCCAGAACTTGGAGAGGAAAGAGATTCCAGATCTTTCAGGCCTTCGGAAACTGTTCACAATGCTTCATCTCAACAGCAGTGGGGATTGTGAGAGGGAGATGCAGAAACTGGAGGATGAACTGACCATTGATTCTGACAACCCTGAGAATATGGTCATTACCAGCTTGATCAGCTTTGTGCACTATGGTAAGTGTGTCCTCTATGGAGTGATGCAGACGGAAGGCTCTGAGAACTCCTCCCGTGAACCTGGAAACTCTTGTGTGGTTGATGTCGGGGAGCTTTCATCCAGTGGCAGAGGAGGGTGTTCCAGTAGTCCTCCAGACGAGTTCCGTTGTCCCATCAGCCTTGACCTCATGAGCGACCCTGTCATTGTTGCCAGTGGTCACACCTATGATAGAGCATCAATTACAAGATGGATAGATGCAGGGAACCAGACATGTTTCAAGAGTGGACAGAAGCTTTCACATCTGAGCTTGATTCCCAATTATGCTCTCCGAAGTCTCATTAGCCAGTGGTGTGAAGATCATCACATACCATTTGACAAGCAAGACAAAGTGAGCAAGAAGGGAAGCAGCATGGAGCACATTGCAACTACAAAAGCTGCTTTGGAGGCTACAAAGGTTACAGCATCATTTCTTGTGGGAAAACTTGTTACTGGCTCCCCTGAGGCTCAGAAGCAGGCAGCATATGAGCTTAGGCTACTGGCAAAATGCAGCATGGACAATCGTATGTGTATAGCTGATGCAGGAGCAATTCCTTTACTTGTGTCACTCCTCTCATCAAAGGATTCTAAGACTCAGGAGAATGCAGTCACTGCACTTCTGAATCTGTCCATCTTTGACAAGAACAAGGTGCTAATCATGGCTGCAGAGGCTTTGGATCCTATCATTGAAGTTCTGAGATCTGCAACAAGCATGGAGGCAAGGGAGAATGCGGCGGCCACTCTGTTCAGTCTGTCAGTGGTGGATGATTACAAGGTCCAGATTGGAAGCAAGCCGATGGCAATTAATGCATTAGTAGTGCTGTTACGCGATGGTACTCCTCAGAGGGGGAAGAAGGATGCAGCAACTGCATTGTTGAATCTTGCAGTCTATCATGACAATAAGCCCAAGATTGTGTCTGCTGGCATTGTGCCAATAATAATCTCTCTACTCCAAGATGATGAAGCAGAAGAGATCAGAGATGACACATTGGCAGTCCTTGCTCTTATTGCTGGATGTCCTGATGGCCTTGCAGCAATCAACATTGAGGCAACTGCAATCCCAGTGCTGGTAGGGCTTCTAAAGTCAGGGTCTTCAAGGGGAAAGGAGAATGCCATTGTGGTTTTGCATGCATTGTGCAAAAGTGGGGGAGAGGAAGTTTTATCCAGTGTGTTGCAGGTTAAAGGTGCTCGTCCTTCTTTGAATTTCTTGTTAACAGTGGGGACACCCAGAGCCAAACGGAGGGCAATCTCCATTCTCAAACTTCTCCAGAGATGGGAGCCAGTCGATTACAGCACCTCCAGCAATGTCTACACCTCCATTGACATGAGCACCAGGCTATAATATGCAGCAAATCTCTAGAGAATAGGATGCACACTTAACTTGAGTCTCGCTTGTTCCCTGAGACTGTTTTCTTCACACAGAGGTCAGTCCTCCTTCAGTGTGTTTTGTTGTAAAATAGTGATGGGATTACATTCATAATTTGAAGACAAGGTGAAAAAAAATGAAGATCTCACAAGGGAATTTGATTAGGTTGTCAATATTCTTTAAACTTCTATCCTCATGTCCACTAAATATGGAAGTGACAATGTGATTTGTCACTACACATTATCAGATCAGTGGTTTTCGTAGTGCATGAATTTGTCAAAATGCAGATAATGCTCTGTCATAAATATTAACTCCCTCCCTATACAGATCAGTGCGTCACAACCCATGCCAATTGCAATTGTATTGTTCCTACTCTGGCTGTAGCTGATGGGAAATATGACGTGGGAGTCATGGAATGGTGATCACACTGTCTGTGGCTCTCTTTTTGATCCAGTAAATAGTTGGGGTTTGAACTGGTGTTTGAATTGCAGGAGGATTTGTATATAGTTTCTGTCCAGGGCCTAAACTTTTGGTCTTAGCGCCTAGTAGGTGTCTAACATCTTAGCTGTTGACAACTGATACATTGCAGCAAATCTCCAGAATGGGCCCAAAATCCCTCACCATTTGATGTGGAAGATCATGATGTTGGTGTGAGGGAGTGTAGAAGTATTGGGGGGTTTGTTGCCACATGGAGACATTTATCATGGAGCCAAAGAGATTCACTAAAGGTATGGTGTTTTGATGAAATTTGTGTATGAAGGATTTTGGCTTTTTAGTTTTAGAAGCAACTAAAAAACATCCATTGTAACATTCTATCTAATCCAACATCATACATGAAGTAATAGAATTTACAGGCTTTGTTGGAGAGTTGACACAATGTGTGTGTGATTTGTGTTTATTTTTTCACAAGTTATATATTGTGGTAACAAAAAGGCTTATGCAGTAGACAAGCAAATCTACATAAATTGTTGCTAGTATTGGAACTAGAGTTGGTGAAGGATTGTTAGTGAATCACTTTGGGTTAGAACCACAAGGCAAGGTGCAAGCAGTCATAAGCAAACATTCATATATATGTGGTATCTTGTTATTAAGTCTAGGTAATCTTGACAAGAGGGCAAACAGATAATTTCATTGGCACTGGAACTTGGGCAAGGTTTAGGGTTTTAAGGCAATTCTAAATTCAATGTTGTTCTCTACCTTGTCCATTTTGTGTTGGTTTGCTGGACTGAATGATAGGGGGCGCTAAAATTCCAGTTGTAAAGACTGAGGTGAGTGACTGTGTTTGGATCACGGTTTGGCACATCATGTTGGAGACCATTTTTTTGGCATGTTTGCAAGAAATGTTGTGCATTGTATGCAAAGCATATGTAGCCTATAGTTGTTTCCAAGGTTAATGACCTTATGTCTCTTATATCAATTAAATGAGGAGTGGGTTTACATCATCATAAAGCCTTGCCACATGCTACTTAAAAGTATGGGAAGTAGGTCCTTGGGAGAATGGGCAATTACAATTGGATAGGAATTGTTCGGCGTCCCCTTTTTATAATGAAAAGAGGGTTATGACTTTCAATCAAGCTTATTTGGTAGACTATGGGCCTATTTTTTACTCCTTTTTTCCGTTATTTGTAATGAAATATGGAACTCATAACCTTTGGAATTTCAATAGTTGCAAGGATTCTATCAACAATGGTACTTTGAGTTATGATTGTGCTAAGCAAATGGTCAAGTTTTGCAACAACTATGCTAGAGACTTGGACATTTGTGGGAGGGGAAATGGGGGCAAGTAGTAATGGGGTTTTGTCCGACAAATTAGGACAAGGTGGTGGCACATTGTAGGCTAGTGCTTGGATAGGATTAAATGTATGAGACTTGGCATTTTGAAACTTGGGCGAAATTCTTTTTTCAAGATTTTGAAACCATGTTTAGGTCTCTTGAAGAATAATTTAAAGATGAATTAGAGAACCAAGGCAGGTCTTGTAAAAACTTCTAAAATGATCATCTTGCAACACTTGCAGTACTTTGTAGATTAGGCAATCAAAGTTACAAAATATCTTCTATTGGCAGCCTTTGGGATTGTAGACATGATACTAGTTCAATCATTTTAAAGCATTTTTCTCAAGTGTGAATTGGTCGAATGCACTTCAGATTAAGTTGTTTATGAATCTGAAGGAAAAAAACTCCCATTACTTGTGAGCACACAATGCAACCAATACCTTTATTGTTTTGAAAATAATTTTACATTCAAGTTGAATCAACTTCAAAATTTTGACATTGGAGAAATTTATAATCCTCATAATTTAGTTTCAAAATTTGTGCATGTCTCTTTGGGCTTATGATGAATTTTATCAAATTTCAAATCATTGTTGTGTCCTTTTATTTATTCCCCTCTTGGTTTAACCTTTTAATATGATACTCTCCTTTTCAATATACTACACCTTGAATTAATCCAAACATGGGTAACAAAGGTAGCATGGACTTGACATTCATTATCATTGGAGTCATCTAGGAACCAAAGAAGCCCAAGAAGTTTTTAGAAGATGTTGTTGCCCTAGTAGAAGGTGGTATAGATTAAACTACCCTAAAGTAAGTGCATGATAGGGTGGAACAAAAAGTGGCAAGAGTTCTTAATCCAAAAGTTCATTTCCTTTGTATTTTTTCCAAGCCTTGAGATTTTTGTTAGTTAAGTAGCAGCAATGCATTAAAAATAAATTTAATTCATTAATTTTTTTCCCTTTGTATAGTTCATTGATTATAACATGGTTTCATTCATTTTTTCAGATGAAATTAACTTTTGAACAATATATGAATTTTCACCGAATAAAAGTCTATAGTTAATAAACTACATTAAATATGAATTAAAAACCTTTCAATCTTGCTTCCATTATTAGATTTTCTAACTAAAATCAAGTCCTTAATATATTTTTAAAGTCTATCGTTGAAAACAACCAAAGTTCATCCACCTAATGTTGTCACTATTATAAATCATGATTTTCACTTGTAAAAGTTCATAACTCTTATAATTTTATAAATTTTTATGCCAATCAATAAAATTATGTCCATTTTGATTTTTATAACTTCAAAATGAGCCCCATTTAATAATTCCATTATATAAAAAGATTGTGGCAATTAGAATAACATCTAGGTAGAACAAAAAGGATTAAGTTACTGCCAAATTGGTACACCTTACAATGCATTCACCTTTTGGTCTTGAAGATGGTGTAAACAAAAGTGGATTAGGCTAATTAGTCATACAACATTTCTAATTAGTATATTGTATGGGCTACAACCATGAATGCAATATTGGTCATCTTGCCAACATTTGAGCCCTCCCATCCTACAAGATAATGACAATGTTTTTAAAGGCATGCTTTTGCTAGGGACATTGTTGGTTTGGACTATTACATTGCCTTTTTTGCTCAACCCCACACCTTGATTTAGAGAGTTTTTTCTTCGAGCAACATTCCTAAAGTTGCATGTACATGTGAAAGACACACATAGATTTGTTGACAATTGTTATTGATTCTCATTATTTTTTTGAAATTAATTAATAACTGAAAACCCATGACATCTAGTAAAAACACAATTTTTCAAAGAATAAAAAGTTGCCACATTTAATTGGAAATTTTAGATCATGAAACAACCAATTCTATAAATAGAGAACCTTCAAATCAAAATATGAAAAAACCAAAACTAAACAAGTCATTATATATATATATATATTAATGATATTTGGGCCTACTTGTGATGAGTTCTATGAAACTTAGAACTAAATTTCTTTAACAATTCAAAACAACCACTCGACATTATTTTTAAATCCTTGATTACAAAAAACATTGAAATTCAAATGTAATAAATGTTATGTAAATTTATTTATTTTTGAAAAGTTCCTATTTCATTGAAAATCATATCTATTTTTATTTTCATTTTATTGGATTTAGGATCATACAACTTGTAGCATTTAAGTTTATCAACCAATCAACTTGCATATTTTAAATTATGACTTTAATTACTTTAAAATTTTAACTAATATCTGCACATATGAATTTCATGTTTGAAACCTATTACGTGGTTAGAAAGAGGTTTTCGACCACTTGTCTATTTATGTATTTTTTATATCTATTAGTGCTTTAGTTGCTAATATATTGTGTAAATAATATGTTATTGTTGTGGCTCACAGCTTGTCAAACCAAGTACACAAAGATCAATCCCAAAATCCAAAACAAATTGTTATTATGCAAGAAGCAATTGTAAAACCCAAAAGGCTAGGGAGTCACTTCTTGAAATTATGATCCAAAACAACAATAATAATAACAAATAACCTTTACATTATAACTTAATATAACCAATTTCCTTGTTGTCGCCTTTTTCCACTTTTGTGACAATTTGACATAAACTTGCCTCCACATATTGTGTATGTTTTCTATTTTAATAAATTCAAAAAAATCTTTTATTCGTTATATCAAATTTGGAATTACATAAATGAAATAAAAAATGTGTTTAAATTTTTATTTTATTTTTACAAGGCCACAGTTTTAAAGTACAATTTCAAAAATATCATTGCAAAAACATGAATGAAAAAAAATGATGCATTATGACCTAATACATCATTCACCCCATATCACATGGAAGTCAAATATGTAGTTGAGTTCCCAATTTTGTCATTTTCTTCAAACATTACAACTTCACACCTTGCATAGAATACGGTTTTGGTCATATAACAAGTCACCCGAGTGTGTTGTAATAATTAACCTTTACCCATGCATCACTATGAGAAAATAATGTGTTTTGCAACTAAGCTTGCAATTTTTGAATTGCATTGACCACTTGTAACTCAATGTATTTTTATAGCGTGAATGGTTTTGCACAAGTTGTAAAAGTTGTAGTAAACACAATTCATCGTTTATGAAATTGTAGAAGTATACAATTCATGCAATTAAATCGTTGCAATTATTGTGCCATTGGATTGTAACTACTATACAATTCCATAGGCAACAATATGTTGATGTGGCAATGATGTGTTAATAAATCTTCAATGGACACATTGCATTTTAAGTTTATTTTGGTATTTAATATTTTTATTAATTTAATTTAGATCATCCAACTTAGGGCCAATAAAATGTTGATACATGGCAATTAGGTCAATATGTAGGTAGGCCTAAGGTAGGTAGACATTACAACCTACCTTTCCTAGACTAAATACGTAGGTAGTTAGGCCTAGGTAGATAGGTAGGTAGGTTTAGGTTAAGTAGGTAGGTAATTTGGGATTATTTTATTTTATTTTTTAGTTAACATTTAAGGCCAAACCTTTTTTTATTGGCTTATTCCAAATGTCACTTGTTTTAAAATATTTTTAGTGTAGTCATTTATATACTTTTCAAACCTAAAAGGTGGGACAAAAAATATGGGATAAGAAATTTGTGTCCTAGTTACAACTTATTTGCAACTACTATGTCAAGACAAGTTAATGAAGGAACATTTAAATTTTTAGAAAAAATTAGATCCTAAGACAGTGTCCCTTTGCCTTTTCTAGACCTTCATTTGACACATTCACAATTGTTTATATTGTTTAAAAAGGACAAAAAATGAGGAAGATATGATTCTAAAAAATAAGTAGGATTAGTGTTGATCACTTATCACTTAATTCATACATTAAGATTCAACACATTTGTCTTTTTCATGACTTTTTATGATTTCTTTCACCTTTAGAGCTCAAATAATTAATGTAGATCTTTACTTGGTCCACCCATAACATTTTAGATCACTAAAAATGGAGAAAAAACAAAGAAGATACAAGGTTTAGAATTAAAAGGTCATTTAAAAAAAAGGACACTCTATAATTTCAACATGCTTTGTGGTTTTTTTGTGTTGTTTTGCCTAGATGGAGCTGAAACATATAGTGTAAAACTCATTTTGGCATTCCCATGATGTTTTACATCACACATAATAAAAAAAAACAAAAAAATCTGAAATTGATTAGTTAATGACCAATAATTGATGATGGGTGGTTCCATTTTAACGTATTTTATCAGAATAGTTGATAATTAATAACATTAATTATTAATATGGAATCTAGAAACTAATGTATAATAATATTATTATTATTATTAAATAATACCCTAAGCTAGGTATTATGAACTTTTAATTATGTCTATGGTAGCCTAACCTAAAATAATAATAATAATAATAGTTAGTGATATTGAATATTTATATTTATACTAATATTGAATATAATTATATAACAATTTTGTAATGTATGATAGGTTAATGTATATTATTATTATTGGAGCTAGTAGTTGGGTAGTTGTGCAAAGATTCAATATAATCGTTTATTGCAAATTTTGTCATATGTGACTTTCATGTAACTTGTTAACAAAGTCAAACATGGTTGATCAAAACTGTATATATGGTGTGTACTTTCATTTGTATGGGGTTCATCTTGGGATTAATATGCGACTATAATAGAATTACACAAAATTTTGACATGACATTTCATTTTTTAATTCCCTATAGTTCAATGGGATAGTTGTAACATAGTTGCAAATTAAATGTTTCAAAGCTCTAGTTGTTAGGTAGTGAAGTTTTCATGAACACAATTTTTCATATTGTGTGATTTTTTTGACAATAAAATGCCAAATGATCAATCTAAATGTTGATTGTGCTCGGACAGAGGGGGGACCTTAGATTGAAACAAAAAGCTTGTACCCTAGAAAGTTCAAGGAGGCTTGAATGAAACCATATTATATTATTGAACACAAGTTAAACATGTGGAGCAAACAAAATACAAAGACAATAAAATGCAACAACTTCACACAACACAATGAACGCACAAAGGAAAACAACAACAATGAAGTTCAAGCAAAAACTTTTATAAAGACAACATAATGCAAGTTTTTTTTAAAAAAAATTCCCTAAATAACATTGAAGAGTAGTACAAGAGAAACCTTTAGATATAAATCAACATTGAACAAAATGTAAATAATAACATGACAAATTTAAATATGAAACCTAAATACTAGATGTAGTCCAAAAATGATCAAGAGACTTTATTATGCACCTCATCATTTCCTCCACAATTGATACAAGGTGTAAGTTGCAACTTGGATCATTGAACACCAACATGGAACAATAGGTTACTATGATTGTACATAGTGTAACATGAAAAACAAACCTTTAACAAATGTGGCATTCAAAAAAAGAAAGAAAAGGGATCACATTAATAAATGCAAATGATGAGCTTAATAGGAATCATGATTCAAAACGAATATCGAATCTAGATTCCACATTGATTTACTGCACATTCTCTTAAATGGTTGACATCATCCAACAAATCAAATGGTCACTGTGGAGTGATTTTGTCAATATAAACAATCACAATTACATTATATTCAAATGACCCAACTAGCCTAGATGTTGTCATCATGCAATCATTTAATCTTTAAATTTGCACTTTTAACAACCCCATATTCAAGGTGATAATCAATAGGCAATTTGAAAGTTCTACATCCACACATTTTGCAACACTAGTATTCTATCAAGTGATTACAAAAATAATTATCATTTTAAAATAATTTTGAATTGTTCCCATTCATGTTTTTTAATTAAAGTTGTGAAAACACAAAACCAAGTGAAAAAATTGCACATTTTTACCATGATGAAAACCACAATGATAATAAACTTATTAGGTGGTTCACTTTTGACATTTTGAAAACTCCACATCTTCCTTTAGCTAAAATCTTTGTAATTATAATAGTTATGAAACTATAAATTTTGTATTTGTTGTTTATGTTTTTCATAGGCCACCTTATATATATCCCTAGACATGTGATTGATCAAAACATCCATATGAAAACTTAAAGAGATTAATGTGAAATGGAATAAAAATAACAAAATCCATGACATTCCAAAATTTTAAATGAGATTTTTGTATTAGGAAAGTTTCAATGCATTTTTCTTAAATTATTCATTTGATGGTGTTCAATTTTAAATTTTTATTTTCATATTATTATGAATTTTTATTTTTAATCCACATGTTTCACTTTCTTTGTGTGACAAATGAAATGTCGTCATTTTAAAATTGCGTTATGAAATCTGTTATTTTAAAAATAACTCATTCATAATTTTTAATATGATTATTACTAAAGTTTATTGCAACATGGTTAATAATTAAAAAAACAAGGTTAATGTTGAATATGGCTTTAAATTTTAAGTTCATTTACAATTCAAAAAACTACAATGGTGATAGTCCGAACAATCCATCTAATTATGTGTTCACCCTACGAAGTCCAAATCCCTCCACTAGTTACAAAAAAGGTATAATGAACATGTCAATGATTACAAAGTCACCAAGTCCTAATATTAGTTTTTCTCATTTGTACAATAAGTGATTTGTTAAGTCCAAATCCCTATATTACCTATAGAACTTGGGTTTCCAATAACTCGATATGTTAAATTTAGGGGAATGGTTTGATCAAAAGGAAACTAAACAAATGAATGTTCTCTTTTGCCCCTTGTTGTCCATCAATCAAATGGCCTTCTCGAATATGATGCCTTACACATATTACTTCCCATAGTGGACAAGTCTATGGACACAACAATTTTGAACCTACATTAAATCAAGACCATGTTTCATGTGACTTGCATATGTTGGAAATTTGAAAGAAATTTGACAATTTATAAACAAATTGTGGAAAGGAGAAATTGCAACAATAAGTTCCTTGATTTTTCTGAATAAAAATAAAGTTAAAAGGTTGCACCAATCAACTTGGACTAAATGCATTAAACCCAATTAGCACAATATTGTGAAAGTCTAGTATTTTAAACAAGGTATTGTAACCAAAAAGGCTTGAGGGAAAACTTAAATCACCTCAATTGCCTTTCCTTGTATTGGGCAAGAAAAGGAAAATCTCACTTTACAACCTACCTTCCTCTTTTGGAAAGAAAAGAACAAAAGGAATACAAAAAAAGGGGTTTTCTTCCATAAATAGGCATCAAGGTGTATGTATTATACCTCGGCTCATTTTAGGCAAATATAACACCCCATGCAAGTCCCTAATAATTTTTTAAAAAGTGTCCAAATGAATATGATTATAATTTTCAAGGATTTTATTATTGTAATCTTTGATGACTAAATGTTCACCCACTTACAAAACTTTTAAAACCTAAGTCAAAACTTGTATCAAATGATGATGTCATATGCTAGGGTAGATACTATTCAAATTTTTAAAAAGGAAAACCCATCAAATCCACATGAATGAAGGTTCAACTACAGATTTTTTAAACATGTTCGTTAAGCACAAATGTTTTTAAGAATTAAAAATAAATTCGATTTTGATTTTGATTTTTGAAAATAAGGTCAAATTCTAACTTTCTAAAAATTTATAAATATCATTTGGTTAAGGTTTTGAAGAAAATAATTTCACACCTAACTTTATTATTTCATTCCTTAACATTTACTTAATCATTATAAAAAATTTGAAATGAAATTCAATATGAAAATTTCAATTTCTTTACAATCCAATTAGTTGACCAATCTGTATTTTGAACTTCAAAAGTTTAGTACAAACAATGTGTGTATTATTTTCAAATTTTAATTATATAGACATTTCATAATCAAGTTGCTAATCATAATTCAATTGTCAATGTATAAATTTAAGGTTCCGTTATTTGCCACAAGCATCAAAAAATAAGGCATTCTACAAAAATAAAGATTGTGACACCAAAAGTGAACAATTACTTGTCAAACTACATTGCAATCACCTATCAAATTACAAAGGGAAAACTCAAAGACTGAAAGTTCTCATATGAAGGAGACCCAAAGCAAGACTTCATTGGAAATGGATTTATCAAATTGAATATCATATTTAAAAACATAAATGGATCACTTCACTTTAAACTAATCAACCTTTTAGAGATTGACCCTTCTAAATGGACACAACCAAAGCAATTTCACACATTCCTACTCAACTCTTGACACTCTCAAACCTAGACATGTAGATTCTTTGTGTGAAAGCATGCACATTGGAAAATTGTACAAAGACAAATGGATCGAAAACAAACATCCAAGGCTTGATTGAAAATATATAAAATCCTCTAGATATTTCAAATATCCCTTCTACTCTAAATATATATTCATTTCACTCCATTCACATCAAGATACCTCTCCAAAAGCCAATTCAAAGATATGCAAAATCATACTCATCCGATTGCGATTCTAACAACTCTAGTAGTCCCCCAAAATTTTCTATTTCCACACTTATTTCACCATCATCATTCACCACTACATAATCAATTCTTTCCTAGTAGTTTTTTGGCAAGTGCACCACACACTCATTTTACCCGGATCATTTTCCTGCAACTTTGCTCCATGAACTTTTCAATTCTCAAAGCTCTACATTCGAAACACTAAGGTCAAGTTCCGATTGTGAAAAATAAATTTGAATGGTTTCAGTTCTAGTTCGAATTCCACACAAAAGCGGAATTAGGAATCTGATTCAAAGTCCAATTCTTCACAAAATAAATTCTAGTTCTGAAAATTAGAAAAATTAGAAAGTTAGACTTGATCCTAATTTGGTTCCAAGTAATTTAAAGTAGAATCAATTGTGAACTGTCAATTCACCTTCCAATTAGCCCTTGATTCTAATTTTTTTTCAATTGTGTTTTCAGTCAAAAGTGTTGGTTCTTGTTCTGATTCCAAATCAGGAAATAAATATAACTTGGAACCCAATTTCAAGTCATGTTCTTAAAACCAACCAAACCAAGCAACTGCCCAACATTGGTCACGTCCAAATTATTGACAAGTTTTGCATCAAGGGATAGAATTACTTTACTATTGTCAAATAAGTCCTACAAGACATATTGCTATGATGCAGACAAGCATGTAACAATTGTGAGTTGTGTGTATGATAAGGCCCTAGGATGGAGGGTATTCTTGGAATAAGGAGCGGAGGACAAGAAGGTAGTCAAGTCCAGCCACACAGTGTGGTGGAAGTCCCCCATTCATAGGCCTCACTGATCATAAAACACAAGGTGAACATTATTGCAATTGTAAACAAAAATGTAGATCACATTTCACATTGCGGTATGAGTGAAAGGCACCTTATGTATACAAGAGGCCTCTTACACCCACTGTAGGTGACCCCTTAGCCAGATGTAAGAAGCCTCTTGTATGTGTTTTGTTGCTTTTGAGAAGGTGTTATTTATGTGTCTAAGGTGCCCTCCAAAATATACTAGGAAAATTCCTCCAAACACTTTACAAGCATGAAAAAATGCTTTCCACGTTTTGCACTCCATATAGGCCAGTGTCCAACAATGCCCTTCGACTCTATACCAGGATGTCAAGCTTTGTGAACTCTTAGTTTCTGGGATCTCTTCCTCACACAAGAAGCAATATGCGTGGCTGGACATATAGAAATTTTCCACTTTTCTCTTGCTCAAACATTTGTTCCTCCTTTCTAGTGGCTTGGATTCAAATTGCTTACATGCGGAAATGTTGATGTCTCCACTCCACCCCAAGAGGCAGCCCTGATCTCTTGATGGATACAACTATGAGCTGGAAGTGGATTGCAACATGGTCATGTCAAGCACATTCATGATTCCCAAGATTACTTTCCACCTCCCTTGCCCATTATGCGGAGTAGGTCACCAAGTTTGCCCCTAACAGGCTCACCTAACACCTTACCCAACATAATGGGCAGGGGTTTGACCATTCAATAGTAGAAAACATCATTCATTTCAAAATAGATTTTGTTCCTTGTGCCCACTTGCGTTAAGTTCTTACCATTAGAGCATTCAGAAGAGCAAATTACTTCCACCATCAGTGGTTATGGTAACATGGCAGATACAAAGAGGCTGAAAGTGGCCAAACAAGTCTGAGTCTTAATGCCCCGTAGCCCTGCATGTTTCCCACACAATGCATAGGATAAACTTTCCCAATGCAGTTCAAAGACACAGAAACAATGAGGAATTTACCCCAACTCTTTGAACAAGCTCTGCTCCACTCATGTCCCAAAACCCGGATTGCTCCATCTGCAGTAATGCACAATATTGACAATTCATACAATATGTCTACAATCATGGTCATCTTCCACTTCCAAAGAACCATCTTGCAGGTACTCAACAGTAAGGGTTGTCACCTGTGCTCCAGGACTTGCAGGTTTTTCTAACAGTCTAGATCCAGACCACCTACAATTCCTTTCTAATAAAAACCTTCATCATATGATACACAGGATTTCTCACATACAAGCATGCTCTGGCAATTTACAGAATGTTTGTACAGACAGCTAGAGAATAACACAATAACAACAATTCAAATCATTCTTGAAATGTTTTCACTGGCTCAGTATATCACTCCAAATCAGAACAAAATTCAGCCTCACATATGTGAAGGTGCAGATCAGAGGAAGGTGGTGCATTGTTCCTAGTAGTAGCAGCAAGTCCTCCATCTTAAGTTCTGAAGATGTGAAAAGTGATCAGCTAATTAGTCAGTCAAATTTTAAGGGCCAACATTATTGGCTAAAACAATTGACTCAAGAAACATTGATAAAGGGAACTGTTCACTTAATAACAGAGTCTCTTGTCAAATTGGTAGTGGCATGTTGTTCAGCTGGAAGCAATTTAAAAGGTCTGATTTCAGCCTACATATGTAATGGAAAAGGAGGGCAGACTTTCCCACATATTAATGTTAAGAAACAGAGATAGGTATGCTGAAGTGTCTCACACACCAAAAGCAATTACACCTCCTCTCCCTGGCCTCTTCACAATCAAATGTATGATCAATTTCAAGTACTACTCTACAAATTCTGCAACTTCTGGAGCACCCAATCTCAACCCTGCAAGTGGTTGTACCTTCTGTGCAAATCATGTTACTGATGCCTATGGGGTGGGGATCTCATTCTTTGTGCACCCTGTGTTCTGTTCCCAGTCTTCTCCTGAAAAGCACTTTGTGCTCTCAGGACACCTCCTGCTTGATAGGGTTAAGTCCTCTTCGAAGTTGAAGCACTAACACTGCCACCCAGGAAAAACACCACAGGTCACAACCCTGCTGGCACATGCGCTTCAAGAAATTGCTGATAGTTTGGGAGACTTCCAGTACCAGCAGAATCTATCAGTGACATTTCTAAAGATAAATTTGTCAAACATGACCAGGCAAATCTTGACCTTCACATGAAGAATGATGGGCGACATTTCCACAACTCAAAAAGCAAATAAACTCAGAAAATGCCTGTTATTCTGCAGTAACCACCCTCTCTAATCCCTGATAACAATCCTGAGCGTTGACAGGTTGGAGGAGCTTTGCCATCTGTATCATGGATAAGGTGTCATAGAGTCCTACCTGATAATAGTGTTCTGCAACCTACAGTTCATTGGCCACTGGACATAATACTAGCTGGATGCCAGAAATTAGAAGTGGAGCCTGGAAGATGCTATGAATATTTAAAAGGGGGTGTTTAAAACTCTGATTCAGGTCTCAGTGTCATAAACACCTGCTCAAATAACTCTGGAGATTGCTGCATCTTTTATGAGGTGAAGTACCAGATGATGCAGCTGCTAGATCCTTACACGGTGATTGTCCAAGGATCATGGTCAGCAATATGCCACTATCTGCAGTGCCCACCTTGCTGCTTATGTTCACCAATATTATTAAACAATAATAGTTCATCTGATGAAAAAAGTGTTGAGTGAGTTTAGAAAGGTCAATAGGTGCTGTTGTGAACCTTTTCAACTCATCCTCAATGTCTGGGAGTGGCAGCTTCCAGAAGTTCCATGAGTTGTAATCCTCCTGTCCACCACAGCGCCACCCCAGTCCACTTACTGAGGATATCATAGAACAGACCATAAAATCATGTGGCAATTTGGCCATTCCTAATGGTGGTGCATTTACAAGGAAGAGAGGCTCAGATGTGCAAAAAGACTGAAGTTAAGCACTATTCTTGAAGGATTTGGCAGACATGCAATGAATGAGATAGCAGGGTAAGCTCTGTGAGTAATCTCCTCAGTTGAGACTGATAAACATACCTGTGCTGTGTAGGTCTTCGCAGGGAACATATCATTGACCAACTTGTGGAGAGATGTATAGGTCTTCACATCCACTCGGTTGTTCACTGCCACTTCACCCTGCTCTCAACAAATTTCAGGCATGGAATTCTCTCAGGTTCAAACAATGTGAACTCAGTGTCCCTTGTCATCGCTGGAAAATGTGTGATGTGTGATGTTATGCTAAGGAGTTTTTTGAAACAGCTGGCTCTGCATCGAACATACTTTCTTTTGAAGGCTGAAGTTGACCACTAGAAGACCATGGCTCTAGCTAAAAATGAGGAATTTAACTTAATAGGTCCTATCTCTACAAAGAAGTGCAATCTGCATGTTTTTCCTTTGTTGTATCCAGCAGCTTTAGAGAACATCTTAGAGACTTATTCTTATAATATATGATGACTGGGCATGCTTGAGAGGAAGGGGAGTGATGAACAAATAAAACTTTCTTTTGTGGAAGGGTGGTCAACAAACAAAAGAGAAGAAAACAAGCACCTTATGCTGTTTTCAATAGTTCTAGACAATCTCCAGGCCCATAAGGATAGATTCCTCACCCTGGGGTTAATGATGAAGATCTTGCCCTTGGGAATGCCAACTTTGAGATAGCTGATCTCATCAGTGTCTCGGTTCCCAAACCCTGCGTAGAAGGGGTTGCAGTCCTGTGGAAAAAGAGAGCGGATATCCTGCAGGCAAGTTCCAAAATCTCTTCTGAGAAATTGCAACATGATCTCAAAGGAAAACCAAGGTCAGCTAGATGACATGTCTATGAATGAGGTTAAAGAGCTTTCTCTCTGCCTGTGAACTTGCACTCATGAACCATATCTCATGAACCTCTTCACCCAACCTTGATCTAGGCACCTGCAAGATCTATTCAAACAGAATTAATGACTTACAAAGTGGCATAAACCAAAGTTTCCATGGTCTTTCAACCCCTGCTAATACTAGGTTCAAGTGAATGACAAAAGAACACATCCAGATAGACCCCAAAAAATCTAGTCACTGATTACACTGATCTGTATGCCCTCTCTAGCAACTCAAACATTGTAGAAATTTTTAGTCCCTCGCTATTGCTTGTGAACCCATTGTCCACTGTATCCATCAGCTGGGAACCCTCACCTGCAGGCATGCAATTTTGAACTCATGTGGAGTCCTTCGGATCACTGAAAATGCACAATTCACCCCAAACAAGTGAGCGATTTGAGTAGAATTGGTCAATGTGTAGTGCAATGGAAGAATAATAACCAGAGGCCAAGAGGTGAGGCAAAATGTGTATATCATTGAGTCTTGAAAACTATTTCAGCAGAGACATGGAGTATGGAGATTCCAAGAAGGACCCAGAATTTAAGGACAAGAAATGTATACAAACAGGACACAACCTTTCAAACTGCAATTGTGTATCAAATACCGTCACCTCAAGCGAGAAACTAATAGACTTTGGACACAGGAAAAGATCTTCACAAAAACCCATAACTGTCTTTGGGACTGTTGGAATAGTGCTGCTACTCACATCTCTCCAATATCTCCAGACACAACCTATGAAAACAGAAACTCTAGCATGGCCATTTTGCCACATCAAAGGGACACTCTGTTAAAAAGATCAGAATTATAACAGAAGCAAAAAGTATGGAATTGATAGGAAGGCTCTGGGGACATGAGAATTCATAGCATAAAACCACACAAAAAGACTGAAGGAAATGTTAACAGACCTTCACGGTAGAGTGAGGGAAAGAGGCCATCAGGTGAGATAACCACTGGTCCATTTGGAAGTGTCTCACCATCCTGTGCAAACAAAGGACCAATAGATTACATTCATCAATCAGCAGATATATAAACACATCAAGAAATGCCCAGAGACATTTTCAATCATCTGACTTTGTTCTATGTCACTGTGCAACTCCTGAATCAACCAAGGCTGAAATGTGGTGGGGAACTCAACTACAATCTTCTAAAACACAAATGATGACATCATACACAAGAGAAATGCACCTGCTTGACATTAAATAAAAATTGCCGAGTAAGATCTGCCTGAGAGATTGCACGTGCACTTAGAAATAGCAGCTCATATCCATTTTCCTGCAGCCACACAGCATCTGGTGTCATGTGAAGTGCAGCCTCTTCTACTTTGGAAACAACATATCCAACTGAGGAAAGATGGTCTTGGCAAGGTGAGGAATCAACATAACCCAGAGCAGGTTCAAAGCACCTTGATGGAAGAGAAAAGGCGAGCCACTCCAGACTGTGTCCAATCCTTTCCAACCAAGGGCATCACTTGACCCAAAACATCTGATCTGCATCCAAACAATAAGGATGGATCAGCCATCCACCCATCAAGCTGCCATACCAAACAATGTCTGCATGGGACAGGAGCAGGGTCACAACTGACATTCATATCCATCTTGCTGTTCATATTTTGGTCAATCATCAGCTGAATATATCAAGAAGTAGAGACCTAGTAACTCACTTTGTGATGGTCCCATCCACATCTGAAATCACAATGCGTGTGTTCCATTTCCAAAGGTACACCCTGGCATCCAACTGTGGGAGATATTACTGTCACATTATTAGCACCATTCTTTCTGCCAGACCACAGCTATGCAATGCAGCCACAGAGTGTAGTAAGTTGACCATTTCTCAGTCAACAGGTACAAGCTTCAGGTTCCTTTAATTTTACACTGCTTCAACAAGTACAAACAATGAAGAGAAAGAGAAGGGTCCAGATGTTATACCAACCTGCTGTTTGCCAAGCATGCGGGTGAAAAAAGTGAATGTGATCCTATTACTGCCCTCCTTAAGATTCATCTGAGCTAACATCTGTGAAGTAGGAATGATAGTCTGCACTTTGCTTTTGTGGGGACGTTCGTAGTACCCTTCTTGACAAAGCAAGTCATTTGCAAATGAAGTTTGCAGTGCTGTCCCTGCTGCTCCCTTTAATGGAACTTTTGGAACTGAAGGATTGGCAGTAATGCTCTGTTCAGGAGTTTTCTGGCGCCTTGATGGGAAAGGCCAGAGCTTCCAACCCCCACTAGTTGTGGGGCCTAGTGTGCGCACAACAGCTTGACTCTTTGCCACTGGCTTAGGGCGCTCCACTTGAATTGCACCTTCTATTGCAGGCATAATAAACTGCCCAAAAGCAAAGATTCCAAGAACTACTGGAGCAGCCACACTCCAAGGATAATATTGTCCTCCCACATGAATAATAAGCTTATCATTTGCAATGATGGATGCTGCAGAGCTCTTGAACTCATGAAGTGACACTCTTGCTGAGGTGAATGCCTCAGCAGCCTCCTCCCTTCCCATGTGATCCTTTAGAAGATGCCTGCATAGAGACAGTTCAACTCCTGCAGGCATAAAATATCAGACTTGTCACTAAAACCCACCATCATACCAATTCAGGCCCTGACTTCAGAACAATCATGTCTGCTTCAGAAGAAGAGCGGCTGCTAAAAAGGAGAGACAGGATAAAAAAGACAGGGTTCACAGCCTGCAAGAAAACTCAAGATCAGAAACCTGGTCAGACTACAAGCATAAGAAAAGATAGAGACAAACCAGTTTCAGCAGCTGTCTCCATTCCATCTGCTTCAGCACCATCTTCATCCCCAGATTGCCCCAAACCTGCTGGACTCCCAACACCCTTCTCAAATATGTTTTGTGGGAAACCATCTACTTGATCATGTGTGCCTTCAGCTGGACTCATGACATATGAAGAGGAGTCTCTCCTGCTTGAACTTCTCTTAGTGTGTGGCAGTGGCTCTGAACCAACAGAGCGGCTCAGAGCACTCCATATACCAGAAATAGCTGCATCAGCAGATTGCAACCTCACATCTGGCAAGGACTCAGAAAGAGGGCGATCCTTGGCAATCACAAACAGGTCATCTAGGGCTGAATTCTCAAGTGACACTGGGATACCAATTGGATCACTCTTCCTCCCCAACATTTCCAGGTCTTTGTCTGCATCCACTACCTCCCCATTACCCTCTTCTTCTTCTTCCTCCTCACTGGTGTTAGCTTCAAAGTAAATGCTTTTCCCACTTGCTGACCCAATGTGACTGTATGATAAGGGGTTCTCAAGTTCATCATCTGAAATGTTTTCTCCATGTGGTGCACTTGCCACATGATCTATTTTCATAACTGCTAGTTTTGTGTGAACCTCTTCTTCTTGCTCCTCGCTGGTATTAGTTTCGACATAAGTGCTTTTCCTGTTTGCTGCCCCTGCATCACTGTTTGACAATGGGTTCTCAAGCTCACCCTCCGAACTATTTCCTGCATGTAGTGTTGTTGCCACTTCACCCATCTCTCCAGTGTCAGCAAGTGCTTCACCTGCTTTCACTATTTCCAAAACTTTAGTTGTGACTGGCATTGTCTGTGTGACCTCCACCACATAAGTTTGAGTATGAGATGCACCATCCTGTGTGGGGCTTGTTTCCAACACTGCTAGGTTTCTGGAGAGCAGTTTGCTGCTGGAAGCTCCTGCTCCACCTGCCATGATCTCATCCCGAACAGGACTAGGGGGAGGCACCTTCTCCTCTGAAACACCTTCTTGCAGCTCGCTGTTCTCTACAGTGTCATCTCCCTTGTTTGAAGGTTTCTCTTCATCAAGAGAAAGCACTGGAGAACGACTGGTGCTATCTTCTATGCTGCTGCAAGCATTCACAGGATCTGTGAGAGCCATCACATCCAACCCAGCACAACTTACTGGCATAACCTCTGTGACAGGACTTGAAGATTGTTCTTTGTCAGCACCAACCAGTTCTTCCACTGGTAAGACTGCAGGATATTTCACTAGAAAAGTATTCTCTCCAACGACTTCCTGTTCTTGTAGCTTGGTTCTTACAGTCGTGGAATCCATAGCCACTGGAAATGACACCCTTTTTGCACGTTCATGCAGTAAGGTCAGCTCCTGAGAGCAGGTAGCCAATGAGTTGGCATCCTCATTCACCTCCTCATCTTGAAGTCTGTCTGGAGACATACTGACCATACTTGATGCTCCTTCCATGTCGTCCATCAACACTGCACATGTTGTTACTGCCAGAGACACACCTGCTAACTGCTCCTTTCTGTTCATATTTGAATCAGACACTATGCTTCCATTATCACTATCAGCAGCATTACTTCTCCCTCCTTGCAAAACAATCTCTCCACTATCCTGGGGTGTGTCTTCATCTCTGACAATGCCAGGCCCCTTCCCACCTGCAGCTATGTTGATACTTACAGAAGAGGGACCATGAGCAGTTGTAGTACAATCAGCATGACTGAAGCTTGGCTCTGACAGCCTAGGAATGCCAGAGTCTTCAGCAGCTTCAGTACTGCAGCCTCCACCTGCTTGCAAGTGAAGTGAAGAGTCAAGTGTTGAATCATTATTGAATGGTACATCACTTCTCTTATTGATGACAAGTTCTTCAGGTCCCATTGTCTGCCCTGTCAAACTCATCTGTGGGTCTGAAGCCTTTGCCTGGCTATCTTTTGAAGTTGGTACATTCTGAGAATTTAATGAGGAGATTACTAGAGGTTCTTGGTAATTGAGTTTTTGTGGGCTCTTTCTACTTTTCACTCCACTGCCATAGCCCCACGAATTGTCCAGCAGGTCAGAGATAATTTCGGCCCTCTCCAGTGAGGACTCCCTCTCCAATGCACTGTCTGGACTTGCCAAAGTTTGCTCCTTCCCATATCCTCGGAACAATAGACCAAGTATAGATCGCCTGGCTGGGTTCTCTGCCTCCTTGCCTTCAGAATTTTGAGTAGCGTTTGAAGATACCACCTCTGATGATAACTCTCCCTTCTCCTCTTTTTCCTCAACTTCTGAGCCTTCACCTTTTGTTTTATGCTCAGTTGAGCTCTCTTTGGTCCTCTTCACCACAGTTGAAGATTTTCCAGTGCTGCTTACTACAGCCTCTTCACCGTTGGACTCTTGTGCATCATTCTCCCTCAGCATCTTATCACCCTCTCTCATGGATGAGTTTTGATCATCAACAATTCCCAAGGATTGTGAATTGACCTTGGGTGCATTTAATGAAGCCTGTGTACTGTCCTCTCCAGCTTGATTAGTTGTTGCTTTGACATCTTTAGTCTCCTTTTTTTCATCTTGATCAGATCTCTGTTTTGGAAGAGAAGGAGTCCCTCTCCAGCCCCACCATAACCATGGCTTCCTATCTGATTGTTCAAGCACATCTGTTTTCTTCTGTGTGGGTTTTGTAAGTTGCATATTCTTATCCAAGACAGAAGGAGTTGAATTTGAGGGTAGGCTTTGATTGTACCCCTTTGGTGTACTTCTCAATGCACCCCCAGTCTTTGTCTTCCTGTCCAAACCTGTCTTGTGCTGGTGAGCTTTGGCACAGAGAGGTGAAGCTCTTAAAACTGCAGCTGCCTTCTCTGTGGCATCCCGCCATGCCCTCTCCTGCACAATTGCAGCCTCAACTCCTGGGCTAGGATCACCCTCATGTGTAGAAGATGTTGGATTCTCTTCTGAAGGCAATGACACCACAGGTTCAGTGGCACAAACATGTGCAACTTCAGGACCCTCCTTACTCTGTGTTGAACCATCCCTGACATACAAAGTTCTTGTGTCCTCCAGATCAGGTTGAATCATAGAATTGATCTGCACATCCTCTGAAATGTTGTCCTGAAGGCCAAAAAATTGATCTCCCACAACCCTATTGCTTGGAGCTGGGTACTGGACCTCAGCCTCTGCCACCTCTACTTGTAGAGCCTCTTGTTCAGCTACTGATGGTAGGAGCTTGCATTCAGGTGACTCCTCACCAGCCCCTTGCATCATCTCACCATTCTCTACAGACAAACTCTTAAATACAACATCATGGTGCGCACAATCTATCTCTTGTTTTTCCTTTTCAGCTCTAGAGTGTTCTTTATGCCCACTCTCACTTCCATGATCAACAACCTCTGCTTCATTGCTTATAGTTGTTGCAACACTCCAGTCAATCTTCTCCTCATCCTCCTCAGACACCTCATGGTCAGCCCCCACTAAAGCATCTGGACCTTGTGGTCTTGTATCAAAACTCTCCAATGGCTCACATGTATCATTCTGTTGTGGGACAGAAACTGTAAGATTGGTCTCAGAAGGCTCTTGGTATTCTTGTCGAGCATCTTCAGAGGGAAGAAAACCTAGATCATCAGGATAGGTAGCCTCAAGGAACACTCCTCCATCAGCACTGGCAATTGTTATGCCTTGAGGAAAACTCAAAGCATATTCTGATCCTTGTCTGAGAAACTCCAACTTTGGCAAAGTTGCAACCAACCGAGAGTCAAGTGAATTTGAACCCTGCAATGAAGACCCTTTGACATCCCGAATGAAATGGACCCCTTTCTCCAGATTGCTGTTCCTCAAAGGATTTGTGTCCTTGTCAAAAAGGCTTGCACTGCTTTCTGTGCAAGATTCCTCAAGTACTCTGTTTTGTGAGAGGCCCTCAAGAGTGGTTGGAGTTTGTACAGAAGAAGCGGCCTTTCCTAGGGCTGCCAATGTGGCATTTGCAAAAAGAGAAGCAGCAGGTCCTGAATTGTAGCACTGATCAAGACCAATTGCATGGTTGAGGAGTGCATGGATGGCCGTTTCACCTTCTGCTGTGTTTCCATACCTTGTGGATCCTCTTGCAGTAGAAATAACCTCATCTGACTCTTGCCCATTGTCAGACTGACCATTGGTGATTCTACACACATCCCTGCTTGCAATGTCATCAGGAGGGCAGCCTTCTCCAGCAAGTCTTGTATGAGATGTTACTCCATTCTCTTGAAGTGGAGCAACAACTGTTTCTGAAAGAGCGTCAACTTGGGATGCTGGAACCTGTATGGCATTCAACAAGTACAAAAGATTCATATTGGCACAACCTGACCTAACTTGAACTAATAACCTGAGGCTAGGTCTTTAGAGGAAAGGTGACTTCAGAGGTACCAGAATAACAACAATCAGGACTCCTATGAAAGTGGCAAATGCTCCAGGTAACATGCCAGCAAGGTTTCAGAAAGGCTTTAGATCACAAATTCAAATCATATGAACATCAAGCAATTGATTACAGTGGACTATCTGTGAGCAGGAAACACAAGATGGGCAAAAAAGCAAGCAACACAGCATCATCTTGCTCAGTTGCACAGTGAGAAACAACATTCCATTGATAAGATTTGGTGGTAAACCATGGTTGAGGCCATACCTTGAATCACCAAATATGAACAACAAAGTTTACTCTCATCACCAGAGACACATGGATGAAATGAAAAGTACTTCAACTTACCTCTTGAACAAGTATTGAGGATGTATTTCTTCCCTCTGACCTCAATTCCAGATCCTCTGTCTTCTTGTCACTGCTGGACGAGTTTTCAGCAACATCCTTTGATTCCTGAATTTCCACCTTGGCCTGAACATCATCATCATCTGCCTTTTCTGCTTGGGTAGCCAGAGTGTTGACAACAGTATCATCACCTGATGATGCTGCACTTGGTGGCGACAAAATTGATGCTTCATTTTCCAAGTCTGCATCTTTGAGAAAGTAAGCTCCTCCTGTTGTATCTAAGAACATATGGAAATTGACATCGTTTCCATTTACTGCCACATCAACAACCTTCTCCCTTTGCTTGAGGACCCCTTGGAACTTCCCAAACTTCACATACCATGGTGAACTCTTGAAGGTGCCGTCCTCTTGTTGGACAACAATGATATCAACTGCACCTCCAAAGGGATGAAAGGGGCCTGCAACTGTGTATACTCCCTGTGATATGTACCTTCCTACAGTGCTGTACATCTTCTACTCTCTCTGGCTCCAAACACTTGTCACTGTCTGCTTCTTTTCTTCTCACACACATAATTGCACATATCCTCTCAAGAATCCTTCATGCTCCAGAAAACAGTAGGTCTGTGGATTGTGCCTTCAAATTTCATATTCTGAGTGGCTGGATTTGTCCATCAAAAGTGGTCCCCCCCCAACATGTTCAATCACTGAAATTGGAGGTAGTAGGGTTCTTCAGAATATGGATAAGGTGTAAAGGTTGCATGCAACACATGGAAGGGAATGTCTTCTATAACTTTGAATAGGAAACCTATTGTACATACAGATGCATTCAGGGTGAAAACATGCCACTGGATTGAGAATGAAACAATTCTACAATGTGAATTATGAACTCAATCCAAGCATGGACAATCTCAGATCAATCAATCCTCAGAACAAAGATTCAAGGTTTCAAATTCCACTTGCTACATAAATTAGGCTTGAGCTTACCAAATGAAGCCTACAGACCAATGGGAAGTTCAATTGCACTGCATTTCTTCTCCTTCACAAAGCTTGCATCTCCATATCCACAACACGGAAGTGCGTATGTAGGGATGACAGTTTTCTGGAATTTCTGTGCCACACACCTTGAAACTGTTTCCATCCAATCCACCCTTGCGGCACACCAAATTCCCTGCCATACAAAAAAAAAACTCACCTCTCAATGAATGGACAATATCTCCGGCACACATGTATACTGCAGAAATGATAATGCTAGCAAGTTATATCAAAGCTTAGCAATATCATTCAATCATCATACGCAAAGCATTGGAACATAAAAACAACGTATTTCCTCCCAAATCCATGCACTAAATCTTTTCTTTTTATAACAGAAGCAAAGGTTCCTGCTCTTTTGTTGACAACTTATTGAACCTTTTCCTGCTTCGTCCGTCTCCGATAGAAGCTCCTTTCTAAAACCTATCCTTCAAATTTAGTGAGACTTTTTGGTCTTTCTGTTTTACACCAGCTTTCTATCTAATCCCTGTCTTTTTGAAATTATTTTCGGTCAACAAACACCCGCAAGAGCAATACAAACCTGTTGAAAACAACAGTAGTATGTGTGGCATGGAAGATCTGTCAATTTGAGGAGCACACGGATACCAAATGTTGTAATAAGCAGAAAGAAAAAAAGAAATTGCAGACAGAAGAAGTAATTGGAGAAGGGTGAAGAAGCAACAGCAAACCTGGGTGACAGAAGAAAAAGCAAAAGAAGAGAGCACGCAAAAGACTTGTTGGTACAGTGTTGCTGCAGCATCTGGGTCAAGATTCCTGTGAATGTGCTCAGTTCTTCCGCCATAGCTATGGCGTGTCATCGTCGCGGTGCGTGTCGTCTTCTTCGTCGCCTGCCTACTCGAGTCTTTCTCTCCAATGCCGTAAAAGCCCTAGCTCTCTCTCTCTCTCTCTCTCGCTGCGGCAAGGAAGAGGTTTCTTGGAGAGAACGTCACATTATTATATTACATTGCTGCCTTCCTGGATGAAAGCTAGTTCCTAAGAACAACTGGTACTGTCCGTTGTTGGGCCTTCGTCTCGTGGATAAGGGCCGTTGTTTGTTTCGCGTGGTTGGTTGGGTCAGGTGTCTTGGGTAAGGACCGTTCTTGGGCCCTGGTCAGTCTCTCCTGTCTTGGGGTTAAGGACCCGTTGTTGGCTGGTTCTTTTCTTTTGAGAGGAATCCAAGTCGGTTTGATGAATCCAAGTCGGTTCCGGTTGTGCAACAACCAGTTTTGGTTCGGTTCTGGTTTTGCAACAACCAGTTGGAACCAGTTTTGGTTCGGTTCCAGTTACAAATGT
This sequence comes from Sphagnum tenellum, assembly GCA_963921925.1. Classification (NCBI taxonomy): domain Eukaryota; kingdom Viridiplantae; phylum Streptophyta; class Sphagnopsida; order Sphagnales; family Sphagnaceae; genus Sphagnum; species Sphagnum tenellum. Next base: position 4,533,628 of record OY998155.1, read on the forward strand.
CCAAAACCAAGGTGGTCTGGTTCCAGTTCCCAAAGGGTGACGGTTCTCACACAAAGTGATAACCATCAAAATTCAACCGACCTGAACCCCGTGGCCACTGTATCAGCCTTACCCTGATAACCTGTCCAACACTGGTTACACCCAACCAACCCATATTAGTAAATGTTAGATGCCAAGCCCATGAACATGTGATTAGACCATAACTGTCTTTTATGTTTTGCAATGCAACTTTTTAACTTTGCATCAAACAACACAATGAACCAACAATTCTAACAAAGTAAATAAGCAACACAAAGGACCAAAGCAAAAAAAAAAAACCAAAAAACCAAAAAAAAAAAAACTAATCTTAATTAAGAAAGACTGACCAAAAAATATGTATAGAAAAACCCTAAACCCCATACAAACTAATCTAATTTAAATATTAATCTAAACCTCAAACTAATCTAATTATATTAACATAATCTAACTTACTAACCTGAGAACTGAGTTATGGTTCTCTCATAGAACTAACCCGGTTCTCCAAAACCCAAAAAGAAAAACATTTCCTATAACCAGCTTGCATTTCACAAGTGCTAGGAGTTTGGGGACTATAATCCATTCACACAATAGAAGAGCAATTGATGCAGTTTGGGGACCTTTCTCATGTCACTCTTGTATACATAACTTGTTTTGCAATTCTAGACAAATGCAACACCCCCTTACGTTAACCCTAATACAGCAAGCAAAAAGAGTGTTGAAGAATGAAATCTCATGTTGGGTTGGAGCTTCTCACCAGCATGACTTCTGGCAGTTAATTGCGGGAAATTGGGAAGTTTCGTATTCTGCACTTTTAGGCTATAAATAGGGCGGAATTCGCACCTCGCTCCAAAACACGCAAATTCTGCAATTTTAAAGAAGCCCTCTGAGAGTAAAAGGAGGTAATTGGAAGGCAAAGATAAATTCTGTAAAAGTAGTGGCTCACAGTGAGTACAAGCCAGTCTCCAGGTGTCATCTTTAGATTGGTTTTCATCTCAAACTAACATTCAAGTGAAATTTTCACTGCAGATTCCTAATCCTGCGATACTGGAGCACAGAGTTGAAAGTGGAAATTTTATAAATATTTGATGGAAAAAGTTTTTGCAGCATGTCGGGCATTTGGTCTAGTGGTATGATTCTTGCTTAGGGTGCAAGAGGTCGCGAGTTCGATTCTCGCAATGCCCCCCACGCGAGGTCGCTTGGACGAATCACTTTATTGTAGTTATCTCGAGATCGTTCACACCTCTTTTTTTCATTCTGTTTCTTTATAAATTTAATTTGTTAAATAACCTGCGGTTCTTTATTTTGTTTTCACCTCTTGGGTTCAGTTTTTCGCCATTTGGAAGAGGATTTTCGCCATTTTGTGATATATATATATATATAAGAGTATGCTGTCACAAATTCCCTGTTTCTGCGAATTTCTATTTTGCCAAAGAACGAATTATTCATTTAGAAAATCACCACAATTGCCTACAATATGAAAGGGTGCTTAAGACTTTCTATTTTCATATTTTGTATGTCATGAAATTTGGCTAAATATACTTACGGATGATTGTCACTCAAGCAATATCACAAAATTGAAAATACAAACATTGCTTGGGTTTAATGACTTTTTTTTGACAAACTTTTGGCAAATTTTCAACAAGAAAAAAATTGGGTAATTTTTGGATTTTCTTCTTTACCTAGTGTAAATTTGCCAAGTTTTCAATATCGCGAAGTTGAAAGAAGAACGAAAACTTGCTTGGGATCATTATTTGATTAATGTAGAATGCTTTTGCAAATTTGAAAAAAAAAAAATGCAATTAATTTGTGGCTCTTAGCTTTTACATGGTGTCCTTAACATGAGAAATTCACATTGACATGCATAGGGTGGCCAATATCTCCCAAAGAAAAAAGTGAGTAAATACAATTTTTTTATAAAAATGTTGTGCTCACTTGTTTCATAATCTAGGTATATATTCTTGTTTTGACAATCAAGGGTCATGGTAAGTCAGTCCATTTAATAAAAATCACGTATGGCAACATCTTCAATTTCATACATCAAAGGATTGCATGGTTCCTATATATACAATTACAAATTATTTGAAAAATATCCAATTATGAACATGTTTGAACATATTACATGGAACATGTTCATGTTTTTTTGAATATTTCAATTGTCCTCAAAATTTCTTATGCAATGTTAAGAAAAAGGGCTAACCATAGTTATAGCTAGTAATTTCATGATAAAGGGCCATGTTATTGCAATTCCAAACAATGATAATTAATATAATGAATAGTCAATGTTTTCATCTCACCTAGTATAAACTAAAATTTTTGTCTATTTTTAATATTGTTACCATACACAAATGCCAAATAATTAATTTAATTAAAATTTTTTGGTTCAGCATTTGGGTTTTTAATTTTGAAATTTTCAATAATAAAGACTATATCTATAGTAAGCCACATTCATTTCAAACAATTTGAACTATTTCAATGATAATTTGAATTGTTTCAATGGTCATGTGAACCTCTCTTTCATATTTCACTTCAAGATGAATAGGGATCAAACTTTTACACCTTAAATTTTTGCAAATTTAAAAAAAATAAAAAATTGGCAGATTAAAAATAATTTAATTTATGCTGAAACAATATTATGGTATATGTGATTGAATTGTCAAGTTTCAAACCTAATACATGGCTACAATATATAGTTATGTTAAATAGTGCTCACATCTTATATGTTTTTGATATGATATGGCATGTAAATAGTACTATATGGCATATGAAATAAATCTTGTTATGAATCACGATACTTTACACAATGTTACATAACCAAAAAGAGAATGGGATTTTAGCATGCAAACCTTTCTTTATGTCCTCTCAAAGTTTTTGCGTAACTCAAACTAGAATCTTATGCACATCTTCCCTTGAATAGGTACATAATCTTTTAAGTATATTTTGTTTCAATATTCTACACACATAACAACAATTAAAAAAATTCCTTGGTGGGTTCCTTTGGCTATTGATATATATATTTTTAAACCAGTATATTCACAAATTTGTGTTTAAATTTTCATGCACACTTCCCACCAAAATACTCAATCCATAACATCTTAGAATTTAAAACAAATGTCAATTGAGAGGACATGCACATTAGGTCACCAAGTCAAATTGCATTGTGAAAATTGATTTTAGAATATTTCAAAAGATGTAATGAATAGACCCAAAACACATGGATTGACTCTATAAATCAACTTCTATCAAAATTGAAAAGCTCACAACCTTAAAAACATTTTATCCTTTGGGAGAGACCATGTCCAAGAATGCATACAATTATTAAGCTTTTTGTATTTTCAACTTTTTAAACCACACTTTTCCAACAAAAACGACAATTTTTTGTAAAACTTTAAATTATCAAATTGATACAATGTGACCAACTTTAAACATCAAAGACTTTTTAACTCACATCCTAAAAACAATTACAAGATATCAACTTCTCTCTTATATACTCATCACTTATTTATGACATTTTCCGCCTCCCCCATTAAATTGCCTTTCCACACATTTATCCCGAAGCCTTTTCGACAAGCATCCAATTGAAATAAATGCACACCAACAAGTAAAACAAGTTGATAAATTTTTTTTTATCATTGCCATTGGGAGTTCCAATATGAAAATTAAAACAAATAAGTTTTTAACCAAATAACATTAGTCCTTTCAAAATCAAAGCAAACACCATTTGGTGTCACAATGTAATTGAAAACCCATGCTAAATGTGGTGCATCTATTTTTGAGGTAAATAGGTTGGTGATTGAACATTTATGTTTTCATAAAAATTGAAATCCTTGAACATAGTTAATTACTTGTTTCCAAAATTCAAAGATATATTGTGAACTTCTACATGGCACACCCATTACCATGAAGATAATTCAAAACGGACAAAAAACAAAAAATATATGGTGTTTGAAAATAACGTTTGGTTACTTTTGGAGTTCAATACGGGATTGTAAAGCTCAAGTGACACACCCATGTCCTTTTGATCCCTCATAATAGATAAAAATGGAAAAGATATGGGAAATAAAATTAAAAAGGTTTAATGCATTTCCTTAAAACATATTTTTTGGGGAACATGTTCATTCTTTTCATGTTTCCTTCTCATTATTCGATTGCCTTTAGAGTTGAAAAATGTATTGTAATTTTTTACTTGGTGCACCCATAGCCAAGAAAATCATTAAAAAAGGATAGAAATGAATAATATATGGATAAGTGCTTAATTATTGACTTATGTTTAGTGATGAATGTGTACATACTCTACTAATGAAGCACATTGAAACCATAGATCATTTCTTAAAACCATGGGAGCATTTCTTGAACTATTCCTTTTAATAACTTTTAGGTTTTTTCAAAAAAGGTCATTAGTTTGGGGTTTACACTTTTCCACATTATTAATGATGATCGACTGATGTAAGGTTAAAAGATTAACATATTTTCATTTGTTCATTGAATCTTACAATATTGAAACAAAATTTCTTTTGAATTTTTCATGAAATCATTTTCATTTCACTTAATTTGCAAACATGAAATCCAATCTTCACATGTTGAAAACATTTGTAAACTTTTTTTATCAATTATTTAAGAAAAATCATGTGAAATCATATTAATTTCAAAGTAATTTAAAAAAGATTAACCTTATATTCAAATGTGACATTTTAAATTCAAATGTGTGTTGGTGTTGCTTGGGAGGACAAAACATTTAATTTTTGCGTGTGACAATGGAAATGTGAAGATTTGAAATGACAAATATGAAAAAAAAATTCATATGTTTACAACAATTTGCATTAACAACTTATGAAATTTAAAGATGTTATATCTAAACCAATTCAAATATACCATCATGATTGGAATTTGATGCAAATATGGAAGTGTTTTTACCTAGATTAATTATTTAATATTGTTAGATTTTTTAAACTTTTCCTCTGACCAGTCAACACCATTTCCAAACCCAAACAAGTTACCCCAAAATTTTAATAAATCTTGTTAAGTCACTACAAGGAATTCACATATTAACGACTAGTTGTATGACTATTTTTTTGTTATAAATGCCATATGCAATTGCTACAATGTTTAATTGCTTTGAACAAGTTGTATAAAAATCTTAATTGCAAAAGACATTATGTGGCATCTAGTCAAAATGGTAATCACATTGAGATGTGACTAATATCAACTTGTCATTTAACTAATATACAACCTATGTGGCATGGTCATTTGTGATCGGGTTTACAATTTAAAAGTGTAGTTGCATGAGATGTCTCAAAGTTGACTAAGATGTATCCATGTGGCAACAATCTAGTCAATAATCTTAAATTAGGCTAATATAGGCTAGAATAAACAACCTAACATAGGTTGGGCAAGTAGGCTTATGATAGGTAAGTAGGTGTAGGTTATAGGCTTAAGTGGATAGAAGGTAGGATCCTAAATATTTTTTGTTCATAGTCACAAGCTTTTTTGATTGGGTCATCTCAAATGGCACATGCACTTTGAATGTTTATAATGCATATCATGAGTAGGTCCTTTTTTTCACCTAGCTATATATTTTACAAAATTCAAATTGTAAACAAGAAATATGGGATAAATTTTAATGAAAGGGAAACATTACTTCACTATGTAACATTATCACATATTCACACAAATACCTACTATTTAGCCCACATACTTACTACCTATTACCTAGCCCATTTAATAAATAAATTACCTAACCTACCTAATTAATTAATTAATAAAAAAATCACATATTAACACAATAAAATACGTATTACTTAGACCACCAACATACTTCTTGCTATTTATTGTATTTCCTACCTACTACCTATTACTTAGCCTATTTAATTAGCTAATTACTTTTTTATTCTAAGCTATTCAACCTTAAGCTATTTTTGTTTATTTTTGCCTTAGTTTATTTTTTAATTATAAGCAATTCCATTTTAGATTATTTTAGGCTATTATATACCTTACCTTATTCTTAGTTATTATAGGCTATTTCACCATACTTTATTTTTGACTATTGTAAGCTAATCCATTTTATTTTATTTAAAGTTATTTTACCCTAAATTATTTAAAATTATTCCACTTTAGATTATTTTAGTTTATTTCAATTATTTAAATATACTCCGCATCAAGTCATTCTTAGTTTTTTAAAGTTATTCCACCTTAGGGTATTTTAGGTTATTTTATTTTACGATATTTTCAAATATTTATTGAAGGTTATTTCTGCCTAGGCTATTATACATTATTCTCAACTATTTAAAATTATTTCACCCTAAATTATTTGAAGTTATTCAATATTATTCCAACCTAGGTTATGTTTTAGTATTCCACCTAAAGATTTTAAAATTTATTCCATTGTAAGGTATTTTCAACTATTTTAAGTTACTTAAACCTAAATTGTTTTATTTTGCCTATAACAAAAGATTAACAAAGAAATAAAATATACAATCTATAATGTGTAAGAATTTTATCTATAAATATCTATTACATTCAAGCTTCATTCTAGATAACTTAAAAAGTAAATTTAGACCATTAAATCCAACAATCCCATTTGCATGAAAAAAAAAATTCCCATTTATAGACAACTCTATTATGTTGAAAATTGTAATTTTTTAAAACATTTTTCATTAGTCCTTTGGAATTCTCAAAAAATTATGAAACTTTGTTATTCATTTAACTATATGTTCAATCAAGATAACTAGGAAAAAAATTCAAATCGCCCAATCCAATAATTTCATTAACCATAACATAATTTCTTCATACTTAAAACACATATACATTTCCAACTATAATTTGTAATTACACTTCAAGTTGCATAAGATGTCATGTGGTGTCTAGTCACCTATGAAACACATTACTAATCACAAAAACAAATTAAAATTTTTATCTATGAAAAAATGTCATCAATTGTTAGATGATATGATTACAATTTTTATCGACATTTTCAAATTACTAGTAATAAAAAATCATAGTCATATGTAAAACTTAAAATCATTTTGTAATTTCATATATAATTTCAAGTCATTTTTTACATGATGCCATGGAAAACAATCATATCGATGGTCACACAAAAATGATTGATTTAACACAAGTCACATACCCATGGGTTGATATGGACAAAATTCGTTGCGGTAAGGTAAGGACTAAAGGACCTTCGAATTTACTTCGATCCAATGTAAAGAAATAAGGACCTTCAAATTTACTTTGATCCGATCTAGAGAGTTAAGGACCTTGGCATTTACTTCGATCCAATGTAGAGAGTTAAGGGCCTTCAAATTTACTTCAATCCAATCTAGAGAGTTTTAAGGACCTTCGAATTTACCTCGATCCAATGTAGAGAGTTAAGGACCTTCGAATTTACTTCGATCCGATCTAGAGAGTTTTAAGGGCCTTCGAATTTACTTCGATCCAATGTAGAGAGTTAAGGAGCTTCGAATTTACTTCGATCCGATCTAGAGAGTTTTAAGGACCTTCGATTGCGGTCGCTCTAGATTAAGTAGGGACGATCGATTTCGCTCTGGTGCACAAGTAAGGTCCCGCTTCGAATCCCCCGACGTGGTCACTTGTGGTGCATGGAAAGTACTTTGACTCGAGCTCCGAAGAGTTGGTCGAGTGTTTTTTGCCAAGACTATCAGGCTTTTGTGGAGAAAATATCGTGCATCCGTGCCCTGTTTCGCCAAATCTGGGGAGGTTCTCGTGCCCTGTTTCAGGGACTTTACGGATAACTCTCATATCTCCAATTTGTGTCTCGGAGCTCTTGTTGCTGCTGCTGCTGCACGCTTTGTTGCTACTTAGTGCCATGTTCTTCTACTAATAAATAGCTTGCAATTAAGCCATTGAGAACCCATGGCATCACCCATACCTGTACATGTTGCTGCTTCTACTAGTACCATATTGCCGTCTGCTCTTTGTGCAGTTTCCACGAGTATTTCACAATGGGGTGGTGGTAGTGGTGGTGGTGGTCAAGCCGGAGTCAATGTTGTGCAGAGGAAAGAGACGCGGAGATCATCAGCCAGTACCACGACTACACTCCTGAATCTGGAGGTCGCTGCTCAGGTCCGTGTGAGTGAGTTCGTGAATTTTGCTTCGCAAACTCTCTTCCCTACCATGCAATTCGATATCATTCTGTCGTGGTCACTGGGTGAAAATATTTAGGCGCTGGAGGGAAGTTTTTGTAGTTACCCCACATTGCCCCAATGACGAGTCCACACATTTTTTGAAAGATGAAGGAACTGTAAGGGTTGGTGCCTCTGAGAAAGGTTTAGGGTTTAGGATCATTAGGGTTAGCACCCCTACATGACATGGAGAGACTCTGTGAAAATAGGACCTTCTGCAGACACCACAGCATTCATGTTCTTGTCAGGTATCTGCAAACTATCTTGTTTCATATCTCAGTTTCAGTCAGAAGGCTGTATCTTTACCACTCAATTGAAATGCATTAGGGTTTCTTATGGTTTCCTTCTATTAGGTACTATGGAGATGGTGTCTTCCAATGCCTTCTCACAGTTGTATTCACACATTGATCCAATTATGATGGGGTCTATTGATTCTTCTCATGGTGTTGGTCAAAACATGCTCTTCTTGAATGTCCTGAGACTAGTGATTTTGAGGAGTGAGTGGGTATATTGCAGATTAAAGCCATGACCAAAGACCAATGGGGACAGGTGCTTGGGGGCAGGAGGCAGCTATTTGCGGGGGCTGGTTTACTTCTGTTTTCTGGCTTTCCAGGGGTCAGCAATGCACTGGTGGCTGCTAAGATCGATTTGAGCAAAACACCCAGTCACCACTTTGATGTGGATGATCAGCGCTTAGTTCAAGCTGCTACCCTCTTCAACAAGGCTCTCTCTGCCTCTACGGTTCTCCATCCACAATTCTCAATTTCACTTTCTCAAGCTTTCTTCTCTCATTAAGGTGTTGCAAATTCACATCTTGGTTAGGATTGACCTTTTTGTGACATAAAACTGAGAAGATGCTGATTGCTGTAGTTATATTTTGGGTTACCTGATCCCCTGTGCAAGTTCAATACCTCATGGCTGACTGTGTTCTGTCCAGCTTGCTTGCAGGTAGAGGAAGAGGAAAGGTTGTGGACTGAGGTGATTGACACATATGGAAAGCTTGATGCTGAATGGGTTTCAGACATTGTGTCAAGGGCGTGGGGCAACCGAGGCAATGCTCGCAGTCGCCAGGTCAGTGTCCTTCATCATTGCTGATTTAGTGTACAATTTGATTGTACTGTAGGAAGCAAAATATCTCTAGCATCTCTGCATACGTGAATCAGGTCTGAGATACAGGATGGGGTATAAGGCTAGCTAGTATATGACTAAATATGTTGTGCACCAATCAAGCTTATTTGGCCAGTCTCCATTGTTAAATGGTATCTTGTTTTTTTGTTATTATGTAGATTTGAAAGTCATACAGGTGCTTAAGCCTCGTGGCCTCTTACTTTGTAATGCAGGGCAGGATGGAAGAGGCACTTGGGGATTTTGATCACTCAATTGAATTAGCCCCGTGGGTAACTCCTGTGTGCAGTCCCTTTGTCCCATCTTGAGCGCATATGAGCCATCATGCTGGTTCAAATATGGCTTTGTTGCTTGATCTTTATGTTGGCAAAAACATTATGCAGTCTTGCTTGTGGTCTGATACTGTGATTGCATTGAGCAGATATGCTGCGGACCCGGTTTTGAATCGGGGTGTGGTGTTGGAGAGCCTTGGACGCTATGAAGCGGCTGCATCTGACTATGAGGCAGTGCTTTCAGCACAACCAAATGATCCAGCTGCTTGGAACAACCTTGGAAATGTGCAGGTTTGTTTCACTGCTTTCACTAATGTTTGGGAACCTGAAACAAAGGTACTATTGATTGTTTTGTGCAAGAAGATTGGGTGTGGTGTTGTTCTCAACTTTCCTGAAGGCAAGAGGCACTTGCTTTCTTTTCATACTTGATGATGTTCAACATGAGTGAAGTACCTTGTTGCTCATTTGGTACCTTTAATAAAAAGCTAGTCAAAATGGAAGGATTTCTGGCAACTTTGTGAGGATATCAAAAATTAAAGATTGTCAATATCATAGACACCATGTGCCAATCCAGACCGATATACATTAGGGTTGACAGTCAACTCAGTCATAGACACCAAAAATTCAAGAATTGGTTGCAGGGTTTGTAGCAAAGTAAATGTGGATGCCACATGATGTAATCAATTGAAAGACCATCTATCCAACAAGATAGTGCTGCAAAGGATGAACTATACAATTGATCATTGGTTGATGCTACAGGCAGCCTTAAGAAGATGGGATGAGGCATTGGTGGATTATGGCAGAGCCGTGCAACTTGCTCCAGAGTTCTCGTTTGCAGCAGCCAATTATGCCTTGGTATTTGTTTCCCTCCTTACATACTGTGCACTTGTATTTCCAAAGCGAGACTAAAAACCTATTTGAAAGGTAAGATTGCCACCAAAATTTCTGCAAGGATATGTTGGAAACTAGTGAACGCTTTAAGAACATTTCAAGCCCTATGACCTCCATATGAACATTGAGAAACTGTAATAAGTAAAAGCACCCAATATCTTGTGTACAAGGAAGAAAGTGCACTGAATAAAGTCTATCACTGGAATTTTTCAGGCTCTTTACCAAGTTGGCAGAGAAAATGAAGCTTTCAAACAGTTCCGCTCTATTCTAAGGAAATATCCTGAGGTTCTTTCTCCATTCCCCTCTCTTCTATTACATTTCATATCAGGCTGATAGTGCAGAAATATAGAATGTTGCCTTCATGTTGTTAGCTTGCTAATTATATTCCTGTTCCAAAGTGTGACTTTCTTTTAGAAATTTTCCAGACTTTGTGAGTCAATCTACCATCGCCCAAGAGAGATTATGGTTGAATACCTTACTTTTGTTCCTCATTGCTGTTGGCAACATAACATGATTTTGACATCAATCATCAGAATGATTACTTGTTTACTTAGCAAACCTCTGATTTTTACTTGTCTCATGGGCTCTCTTTTTTGGGTGGCTGGGTTTCAATTTTGTCTCTATGGCAGTTCCCAGATGTAAGGGCAGCATTGGCAGTGTCCCTCTATGCACAAGGGCTAACAGCAGAAGCTGAAACTAATTGGTTACGAATGGAGGTAGATTTTTATGCTCTTTTAGCTTTGTATGAAGCTTCTGTTTCAAACAGCTTCTATTAGGTGTGGTGTACTTTTATAAAAGATAAAAAAAGGATGTGAATAATATGGATGTATGCTCTCCAGCACTAATAAAAAAGTCTGTTGATTGGGTGCAGGATGGCAGATATAGGGATCGTAATTGGGTTCGACAGACACGCAGATGGCCACCTCGACTTGTAAGTGAATTGGAAGCATTTCTTGATCTGAAATCTGTTGTGTCATCCTAAGAGAAGCAGCAACATTGACTTAGTTGGTTCTGATGGAATTGAAACCAAAGTTGTATAGTTGTTATGGTGACCAAGTAATATGATTTCTCTTCAAATGTGATCACAGAATCTCCTTTTCAATGTGGTCACATTCCTCATAGCATGCTCAAAAGGGCAAAGATTGTAAATTGGTCAAAAGGTTCAAATATAGATTCTAGATTTTAAAATGATACAAGAAGACAAAAGTGTATTGTTTTGACACCATTTTGTGGGCACAATTCATCTATCTGCTCACAAGTATCTTTCTGGTTGATTCTGTTCATGCAGAATGTTCATCCCATTCAAAATGTTTCATTATTGATGGTTATTTGAAGTTTTTCTTCAGTCATGTTCTCAAAGTCTTTCCACAATCTTTTATTTTTTCTTCCTCATCTTCCACTTTTTTCAAATTTCTTTTCTTCTCTGCTCTTTAACCCATCTTATCCACCTTTCAAACTTCTTCTTATCTTCCCTCTGATTGCTTCCTTCCCATTGCAAAGTGTCCCTTGGCACCCCCTTAATAAGACTGTTAATTTCCTCCAATTTTTGCTCAAACTATTAAGGGTTGTGTCTTTAATCACGGTTTGCAAACATTTCTCTAGGTTGGTAGAGGTTCTTTTACCCAAGTTCTATTCATATTGTTTATGCTAACAGTTATTTAAAGCCTCACATCTTGTGTGATGCCAATTTAAGTAGTTCTATTACATGGAGTGTCAATATATTAACCCGATTTAGTAGGCCTTAAAGAGAAAGTTTGGTTGGACATCATGATCCGTGATGCAATTTTGCAACAACCTAGCATTGAGGTTTTTTAAAGCAATATTGTTACTTGTTTAGAAAGCGAAATCATGCGAAGGCAGGATTCACACTCGGTGGTAAACACACCTTAACTCAATGTTAAGGAATCTGTTTTTTCTCAGAATCGCAAACAAACACTAAAATCTACATGGCACCTGATGTGGCAGATGGTCTTATACTGGTGATAGGTTATTGTGGTTGGCTGGTGGTAAGAAAATGAAAAAAATTCAAAAATTCAAGATTTAGGGATAAAATCACAATGTTTTATAACTCAAATGTTATGTAAAACTATCCTTGTTCCATATGAAAAAACCATGTCCTATTGTTTCCTTCAACTTTGCTCTTGGTTTCCTAGTGTTCTCAAACAGTTGTTGAAGACACTCTGTGGCCAATGTTGTCTCTTGCCTTGTCCACTTCATAGGTTGCCATCTCTAGCTCTTACAACAACACCCCGTCACTACTAGCATCACAATTCAATGTCTGGGAATGATGAGAAATTTAAGTGTTCAAAAGAAAGTAAGTCTTGATCCTTGAATCCTTTAATTCTCCAAACAAAGGTCAATAGATTTCTTGAATCCTTTCATTAACTAAACAAACAAAACAAACACATGCAATATGAGGATATAGATTTCTTGAATCCTTATGTTTTGCACTTAAACAAACAAAAGAAACAAGTGCAATGTGAACATATGATTCATGATCTCTTTTTTTTTTGGTAGATCAACCATGTTGACAATCCAATGAAAATGCATCTAAGCCAGCAAGAAAAAACCAAAAGGTAAGAAAAAAAATTGTCAATCAAAACTTTGAATTCACAATAGACGTGTAAGTTAGGAAACCTCACCATGCCAATTGGGAACATGCAGAAATCTTAGCTTTCATGCAAGCCAAGAAAGCATAACAGAAAGAAATGTTGTCAAAACTAGACAATTGACACAAGTTTGAAACAACAATATCAAAGCAAATTTTCAGCAATAGTCATGTATGCGGGTCATTCAAAGCATGTGAAGAAATGGTCCTACATGCAAGGACGAGTGGGAGTTTCATTGCAATTGACTTCAAAAAGATATTTGATTACATGGCAAGCACTAGGCAAAATCAAAATTATTGGGCCCTAAACAACCAAGAGAGAATCAATGTTTAAGTTCTTTGTAACTTCAACCAATGCTTGTATGAAATTATTGGTACTAAGGTGCTTGACCTAGGATGAATAAATGAAGATTCAATTATCCTAGTCCTCTTCTAAAATATAGTCAACATTAGTAAGGGATGCCAATTGAAAGTTGGATTAAATTGGGAATGGTGGGCCAAGGGGGAGGGAGGATGGGACCTAATGTAGGTGACATGATGCAAGAGATTTGGGTGGCAATGACGTTTTGGGTGGCCATTTCTCCATTGAATTGATGGTTGATTTGGTCAATCAAACTTAATGTATAAGAGTTATCCATAAATTCATGCACAATCCATCCCCTCTTTCACACTTAGTTGGCCCCTGGTTTGTTGGCTTCTTGTTTGTTTCTTCCTGCACTTTGATTTTATTTCCAAAGTCTCCAAAAATCATGACCAAGTTACACAAAAACCTGGCAAGGAATTCACAGAAGGGGGGATTGAATTTTTTTTTTTCCAACTTTGGGTTACCCAACTTAAGTCTATGCTTGGGTTTGTAGGGTGATATGCATGAGGTTTAGTTATAAAGCTTTATGGGTTTTAAGGTAACATACATAAAACCATCATCCTCGACCATTAAGTTTTCTTTTGCATTTGCAAACTTGTCGATGATGATTGATTCAAATTTCTACAAGATTCAAACATGACACAACCTTACATGTTGCATGATCCTTCAAAACAGTGACATTGTGGGAGTACAATTATTTTCTTGCAATATATATATATATATAATTTTCATCCAAAGTTGCATAATCAAGCAATGATTTATCCATGAGAATAGTAGGATCATTGATCTTAATGTGAAAGTTCAAAGGTGTGCATATTTGGAAATCTAAACATATTAGCATTTGAAAATCTTGATACACCTTCCACAACTGAGATTTGAGAAAGAAAATATTTTTTCACATTTGTTGCATATAATAAAATATATTTACCTTTAATATATGCATGTAGACAACATTATGGACCCTAGGAACATTGTCTAGGAATAAAATGTGAATGTAATGGCATTCTATTAACCTCGTACAAACTTAGACAAAACTTTATGTGGTGTTGTTTTTAACTACATGTGTCGTAACCCTAGCCTTGGGCTTGTGACCAAGGCAAGGGTTTGCAAGGTTGCGGGCCAAGAAGAAAGTCGAGAATCACACAACATACTCCCGAGAATGTGAGAGGTTGTGAGGGAATGAACCCTCACACCCCCAAAGGAGTTCCACTTTGGGAGTTGGAGTCCTATTGGACTCCCGAATTTTCAGAAGGCGATTGCAGGGGTCAAACGTCAATGGCTTGAGGCGTTTCTTATATCATTGAAAAGCTCTTGGAACATATATGACTAAAATGGGCTCGCATTGCCCATTTGGACATTTGAAACACAAGTTATGGCCAAAAGAAGGGTCGAGAGTCAAATTGGCTATTTGACTCCCGACCACTAAAAATCGGGAGTTGACCCTATTTTGTTACGTGCAGGTGACGTGCAACACGTTGTTGAAAAGCTCTTGACAAGGGCTATAACTTTGCTTTAGACCTCATTTCAATCCGAGGTTTGAACACAAAATTATGGGGCCCCAAAGTCACGGGAGACCCAACTTTGGCAATTTCGAGACTTCCACTTGAAAGTCCCGAGACAAAAAACCATCTGGATGTGGGCCCCGTGGGCAACCACAGAGTATAATATAAAGGGGAAGGTGGTGGCTTCCCCCAAGTCTGGGCCATGGTGGATCTTGTGAATCCGAATTGTCCGTGGTTCGTCCTAACACCAAAAGTGTTCAACTATGCACTAACCATCTTGTGTTAGTTTTGTGTAGGCCTGTGTGAGTAAATGAAGCTTGTCAATTCTTCTTAGTTTTATCTCAAAGCTCTAGCACGCCCTTTTACCCCTCCAAAATGTTACGAGCCAAGGAGCGTGCCCTGACTCCTTGTTCTTCTACTATTTTCTATTTGGGACTCACATTTGAATCCCTCAAGGAGTTGAAAGCGCGTCAACATGGAAGATTAAATGTTGGATGTAAGGACTCATGATTGTAAGCAAAAAAATGGTGTTCATAAAAGGTATGAACAACCACCAAATAGTGGGGCATAACCCATGCATATGTGTACATTTCAGCTTGATGAAAAACACCCCATGCTATATTGGGCACCTTTGCCTATAAATGATTGTGAATTTTTTGGAGAAAAACCTTTTGAAATGATGGGTTAGTGGAAGATGAAAGTGATATATGGGGTAGTTCATAAGTAAGTAAGTTGGATGTTGGTATGAGAATGGAACTACGAAAGCTTTGTCCATCATTTTTTTGGTTCAAAGCAATGGTGATCTTGGGAGATTTGTTGAAGCATACCTTTGAATGACTAGTGTCCTTGGCACATTTCTTTTCCTAGAACCTTACACATTATAATACACGCACGAGGGATTTTGTCAAGTTAGGAGTTGGATAAAACTTGTAAAATAAGGAATTTAAAAAAATACATATGGACAAAAAACACATGATTTTCAAAGCAACCCTTAAATATTTAAACACTTCTTTTTATCTAACATACATTATTAATTCTTTTCCAAAACCTAGAAATATGAAGCCCTATAATGACTTCAACAAATGCCATCAAGAAAAGTGCATCATCCTTTTCAATTGGAAATCCAGAATTTTCCAACGGACATCTATTCAATTTGTGTATGGTTACACACATTAACACATGTTGTGGAATAAAGTTTCAAATCAAGCTTGTCATTATCAAAAAATTAAAGATAACAACCTACAAAGGTTTGTGAGTTTTGGGTTTATGACTTTGAACTTCAAAGCTTTTGAATTAATGTTTTTTATTCACACCATTTGAGTTTCCAATTCCATTTCATACCAACTCTACTTTAAATGCATGTGCTTGTAACCCATGTAGTTTCTTTTAGTGTGCCATGTGCTTTAAATGTTCTTTCTCAACCCTTGTTCTCCTTCTAAAATCACACAAAAACCCAAACACAAAGCTACTTGACAACCATTGAAAAACTTTGTTTGCACAAAAATAATAACACATAACTCACACACCCAAAACCCTTTGAGTTCACATGAAAGCAAAATTGTAGATTGTTCTTCATTTGAATTCACATTAAAGTGAGAATGTAGATTATTTTTTCTATTGAACTCACATGAAAATGCAAAGATCACGAAAATGTAGAGCTCACACATTTTTGCAATGGGCACCAACTCAACAATTCACTTGAACTTGAATTTGGGTGCAAAAATGAATTTTTTGCCTTCTTGAATAATGATGTAGATTTTTGGCTTCTTGTTTGGTATCTTGACCCATATATTGTTAAAACACAAGGTTTTGGCACCATGTTTATGATACTTTATAAATAACTATAATGGATGGGAAATTTGGTTCTAGGTGTTTTGTTTGAGCAAATCTCACAATGGGCCTCCTCATTCATGGATTAATTTTGGCTCCTTAACCTCATAAAAATGAAGGAGGTAATGCATTTCATGCATTTGTAAAATTCACAAAAATGCAGATGGTTAAAATATGACTTAGTCCCCAAGAGATAATATGATATCATATGGTTTTGGAAACCTCACAAATTTAGCTTTCAATTTTCCATTGGTGGCCCTTAGATTGGGGTGATTGCAAAGGTTTCTTTAGTTGTGATCATGTGTCCCATGAAGTCAATGTCATGCACATCATGTTAGCAACATGGATTGTTGACCAAGTTAACCAAATTTTTTTGGGAAAAAAAGGTTTTTAGTCCCATAGATAATGTCAAGTTAAATTCGTTTCAAGAATCTTTTCACATTAACTTTTAGAATTAAAAAAATTTGAGTACGATGAACTTGGTTTTCAAATTGGGAGCAAGATTTTGAACTAATAACTAAATACACAATTTTTTTTTACCACAACCATTAATTGATGATTACCAGAATTTTTTAAAAATCAAATGGGTTTAGCTACTTCCTATTGAAATAATATTGATTGCATGCATTCACAAAGCAAAATAGAAGTTTGAGAGGGTTCTAAGAAGAGTCATCATTGAAACATGATGCACATGACATCATAATATGGTCCACAATGCCACACAATAAATTCATCAAAGTGAGAACTAAACTTGTTTTTAATTTCACATTTTTAATTTAAATCCAGCAATATTGTAACAAAATAAGTATAATGGGAAAGCTCTAAGTAGCAAGGAATCACGTTGCAAAGTGACAAATTGAAAGAAACATGATCACAAAACAATATAAAATTTGAACATCAATGGTTTCCAAAAGCAAAGTTACACTTGTTTTGCGTGTCATACCCATTCAAAGAGTCTTGATGACTCTTTATTTATTTATTTGTCCTATAGCTTCACATGGATGAGAGTATTTAACAAATTTTTGATCCATTACAAGGCATGGATGGACAATAATGCATGAGGTGAATTAGGAACAATCTACACATACCATTTGTGACTATTGACTAGGGTGCGTGAGATGACTTAAAAACAATCTATGCCTATTGTTTGTGGCATTTGACTACGATGATTGAACTGAAATATGAATGATCTATGCATATTGTTTGTGGCATTTGAGAAGGACGGGTGAGCTAAGTCAGAACAATCTACACTCATAAACATTTGCAAGTGTATAATAAGGTCTATGTTGAAACTTGAAATGACATTTCATTTGGATGTGGATATAAAAAGCACAAGAGATGTTCCAACCTTTTGAAAACAAACTAGTGGAACTTTTGAAAATAAAACAAGCCTCATAGGATCATTTCCCTTCCTTCAAAGCTTAATTTGCCTAAAAGTCCCTAATGTAAGGTAAAGCACAAACCCAACGTTATCATCAACCTAAAACATTATAAGTCATGAAGCGTAGTAGGAAAAGGGTTCTTACACCTCCTTAAAATTGAGAAGGATCTTACACTTATAAGATGATCAATTTCCCCCACTTTTCAAGAGGAGATATAAGATCCATCCTCTTTTCTAGAAGGGATGTTAAAGCACCTTCCAAATACACTAGGAATACATTTTCTCTAAGTCCTTTACATCTTGTAGAAATCATGCTTGGATATAGAGGCACTTTCTCAAGGCAGCTGAATTGAAAATGTGTGATGTGCAAGGATTCTAGAAAAATGTGTGTGTGTGTGTTTTTTCCAAATTGGTGAAATTAAAAAATTGGTGAATTTACTTTAAAAGAAGAGTGAAATTAGTCAAATTTACACTATAAAACACACTTTGCAAAATTTTCTGAATCTTTTTGTGAAAATAAGGACTAAAAAAATTCAGGAAAGAAAAAAAGAAATAAAGAAAAAAATTGGTTATGTCACATACATCTTGTGGAGAAGTCATGTGGTAATGGGTTCTACTAAGGCCTTCTTGAGCCTAGTAAAATGAGACCTTGATTTGTCACAGGGTAATTTGTTTTACCAAGGCTTGTTCTAGAGCATAATTGATGGATGTTCCCCACCATTGATTCCCATCATTGCAATATTTCATACCTTTGATTAACATCACTATAGTGTTCCCCACCATTGATTCACATCATTATAGTGTTCTTCATGGTTGATTCACATTGTTATGTTGTTCATCACCATTGATTTCACATCACAACAATGTTCCCCACCATTGATTTTACATCACTACAATGTTCCCCACCATGTTCTCCATCACTGATTTCACATCATGACAATGTTTCCCACCATTGATTTCACATCATGACAATGTTCCCCCCCATTGATTTCACATCACTACAATGTTCCCCACCAAGTTCTCTACCATTGATTTCACATCATGACAATGTTCCCCACCATGTCCTCCACCATTGATTTCACATCACTATAATGTTTCCCACCATGTTCCCCACCATTGATTTCACATCACTTCAATGTTCCCCACCATTGATTTCACATCACTACAATGTTCCCCACCATGTTCCCCACCATTGATTTCACATCACTTCAATGTTCCCCACCATTGATTTCACATCATTACAATGTTCCCCACCATGTTCCCCACCATTGATTGGGAAGGGGGTATTACCTATGGTGGTGTGGCTTCTAGTTGGAAGATGCCCAAACTATAACTATTGGTGAAGAGTGTAAATGAATCAAAGTAAGTTTTCTAAAGGAAAAGTAAAGGATGAAACCCTATCCCAAAACCCAAACTCAACTTGAACCAAACAATTTGCTTGCTCCCACTCAAATTTGTGAGAAAAAGGAATCCAATTGTGATTCTGAAACTGGAACAAAGGTTAATTCTTGGGTTATTAATTAATATGTTGGATATAGTTACTGGGTTGAGGATCTAAACCAGTTTTGTGCAGGTATTAATACCATGATAATAAACCCTGGTCATATATATATATATATATATATATTAAAAAAAATTTCCTCCAATTTTTTTTATGTAACCAAGTTGGCAATCAACCATAGGCTAATTTAGTCAAATTTGGCTGTTAAAAAAATAATAAAGGAAAAATTTTAAACATCCTAAAATGTTTTCAGCTACCTACTTAAACCATGTATAGGAAATATGGTGATTTTAAAAACTATTTTGAATTCTTTTCAAAATTTAGAAATTTCTTTCTGAAAAAATCATTGAGTTTACAACAAAAAAAAATCAATTTTTTTGCAAATGTGTGAAATTTTGCAAAGGAAAAAAAAATCTATTCTTGTCCCTGTCATGACCATATGTGTGTTAGCCATAACATATAGTGTGCTATTGTAGCAAATAGTGCCTACTTAGGGTTTCTAGTGAAAATGTCACGAGAAAGATATACTATCATAAAACTCATGATGCATACACATACAGTCAAGCCAAGCCCTACTCCACTCAGAGAATTTAGGTCGATGTTAATAGGACACCATAGCTCGAAGTTCCACTAACTCCAACTACTCCCAACGCTTTAGGCTCAACTCAAAGAACTATTTTTTTTTGGAGTGAAAATGTCACGAGAAAGCTCTACTATCATAAAACTCGTGATGCATACACATACAGTCAAGCCAAACCCACTCCACTAAGAGAATTTAGGCCGATGCTAACGGGACACCATAGCTCGAAGCTCCACTAACTCCACCATGGTCTCCCACAAGACAACCAAACTGCTCCGTGATGACCCAATCACCAAACCCAATACTCAAATTGAATCACCACTAAGTACCATCGACCTTGTGCCCGATTTGCTACCAGAAACGAGTACTCAACTCAACCACCTAGTTGAGTAGCGGCTCAACTAGTCCAACCGGCCCACCACCACAAGTCGAAAAATGTGCTCCCCACTAACCAAAAGCTCAATTTCCGGCAAAATCCCTAATTTACCATAGCCAAATTTTGCGAAATTGGGCTGCGAACACTCAAACAACCATATCTCCACCGTTCCTACACCAAATGCCAATCTACTTTGACCAGAATGTAAAGGACAACTAGATCTTCCTTCCTTCAACTGAAAAGGAGGTTTGTGTGCCAAGATATGACCTACGGAAAACCGCTGAAAAAAAACCTAGGCACAAATTTACACAAACTTGAGATCTTTCAAAGGTTGATACTCCCAATTGGCTCCACCAAAAAATCCCAAACAATTCCTAGATGCAATTCAGCCCTCAAGTAACAACTTCACAAAATTACAGCACCTGATCTTCCCTAGTTATTTAGCTAAAAATCTGACAGCGCTTCCGCACTAGGTGTGCACAAACTAGAAAAAACCATCACCACAAAAATAAACATAACGCATAATCCGCTAAACTAAAACATAATCTGTCTTTGCCGTATTGTAAATTGGCTCTCTAGCTACACTCCTACCAATTTTCAGCAACTTTCTTCAAGGAAATTTTCACTTATCTGAGAAACTAACGTCGTTGGTAAACCGTCACTAAAACTGTCAAACTCTAAACTAGTAACTTCAAATGATCATAACTTTTGATTAGCTTAACGAAACCCAACATTCTTTGGTGCGTTGCAAAGCTTTCGCCAAGGCGTTCCTTTTGTCACCACCCATTCCCAATTTGGCAACACAACCAGAGAGTGAGATCACAAAAACCCCCACGGTTTAACTACTCTAAAAAAGTAGTTAAACTGTGGGGGTTTTTGTGATCTCGCTCTTTGGTTGTGTGGCCGAATTGGGATTGGGTGGTGTCAAAAGGAACGCCTTGGTGAGAGCTTTTCAACGCACCAAAGAATGTTGGATGTCGTTGAGCTGATCAAAAGTTATGATCATTTGAAGTTGCTAGTTTAGGGTTTGATAGTTTTTGTGGTGGTTTACCAACGTCGTTAGTTTCTCAGATAAGTGAAAATTTCCTTGAAGAAAGTTGCTGAAAATTGGTAGGAGTGTAGCTAGAGAGCCAATCTACAATACGACAAAGACAAATTGTGTTTTCGTTGAGCCTAAAGCGTTGGAAGTAGTTAGAGTTAGTGGAGCTTCGAGCTATGGTGTCCTGTTAGCATTGGCCTAAATTCTCTGAGTGGAGTGGGCTTGGCTTGACTGTATGTGTATGCATCACGAGTTTTATGATAGTAGATCTGTATTCGCACGACATCCCACTTTTGGAAATTTTAAAGTCAAAGAAATATTAGTTCCCATTTTTTTAAGAAAAAAAATTCAAAATTAAGATATGAATGGTTCTAGTTATTTTAGAAACTTGAAGAAGCTATGGAGTTCATGAAAAGACAAACAAAGAAACACTGGTTTGTAGGTGGTTTTTTCATTTTTTTCAAAATTTTAAGGAAGTAACCAAAGAAAAGCACATTAGGGTGAATCAAAAATGGCATTTCAAATTCCAATTTAAGAGTCTATTTCCTTTGTATTTAAAATCTAATAATTTTTTTTGATTTTCAACTATGTTCAAATGATGATAAAGTTAAACATATTTTTTCATTTTCAATTTCATACCACCATAGTTTAAACTTATTAAAACACGTTGATACAAAATTGGTTTTGAAAAATTCAATCTAAATATCAAAATAGATTTTGCTATCCAATATGCAAATTTATTCTATGGTAAAAAAATTTGATATCTAGATTGATGTTTTTCAAAACCAATATTTAGTCAATGTGTTTAAAAAGATTTGAATTATGGTGGTATGAACACACATATATTTTGTGAAATAAAAGTTCATGTTTGTTATTGTCCATATGTATTCTTTGGATTATGATATTCATTTAAAGTCTTTTAAAGATAAATATTCATTACTTTGTTATGTTTTCTTATTGTTGTAAAATTCATTTGTTAGCTTCATATAAATGAATTTCGTTGTATGATATTTATTAAGAATTTTTAGTTCTATACAATAATAACTAAAAACCTAACATAATGACACCTATAATAATTACTTTCATCTAATTTAATTTGCAATTACCTAATTGTTATATGTTAGAATTTGTTTTTTTATGACAAATTCAAAGAACCAACTTGATTATTGGTTGGGGTTTGGTACAATTTTTTATACTTGCACAACATTTCTCATCATTCAACAAGACACATTTGATACTTTTTTCCAAATTAGATGAATGTTTGTGCAAATATTCATGTTTGCATCTTATACTTGCTAAATTGATAAATCAATAAAAAATCATTGATTTATGGTGCATGAAAATGATTTCTATTGCATTTTTTAATAAAAAAAATTTGGTCATTGCCTTGACATATATAAATAAGTTTAACTACCATGAACATTTATGTGATAACAACATGTATTAACCATTCATCATAACTTGTTTTGCCCCATGGTTATATATAGGTACAAGTTGTAAATGAAGAAATAATTTATTTAATTTTTTATGTCTTTCGTGTCCCAACCCATTTTAAAAGTACATAATGTTTATTGCATTATAAACTTTCAAAACCTAATTGTCAAAGTTCTGTGTTATATTTTCCAATGTATTAGGTTTGACAATAACAAAACATTGCTAAATATGAAATTTAATGCAAAAAATTCATTTAGCCACACCCTTATTTTGGCTATAAACACATAAATAATGTGGATATTTTGTAACTTGTTTATGAACCATTTTTTTTGTGTAGTATATGGTAGCTTGTATGCATGGTCTCCCCCACCCCAATATCAATCATTATATCTTACTTCAAAAATGTGGTGTGACCATATTGAGGGTGCCTTTTATGCTTCAAAGTTATGTTCTAAATCTAACATAAAATAATTGAAAATGTTTTTTGGGGATATTGCTGGAATATCTATTCTACTCTAGTTTTTTTGGGGAGATGTATACCAAAAACTCCCAATTATGTATTATGGGGCCAAAATATCATGATGTATAGGAAAAATCCAAAGAGTGACCTCCATGGGTCCTAGAAAATAATAAGCAAAATCCATGCTTTTTAGTTCTACGTCAAAACTTGGGAAACTTGGGACTATTTCATTGTCATGCATGTATATGGTATAGGACTTACACTCCATGTAAGTGTATAAGGCTCACCTAGATTTGTATAAGTGTAAATGTTTAACATAGAACATGTAAATGTAAAACAAATACACTTAAACTACTTTACATGACTATGTAAAAATGTGTAATTTTCATTTGGAGAAGGGGCAAGGGGTTGCCTGAAGTTTCAATTTATTTTTAGTGATGGGCTAATCAAAGTGGCCCATTGCCAAAAACAAATTTGTGATGTGTCACAATTATTTAAACTAATTAACATGATTCACAATAAATACCCAAGCTCTTGTAAAAGTCTAGGCCAAAATGGGAATGAACAAAGGTAAGAATGTAAAATTCTACTCAAGTAATGAGGTGGGCCAATATGGATGCACAATCTTCCCCAATAACATCATAGTTTGTCTCATATCCTTCGCTAAAAAACGTGAACTTGTATGGTATGTAGTTAAGTTAAAAGAAAGTCATTTCCACATCACTTTTGAGTGTATAGGACATTTGCTTACATGTCTCAAAATATTTATATAAAATCATGTAAATGTTAAACAATTTATTTATATAACAAACGAGTTTTTACACTTTTGTCATACATAAAGAACTCTTTGATTCATGAACTTGCAAATAAATGAATGTCATGTTATGGATGAAAATAGTTGTTCAAGTCTTGCACAAGATTTGAAGAATTATTTTCATCCATGGCACATTAGAAGCAATGCCAAAGATATGTTCAAGTTTCTTGCTTGATATGATATGAGTTATAATAATATTTTGAAACTATAGGAAAATACTAGAATCAGACTCCGAAACCTAAGTAGTATGATCCATATTAGTTAGTTGGGGGAGGTGGGGCTCAAGGTATAATTTAAGTCTGTAAGAAATTGATTGATTGGCTCATGAGGGAAAAACCATTTCTGAAAGTTAAAACTTTGGACAATCCTGAAATGGAAAACTCCATTCCACTCTGAAGTGGGAGTGACATGACACAAAAAACTTTCTTCTCACTCAAACTACACTCATGAAACAATCCCCAAAGTAGAAGAAGAGAAATTTTGGTACCCTTTGGGCCATGTATATAGGCAAGGGGAAGACAACATTTGCCAAAGCATATGGGATAAAAATGAGGCGCTATTGACATGTTGAGCAACATAGGGAGCACATGATGGGAACATGATAAGAACACATTTGGAACAAGGGAAAATGGAAAAAAATCTTCCCCCCGACCCCAACCCAACCCAACCCAATCCAACCCAAAATGAAAAAAATCAGGGCACCTTGAGTGCATGCGGAGCTTCTTCCCACTGGCTGTGCATGCAATTTCTCTTCCCAAATTTGTTTGTCACCATTTTTGGCCTAGGCTCATTGCAGGTGCAGAATTTTGTGGATTGATATTAATTTTTTTTGGGGTGCCTCACAAGTCCAAATTTTTTTATTTTTATTTTTTGCAATCAGTTATTTTGATGGGCAAAAAAAGTTGAAACTATGGAGGCTCCCACAAAATAGAAGATTCTCTTGAAAGATAGAATGCCTCTCCCTTTTGGCCCACCTACATAGGTGAGAAGGGGAGGACTTTGGGCAAAACATATGGGATTAAAGCTAGGTGCTATTGAGAACACCCTTGGGAAACACATTGGGAACCTGATGGGAACCCATTGGGAATTTGAAAGGAACATGTTGAGAACATGTGGGGAACAAAGGAAAAAGGAAAGGTTTCTACAGGCAGGTAATGGAGCTGAAAATACAAATGAAAAATTGAGGCAGTGCTTTACAGCCAGGGCTAATGGCTGGGTCAGTGATTTGGTGACATAGTTTGCAGTCTCAGCCTTATTTTGGGAATGCCCATTCCTATGAGGGTTTTATGTCTTTGACAAGGTGGTAATAAAGTCCAGCCCTAAACCCTAAAACCCTAAACCCAACCCTAAACCTGGGCCCTGCATTTCCCCTCACCTGCAGGTGTTACCCATTGTAAAGCTCAAGGATAACATTATTGTGAACCTAAACATGCAAAGATCAAAAGGCATAAGAGGGGCAGAGTTCTTAGGCCTACTCCATGAGTGAGAGGAGTTAAGTTCCCTCGCACTCTTTCTATGAAGATCCATTCATGGATATAATGTGCCCTCCAAATACACTAAATTGTTTTCTCTGAGTTTTGATTGTATGGGTAGTTGAGGCATGCTGTAGCGCCTCCCTAGCCAAATCGTACATGTTTCAAATGGCTCAACAATTGGGTCTTCCTTTTTGTGGTGAGTTGGGATTGAATAAATAGAGTACTTCCCTTCAAGGTACTTTTAGAGTTCACTAGTGTGGCCTGTGCAATTGGCCCAATTGTTACCACAACCTCAACTAATTTTCCTTCCAAAACCTGGTTTTCTGGGAATTTATTTGAATTTTCAGCAGAAGAAATCACTTAAAAATCAATATCTCCCACAATTCTGAATCCAAATCTTACCAAATAAAATTCCATTAAATCCTGCACATCAAGATCTTTCCAAGAACACCAAAGGCACATTCCAATTCCTCTGAAATTTTCAGTGAAGAAATCATTCAATATTCAAGAACTTTTGCACCATACTTTCAAATGTCATGGATCCAAGCCCATGCACCCCTCCTCGTTGAGAGCTTTCCAAAGACACCAAGAACACAATCTGAAGCATCCCAGTTCACTGGGCGTCATAACTACAAAACAAAACAAACAACCTTGCTTCATAGATAGAGAGAGTATTGAATTATGCACTGATGAGAGGCGGGTGATTACCATAAAGAGCAGCTGGATGTGAATCATTTTTCATCCATGCACAGTATGGATAAAGATCACTTTTAGTTCACACAAAATGAGATTACATGCAATTTAATATGCCCAAAGTTTGACTCGGGCATGTATATCCAATCAAGAAGAGACACATCAGCACGTTAGTTCCTATGGCCATTTCTAGTGGCTCATACCCATTGATCAAACCAGAAAACCGGGAACAATATAATCTCAGAGATTATTAAAAAGCCACCACTTCGACCAATCAATGATTTTCCTTTTCATACGCATTTGAAAAAACTGGCATCTAACAAGAACAAACCCCTTTTCAATCCACTCTCATGTAGACTTCATCCAATTGTTGATTTTGCAATGCAGGGGATGTTTTCCTGCCACCACTGGAGATGTTCTTTAGCTGGTTATGTTATGCACATCCTTAGCTCAAGGAAATGACTAGTGTTGTGCACTTCTCACTTTTTGGCAAGTATCAACCAACTTCGGTTCTTTTACATACATATTTATTTGGTTGATGAGAACTGATTAGAGTGTCAAGATTCTTAATTTTTTTCAAACTCAACTGGTTTCAGATAAGGCGATTTTTGCATATACAATAATAGTTGATTTTTATATGTGATTTTCACAACCTGGTTATTAAAATTTTCATTAATTAAAATCAAATTTAATAATAAATTCATTAACCATGTAAGCAGGGTAACACCAGCGTGAGAAGAGCAGTAGCATCACACAAGAAAAATAACAACACCGAGGAAAAAACAATGTCAACCAAAGATTAGCAGCAACACCAACATGAACATCAACATGAGAAGAATAATAACATTAACAAGCAAACAAGAACATTTGCAACAAAAAGGCCAATGCAAAAAGAGTAGTAGCACCAATGCAAGAAGAGCAACAACTAAAACAACAAATAAACAAGTAACACATTTACAAGTAAAATAATTTAAGCTTTTATTATCAGTGGTCCCTTAACTCGAACCCTAAAAAAAAGCCTCCACCTCCCTAGCTGGTGGTTGTTGTTTAGGAAACCTTGATCTAACATAGTCATTTTGAAAACTAGATGGAGGTTTTATGAGAGAACTTGTTTGGTTTTCCAAAATAAAAATAAAAATAGAACCAGTTATCATGTCTGGCTCTCATTCCTGTGAGAACCTAAAGTTGATTCTCACTCCAGTTCCTTACATGTGAAGGTGCTAACCCATTTTCATTGTGAGAAAAGAGTCGAGAATCGGGCGAGCATTCAAGAACTTGTCATGACCATATGTGTGTTAGCCATAACATATAGTGTGCTATGGTAGTGAGTAATGCTTACTTAGGGTTTCTAGGTTTAGGGTGAGAGGAAAGTGGCTCTTCTGGTAGGACCCACCTTCAGGTTGTGAGTGGGGGTATAAAGTGAAAGAGAGGGCTCAAAGAACATAGTTCTTTAAGTTGAGCCTAAAGCGTTAGGAGTAGTTAGAGTTAGTGCAGCTTCGAGCTATGGTGTCCCGTTAGCATTGGCTTAAATTCTCTGAGTGGAGTGGGCTTGACTTGACTGTATGTGTATGCATCACAAGTTTTATGATAGTAGATCTTTCTCGTGACATTTTCACTCAAAGAACTATGTTTTTTTTGGGAGTAGTTAAACCGTGGGGGTTTTTGTGATCTCACTTTCTGGTTATGTGGCCGAAGTGGGAATGGGTGGTGTCAAAAGGAACGCCTTGGCAAGAGCTTTTCAACGCACCAAAGAATGTTGGATTTCGTTGAGCTGATCAAAAGTTATGATCATTTGAAGTTGTTAGTTTAAGGTTTGACAATTTTAATGACGATTTACCAGCGACGTTAATTTCTCAGATAAGTGAAAATTCCCTTGAAGAAAGTTGCTGAAAATTGGTAAGAGTGTAGCTAGAGAGCTAATCTACAATACAACAAAGACAAATTGTGTTTTCGTTGAGCGGATTATGCGTTATGTTTGTTTTTGTAGTGATGTTTTTTTCTAGTTTATGCACACCTAGTACAGAAGCAATGTTAGATTTTTAGCTAAATAACTAGGGAAGATCAGGTGCTGCAATTTTGTGAAGTTGTTGCTTGAGGGCTGAATTGCATCTGGGAATTGTTTTGGGATTGTTTGGTGGAGCTAATTGGGAGTATTGACCTTTGAAAAAAGAACCACTTTCTTCTAACCCTAAACCTAGAAACCCTAAGTAGGCATTACTCGCTACCATAGCACACTATATGTTATGGCTAACACACATATGGTCATGACAACTGTCGTGCGAATACATATCGTCATACAACATACATCGCTGACATACCATACTCACATACACACACAAACACATAACATGGACAAGAGCATACACAATTACATGTGTACCACAACTCGCCCCCATAGCTGGTGGTTAGGTCCTTCTAACTTCCATAGTTCTTTGAGTGAAAATGTCATGAGAAAGATAAACTACCATAAAACTCGTGATGCATACACATATAGTCAAGCCAAGTCCACTCCACTCAGAGAATTTAAGACAATGTTAACGGGACACCATAGCTTGAAGCTCCACTAACTCCAATCACTCCCAACACTTTAGGCTCAACTCAAAGAACTATGTTCTTTGAGCCCTCTCTCTCACTTTATACCCCCACTCACAACCTGAAGGTGGGTCCTACTAGAAAAGCCACTATCCTCTAACCCTAAACCCAGAAACCCTAAGTAGGCACTACTCGCTACCATAGCACACTATAATACCGCGACAAACTGCCTAACACTAGAAATGATATTTGTACATGGGGTGGGTGCAAGAATGAATGGACCAATGGCTTACTAAAAATTACCATTTTAAAAATCCAAAACAAAGGTATTTTGTATATTAAAGTGAATTACTAAGGTTTTTCATTGATTCCTTGAGCATTTTTTCCATTTCATCTAAACCCCATTGAAAGGTGCCTATTTTTAACATATGTCCACAAGAATAATCCAATTTTTCTATATGTAATATTTTATGGAATTTCATATTTTATTTTATTTAGCTTGTTTAAAAGTCCATAAGTAAAATCTTGCAAATGTTGTCATGCAGAAATGTTCAAACTTAATTTTAAAAATATGATATCTAACCAACACATCGTAAGAGATTGGACCATTTCAAAGTCCACATAAAAAAATGTTATCAAAATTATAATTCATAATGTTGGACTTTGAAAATCCATATTTCTTATGTTTTCTTATTATGAAATTTAATGAATACAATAGACACATATTCAAATTGGTATTCTTAAACTAAGTCTCTATAATTAAAAAAAAAATTACCTATCAAATGTGGTGATTAGAATGACAAGCATTATGCATATATTTTCAAAAAGTTCAAAAATTACTCCACTCATTCTTGCACAAGAGCTATGAGTTATAATCTCCAAACACATTTTGAAAAGGGGTTACAATATTAACACAACCGTCGGTATACCCATTCATGAATAATGAGTTGCTCATATAAATTTGTTGGGGTCATTTAATTTTCAATAAAATGTTCATATGACAAGTCAAGTGTGTTAAAAAAAACTCTATCTATTCCTTCCTTGTGACTAAGGTGGATATCAAATGGGAAGGGTTTAAGGTTTAGGAACTTTGACAAGTAGTTAATGTAGAACATAAGTTTTTTATAATTAATTTGTTGTTGAAACTCAATTCAATGTGAACAAAGTTCTTGATTTTGGAGTTTTGGGGGCTTCATCCTCAAGGAATCAAGGAATGTCTCCATAGTCTCATGTTTTCCACACTATGCAATTTGTGCTATTACTTATGTTAGCCAAATACAAAGTTCATGTGAAGATACATAAATGATATTAATCCCTTTTTCAACAAAGAAATTGGGGGTTTTTTTTTTTTGGTTTTTTTTGAAGTGTAAATTCAACTAATCTTGCTAAATTTTTTGTTAATTTTTTCATTTTTTTATAAAAAGAAAAAAAGAACAATGCTGTCAATATAAAAATGCAAAGGCTGGAGAAAAAAATTCTTGTACCCAATTCCTACTTTTGTGTGGGGGGCATTTCCGCCATTAAAATTATTAAGAGATTGAGCTTTGACAAGTGTATAGGCCTCAAGTAATTACCACTTCTTGACGGTTATAACTTGGATTAAAGTGGAATTGATCTTTTGTCCTTTCAAAGAGAGTTGAGCTTTTGGGAGTCTATAAAGTGAGTCCATTGCTCCTAGGCCCCTTGATGCATTTTGAAAGGCACCCAAAGATAATGCAAAAAAAATGTGGCGGGTGGTTCATTATGTCCATTCCCTCTTTGTATGGCCTTTGGAGTGCAAGAGGGAAAAAAGAGGAAAAGAGTTCATGAGTCTCATCTTCTCTTTCTCCCCAAGCCTAGGGCACGAATCCAGGAACCATTTGTCTTGGACAACCAATCACAATCCAATAGACATAATAAGATCTCCAATACATGAAAATTTGTCATTTAGTCGGTGTTCAAGCTTTCCACTTGTGTCTATTCTAGATACCAAGTTCCACTCTAAAAAAAATCTTCTTCTTATTTTAGGGTATACTCTAGTGGTAGCGGGCAAAGAAAGAACGAAAGAAAAACACATTTTACCACACAAGATGGGGTAACAAACCTAGGTACATAAATTATTCCCAATTTTTTTCATCTTGTCAAGTTGACGATTTCCTATGGTTGGCTTCAAATTCTTGGGTAGGTCACTTGGGTAGAAGTCTTTCAACTTTTCATTTGTTGCCCTAATCCACATGAATGCCATTGTAGATTTAGGTCCACTTTATACAAGGGTCTAGGGACCAAAAAGCTCAAGGTTCAGTTTGAAGCAAATTGAACCTTGAATGGGACCGTTCTTCACATTAAAAAAACATTTTTTGTTATAATGAGTGTGTCTAAAGGCTTGAGGTCCAATTCAAAGGTCCAATTGATATAAAAAATGTGTGATTGACATGGTAGAGGATTAGGTTGGCCCTTGATTTAAAAATTTTTAAAAATATTTTTAATACATATTTTTTCACTTTGATTTTGTGCCATAGGGTGGACTGAAAATGCATTTTTTCTAACAACCATCTTGTGAGAATCCACAAAACTAGTCATGTGAACTCTAAAATTGGTCAAAAATGGGGAAATTGGTGCGCTCTCAACAACGTCTTCCATCCATAACACTTCTTCCATTCTCACATAATTTTAACAACAAGGGTAAAAAAAAAAAAAAAAATTAAACAAAAAAAAAAACAAAAAAAAACCAATCTTGGACCTTAGTTTACATTGGTTCTTCAAACCATGGAGCCTGTAAGCTTTTTTTTTTTTTTTTTTTTTGGTGGTCCAAATCAATTGATTTTCCTTCCAAATTGATGCCATGTAAGCTAACTTCACAACTTGATTTGTCTTGATCTTGGACCTTTGTCTAAAGGCCTTGGGACCAATTTAAAGCTCTTGACCAATAGGAATGCTTGATTTCATTGGACCTTGCTCCTTGGAGCCTTGTCTAAAGTGGCCATTAAGTGTGAGCTTTGGAGCTCCAAAAGGATAGTTAGTAAGTGTGAATGCGAAAGTTGCCAGTTTTGACGTCTCCGAAAGAGGAGCGAACTGAAAGATGAATTAACCGACCTTTGGGTACAAAGAAAAAGGCTGGTCAAGTGTGAATGCGGAAGTTGCCAGTTTTTTGACGTCTCCGCAAAAAGGAGCCAACAGTCAAAAAGAGAATCTAGAGAGAAATATCCGCCACTTGCAAAAAGACGAAAAAGCAGAAATACCAGAAGATTCTTCCTTTTTTTTACCAATTTGTCTTACCCAGTGCGGTAAAAAGTAAAAACAAACCTGACCGCGCGGCAACCGCCGCTTACCGTGAGGTTGCCGTGATTCCTGCCGCGCCTTTCATTTCCGTCCCCCCCCCCCCCCCCCCCAAGATTCCAGTACCTGCCCACGCCACCAGATTCCCGTTCCTGACAAATGGGAAATCGGAATAAAATAAAATACAGGGTGGATACAGCTGCCATGCACATACATACATACATACATACGTACATACTTGTGCATCCTATATCCGTTGGCTATTTAATTTTTTTAATTTTTAATTTTTTTTTGTTACGTAGCCGAAATGGCGATCAATCCATAAAGACAGTTGAGCCAAATTTGGCTATAACAGGATATGAATGTAAAAAATATTCAAGCACTCTCCTGGGCTTTTTTGGCTACCCTTGCTAGATCCAAACTGAGAAATCTGAAGATGAAAAAAAATAAAAAATTCTTGGCATTTGGCTTCCAGAAAACCAAATGTTTTTTTAGCCATTTTGAAAAAGAAAAAAACAGCCAATTGACTAAATTTAGCCAGAGAATTGAAAATAAATAAAATGCTGGGGGGCGCTGCCATTATTATTAGCCTTTGCCAAAATAGGTGATGAACACAGTTGGGGAAATTAGCAGGAATGTCTTTATGTAGCCTAAAGTGACAATCATACATAAGAAGATTTAGCCAAATCTGGCTATAGACAAGATGTGAATTACAAATCTTTACTTAGTTAACCTTCTATATTCATGGTTACACGCTGAAAACCAAATATAAAAAATCTGGCGATTTTGATTCCTTGTTTTTCCCCTCTCTTCTGGCGATTGGAGACTTTAAAAGAATCACTTCAATTTATCATTATGTTATTTTATATTTCGCCAAATTTTTTAATAAAAAAAAAGGGCTAGAACTTCAACCTACAAATTGTGCTCATCCAGTGAAATTGGCTTTTGATGCTGCAGCAGAAGATTTTCCAGATCGAGGAGAACTTTGTTTGTGAATTTGGTGCTCTCTTCTTGCATCGATTTTGTTTCTTCGCACTGGTCGCTTGATTGATTTTTATAATAATCGTTGTTGTTGTTGTGGTGGTGGTGGTCGATAGAATCGCTCTCCCGAGTCCCTGGAGTTTTTCTCTGGAGTACTTAATACTTAGTACTCTCTCTTTCTCTCTCAGAAAAAAGATTTGATGTTTGGGGGTACGGGAGGGGCGCCAAAGGGATTGAGAAAGACTTTGTGATAAATGCTCATTGCTGCTGATGTTTTAGAACTCTAGAGAAGAAGAAGAAGAAGAAGACGAAGAGGTCTGCGGGTTTTTGTTTCTCCGAGTAGTCATAAATTTCTATTTTGTTTGTCTAGGACGCCGATGCCGCTTTTGCAGAGAGAGAGCTTGATTTTGATTTGCTGTGACGTGGGTAGTAGTACTGGGCACTATGGCCACAGAGCAGTAGTAGCGTGAATTTTGCCTGCTATCTCCTGTCGAGATTGTGACCGAATTTTTACAAGAAAAAGTTTGGAGTAAGAAGGTGGTCTTGACTACTATTGCTAGCTGCCATGGCGAGTCTCGTCAGGAAAGCAGGGAAAGGATGGTCCAAAGGGCTGGAAAGCTTGAATCATGCTGTGGGGGTAAGCGTTGTGGGCAAATACTTCAAAGTGGAAGATCGAAACTCTCGCTTTACACAGGAGCTTAGAGCAGGAACGGCCACATTCCTGACCATGGCTTACATTCTGGCAGTCAATGCAAGCATCCTCACAGACTCAGGGGGACCTTGCAGTGTCAGTGATTGTACCCCTGTTTGTAGCAATGGTGCAATTGATCCTTCCGTTTGCACTGCGTCCGGTTTCTCCTTGGTTCAACCTGGACCTGAGTGCAAGTTTCCTCCAGTGAATGCAGGCTACAACGCTTGCTTATCGGTGGTGAAGAAGGACCTGATTATTGCCACCGCTAGCTCTGCTTTGATTGCTTGTTTCATCATGGGCATGTTTGCAAACCTTCCTCTTGCTCTTGCTCCTGGTATGGGAACCAACGCCTACTTTGCCTACACCGTTGTTGGCTACCATGGCTCAGGAAACGTTCCTTACAAATCCGCTCTGGGAGCCGTTTTCGTGGAAGGGTTGATTTTCATGGCCATCTCCGGACTCGGCTTTCGGACCAAGATCGCGAAAGCCATACCGAAACCTGTCAGGCTTTCGACTTCCGCAGGAATTGGACTGTTTCTGGCTTTCATTGGATTGCAGTCTAGTGAAGGTGTTGGACTTGTGGCTTTTGATGGATCCACTCTTACCACGCTCGGAGGTTGCCCTGCAGAATACAGAGTTTCTGTCGCACCGGTTATATTCAGCGCCAACGGCACTACTGAGCTCATGCCAGGTCCGTTCTTGAAAACTCCATAGAAATCCATTGCAAACTTGTGTTGCAAATACTCTCATGTACATGTCCTTTCCGAACTTTGATGCAATTTTGGCTCTCTTGGGGTAAGATGTTTTGCAATCAAGCTTTTGTTGCGTCTGATGCTCATGTTCCTTATTCAACTTGAGATGATGACTGACCAAGCGATTTGCTCTTCTCCTCTGTGTCCAGGAGGAACAACCTCGGCTGCAATCATGTGCATGGGACACCAGATGAGAGATCCCACATTCTGGCTTGCTATTGTCGGCTTCCTCATCATCGTCTACGCCATGATCAGAAACGTGAAAGGCTCCATCGTCTTCGGCATCATCTTTGTCACAGCCATATCCTGGTTCCGTAACACCAAGGTACAAACAAACAGACTCAGGACTCTCCCGGTTTCTTCCAAAACTTTGTTGTCCTTGGAGCTTTTTGTTTCATTTACTCTTCTCTGTACCTGTTGTTCTCTGTCCTTTCTCTATCTGCTGCTGATGCTGCTCTTCTTCTTCTCGCACAAAAGTCAGTTTGTTTTGAGCTTGTTTTAGCTTTCTCTCTACAAGTTTGTTGTTCTTTATCTTTTCTCTGCCTGTTCTGGTTGTTCCTCGTCTTCTTGCATATGTGCTTGCTTTGTAATGATAGGGAGGGACAAAAGACCTTCTCGAGCAGAATTGTGGTATCTCGAGCAATTCTGATCATTCTGCTGCACTGGGGTTTTGCAGGTGACGTACTTCCCACACACGGCTGCGGGAGATGCAGCATTCGATTACTTCAAGAAAGTGGTAGACGTACACAAGATACAGAAGACGGCAGGAGTGTTGAGCTTCAGCCAATTCGGAAAAGGCAGACTCTGGGAAGCGCTCATCACATTCCTCTACATCGACATCTTGGACACGACAGGAACCTTGTTTTCCATGGCCAAATTTGCAGGTTTCGTAGACGCGGAGGGCAACTTCCCGGGTCAGTATTTCGCATTCATGAGCGATGCAACTTCCATCGTGGTCGGCTCATTACTAGGATCTTCTCCAGTCACAACCTTCATCGAATCTTCAACAGGAATTCGTGAAGGAGGTCGAACGGGTTTAACAGCTTTGACGGTTTCTTTCTACTTCTTCTTGTCTCTGTTTTTCACACCCCTTTTGGCTTCCATTCCTCCATGGGCCGTGGGTCCTCCGCTCTTCCTAGTGGGAGTGATGATGATGAAGTCCGTGATGGAGATCAATTGGGAGGATCTTCGAGAGGCAGTACCGGCATTTGTCACCATTGTTCTCATGCCCTTGACGTACTCCATTGCTTATGGGCTTATTGGAGGAATCGGCACTTACATTTTGCTGCACTTGTGGGACTGGATTTACCTCGGTTATGAGAGACTACGCTTCGGTCCTGCCAAGAAGCCTCATCCTGCTGGCTCTGAGTCGCCCCCAGAGCCACAGAAGCTTGATACTCATGTGCCTACTGTGGAAGCTTTCGAGACTACAGGCGGAGAAGACTTG
This sequence comes from Sphagnum tenellum, assembly GCA_963921925.1. Taxonomy (NCBI): domain Eukaryota; kingdom Viridiplantae; phylum Streptophyta; class Sphagnopsida; order Sphagnales; family Sphagnaceae; genus Sphagnum; species Sphagnum tenellum. The sequence continues at coordinate 4,569,787 of OY998155.1, forward strand.
TAGGAAAATGGTGCTGCAACAAAAACAACAACAACAACCACAACAACTCAAACTCAGGTTTCAACCACAAATTTGTGATCTCAGGAACCAGGTTTTATTCAAGATTCATCAACTCTGGGCAGCAAACCAACTGTTGGTTTAGTTTAGCTCCTCATCTGGTTGAAGAACCTTAAAGCTTGAACTCCTTACTTTTTAGGAGAGGGGAAGGGGGCCTTTAACAAAATGTTTTGCAGAATCCAATATAAGTTGTAAATGCTGAAGCATCAAACACTTGTACCCAATTTCCACTTTTGAGCCATGTATCTTGTTGGCTTTGGGTGAGTTGGTTCAAACCTTACATATAAGGAGAAGCACCAAATTGTTCCTATGCGTAAAGACCTTCTGTGGATTGGATTTTTCTAGTGTATTTAGAGATTGTGTTGCAGATTGCAAAACCTTGTGCGGAGCATTTATGGGGCTTAGAACTTTAAGGAAATAAACGCACCCACCCAGCATTGAGAGAACATGCATCCAGTAAAGGAAAAAAAAATGTTCAAAGCCTACTTTCAAGACTTTTCTGCACTATGAAAGTCGAAAAAAAAAAAAAAGAATTATGTGGAGAGAGTTGCTGCCCAGGAGTTAATACCCCACCAAAAGAAAAGAAAAGAAAAAAACATGTAAAGCTTGCAAACCATGTTTCACTTCAACCACATAGCTTGGATGAAAGTGGACTTTATCTTTCTACTTTCAAAGAAAGTTGAGCTTTCCAACTCCAAAGTGGGTCCATTGCTCACAAGGCTCCTTGATGCACCCAAACAAGACAACAACACAGAAAAGTGACGACTAGTGACGACTAGTTCTTTCCTCTTCTGTGACCTTTAGAGTGCACAAGTGAAGGGGTTCACAAGGTACCTCTTCTCCCCAAGCCTAGGGCAAGAATCTAGGAACAAATTGTTTTTTGGACAAACAAACCTTTGATCCAATATACATAATAGAGTTTAAAAAAGAACAAAAGTCTTACCTGGTTCAGCCTGCTTTTGGTACTCCCTTCATTTTGTCACTTTCTAAAAAAATTCATAAATTCGTAAAAATTTGATCAAATAACAAAACTTAGCATAAGATTGTTTGGAATATGCTATGCTTTATATTTAATACACTTGTGCTTGTAGTCATCCTTTTAACTCTTTATTTCAAGATTTGGATAGAGAATCACATTCAAGATAATTTTCTTAAAAACATTGCCAAAGAACTAAAAAAATAAATCTAACTTTAATTATGACACCCAATGCAATCAAACAATTTAATATTCAGCGAACCATTTCAAACTAGAATCAAATTTCATTATATTTATTTATTTAGTGGGTCTTCTTGGGTAAACAACCTAGAAAGAATGAAAGAAACCATTTAACCGAAAGGTGTCCAAACTACTCTACTTATCTAATTGGTTTTTGTGTTTAGATTCATTATAGAGTATAATAGCTTAATGGATTTTGACCCCTACCCTACCCAATAGGTCTATTTTTATGTGAGGACTTTTGAAAGATGATATTTTGGCTTGTCCCTGTTGAAACTTGAGTTTAGTTACAGAGTTATAATACCTTGAAGGATTTTATTTTTTTTTGAGGATTTTTTTGAAAATTGTAATTTTGCATGGTGAAATATTTGAGTTTCCATGATTCTTCTTCTTTTGCCTTAAGATACTTTTTAATGTAAATGGCATGTGACACACCCCTTGTTCGATTTATATCAAGACATTCAAACTTATTTGGGTATTTCACAAAAGAATCTGAAAATAGGTTTTTATAAGGAACATGTTTGCACTTTTGAATACTTTTTCCATGTACCTGATGCTCTACTAGAGTGGCCATTTTGATGGATTGCCAAAATGCCTAACATGTGAAATCAAATTTAAAAACTTAAGACATCTCATTTCATACCAAAAGCTTAGAGGTTAGCATTTGAAGTAATATAAAAACTTAAAACACCTTTTTTTTTGTCCTCCCCCCCAATGCATACACTAATTTCTCCCCAAATTTGAGCATTGGAAACCCTAAGAGAAAAAGGGGTGAACAAAAAAACCCCCCCCTTCCCACCCCCACATTAATTTCTAATCCTTCAAGCCGACCACTCAAAAGAAAAATTGCAGCCCAAAAATAAGAGTAAAAAGATTTGGGTAGGTCACTTTGGTAAGAGTCTTTAAATTTCATTTTTGGCCTGAATCCACCCAGCTCTAGTGAGCAACAAAAATTTAACTTCTTGATTGAGATTTCGAAAAATTCCATCAATCAAAAGCTTGAACTTTATTCAAATTATTATATTACAGGCCATTGTAGAATGTACTACTAATTAGTGGACCCGCTAACATGTATGCTAACAATTTTGGTCTTTTGAAATTTGTTTGTGATAGTAGGGTACTTGAAATCTGATTGCCTTCTAGAAAATTGGAACATGTGGGGGTACATTCAAACTTCCTTAACAAACAATTGATGTTTGCTTATGTTGCAAGTGTACCATAGTTGGTTTCTTAATCATATGATATACACCTCAACATATGGACATGTGTGTCCAATTGGGTGAACAATGCAAAATGTTTAGGCAAATTATTCTTTCAAAAAAACATGACATTAAGAGGTCCAAAACTCTGGTGATACCATACCCAAAAGGTTGTGGCTGAACTAAGTTACATTGTTAAGAAAGTTGTTGACAAACTGCATGGGCTGGAGGAGGGTTTGCAAGAGGTTTGAAGTTTAGGGTTTAGTTAATATGCAAAATCTACAAGAATCATAGACATGCTATAATGTGTGCGAGTATTTAAGATGATTAGTCCCTCACTCCATTTGTCAAGTTCAAGGCCCACTTGACACATGATAGGCCTCCATTTGTCAAGTCTGAGGCTCACTCAACAAAACAAATGTTGTTCACGAGTTTGAGGGTTGTACAATGTGAAATAAGTGTGTTAGGAAAGTATTTTATCACCAATGAATATCATACACACTAGAGCATATGTGATATGTATATTTGTAAGGTTTCAACTTCCCTCTTCTTTAGGACAGCAACTTCAAAGACATGCCTAATAGGGGTGCCTTGATAATTTTCAGACTTGAGATTAACTTTTTCTAGTTTTGGGATGTCCCATACATGCTTAGGCAATGCCAAGGAGAATGGAAGATGGCGGAGGACAATGGGACAAGCAATTAGGGACGTTAATGGACAATAAGGGATGTTGGGGGGATGGCAAGGATGATGATATAAGATGATAATGATAGTGGAAAAGGTGAGAAATGATAGGGGACAATGGATACGACATGGGATGGTGGCAACACCAAGGAAATAGTGAAAAACATTTGGCAATGTCAAGTTTACACCAAGGAAACATTAGGGTATGCTTGGACATTGAGTAGACGATAGAGGACACCAAGGAAATGACAAAATATATTAGGGAAATGACAAGAGGCAATTGGCCCGTCATTCTACTACTTACCCTTGGCATTCCGGTAAGTCCAAACCTTTTTTCATACCTAAATAGAAATTGTAAGTTTCTAAAAAGGTACTTTAGAAAATTTCTGTTGGTAGGGACCCCAATAGGGACTCTAGGGACATCCCTTTTGACAACCATGTATATTGTATTTTGACATTAGTTGAAGATGTGACATTAGTGACATATGAATGAAATCACATAGTTTACTTGACAAAAGTGTCATGAATCAAAGCCTACCATCATAGAAAATACCATGTTATTAAGCATGCCTTCTTAAAGACAACCATATTTTCTTGTAATGCATATAGGGTAAAAACACCAATTCTAGCATTATCAAAGTAATTGTATCATGTGTGTATATAAAGACAAAGGTGTTTAATTTCAGAATTCACCATGGAAAATATAGATTACAAATACCTATATAATTTTTGTAAATTTTCCCTAGCTAGGAATCCAATCTAATCACAAAAAATATCCCAAATCACACAAAGTTATGTCTAGAAATGCTTCTGCCAAGAGCATTTTACAAAACAGCCCCATTATGTATTCTAATTTTCCTTTTATAGTTTCATCATCTTTTAGTCAAGATTGATTGAATTTTTGTGGAGGCATCCTATGGAGGTCACAAATTTCCTACTTCCATAGGTAGCCACATAATCTTTTAAGCAAGGTCTTGAATGAAATGTTGAAGAAGAATGGTTGTTCCATAGAGAATTTGGATGAAATGTTGAATACAAATGGTTGATGTGTTTGATCAAGAATTTTGGTTGTTGTGTCCATTCAAGAATTTTGAGTGTGTTTTGGACTATTCTAAAAACCAGAGATCGTTTGCACATAATCAATAGGAAGGAGGATGGAAGTTTAGGGTTTGCAATTTTAGTTTTGGTTGTTAATTTTTTGAAGTTCAATGCAATGGAGCTAGTGTTAAGTAAAATGTCAAAGAATTCTGACGTTTAAACACTACAAAAGGATTTATAGACATATTTTGTACAGAAATTCATAGCAAATTTCAGTGAACTTCTAGGTATATTTACTTGTTCTTGATGATTATGGGTTGTTTATTTGTTTGGCAACAAAAGAAAAGCTTTTGAATTTGAAGCTTTGAATTAGGTGGTATATTTTTCACGTAGCCCAATGGTAATTAATGTGAAAAAAATAAAATGTAAGGATGCAAGGAGTGGAATGCATGTGGAAAACATTATTGAAAGGTTGAGATTCAAGATGTGTGCTCAAGTTGATGATTCAAGGATCAAGAAACAAGGGCATGGTAGCAAAACAAAAGTTAGTAATGGTAGTGTTCTTGGTTGTCCTTGTGACAAGTGCAATTCGTGAGGAGGGCACAAGTTGCAAACTTAGGACATATGGGACAAGTGTAATAAGCTGTCATTCCCATTGGCCACAAACCATGGATATTGACATGGAAATTTTTCAAGTAGTTCAAAGAAGAACATTATCAATTGTGAGAAAGGTGCATGCATTACTCTATTGATTCTTCATAGTTTTCAAGTTTTGGGTTTCAATTCTATGTAGGGTAAAGCCCCAAGGTGAGGGCATTTTCAAAATAACAAGTGTAGGACAAGGCAATAGCTGAGTTTGGCCCGCATTTTGGGAATGTCCTCACCCACGAGCTTTATTTATTGTAAAACACATGGCAAAATTTATCATGAATAAAATCTATGTAGATCACAAGGTGTATGAACGAGAAGGTTCCTATGCCTACTCCTTTATAGTGGGAGGGTTCTTACACCTATAAATAGGCATAATTTCCCTCCCTTTTCCCTTGAAGAGTAGGCATACTATCCTTTGCAATTTCTTGGACGGAAATTCATAGATAAGGTACCTTCCACATACACTACAAATTTTTTTGGAGTGTTTTACTATGTTTTTGTAACAATGGTACATCTCATCCTTAAACTCTTTTGTGTTAAACTTTAAATTCTTTGCCATGTGTGAGTTTTTTGTGTCCATTTCTAAGTCAACTAATTCATGTGGTGTCAAAAATTATAATACTAAATATGAATCATGAACAATGCAATTGTTTTGGACATCATATATATATATATATATATATAAATATTATGAGATTTTTCTCTTAGAAAAATGTGGTGTAGGTGACATTGGGGAGAAATGAAAAACATATGGAAGAAAGTTGTACTTTTATTCTTGGAATGGAAATGGTTGATGAACTTTAATGTTTCATGGTGGTGTTTGGTTTTACTTAGAGTATCATAAAAAGAGGGGAAAATTCATATTAATATTTTATAAAATTTTGTTATTCTTATGTATTAATTATCCATATCTTCTATAAAATTAAAATATTATTCACATTATGTAAAACTTTCTAAAGTAGGAAATACATTTTCCCACAAGATAGTAACTACCATTCGATGGTAGAAATAAGGAAGTACACCAAATATTTGAGGTTTATAGTAATGGAAAGCTATTGCAAATAGTAGGAAGTTGCTACCAAGGGTTTGTAGGTGTTGCAAATGGTAGACAACAACCACAAAGGGTTTGCACATGTGTAGACAAAAGATAGTGGGCATTGGAGGCATGTAGACCCATTGGTCTAAATTATTCACCGATGAAGGTATATTAGAATGTCTAAAAGGTAATTGTCTTCCAGCCCCCTTACTCTTACTCTTTTGTTTAACTCCTTCATTAAAGGCTTCATTAACTTGAATAATGTTATGTTGAAATGAAAGGACTATCCTCAAAGGACAATTTATTTTTTTTTTCATTTATTTCCACATGGAATACTACTTGATTACTATATGAGTAGTTGTAGTAGAATAAGTGATAATAACTTTCTTGGAAGTAAGAATAATTTACACTCATTACCCATATAATTGTTTTTGAATAGTCTTACCAATGGCATACGATGGGAAAAAAAAAAAATTTAAATTTGCCTAATATTTTCAAGGTATTTTGAAAGGGCTTGTTTTTTCAAAGTTTATAAGTTCAAGGTAATCACATTACCTTAGACTCTTAAATGCAAATATTTTCATAACTCTTTGGAGTAGGCATGCCTATGTATGACTCTTTGATTAAGTTTTGAAAGTAAACTTGAAAGAGATGTGTAATGCAAGTTTATTTGTGATCTTATTTTTCAAAAAAAGAAAATTGAATTTTATCACTATTGTTGAAATTAAAGGGGAGCAATGTTTAATTAAATTAACATCCATTTCAACATAATGATATTTGATACATGTTTGGAAAGTTTGATTATGTTAAGAGAATCTCAATAACATGTTCACATGGCCAAAACAAAGGTACTTGGTGTGGTTTGGGGTGTGGAAATGCCCAACTACTTATGACCTTTACAATGCATTGGTTGGTCTAAGTAACATGTTTGCGATATTGGGCAAGTGAACAAATGGCCTAGTTTTAAATTTAGGTGGAGAAGCTTGAGTATTAGGGGAAAACATTTGTTTGGAATTGGAAAGCTACATGAGTAAAAATATAGGGTATGTGATATATTAGTTGTTGGGTAAAAATCAAAATTCAATTGGTTTTACAATATGATAATGTTTATTTTCAAAATCAAAATATAATAATTAAGGTATGTATCAATCTTAGGTATTAAAATTTTAGGAAAAATATATAACATATATGTACAAGCTAAGATTCAAGTAATAGTTATTAATAGGTTCAATGTTCTTTTACTCAATGTTTGGAATGATTTATAGTTTTTAAAGCTTTGAATTTGATTTAATTTTTGAAGAAAATGAAAAAAACTAAGATCATGATGGGGTTGGGAAAGTTTCTTGGATGAAAATTAACAAATGTTGCATGGGTTCTTCCTCAATAGCTCGATGTTAGGTGGTTTTTATGATTATATTTATGTTCAATGGTTCTTTGCTAGCTAGTATATATGAGCATGTGAATAGATTGTGTATCCCTCATCACTTTTCATGACTTCAACAACAACTAAAAATTCAAACAAACATAAAATATAAATTTAATTTAAAGTGGTTTAAATATGTGAATAAAGTAAATAAATAATAATAAGGTGAAAAAAATAATGTTCTTTCACATATGGGGTGAAAACACAATGATAGGAGCCACAAAATGTGTGGACATTACTAAAGAATTGTACCCCTACATCTTTGAAAACTCACAAAAGGAGCAAATTAATTTCAATAATCAATTTGTTTTTAAAAATAGGCTCAATTACCTACAAAGTTTCAATATTCAAATTTGATTCAAATTCGTGATGTTCCAAGAATCCTTTTTAATGATAAAACTGAATCAAAATTTTAAATTAAATGTAATTTGAAAACAACATGTATAAACCTTTAACTTGCACTTACATCATAACAACTATCATACATTCTTAATAGAAGACCTTTGCCCTTAACATCATTTGTATAGACCTACACACCCTAATCAAAAACAATTTCATTATCCATAATCCAACTTTTAAATACATCAATAAAGCTTGGCTCCCAATCCATGGATCAAAATGAGGGGATACATTAAAGTACTTTAGGTGGCATTTCCCAACACTTATACTTTCAATATATAAAAACTTGTTTCATGCTATTTATAAACAATATAGATTTTACATCCACAAGTGCAATTGAATTCCAAAAATTATAGTTTGATCTTGTCTCTTAATTATTGGAAGGATATGGCAACATGCAATTAATTACATATGGTTAAATTAAAGATATTGTAAACTAGACAACATGAAAAATATGTTTGCATTATGCACCATTTTAACAACATTTAATTTTTTTTTAAACCTTCAAAATGATCAGCTTGAGTTTGGTTGGAATCAAATACAAAACTTAAACCCTATGCAACAAAAAGAATAACAAACAACATTATGATTATCACCTTTGGCCCTTGAAGGGAACACTTAACATAAAGTTTGGGATCTACGTGCATCAAATAATCATTTTTAAGGGGGGTATTAGATAATTGTCCAACCTATTTTTATCACCCTATTAGTATCTAATTTTTTAATATATACATATTAAAGCTACCTTATATTAATTACAATCCATTATTTTAGATTATTACAATTAAGTTGATTATTTGAATAAAATGTACCCCATTTTTAACTAATTAACTTATAATTTTTACCCAACAACCAATATATTACACCCTATGTTTTTACTCACATGTTTTCTACGTTTTTATTATTATTAGTCTCTTTTAGGCTCTAGCCATGCACATGTAGTTTTAATAAGGAAAATTTTAATCTATGCACATTGTGTCTTAGTTGAAACTTTCAACTTATGCATTTTCCAAGTTTGATTATATAATTTCAAATATTTCTTCTAAAAGTTGATAATTTGGTTCATCTCTTTTCATTCTATGATGGGTGGGTAGCATAGAAAATTTGGATGTTAGGATTAAATTAGTGACAATTGATATAAGCCACCTATGAGTTTGCTAAATACACATAACAATTATCACCATGGTTCACTTTTGGTTGTAAGTATTAGCCACAACATAATCACTAAGTTCAAATGAACATCCCCATGCACATGTGAATGCTTATTTTGTAACATGTTTAATCTATTGGCATTGCAAAATGTAGAAATCCACATCTTTTTCATAGCCTTCTTTAGATGGAATAACAAAATTGTCCCCAATCTATAAAAGTTCTCCCATCTCTTATCCATCTTGTAGGCCTTTCAAACCTAATTCTTCATGTTCCTAAACAAATTGTGTGCTATAGGGCAAATTTTAACAAGCTTCCAATCAAGAACATGGCTTTCATTTAAACAATGATGCCAATCCCTTTCAAAACAAAATGCACAAAAACATGCAAGAGGCCTTATTGCAAACCTTGTTGGGTCAGAGACAAAAACATCATAAATAAAATAGAATTTATTATAGTTAAGACTATTATCACGAGCATAAATATTATTTCTATCAATATGTGTAGGCTTTATATTCCAAAAGAACCTAGATATTATTTCATGCTTGAGGTTTCATAAGATGAAGGCACATAAGAAGACATTATTCCTTACACAATCTTCAACATTTTGTAGCCTCCTCTTGGGGTTATGAATTTGTTCATTCATTGAAGGTTGTTTCACCACAACCCTTGTCCAATCCATCCCTATCCCAAAGAAATTCCAAATCACACTACACCCATTATTAAGACTAAGGTATTAAACAACAAAATATATTGCTTGGCAATCTTTGAATTGCCCAACACACCCATCATTCCATACCAATGGTGTGTTTGTTTGATTCCATAAGATGATAATTAATCCCAATGCATCAAAAAACAATGTTGCACGAGCATGCTCATTGTCATTTGAAACATTAAAATGTGTCTCCTTATGAATTTTTTTTGTAATATTGCCTTCTCCAATAATTTGGTCTATTCAAAAAATGATGTGAACCAAGATGGTAACTTGAAATGAATGGCAATGCATGGACTAAATTTCATTTTGCATTTCAAAATTGTAATTCTTTGCAAAATCAATATGGGACAAGATTGTGTATGAAAGTAAACAATCCATACTCAACTTACAATGCACATCTTCCGACCTTGCAATGAAATTGTGGGTCACAAACCTTTGTAGGTTTGGTTGTAAGGAGTTGAACAATGCAAAAGCCAAAGTGTCAAGTTGATTTATTTCTTAATCCACTTCTTTCATCTTCACCTACCCCAATGAGTTGTTAAAAACATTGCCATGAAACCAACTAGTCATTAGTAGGCAAAGTTTCATGAGGGCAGACATGTAAGGTACTTGTTCCACATTCATGACAATTTCCCATTAGGCATTCTAACTTATGCAAGCAAAAAACACACTAAGGTGTCACAATTTTGACATATTAGAATCCCTTTTCAAAATCATTTTCTAGTGTAGTTGAAAACTTGCTTAAAATATCAATATTTAGATGATATTGAAAATATTTTTTTTTTCCATTTCCAGTTTCAAATCATGATGCTATAAGACATATTAAAAGTTAAAGTTTTTAAAAATGCTTAAATTTTTAGAAAAATAATTACAATTTTTGGAATTTTAAAAAATCCATAACATAATAAATTAAAATCACATTCCATTCATTCAATGGATCTTTAGTTTTTTTTACATAATTCATCTTATGTCCCAAAATTTCAAACACATAAAATTAACACATTGTAAAATAAAAGTTCATATCCATGAATTTTACAGGTGTGACAAAAAATGTGGGCAAAATTCAAAAGTCCATTATTTCTTGGCTATTCACAATTTTAATTCAATTTCTTCATTTTTGATGGGTTGATTATGATAGCTTTATATAAATGAATCTCTTTTTTATAATTCCAATTGATCTTATTTTATTTATTTTCTTGTACCTAAAAAATACATGAAAAATTGCCATTTTGACGTCCATATAAGGTTAGCATAGTCTGCAAACACCCATGCCATTCCTACAATTTTGGTTTGGGACAAAGACAATTTTCCCACAACCTAGTGATTCCAAAATATATACTATCTTGGGTTTGACAATGTGAGTCAAAATTAGTAGCTCTAGAAACATCACATTCACACCCTCAAACATTGGCAACATGACAACAACCCTTTTGGCATTTCTCATGCTATTTAGGCACGATTACATTACAATTACAAAACTGCAAGTATTACCCAAAACCATTAAAATGCAAGCCCAATATAATAACATGTGGTGCCATTGCCTAAGTACTTGTGACTCCTGCACTGATGAAATAATTGCTCCCATTCTACGTCTCTAGAAGGTTTTCTGTGCCACAAACCGCCAGCAGCATCGGGAACAAGGGGCACCACAAGGATGTTTGGATGCCTTCAGGTCTTTGTGTATCACTCCACTGATCTGGTGCAAGGTTTTCATCCCGCAAGCAATGTCAATCATGATGCCCAATGTGAGGTTATATTTTCAAGGCCCAAGGCATCATCTTGACCATCTCCTCCTGCACATGACCATTGTTCTTCTTCAAGTAGTCCATTTTCAATTCCATCAGATTTCTCAAATCTCCTCGATAGACTTCCATGGGTATTGACAACTCACCTTTGTTTTATCCTCTAAGACCTCATGCATTGAGCAAAGTTCGAAGGGAGAGTTTCGCTTCACGGCCGCCATTCGCCTCTTCAACTGTACCGTATCAATTCCATGGCCAGTTTTATATCTTTTCACCACCACAGGATCTGGCTTTGATGTTTTGACCCGAGTAGTATTTTCCCAAGGAAACATGCGCTTGGCCCCCTTTTCCGATCTCCTCCCCTATTTCGAGCTCCTGTGGTTTGGGTTGCATAAGCCACTGAAACAAAAGTTCGTCCTCATTTACAGTTTCTAGATGACTAGGATCGACCTCTGGCCGAACCACCTCACTTCGAAGAGACTCATGTGCACTCCCGTAGCATGTCAGTTCTTTTAAATTATTTGCAGGATCCTCCAGCTGATCATTCAGCTCCATGTGCTCAGTCGTGCTCTCAATGCACGTCTGTTCTGGAAGCAGCTGGTGCTTAGCAGTACTGATCCCATAGCACTTGATCTGTTCTCTTAGACTTGGATCATCTTCCAGCTGAAGCTCTAGCTGGTGTGGATCAGACGTGCAGCTCCCGTAGCAAGTATGTTCTCTTAGACTTGCAGGATCATCCTCCAGCCGAAGCTGCATGAGGCGCTCAGCTGCAACGTCAGACCGTGATGCCGCTGCTGCAGATCTGTTGTTATTGAGGTGGTGTTCGCAGGACTCACAAACATTAACGTGTCAAGAATTCCATTAATGCAAGACTTTAACTATGAAATTTGAACACACCTATGACAACAACATGATGCATCCTTGTTCTTATTTGTTTCATGATGTTAATTTATGAGAGAATTATTGGTTATGCTTTGAAGTCAAAGGCTTGTGTTTTCAAAATGGTTTTGTTCATTTTTTTTTTGCAAGTAGAAAGTTGTTGCTTTCGAGTTTCATCATGTTGGTTGATGATCTTGAAAGCTTTACATTCATATACTTCATACTCCATATTGCACATGCTCCATATTCACATTAAGTATTCCATTTTTCACATATTCATGCACTTTTGAAGGACTTTTGTTCAAGCATTTTGATGAGGCATGTGGATTTCACATTACGAATGGATTAGATGCTTCTACTTTTATGAACTTGTTGTGCTTGTGTCATTATTTTCTATCATCAACATTCTTCCCAAGTTATCTTTACTTGTAATTGAACTGGTTGAACATATTATATGTTTTGATTCATGTTTATAATATGAAACAAAAGAAGATTTGTTTTGAAAACATTGAACTGTTGATGTATTCACTTGGTTGTGTTTCCTTGAAATTGATGTTAATTCCTTTTTGGATCCCCAATCTTTGAAGTGGATTCACAAAATCAAAATCAACTTAGTAATAGGTTTAAGGATAGACCTCAAAAATTTGTCAAAAATTGAATATACAATAAATTATTACTAGTTGGTCTTGGTAGTACTTCCTTTTTCTATATAAGCTACATAAAAGAGCAATGTCTTACTTGCAATAACATTGACTTGTTGGTTGTAATTCATAATGCATGATCTAGATTTGTATTGCAATGTCAAAGGGGGTGGGAGGTGGGGGGGGTGGGGGGGAGGGGGTGCAATGTTTAAGTTTTGCACTTTCATGCACACATTGTAATTAAGGAATGTAACCTTTCCTAAACACTATTGTTAATGGCCTATGCTTCTTCATCATCTAATATTTTTGCAACATAGTTTATTATTGAACAAGTGAAAATTTTACCAATTTATGGTTTGATAAATGGAGTTGGGAAAGACATAAATTTGTAAGTAAAAATTTTAAGATATTTTATTGTTCTAGTCTTGCAAATGGTGTGAAAGCTCCTAATGAACCAACGAATTTCAATTTCTTAATAATTTTATTGCAACAACTACCAAGTAGTCCTTTGTTTTTCAGTGTGGTATGTTTTAGGCTAACATCAAATGAAAAGGAATTCATCTACAAAATAACTTAGTACCAAATTCCCATCAGCTAAATTAAAGTTGATTTTGCAAAGGGGATTGCTATGAAGTGGGGGTAAGGTGCCATGGGTTGTTTTTTTTCTTGGGGAATGATGGTAAACAACATTAGTGGAAGTGAACCTTCCTACCAAATGGGTGATGAAGCTTAATCCAATCAAACAAATACATGATTATTTTCATTTTTTTCCAAATATTTTTTCTTAGTTCTTTTATGGATCATTTATGTTTGAAACTATTTCTATTTCTTATTTAGAGTTCTAATCATTGAAATGGTTCTAATCAACATGTTCAAATTATAACATTTTGATTTTATCTCAATTCAAATTGACTATTGTAAATAACATTGTAATTGTCCCTTAATTCAAATTGACCATGTCAAAACCCACATAGATCAATGTTGTGTTGTGAGCATGGAGTTCTGTTTCATTTATTGCAACTTTTTGTTGTACAAGTAGAATATTTGGATTATGCCTTTGAAGATTCCAAGCAACCTCATTTTTTTAGGTGGATTGTTGGTTGTGATGAGATGTTTATAATTGATAGTTTCATTTGATATTTTCTTATTGTCAATGAGAGGATCTAGATTTGAGTTTCATTGAATCTTTTCTATGAACAATTTTTTTATGTAAAGCTTTAAAGTATAAATAAATAAATAACTTAATGTGTTATGTTTTGTGTAGTTTTGCAAATAAAGTTCTATTGTTTCAAAATGTATTCTTGTATGTTAAATTATTATGTTATAATCTTCAAACATAGTTCCAAATTCTTGGTTGGTATCCTCCACCATTATCATGGAGCATTGTTCAAACTTTGGTGCATAACTTGAATCTTGTTGTTTTTGCTTGCATGTTAAACCAATTTCATGGACACTAACTATTAAGTGATGCAATGAATGTGGCAATCACAATGAACTTGAAGTTTCAACAAGACATCACAAATTATGCCATACCAAATAACATAGTTGATGATAAGATTAGTGGATATTCAAATATTGAAGTGGTATAACTTGCTATGAATATCAAAAGGTAAGTCACACGTATGTTGGGTCCATTTTTAACTTTCTTGTGAAATGTGAACCTAAAAAATGTCACAACATCTTACATCTTTGTTGGATCTATGATATAAGAACCTATGCCTTGTGTTTTCATTCATTTGTATGATACCAACATTTGATTGTAGATGAATATGATTAGAAGTCATTAATCAATGTGGTTGAAGTGTTATGAACAATTGCACTTCATTTTGGAGCTCTAGGTTCATAGTCTACTCAATGGATATTGAATGTAATTTTAACATATTTAAAATGGGAAATTGTGCCAATGACCCTATGCAAAAGTGTGTTAATTGATCATTTTTGTTATTTCAACACTTTTAAATTAATGTTAAGGAAATAAAATGCCCTTTACAATGGGAGTAGAAAACAATGTTCCCTATTGTAAGTTTGTTTGCATGACATATTTGGGAATTGCAAGATTTCATATTGAAATAAAACACATTTTCTCTCTTGTTGGTGTTTTAATTAATCTACATCAATATAAGTTAGAAACTATTAATTTCAAAAAGCCAAATGTTTTCACAAATATTGGCCTAATGATCCTAAGTTGGGTTGTAAGGGTCACTCCAAAAGTATGACACTTGTGATTGAGCTTGAAGCATATTTGGAAAAGAATTCAAAAACAATTTCAAGGACTTGTTGAGGAAGAGTTTGATGTGTGGTGTACATGATCAATAGGGGAACAACTATGGTTCCTAACTTCCCTTCAAACATATCTTGCAAATGAAAAACAAACATGACATTTTGATACCTTCTTATTTTCCATTTTGATGTTGTTGCTTTCCATTTTGATACTTATAGCAAAAACATCTATGTGTTCTTTATTGTTATACTAAATATTTGCGGTTTGTGCATGTGACCAAAAAGGGGTTATTGGTTGTTAACTATTATTTACAATGTGCCAAAGTTTGTGTAATGGTTAGAAATGAAGGTAATCACAATAATTTGCAAGAATTAGCTTTTATGGGTGGATGGATGCCATAAATTCAAGATCTTTGTTTGGAAACAATATGTCCTTGCATTTTACTTCAATTCAATTAAATGTCATCTTTATTTGTTGTTGTAAGGGCATGCGAAATTAGACATCAAACTTCAATGATGTGAACAAGTTACATTTGATGGTGATTGTGTGTAACATCATCCATTTTGTTGACATGCATTTAAATTGTTCCAATATTGTAAAGCCATATAGATTTTGGAAAAGCTTACGTTTGATCATTCTAACATGTATGATACATTTTGAGTTATTGTTAATTGTTTATAGGATACCATGGTTTTTACAATGGATGGAGATGAAAACAATCACAAGAACATGCAATAATTAATTTCTATAGGATGGACATGTTGTTTAAAAACATTCTATCGTTTTTAGTTCAATTGTGTGAATGGTTTCAATTCAGTTGGATGTCATGTGTATTTGTTCTTATAAGGGAATGCATTTAAATTACTCCAATATTGCAAACCCATCTAGATTTTGGAGAAGCTTAAATGTTTGATAAATCTAACATTTGATATGTTTTGAGTTGTTGCTACTTTTGAATTTTTAAATTGTTGATTTTGAATTGTTCAAATTAGCTTTGCTAGTTTTAGATTTGAAAACAACAAAAAAAGGGCAAAATGTTGTTATGGAAATTGTTACAAGTGAGATGCAATAGATGTTTAGTGCTTGGTCACTATTTTGACATTGAATATGAGTTAGTGAGAAAAAAAATTTTAATTTCATTTTCCCAACTTCTAACCTTTTCTCTTTTCATATTTTTCCTTGGAAGGCTTGGACCATTGAAAATAAAATTAACAAATCAATGACACAAAGGATCTTCATCAAAACTTGCATGGTGATTCAAAAAACTTGTTCAAAATCATCAAATAGCCTTTTCAAGACCATCATTTGTCAAGTTCTTTAGATTAAAAAAATGTGTCATACAACCACCTATTATCTAGCCTTGGGATAACTAGCCTAGTTAGGAATTGAAAAAACTTCAACTTAGAAAAAAACTATAACTAATGAGTTCTTTGATTTTGAAAATATTCAAAAAATTGAAATTCTTTTTAAATATTTTAAATATCCCATGCTTATATCAAATCAAGGTTTCAAGATCCAAATTTAACAATTTTTTGAATTCAATATAGCTTTTAAGGGTTAAGTCATGTGTAAGGTGCTCGATCACTATTTTTGGAAATCTAGGGATGAAGTAACATTTGCATGTGAAATAACAATAATTATTGAATTATCCGACTTGATAAATTCCTTTGTTTTTCAATGTGTCCTTCCCTTGCCCCACACAACCCATTAGATGCAAGCAATCCAACTTTTTACACATTCATTCACAAGTGGCAACCATGAAATTGGTTAATTTATCTATTGCATGTTTTATCCTTTGGTTTACTAGGGGTTCTTTATAGTTTGTGGGTGGTAGGTAGGAAGGTGGGGCTATGACCTAATAATTTATGGCACATGCAATTACAACACCAAGAGGTATAAATACTAATATCATGGCATAGGGGTAAATGG
This sequence comes from Sphagnum tenellum, assembly GCA_963921925.1. Lineage (NCBI taxonomy): Eukaryota > Viridiplantae > Streptophyta > Sphagnopsida > Sphagnales > Sphagnaceae > Sphagnum > Sphagnum tenellum. Next base: position 4,586,766 of record OY998155.1, read on the forward strand.
GTGGGTAAATATGAAATAAATAATTCCACTTATGGACCTTATTTTGAAAATCTTTGACTAGGGACATAAGTTTGGACTCATGAATAATTTAGTTAACTATTTTGGGTTAGGCATAATTGAAGATGAATTCTGAGAATTGGATTAGATGCTAGGGGAAAAAAATTCAAATAATGTAATGACTTGTTTGTAAGAAGGATAATAGATTTAAAATAATAATATATGATATAATATTAGCAACTTGTCATTGATAAAGAAAAATGTTTAATAGATGCAAATGAATGGAGTCAATAATTCATCCATTGCGCTCAAATATATAAAAGGTTGTGAATGAATTTTCAAACTCCTTTTTTTTTCTCTTCGTAATTTCATGTTTTTATTTTGTGTTAAGCCTTGGAACAAGTCTTTTATGTATCAAACTTGTGTTGCAATTAATAAACTCATGTGTTTTTTATATCATGGACTTGTTCACAAGAATAAACGTACATGGTTTTGGTAAGTGAACCTCATGAAACAAGGTCTTTAGATGTGTGGGTGATCCTAACCCAAAAACCATGTTAAGTTTCATATATGTTTCATGTAAGTTGTATGTAAGTCCATATGGACTCTACACTTGACACTATTGAATTGTGGGTCATGAAGAAGAGTCATGAGCTGATCTACTAGAAGTCATCTTCTGCAATGCACTCAACTTTTTAGCATTGAACTCTCTGTGGGTTTGGCTCATTCTAGCTTGGACTTGGGTCTTCTCTCTCTCTCTCTCTTTCTCTTTCTTTGCTCCTTCTTTTTCCCCCTTTGTTGGGTGCTTTGTTTAATGGAGTTTGTCAGGGTTTCATCACCTTCAATGGCTTTGTTTTCTCCTTTTTTTGTTTTTTTTTCCTTTCAAAGGAACAACTCTTTGGTCGGTTCAAGGCTTTTGTGGACAAGATATCCAGAACTTCTGTGGCCCTAGGTTTGGGATTTAGGTTTAGGGTTTTAGGGTTTAGGGTTTTAGGATTTTAGGGCCTGACAAACATCTTATGCACTACAGTTCTGTCTCATGTCAGGCATCTTTTTTGACATTTCACTCAATAGAGAAATGACAGATGAACCTAACTTTTTGGAGCTTTTCACACTTGAGGCTTGATAGAATGACCTTGTTCACTTTACAAAAAGACTTTGTTGGCATTAATTAGGCTTTGTTATCTGACAATCCATTTTCCAGTGGAGGATACTACCTCAGTTCTTTTTTAATAGATTTTAAATAAATAAATAAATAATTAATTATCTAATTAATTATTAATTAATTAATATTTTTTACTGGGGATAAATTTTGTGCTGTGATGACAAAAAGGAAATCTAATGTGAAGAACACACAAAGGATTTTTTATTGGAAAAAATTATTGTGCCAAAGTCCTCAAAGTCTGAAGTTGCAATGTTGCCATATTTAGACAATACATTCCTAAAGGTTGCCAAAAAAAAAAAAAGAGGTTTTAAGAAAAAAAAACTTTTCTCTTGTGAATGATTATTAGTCCAACTACCTGAAAATTTTGAAAAAATAAATAAATAAGTTAATATTTTTTCTAAAAAAATCTAATACTCTATAAGAATTGTTTAAATAACTTTTTTTAAATAGTGCATTTCAACTTTTGTTTTTGGGGGGGGGGGGGGAGGGGAGGGGGGAAATAATTAGAATAAATGAAACTAAGGCACCATCACCGACATGTATAGTGCAAGGTAGACCAAAAAACACAACAACATTGCTTGGAGGGATGACTCACTGCTTAAGGAGAGATGAGTTCACAAGTAAGTGAGGGAGACCAACTAGGTGTAGGTAGTGGAAAGACAATCCACAATATGATAGAACATGAGGTTTAGGAGGGGATGGATAATTACACTTACTTCTCAAAGTGTGAGAGAGATCTTATATCTAAGTAGGCATTAAAGATGGGATGATCCTATGCCTACAAGTAGCCATTAGATCCCTCTTTTAAAAAATAGCTTAGGTGTAAGGGACCCTTTCAAATTTAAGGTACCCTCCAAATACACTTGTAGTAGCACCCAAACTCTTGTTGCTATGCTCATCAACAATACATTGTGGAAGCAAGCTCTTTTGTTTTTCAAGAATGGTGGGTTATGGGCTCCACTCCCATTCCTAAGAGTTCAACTTATTGGGAATAGGTAAAGGTAGGGTTGTGTGGCTCATTGAAAATGGAAAACAATTCCAAAACTCAATAAACTAACATATCCAATGGGCCAAAACATTTGGGAGGATTGGAGGGACCTTGTCACACACCCACCCTCTCAAGGTGAGGTGGGGGGATCTCAATTACCACTTGGACTAATAGCACAAGTAGGGTACATTTTATGGACAAGAGTTGGAGTAAAATACATGTTTCAAATGTACTTGTGATTCCAATACATACGTAGTAATATAGTATATACTCCTCAAATTATTATACCCAAATTGTTGATTGATTGGCTACATGTTACACACCTTTTATTAGTCACATATGGGTTTACCCATGTTCAATTTTGTACATGGCATGTCCACTAGCCATTTCTTTTTTCCATGGCCATTTAAACCTTTTGTCCAAACCATATCCATGTCTCCATATACATGAACATGTGGGGGCCATTTGAAGATTTATGAACATCTTCATACCCATCAATTTTATAATGGCATGGAAATATTCCAAGATATAACATGCTCTCCTTATACACTAAGAAAAATTTCTTGGAGGTTTTTAAGTTTGTACAAGGTATAAGAACATCTTCACTAGCGATTTTATAATGGCATGGACATAATAATCTGGATGACATGTCATGTTTTCCAAGTAGAGATTAGGGTTTTTATTTATTTGTAATTGATATTTTTTTTTTGATAAAATTATTCCAAAACGGTGAAATATTTCAAAATCAGCAAAATTAGTCAAATTTACACTAGGAAAACAAAACTTTCCAAAACTTTCTCAAAATTTTCCATAAAAAATGATAAAATTTGTCAAAAAAAAGGATTAGTAAAGATGAAAAAATAGTTAACACACTTTTTTGCACATGTAGACATTAGAACAAAACAAACATCATGTTGAGATGTCCCAAACCATGGCCATGGTTCATGCTTGGTATTGTTGGAAAGCCCCCAATGAGTAGCCATACAATAAGATGTTTTGTAATGTTTAGAGTTGAGACTTGCCGAGCAAGAGTTACAATTTTGTCGTTGAAAATCCAATAAAATCAAAGCTAAGAGATTTAAGGAAATTGAGGGACACTTTTGATATTGTTGGAAAGTGGTCATGAGTAGGATTTTATGGAGTGTATTTCATAAATCTTAGACATATGATGCAAGAGATATTGAATTTCGAGTAATTTGTATCATTGAAAATTTAACTAAATTACAAAAAACTGGTTTTGAAAGGAGAAATTTAGTTGGCTAACAACTTCACACTTGGGTCAATGGCATATACCAAACTAGTTTTAAATGAATTTGCAAGGAGAAGGGGGTTCTTCCAAACGAGAGAAAAGGGTTTCCCAAAGACGAATTGAAGAGCTCAAGTCAGCACTCACATAGCGTTTTAAATCACTCAAAATGAAGAAGAGATGAGAAAAATATTAATTATAAAAAAATTAAAATAAAAAGTTCGGTCATAGGTGGTGTTCGGTCATAAGAAAAGGTGACTGGATAAGACTGATGAACCTCATCCAAGATTTCTAGTGCAGCAGGGTGTCACATACTAAGCACTGGTGGAGATGCTTCTTAGATAGAGAGAGATACATACGCGTATTTTTACGAGTACACGGGGGGAAGTGCATACGACAAGTATAGAAATACAAGGAAAACCAAAACCCGGAAGGGAAATTTGTACGTATTAAACCAGTTTCATACTTATAGATTACGGTTACATACCGCGTATACGTATATTCAAGACCGTAACTGTCTCGCATCCCCCGCCGGCTTGCCAGATCCTCCTGTCGATGCTCCGCTTCCGCACAACCCTCCTACTCTGTCGCGCTCCTCCTTGTTTCTGCGACGAATTACTTACCCCACCCCTCGCTCGCTCGCAGGTGTTTTTGCTTCTGTGATAACCAAACACGCTGCTCTTTTGTTTTCTGCATTTGTGTCTCTGTATGTACAAATAGAAAAAAAAATTATTAAAAGAGAGAGAGAGAGAGAGAGAGAGAGAGAGGAAAAAACCTCCGCCTCCCTTTCTTCTTCGTCAGAGAGATGATGCTTGTGAAAAGGCGGTCGCAGTCTGCTTCTGCTGCGGAACCTTCGATGATACGGACGGCTAGAAGGTGCCAAGGAGGAAAGATCGGGTTCCGATAATCCAAGCAGTGATGGAGATCGCAATCGTGAAGCTGTTGTATGGTTTTCGTAATTGAAGCACTTCTGCTTCTTCTTCTTCTTCTCTCTCTCGCTCTCTCTCATCGGGATCGGAATCAGAATCGGTTGTTGCTCTATTATTTGTATCCGGGGTTCATTTTCTGATCCAACAAAAGTGCGTTTCTCGGATTTTCATTTTTGTATGACTCGGGTTTCCGATTTGCATTATTGTTCGGGAATTTTGATCTCGAAATTCTTGATGTTATGCCAAGGTTTCACAATTGACGCTCATCTGGCTCCCGAGTAGTGTCTGTAAACGGCGTTTGTACTCTTTTTTGTTCGTATCACTGTTTCTGTTTTTGCACCGACCGCTTTCTTTTCTTCTTTCCTTCTGAAGCTTATTACTTTCTGTGACCTTAGTTTCTTCTGTGTGTTGGAACACTCTACTCTGTTCGTGACTCTCTAGTGTTCATCTCTGCGACTTCGATACCTGGCCTTCTTGGCCCTTCAGAGTTTTTGGCTGTGTCTGGAAAGTAGTTTTGTTCTAGGTTTTCGTGGTCAGGGCACTTCGAGTTTTCGCTTCTCCGATAAGCAGATTTGGCTCTAGGATTCTTCTGAGAACAATTTTAGTTCGTAGGAAGGAGGGGGGGACCGGCAATGGTACCATCAGACGCTTCAGATAAGCTACAATCGTGTGAAAACTTGGCATCTAGCGGCGGCTCACAGGCGACTCAAGCTCAAGACGCGCAACCGTGCACCGGAGCAGAGCCTGAAGCGACTGGAGTTAGTGGTCGTCAGCAGAGAAAGAGCTCGCCGTCTCTTTGCTCGTCTACTCCCCTTGCCACTTCTGAAGGCTGCATCTCGAGCTCACCAAGAGGATGTGACGACTCCCACGATGATGAATCTAGTCATGATCAGATCGCCCACAGTTTGGAGCATGAGAGGGCTTCTTCATGTTCCTTGTATCCTCAGTCATGTTGTTCATCAGCGATGGGAAGAGCTGGGAGCACAAGTGTAGTGGATGTGAGGAACACTGTGCCTGCCTCAAGAACAGGCCAATCTCAGGATGTATTTTTTCCGCACAGACAGGAGGAGGGTCTGGGGCATAGAGATGAGGGAACATCTTGGCAGATGCAGGCACTGGAATTCCAAGCAATTGGGGCATGCCGAACTGATGAGCGGCTGAAACCTTTACTGCGCTGGAATGTGTCATGCTGTGGAGCTGATGGTCGTCTGCTTGCTCATCTTGGCCAGGTCTGAAAGTCCCTTCCTTTGAATACCCTAGCCTCAGTTGTGAACTAGGGTTGTGCAGGAAAATCTTGATTCCTATCTTGGCCAGGTCCAAAAGCCCTTCCTTTGCATACCCATCTCTCTCAGTTGTGAACTAGGGTTCTGGAGGAAAATCTTGATTCCTACCTTGGCCAGGTCTGAAAGTCCCTCCCTTTGAATACCCATTTCTCAGTTGTTAACTAGGGTTGTGCAGGAGAATCTTGACTGACAGGAATCAAGACTGTTGAGCTGATATTTTTTTTTGGCAAATTTTGAGTTTTAGGAAACCCTTTCAGAGCTTTGAGAATCCACATCTTGACTTTTATTTGTGAGTGTGTAACTGAGAGAATTTATGGTTGCAATGTCCATCTTGACAGCATTTCAAGGCACGAGAATTGGCAATGCTCGCAAGATGCCTGTGTGCCCCTCTTGTTTCAATTCGGGTGGGAAAGGTTTCTCAACAGGGCCCCTTGCTTTGCCCTACTACCACCAGGTCTGTGCATTATTGTCATCAAGGCTTCTGTCAAATTTTTCTTCTTCATCTCTCATGCATACCAAGTCTGCAGCAAGATACAACAGTGGATCTGCTACTGCTAGTCCAAGTCTCTTGATAACAAGTGTGAATGAATAGAAATGCATTATTGCACCTACCTTGCTTGTCTTTAAAAGAAAACATTTTCTTGCTGCTGCTGCGCATATGAGCACAAAAAGTGCCTTGGAAGCATCTTTAAGTTGTAAGCTGAAGTCATAAGTTGAAGGTTTGCAAGCCTTTACAGTCTTGAGTTTGACAACAGCTATTAGATATCCTAACTGACCTGTTAGGCAGAAACTCTGCAGATAGCTGCATTGAATTTGGTTTTGGCCACTGTGAAAGATGGAATACAAGGCAGCCATTTGTTGCAAAACAGCACTGCTGTAGAGCAATGGGACATTTTTGGTGATCAGCAAGGAGGTTCAGACCATGGAACACAAGATGTGTTTTAATGATGAATTATGTTTTTGGGTGGGTGTGAAACAGGGGATATTTAAGCTTAAGAATGCTTCTGAGCTCTGATATGCAGCTCACTTTTGTCACAGATGCTGGCATAACTGAGCGGATTCCAGTTTTGAGTTCAGGCCTCGAAACTAGTGGTGTGACTCTTGAGCATCTTCCTGCAGACCTGTCTGGGAGGTCATTTGTTTTGAAGTCACCTGGTCACAAGCTCTTTTTCTTCTGGCAATCAGAAATTTCCAAGGCTGTTGGTGATGAGATGGTTTGCAAGGTGATAATTTTAGTGTTGCAAACTCTTTTGTGGATCAAAGTGAATTTGATGTTCCTGTAAGTTCTTTGATTTCAAAGTGTGGATGTTGAATTCTGAATGGGGCTTTGATTGGCATGCATTACAGATGAAAGATCTGCTTAAAAGAAAACCATCACTTTCCCAACTGACTGGCATTTATGAGACTAGATTGGATACATTTGCAAGCTACCTCCGCAGTGCATTGGTTGCCACATCAGAATCCACAAGTGCTACAGGCCAATTGCCTGTAACAGTTGCAGTGCCAGTCTCAAGCTCAAAAACCACAGGTTTGAGTCAAGTTTTATTACCTCCTGCTCTAACCTCCAACCCACCAGTCTATTACCAACCACCAGCTCACTTCAACAGTTTCAAAACTCTCTTGCCACAATTTGTTGGAACTCAGCTCCCAGCTATTGCAACATCAAGTTCATGGACACAAGAGATCCCAGCTTTGACATCGAATGGGCTTGAAGTCTGTTGCTCCACAAGAGGCAGCTCAACAAGCAGCCCTCAGTTTCTTGAGCCTGCAAGAGAGATCCAGCACTTGTGCACAAACTTGCCCTCTTGGAGTGGTGTGTCCAGTTTGTCAAGTCCTCTAAGCAGTGACAGCCAACGTTTGGTATCTAGAAATGCTCTGGGAGGAACAGTGAATGCGTTGTGGAGTACCCGAACATCATTCTTTCAGGAGAAGACTCAAGTTCATAGTACAGGCCTATCTCTGCCACTGCAGCCAACACTTCCATCCAGTGAACATGAAAATTTGGAATGGCACCCAGAGAGGACAATTACAATGACACATTCACTTCTAGGCCTTCCATTTCCTTCTCTGCCCGAAACTCTTTATCCCTTTCCCTCCATGGTGGGTGTGCCAGCATCAAATTCTTTTCTCCCACCTCCCTTGACCCAGGTCCCAATCTCAACCTCACTTTTTTCTCCTTACTATTGCCCCTGTCCACTGGGCACGACAACTTTACAGTACACAAATGCCCCTCCATTCCTACCAGCAAAAATTGGTGATGTTGGTTTTGTCCCCACTGCAAGTCCCTTTTTCACTGTCCGGCCTCCACCAGCCCTTGTCCCATCATCTGCCCTTGGCATGCATGGTGTAAGTTTCTCACCTGCCCAGTTGACATCCTTGCCGCTTGTGACTGCTGCTATTCCTCTGAAATCTTTGAGATTCCCCCCATTCTTTACTGACTCAAATTCTCATGTCCCACTCCTAAACATCCATGTCTCAAAACAGAATTGCTTGGTGCAGTTGTCTGAAGCTGCAGCTGTCTCTGCAGCTTCAGGGGTGCCTTCTTTGCTGCCAGAATATCTTCCTCTCTTGAATGCAGATTCACATGTACTCGAAGATAAGGCCTCCTTGAGACCTGAGGATTCAACATCCTGGGAAGCTCTTGTCTCAGCAGCACTTGGGTCACTTCCAGTGGAGCCAGTACTTTCTCAATGTTTCATCACCAGTGTGGCAGATAGCAAGGCCACCATGGCAAGGCAACATGTTTCCAAGGAATTAGATGGGAGCAAGGTTTATTGTGATCCCACTGGAACTCCATTGCAAGATATTGGATCTGGAGCTTATGAGAAGGGAAGTGTAGGGTCTTCCCTGGAGAATGCAATGCACCTCAACCTACCATCTCAACAAAGCAGGCCGGTCTTGGGGATTGTCCCAACTCTTGTCAACAGGACTAGTGTCTCTCATGTTTTTGTGAGTCCCCCACCTGCTAGACTTGCTTCTGGAAACAACTGATGGGTTGCACATTTATTGAATGTTTGAAGGTCCAGTGAAGATTTACAGTTGAGCAGTTCTGACAATGTAGCCAACTCATATGCATGGTTGACAGGAAGGTGCATGGAAAAGCAGAGCCTGAAAACGCATGTTTGTGCTAGATCATGGCTTATTACACTAGAAGTCATTGTTCTAAAGCTGATCTTTCCTAAAGGAAATACTAGATTTTGGTTCTACTTTACCATGGAATGATAGTTTCTTATGTGTGGATGGCTTTTCTATGTTTGCAGAGCTTCTGCCCAGACCTTCTAACCAAAGCATCAGGACTGGCACAAGGTGGTCTTACCTTAGTCAACAACGCATCTGAGCTTGTAGGATCCAGGAGCAGCACAACTACAATTTCAAGAGGGGTCCAAAGCAGCCAGGCCATTTCTTGTGATCCCACTCATGCAATATTGTGTGCTCCAGAACCAAAAAGCATGGCTGATTCAACCTCACTGCACAAGCATAGGAGCAATCATGAAGATAAACCAAAATAGCGTGCACACTGACTTCACTTTCCCTTCTTGCTCATCCATCTCAAGTTGTAGCTGGTGGCTTTCAAACAGTTGCCTGTGTAAAGCTAGGCAGGTCTTCATGGTTTGGATGGGAGTCAGATGGTGGCATGTGTATGAAATACTTTCAAAGTAAGTAGGAGATAGGGACCAGAATTCAAACAGTACAGAATCCAATTTTCATTTGCTGCTACAGAGACAATGACTTTTGGCAGTCGGATAAGACCCTTTGTATAACACTGTCATGAGAATGCCAATTAATTTTCATTGGTCTGAGATCACTGTCTTGCCATGTAAGAAGATGGAGTTTGGCAAAGGTGTTTTTCCTGGAGGTCTAGTGCACAGTTCACTCTTTCAGTATCTTTGTTATGACCGAAAAGAGTGCATTGTGGATGATGTCTCACATTTTGTTAGAAGTGGTCAACTACAAATTGCTCCATGGCGGCATTAGGAGTGTGGTATCTCCATTTTCAGCTAATTTTGAGTGGTTTACTTTAACTGTCAGCCATGAGTTTTCTCCTGCTTCAATCATCATTTGGGATTGAACTGTTGATTAATTTCAATATCTCTTCTGTGGTTGAAGCTGTTCCAAGCAAAAATTTATCTCTTCTCTGGTTACATCCATGAATACTCAGCTCTCACTTGTGCTGCAACAAAAAGGAGAGGGACAAACCATCACAAGTGTCTGTAACAAAGTGTCCTAGGAGTGTGATTCACAAATGATCACAGAATAGTAGAGTAGAAGAAACAAACTCAGGTCACAAGAACCCTCTTCTTCAACTACTTTTGTTAGTCATCTATAGAGTCTAGACTTCTTGGCCCAGCAAAGTCATCACTACCAGGCCAAACAAACACACATACTCAACTAGGCTTCTCACACCACCCAGTGCCACAAGTCTTTTAGTTGATGAGTCTTTATTGATCAAAATGCCAAATCAATATAGATGTAAAATAAAAGCTATTATGGAGAGAGTAAACAAGGCATGAAAATTGGGTGACGTTAGTTTGCATACCTCATATCATTACATTCACATGGCAAGCTTCATGGCATCAAAACTCCAAGACAGTTGACATCAATTGTTCAGCCAAGGAGTCTATAGTACAACATAATGTAAACAACAAGGAATATTGAAGTGAGCTCTCATGATACACCTCAGACCTTGAACAAAACTTTTTGGGTCAAACTTGCTTGAGTTATCTTACATGATGATACAATGGTAAACATTGCACTTGTATGAGGAATCTCCATCTATATTATATTGCATGTGAATATATATTTTACATCCTTCCAAAAGTGAATCTCAATAATGTATGTAAATGTGTATGGAACTGCAAAAGGTTAGTGCTTAAAACAATAAAGGTTATTTGAGCTTGTTGTCTAACAAATTTTCTTCTCTTTTTACCCTTTCTTCTCTTTAGATGATTTAATGACATTTTAATGTCATGATGCATCCAAAACATCTAGTTTATTTGTGACCCTGGCATGTTCAAATAGGCAATGATGTTGACTCAAGTAATTGCATGCCTCCATGTCATAACCAATTGTCCTAAGGGGCATGATCACTTGATTCTTTTAAGTACAATAGCTCTTAGTATTTGATGGTAAAACAATGATGCTAGAGTTTGTACATTATCATGTGAAATGCATCATATTTGATTGGTGGCATACACCATTGAATTTAATGTTGTTGCACCTATTTTTTTAATTTGTCACCATCAAAAAGTCAAGAACAAAACTTCCAAAATCATTCAAAAAATTTAAAGATGCATGAAAACAACATAAACAAACAAAGGAAATGGTTTAAAATTTCATCATTAATGAGGAAGGTTACTTGTGGCACTTTGATTTCCAACTATTTGTATTTTTTTAGAAACACTACAAGGAACTCTTGGAGTTGTGTGCATAGTCTTTCTCTTTGAGTACCATAGAAGATTTAAGCCTATTTAATGCATCATTGGATGGAAAAACATAGAAATTTAACATATCACAACAAGCTTAGTACAACTTGAATGTCACATTGACCAATGCAATAGAAAGTTGCTAAGATTTATAAAAATAAACTATCGAGATCTATCCATATAGTTGTTTATGAATGCAAGGGCTTAGTAGAAGCACATACATAGTGAATGGACTCAAAAATTCAAGCACAAAACATGTACAAAACCGGCTTTGGGAGAACTATTTCTAGTACACCAACTTGCTAGTTGCTCTACTAATTCAATTGTTATTTGTGAAAAACATAGGGTCTTCATGCAAAGGTTATGCTAACATTTGTTTAACCTTTGAATGACAATGATTTGCTCAATACCGTAATATTGTTTTACACACTTTGAAAAAGAAGTTCAAGAAATCTTGTCAAGTTTTGATCTATTAAGTGGAAGCAAAATATAACACACACATAATTTAATCTTCTTTAGATTCAACACAATAGAATATATGCTTGTACGCCAAGCTTACAATTGATGTTTCAATCTTTTTGGGAGAGGGGGGGATGCTTATTGTTTTTTCCCATCTTATTATTATTATTATTATTAATATGCACATATTTAAGCCATTGTAAATTTAATTATATTTTTATGTTTGCATCAAGTTTTGAAATTATATATTTTTTATTTTATTTTTTAAAAAAAATTGATCAAGAAGAAGAAACTCATGACAACCCCCACTGTTTTGAGGGTTTGAAAAATGCAATAAAAAGAATACAACCATTTGTTGCCTTGGATGGATAAATTACAACTCCTACTAAACAAGCAACATACAAATAGCTAATGTTATGAATCATTAACCATTCCACTTCATTCACAACAAACAAATGCAAAAGACAAATTAAAAATGTATGATCTATTTTTTTTCAAAAGATCATGGTCACATTTGTTATAGTTAAGATTTCCATCCCTTACAACTCATGTCAAACATGGAATAAATCAATTTGAGACCAAAAAAATCATTATATTTTTGTTTGTTAATACAAGTTTATTCGTTAACCTAATAATTGAACTTATTAATGACTAATACTTAAGATATTTGATATATGAGTTATTTATTATATATATATATTGTGGATTAACATATATGCTATATTAATTACAATTTGGTTTTCAAAATAACCACAACCCTATTATTGAACTATTTAAATCATAATTTTTTTCCACCAACCAATATATGGCACCCTATGTTTTTATATTTTTTAAATCCAAAAAGGATTGTGCCCCAAGCTCAATCTACAACCATGACAATAGATTGTGCAAAAAAAAATTATGTTTGCAATGTATGAATGTATGTACATTCTTGGCCACAAATTAAAAAGATTTCTTTATGTTTGGAATGTAAGAATCTATCCAAAATATTCTTGACATCAAGTTTTTTCATGAAACTCAATCAAATATGCACAACAAATTTGATATGTTGAAGCTCTAAAAATGATTTGTGTATAAAAAAAAATTATAATGTTCCCTTATTGCTTTTGAGATGGTGATGAGGCATATACATGGTTTTTGTTGAATGTGGTTTTATTCTCTTTCTTTCCTTCTTTGTTGGTTCTTTGTATGTCTCTCACCTGAATTGGAAAGTCATAATATTTTTTCTTGGCTTCATCAACTTCAACTTATGTCTCTTTCTTGACTTTCTTTCTTTCTTTTAAATTATTTGGCTTGTTGAGAAACCATGTTCATTCATAGATCATTGTTTGTTATACATGCCATTATTTGTTCATAAGGAACAACAAAGTTCAAGGTTAGTTAGATTGATTTACGGCTTTTCCATCAAAGGGTGAAATCCCTCATAACTATTTAAGAATGCATTGGAAATGTTTCATGATGGTGTGTTATAGAACACTATGGCAACATAAAGGTTGCTTGAGAATATGAGAACCTTAAAGTTTTTTTTTCATTGTGTTGGAATGCAAGTGGATTTAAGCATTTGATTAACTTTACTTCCATTGAGCATCATGATGATCTAAGAAAATTTGTTGGCATATTGCGAAGGTTGAGGACATTGAATCATCATGTACCTAATGACCAAAATTTGTGGAGAACAAAAGTAATTCTTAAAAGACTTGAGATTTGGGAGCGTGATCAAATCAAATGTGAGAATTAAATGTAAAACCTAGATATGGCGCAATTATCATGCCAAATGTAGCATGATCCAACACCTTAAAAAATGTGTTGGGTTGGAAGGAAGGAAATATGTAGCTTTGTGTTGCAAGTCCTTACTAAATCATCACAAGCACAAAAACTATTGTGGTGAGGATAAACTGTAATTGAATCCAATGTATAGATAGTTTGAATGATATATGAAATGAAAAATGTAAAAGAAAAAAATAGACCAAAATGGCATTGTATTCATGAAATAGAAACTTGGAACATAGAACAAGGTGAACAAGACTATGTTGCAAGGTTGTATTTCATAATGATGTTGATTGAACTAAAAGTTAAGTTGTACTACATATGTCTACATAAGAGTATTTAGGGAGCTTCATAGTTTTCACAAAAGCTTCCATAAAACCAAAATGCCTCGGAAACCTTCTTAAATCGGCGAATATTGTCCATTATGAAATATATATATATCTGAGAAATAATTATGAACCTTTTTATGAATGCTTTATGATCCATTATGGGGTCAATGGATGGCTATTGTGACAATGCATGTTCACTAAGATTTAGCAACTACTACTTTGAATTTCCCCCCTTTGTGACATGCAAGGATTTGTTCAACATTCCAAAGCATTGGTGCCAATTGTGCCTCTTGCTCTTTAGCACAATCTTGACTTTGTGTTCATGAGTTCCCAAAGACATGCAAATTAGGAATTGAAACAACTTACAACCATTTTGATTAGCTGTGAATGTTGTTTGGTACCCAAAGTCTAGTCATGTGGCTCCAGTTCTTTTACTAAAGTTTGTCTCTTAACAAGTCTAGACATATGGATGCAAGTGGGTGTCCTTGCATGGATATGGTCCTTCTGGATGTCTTGGAGCAAATATTGCCGACTTGATGAGTCGAGCATACTGCATGCTCAGTACCTTAATACTAATGGATTCTTTGAGAAACACCGATAGCATCCTGACAAAAGAAACAACCGTGACTATATTCATCTGTCTGTAGCAGATGTTCAATAATTTGGTGTGAAACAAGATCAGTGTACTGCAAACTTTTACCAGTTGGGTCACTCCAGCAATCTTCCATTAAGGCCGTTCCGGTCATTCCAATGCCTTGGACATTACAACACATGATTCTAGCATACATAGCTGGGCTGAATGTTTAGACAAAGCCATAATTTTGCCTTTGAAGCTCAAACACTCCATGTTGCATAGTCGCATAATTTCCAAGATTCATCAAGCTCCCAAGAAAAAAGACCCAAGAAATTCCAAAGTTTGTATAAAAGTGTCCCAAATGGGCTGCTGCTACTACTAATCCTTTACAAAACTGAAGATTTTACATGTGTACAGATTATGAGCTTACTCACTGCTATTTTGTGATTTCTGTAACTGGGTTTCTGTGAGTAGGCAAATTTTGCAAACTAAAACACACATTATTAACATACATGGTAGTTACATGACTGTTATGAGAAAAAGATTCTAGCAGCCCAAGTACTAAGGCTTCTTCACAACAAAGAAATGAAAATCACGGTTTTTTTCATACAAACTTGCCAGTACCATAAGACACGAATGTAAACAACAGTTTATGTCTTTCAAAATTTCTTGAGAGGCTAGGCTATATGTATGTGTGTATATGAACAATTTTGATTGCCTTTTCGGACACCAGATTTTTCCAGGGCTACCAGTGTGCCCCCAATCTGACAACGTCACCTAAAAGTTCATCATTTATAGGAGATTGATCATCTCTCATCTGAGATTCATCAGTGGTTGCTGCTGCTGATGCTGATGGTAGTTGTTCTTCCATCCCTCTTGTTGTTGATCGAGGTTCACTGCCGGAGGCCCAGAATGGGCTGTGCAAACCTGTGAGAATATCATCAGATGATTCACCTCCAATTCTGTGAGCTCCAAAATTCACAGCTCGAAACATTTGACCTTCAGTGTTTTGCAGAGCTTCTTGCATCTGGTTTTGAGTTCCATGCATTTGTTGTTGTTGGGTTCTAAGCATATTACTGAGATTTTCATCCGGCATTGAAGGATTAAACTCTTGCAAGCTTCCATGCCAGCTTCCATGTCTTCTAATTGTCAGGAAGTCTGATTCTTGAATGTTTAAGGACTGAAGATTATAAGCAGTGCTTGCACCTGCAGTTTGAATGTCTTGAGTGTAAGAGCTCAAGCTTGATGATGTAGCTGCTTCATGGTCTCTCTGAAGTCCAGATTGAATTTGTACAGTCAAGTCATAGGTGCTACGAGCTGGGGGAACAGGGTTTACAGAGGATGCGAATGGGAAGCTTGAAGCTGGAGGTTGGTATGCGGCACCACCAGGTCTGTTTTCTCCAGAGGCAACCAGCAGTGAAGGTGCATCAGAGTTGGAAGCTCTGCTTGCACTGCCATTCATTGCAGGGCTTAAATGAATATGAGTACCCTCATAAGTTGTAATGACAAGTCCTGGGTCCTCAGCTGACCGCTCCACTCTTTTCCTCACTGGACATTTTGGAGCTGTGCATCTGTAGTAGCTCCTGCACCCCCCACAGAAAAATTGTATGGATTTCAGAGATGGTGCTGCCCTGAAGCTTGGACTCTCGTGAAGAAGCAATGTCAAAGAAGCTCAAATCATCTCCGATCAGATCTCAAATCACCATCACCAGCGAGTCAAAATGCTAACAAAGATGAGTGTGCAAAAACTTCACTCTCAAGGAGCTGAACTAGAGAAATGCACTTAGCAGCTAGCTAGCTACATGCAAACATTGATGAACAGGACTAGGAAATGTGCAAGGATTTGTCTCTGACCGAGGGTTAGGGCTGTTCTTCACAGCTTTCTGTCCATATTTTCTCCACTTGTACCCATCTTCCATGATCTCTATTTCACTGCGTGTTTGGATGGCATAGCGTGGTTCTCGAACTCTTTTGGGACCCTTCTTGCGAGCCTTGTTTGTTCTGCAAGAGCAATATTATAGGCAAAGCATGAGAGAAGAAGAATCAAGCTCTCTAGCTATCTAAGAAGTAGCCCAAACCCCAAGATTTGCAACTCAAGATTTATTTTGCAAGAACTAGCCCAAACCCAAGATCTGCAACTCAAGATTTGTTTTGCAAGAACTAGCCCAATCCCAAGCCCAAGATTTGCAGCTCAAGATTTGTTTTGTGCAAAACAAAACTGGTTACATTCTGAGAGCTGCTATCCCAAAGGCAGTGAAATGAAGGCTTTGGAGAACAATAGAAGAGACATAGCTACTACAATATATCTTGGGTTCAGCAATTAGCTGAGTTGTTAAACCCAAGTTGTAAATCACAATGCAAGATGTGTTGTAGTGTATACAAACTCAAAATGCAGCTAGAAGCAATACTGTGAGCAGACCCACACTTACGGTTTCTTGAGCTCGGGAGATTGAATCTCCTCATTCTCCTCATCTATGGCTCGGTCTGGTGTCTTCCTCTTGCTAGTGCTTGCAGATGGGCCGGCAGCTGTGGCAGGAGGCTCAGGTCCATCACTGAAGGAGCCTGAGGAAACTGAAGAGTTGGGTGTATTGGGAAGAGTGGAACCTGCTGAGTTGGGAAGACGAGCTGGAGATGGCGACCGGCGTCCACCATGGGTGCTGAGAGATGGAGAGGTATGTACTGGAGACAGTGATCCCACAGCACTTGGCGGAGAAGGTGAATGGAACTGTGTCTGTGGAGGAGAAACCCACCTCGTGTGGTTGTACAAGTCTGAATTAAGCTGCTGCTGATGATGATAATGACCTGAAGATTGATGGGTCGCCGGCATCAAGAACTGTGGCGTTCTTGAACCCGTGAGGTGAGGATTGCTGCCAGAGCTCATGGTGGTATTGAGAAGCTCCTGGATTGCGTCAAGGTTCAGAGGTTCAGAGTTGTTTCCTGCTGGAAAGTTTCCAATTTTGGGTGTGGTCTGATTCTCCACAAAATCCCACGCAGAGTTTGCGAAGTCATGAGCAGCAGCGGAATCGGATGATAACAAGTCTCTTTGCAGCTGCTGAAGCGTCAGGAAACCACCAGTGGAAGAAGTTGTTGCGAAAGCAGACGCCGCCGCAGCTGCAGCAGCAGCAGAGCTGTACGCGGGGCCCTGCAGTGGATCGTTGTTAGTCATGGACATGAAGTTCAGCCATTCAGCTGTAGGAGATGGCACTGCTAGCGGATTTAGAAACTCGTCTGGGAAGCTCGGAGGAACTAGGTGCTGCTGCTGTCCCTGCTGCTGCTGTAGCATCATCATGGACTCGAAGGCGCCATGAACAACCTCCCGCAATGGAGGGGTCACAAACAGTTGAGCTTCTTGCTCCCGTTGTGAACCTGCTGGCACATGTTCATTACCCATTGATCGGATCAACCTCTCGAGCTCATTTGACTCGTGCCCCCCCCCCTCCATGGCTCTCAAGTCCAAGCTGTTCCCGGGCAATGTGCAAATTGCTTCAACTGATCACAGCTTCTTCCAAAACCACGAATGATCTCCTCTGCGAGAACGTCTGAGGGCGATTCAAGCTGCACTGATATCTGAGCTTCCGCCCAATGCTGTCGGAGATGATGCGTAGTTCGCATTTACGAAGGACTTCCGACTTTGCTCCTGTTCAGCTCCAAGCCGGCTCTACCGTGCGCGCCCGTTCTCTGTCTCTGCCTCTCTGTGTGTGTCTCTCTCTCTCTCCCTGTCTGTCTGTCGCCCACAAGAACAAGAACCCACCTGTTTTTCTTCTTTTCTGCTTCCAACAAAACCCCAGATCCCCTCGATCTCAATGGCGCTGCCAGCAGATTCAACAGTCGAAACCCGTCGTCTTCTTGCTTGAATTTCAGAAACCACAGTTGTACCCTCTGTTTCAACTTAAATCTATTGTTGAGAAGAACACCGCCAGTGGGAGATCACCTGAACGATGATTAGTACCAGAGCGTCTCGTCGTCCTGATCCTCCTTCTTCCTCCCTCTTCCTTCCTCTTCCTTCCTCTTCCTTCCTCTTCCTTCTGCCTTGATACCCAAAACTCTCCAAACTCTCCAAATTACACCAAAATGCTACACACACACGCACCCGCGCAAACGTCCTCCTCACTGCCAAACCCAAAAAACCAAAAACCAAAACTCGATCTTGCAAATCACACAACCACAAATACTCAAAATAGTCTAATCCACTGCCACATTTTACTTTCCCCAAGCTTCCCGAAGACACAACCGAAACTAAAACCCACAAACAAAGTACTAGTGACAGCAACAACAAAAACACACAACAACAGAATTGAAAAGCTCTGAAAAAGAAAGATCTCCGCTGCCAAAAAAAAACAAAAAAAACAAAAAAATTAATGAAGGGGGACAAAAAAAACAGAGACAAGTTGTTGCAGGCAGCTGCTCCTCAAAGGCGATGATGATCCTCGAAGAAATCCAGAGCTCCGGAAAGAAACCAAGTTGCTTTAATAAGAAGAACGAACGGGCGTGCGAGCGAGGGTGCGAGCGAGGGAGGTTCGTTCCTTCGTGAACGCCCGTAGGCTGTCTCTGACTGGGAGCTGACTTTTGCTAGGTCTTGAAACCAGGTGATAACCCAGGTGTTGTTAATCCAGGCGTTGTTAATCGAGGTCTTGAATCTGCATTGTGCTTTCAAAGTCGCGTAGCGCAGCCAAAGCGGAGTCTCACGGATATCAGCGTTTTTTTTTTCTTTTAATAATATAAATTTTAATTATTGAAATTGGTTTAAAATTTCGAAAAAACAATGGGAATTTTCTTAAAACAGAATATTATCTGGAAAAAACTCCAATTCTTTTCAATAGATATCACCAAATATATATATACTCCAAATATTATCCAGGAAAATATATCGCCATTTCTAAAGATTTTGAAAAACGTTGTCGCCAAATATATATACTCCAAATTATTATCCTGGAAAAATATCGCCAATTTTTTTTAACTTCAAAAATATTATCTCCAGCAATACTCTGAGTCTTATCCTGGAAAGAGTATCGCCAGTTTCCTAAGATTTTGAGAAATAATATCGCCACATATATATACTCAAAGTATTATCTGGAAAAAAATTCGCCAATTTTGAAATTATTTGAAAAATATTCTCGCCAAGTATATATATATATATATATATATATACTCCAAGTATTATCTTGGAATATTTTTTAGTGGAAAAACAGTTGGCCACATTCAGACTCTGATTTTAATTTGGTGGCATTTTTTAAAACTAATTTTGTCTACTTATTTTAGATTTTATTTTTATTTTTATTTTTATTTTTTTTGCTTTGGCGTGTGCTGTGGTGCAGAAGGATAATTAATTAATTAATTACTAGAGTGAAAGAAAGAAGTCCAGTCAAAATCGTGACCTTTCTCTTTCTTTCTCTTTCTCTGGTGCTCTACATACGTAAAAGAAATGTAAAAGAAGTGAACATTTCGTCTTTCCATCTTCACAAGAAATGTGAAAGAAGTTGAACATTTCGTCTTTCCATCCTCACCAGAACTGTAAAAGAAATTGAACATTACTTTTTCCATCTTCACCAGAAATGTAAAAGAAGTTGAACATTTCGTCTTTCCATCTTCACCAGAAATGTAAAAGAAGTTGAACATTTCTTTTGCCATCTTCACGCGGAGACTCTTTTACTTACTGTGAGCACTGGGTGTGTGTACTTTTCCTCAGCCCCGCCTTTGACTGGAGGAAAATGGTAAATTAAGATCCTCATCCACGTCCCGAAAGAAAAGCTACATCATCGCCGCGTCTACTTTTGGGCCGTCATTCACTGCCCCCGCCCTCCTCCTTCTACCGGGTATTAATCAGGACCTCGGATAAGGACATCAAATCTCTAGATCTCACCCTTGAACCCCAAGTCCCACATTTTGGGCTTCTGTTCAAATGCCGCGTTTAAGGTCGACTTTTCTTTAAACCGCGGGCTTCAATTCGAGGCGCCGTGAGTCCCGGCCCGTCAAACTTGGCCCAGAATTTATGGCTTACCTACCTAGAGACTATTCATCAACTTAGTTAGGGATTGTTTTTTAAATTATAATTATTATTTTTTAAATATTTAAATGTGGCAGTTGGACCCTAGTTCTTGTAGCCCTGCCCCAGCCCCCACTTAGCCCAGCACCGCCATTATCTGCATTTATTACACCTAACGTGAAGCTTCGTAATGGATGACTCTCATCCATCAAGCCTCACCTAGCTCATCATAATCCGATATTCATCCATAAAAATTCTTCCGGACTTTCTGTTTTCGGTCGTTGGAGTTGTTTTTCTATTTTTAAAAAAAAGGGCATTTCAACTTGAAATGTTTTCTTTCTACTGGCGAAAATTTTCGCCAAATTTCGACCTGAAAAATATGATTTCGACCTATACAAAGGATTTTTCATGGGGAAAAACAAAAAAAGAGCCAAATTCGTCAAATTTTGAAGCCTATTTCTTCTTTTTTTCAAATGACCAGATTTTCATGATAAGTTCCAGTACTAAGTAGAGCCAATAATATAGAACGATTCTTTTCTTTTTTTTCAATAAAAATTTTGTGCCCCCTACTTTCATGTCTAGTATGTAGCCAAATTTGGCTAAATTATTTTTAGGATAATTTGTCCTCACTTTGGCTACTACTACATTCACAAAATCCTTAAAAAAGAAACCCGGAGCAAGCTTCAAGTGGGGACCAAAAGTGTCCCCCAACAAAATGAGCACAAACTTGATACCACAATTTTTGATAGGGGGAAGAACTAGCACATTCCTTGACTAAAATTTTAGGTCTCCGTAGTTGACAAGTACCAAAAGAAGGGAAAAATGGGTTTGGGGGGGGGGGGCCCAGGGTACTAGGGTTTAGATGTTGAACACATTGGCCTTTTGAAAAGGTCCGAAAGAAAGCACGAACAAAACCTAAGCTTGGCTCCGTGCAAAAAAGAAAAGAATGAGTTGGGATTGGTGGAAAACGGAGGGCATGGGTTGAAGGGGGGGGGGGGTCGCATGGCATGGCATCGGGTCCACGCGTATAGCTTCTATGTTTCACAAGATACGATGAGTGTAACAAACGAACGAACAAGTGAGTGAGTGAGTGAGTGAGCCCATCTGGTCAAAATGAAAAAAAAATTCTCACTTGTGTCCGTCCCATAAGGTGAGAAGAAGCTTATTTATGATGACGTAACATATGACGCCTTCTTTGTCATTCTCAGACTACAAAGCCCTATCGGTCAAGGGCCACGCGCTCAAACTCTATGTTCGGCTTTTCAATAATAGGTGAAGACGAGTATGCCGTTGACGAGTGTGCGAAACTACGTGTTTTTTCGCCCCCCCCACCCCCCTTTATTCCTGTTTTATCTCGTCCTCGGTGCAATCCTTCCCCCTTCCCCCCCCCCCCCAAACACCATTGTTTTGTTCGTCCCAAATTACAGAAACCACCACCCATACATACATACATACATACATACATACATACAAAAAACGACCACATTTCCATAGTCAAGGATCCAACCCGACCCAACCCGACCCAACCCGACCCGACCCACACGTACAACAAAAGACCACATTTCTTTCGTATAGTCAAGGATTTGACAAATGTTTTGTTTCGCCGAAGCAAGCAAGTGAGTTAAAAGCCAGTGAACCAGTTTTAGGGGACTGGTTTTGCTGACGTGTCTCTTCCTGATTGGATAGCTGTGGCCCAGTCATATGGATAAAATGGTGTATTAAGGTGTCTGATCCACATCCATTCACAATCCATTCACCAATCCATCCACATCCACCTGCTGAGCATGTTATGGATGTAAAGGATGCTTATTATTATTATCATGTCCGCTTGGGCTGCTGCTTTTGGTAACCAAGTGAGCCTCTTGCCGGCTACCTTGTCCATACATACATACATGCATACATACATACATACATATATACATATGCTGGGTATTTTTGCCAACCTCTTAAAATAGGTGAAGTCCAGTGTAGCTGAAAATAGCCAATGAGGTAGGTAGCAACTTTGACCCATGTTGGCCATTTTTGCCACCTTTAGCCCTCACTACCCCCCCCTACAACCTGTAGTCAAGCCATGGTGAACCAACACCCACGTCGTCGGTACCTTTAACCTTGTTGAGTGAGGCTTCTTCTTAGTGATCATGTTATGCCCAGAAATATGGGTTTTTCTCCCAAAAATAAATAATTAATTAATTAATTAATTACTTATTAAATTTTTTAAATGTTGGGATTTGAACCTTGAGTTAGTGTAAGCATGGGATCTTTGTAATATTTGGAAAGAATTTAAATGGATTTTGGGATTCTTTTTTAACCATGGTTCCAACATGGGTGCTGGTTCACCACCCAAGGCAGGCTATCTGGCAGGCAGGGTTTTTTTTTATTTTTTTATTTTTTAGTAGCATGAATAGTGGCAGGGGGATGAGTGAAGGTAGTGCCCATATGGCTGGATACTTGCCAAAAAATAATAATGTGATTTATGTGGCTAAATTGGAAGCTCAGAAGTGGCAATTTGGCCAAGACTTTGAATTGATATAGCCACCTTGTGGCTCCCACTTACACATCTCAGTAGAAAAAGAATAGGCTTCAAGCTTTTAGAGGTGCTCAAGTTTTAGGCTTCCAATATACAAATCTACTTTGTAATTAAAGAACATGCAACATTTACAATTTGGATCAAACATTTCAATGTAACTATTAATCCACAAGACCTTGTGAGGGATTTTGAACCCCAAGCACAAGGACCCTAAACCCATTGCAACACAAGGTGTATGCAACAATCGACAAAAATTAGTATCATAACGTAAATCATATCAAATTTTAAAACATGTAATACTATGAGAAGAAAAAACAATCATTCATTCTTATTTTGACCTTGTTTTCATCATTTCAGTTTGTAATAGCAACTTGGAAAGAGAAAATGTCCTCGGTGAAAAAATCTTGAATGAACATGGATATAACAATGTCTAGATGCCAAGCCAACCAATTTTGAGGCTTGAACTTCGTCAAGGTCAACGTGGAAAATGTTTTTTCATATTTCACATTGCCAATGACTTGGACAATGGTTGTTAAAACAAGTTTCAAGAACTTAGAAAGACAACTAGCCAATAGATTGTTTATGGCAAGTTGATGCCCTTGTTTAACAACAATATTGTCATTTCTAGGCTCTTCCATGGCCTTAGGAGATTGAATTTTCATGGTTAGCTTGCAAAGGGATGTTTTCTAGATTCCAAATATCCCCTCAAAGTGAACTCAAAATCTACTTGTAATTAATATTTTGGGTAAATGACCCCAAGAGCATTCATCAATTCATGACCGGAAGACCTATAGTCCAAATCAATGACCAACAAATCACATGTAGTAATGTGTTGGGCTTTCACAACCATGATCATACTTCATCATTTGAATAATGAAACTTGATTCTTGAAAGTTGAGGAAAATCAACTATTCATGATTTTATTGAACTCCAAATAAGGACATTGTAGATCATGTATTTTGGTAGATCCCAATTCAAGAATAAACTTTGAAGTCTTGATTCCAACTTGAGAATTTCAAAATGCATCAACTTATAAGTACATAATGGTAACTAAACTCATTGGTGACTACAATATGCAAGCTTCAAGTTGCAAGCATCATGAGTTGTGAACATAATTCATTCAACAATTTGAGGTGTTAACAAAAACACCAACATTCAATTGGAAAACCGATCACAAATCACGAAACCCCATTACACCATGGCCCTCAACCATTAGGGACTTGGAAAAATCAAAGATCTTAACAAGGATCTTGAGTTAGGAGTGGTCATAGCTTGTTGCTCCTCAACATTCATGAAAATTATTAGTGATGGTTTGCCAAGGTGTGTAAAGAAAGGTGGTGAATTTGGCCATAGAAATCAATGAACCTTCAAGTGACACAATCGTAACTAGGTCAATGATTCAACAAAAATGACAAACCCTAAACCTCCAAAGCAACAAACCTTAATGCCATGATGGAACAATTTAGCACGTTGATTTCACAAATAGGTGCCATGTGATAGGAACAAATGTTGGTTTTCAACATCCTCCCTTATGAAACCTTAACCCAACAAATTGTTATTGGAAATTTTCTTTTTTAATTTCTTTTTCCCCAAGCCTAGAAGTAACAACTCCCTTTATTTGATAATTGAATTGGCTAAAACTAGTTAGTAAAAAAACCTTTGTCTATTAATGTTCAAACATATCTTGGTGTTACCCATACATGCTTTGGGTCTTGTTATGCAAGTTTTGGGCTTGTAATGGAAACCTATTGCCCATTACAAGCCAAAACATGCATAACATTGGTCCAAAAAATGCTTGAATATCATCCTTTTTATTGAGAAAAACACGAATTAAGACAAGGACAAATAAGAAAAAAAATACAAACAATACAAAAGCACCATACATAAGAATAATTTCATAGCACTAATGAAAATAAACAAGTGTTGGGTGGGTAAGATTTTTACCGTTGTATGTTCATGGGCCTATGATAGGATAAATGCATACCCAATCCAAATGATTAAAATGATTAATTACCGTTTTAAATATCCTATCTTGGCAAGTAAATATTTTTAATTTACCTAGTCTTTACTTTACCCATATAATATTTATTGGAGGTTTATCCTTGCCTTAAGGAAGGTAATTGTTTGGAGTAGGTAAAAAGAAAGTAAATGCCAAAATCATTGTATAAGATATATGTACTTTCCATATTTTGGAACGCAAGTGATTATGATGGATTTGTTTGAATTATGGTGATTACCTATTACATATATATTTTTGGGAGTTTTATTTATGTTCATTACATTAATTATTTTGAATGCATTTTTACTATACACTCTTGAAACCATTTAGATCTTATTATCATTTTCCATCATAAAAGTGTTTTTTTAAGACTATTGATTGGTTTCATTTTATTTTCATTAATTTTCTAGATACCACGTTTGAATTTTCACATGTTCATGCTTGCAACACCAATTGCACAAGTCAATTGTCCTCTTTCTCTTTGAAATATCCCATACTTGGTAAATATTTTGTTTACCCTATTTTCACCCACTTATACCGACATGGTATGTGTAGGATAAATAATGATATATTTGCGTCTATCATCACCTTGTGAACAAAGGTAAAATGATTCTTTGTCCGGATTGATAATTTTTCACAACCTATATATCCTTATTCTTACCCAATTTGGGAATTTTTTTAAGCCTACCAATACATCAACCCAGCTGAAATATATTCCAAAATGTTATAGTTGCCCTTACCCAACTAATATATTTAAATAGGTATACCCACCCAACAATGGGAGGAAAAAAAAAAAAAAAAAAAAAGCCCCCCAAGTCCATGTTCAAAACTCTTGTTTATTATGTGTGTCCATGCTCTAGTGTGGGTGATGGACCACTCTATTCATTCATATCTACCTACACTTGTAAGTTATAAGGGGTGGGGTTGAAGATTCAAGAACCTTATTAATACCACCAAACCCCAAAGTAAGTCTGGGTAGTGCAAAATTATAGGCACAATGAGTGCACTAATAGACTTGGCCTCAGTTAACATTTGTGGCACTTGTATGTTGGGAGAAACAAAAT
Organism: Sphagnum tenellum; assembly: GCA_963921925.1. Taxonomy (NCBI): domain Eukaryota; kingdom Viridiplantae; phylum Streptophyta; class Sphagnopsida; order Sphagnales; family Sphagnaceae; genus Sphagnum; species Sphagnum tenellum. The sequence goes on from OY998155.1 coordinate 4,612,499, forward strand.
CTAGTTTCAATTACCAAGATCTCTTTAGCATTGATTCACTCATAGAGAGGGGAATGTGTGTAGTGGGAAGCGTGCCCAAAACTTGGATTAATTAACCCTAGAACACCTAGTCCTATTATTGCTCTATCTCCGATTACCAAGGAACTTTTGGTTGCATTTTTTGTTGCACAAACATATCTCCCTCACTCTCACTAGCTAGTCCAGGAAAAGCCTCTGAATTCTATCATCACTTGGTCCATACAGTTTCAAACCCTAGAAATCTCAAAGAGAATCTCAAAAATATTGGGACTATATAAAATCCCCAATATCATTGATATTATTATATGAAGCCTGTTGCCTTTGTACTAGGGTTTAGGGTTTAGGGTACCAGGTCAAGGTATTCATTCATTAAGGTAGTAGCAGACTGTAGACATGTAGTATCCTATCCTCCTCAGGGGGGCCCTTTCAAGTTCAATTTTGGTATCTTGGGAGTTGACTTCACATGGTATAAAATGCTTCCATAATATGGGTATTAACAATTAAGTATGGTCAGACTCATGAAGACTCAGATTTCCTTTTATGAGCATTGAGAAATTAACAATTGATGAAACCCATAAACCCTAAACCTTAAACCCTAAACCAATCACAATTGCTCTTATAGCTTTTCATTGGTATCTGTGCTTTCTACATGAATGACTATTTAATGACTTTTTTATGATTTGGTATGGCAGAACAACTATTGAAAAAAGTAGTGGTTTTTTTTCTCCCTCATTTCAACTGAAGAACTTTGAATGGTACAGCAAGCAAACAGGAGAACACCCAAAAGGTAGTTTTTTCTACATGATCCTCTTCTAGAGCTTTTTACTTGGTGCTTCTTCTGTTCTTGATGGTCATATATGCTCTGCTAAATGCAAAGCTTAACATCTACCACTAACTTGTGCATCAGGTTTTCCTCTTGTGCTGGCTACTTGATCTCCTTGACAATTGCAATCTGGCTATGGATACTACTAGATACCTTCTCGAAATTTACCTAACTCAAGATGCTAAAGACCTCTCACTAGCACCATGGTATGTATGATTCCAAATTTTGCACACCTTCAATATCGTGAAAACAAGAGACATAAACCCAAATGTTAGCTTTCAAAGTTGGTGCATATGATGAGGTCTCAACCATTTCTAATGCCTGCAAATATTTAACCACATGCCATAAGTAATCTTGGTATGGAAAGTCCTTCACAAATCCCATGCCAAAAGAATGGAAGGAACCATAGAGAGCAAACTAGCGCAAACACCATACTTAACAATGTTGATGCTTAAAAGTTGTTCCTCAAACCCTCCAAACAACAATGATGAAGCTCATGTACACTAAAACTCCAAGTCCCATGTGCTGATTTCACTTATCCTCAAATTTGAGTAGCCTAATTCAAGAGAAAGAGAAAAACCTAAGTACCTAATTTCACCAAAATTCCTGATCTAATTTTGCCCTATAGAGTTTTCCATTGTTTAATAAAAATAATATTAGGCATGAAAAGTGCCTACTAACTAGGTAGTATGTAGGCAAGTATGACATTTAAGAATTGTGCTTCATCCAAAGCACTCTACAGGTCATTATACTTTGGGTAGTGGAGATGGTCTTCAACACATAAGCTGTAAATGGAGGACATCTGACTCTCAACCTAGGGATCATAATAAATTTTTTTGTCCTTTTGTTTCCTATGCTTTCCTTCATATGTTTTTTAGGATTGGGTTGTCCAATTTTTTTTTTTTTAAATAGATTTTTACCATTAATTTTCTAACAAAATAACCAAATTATTTTGTCCAGTGCCATGGTTTGGTGGGTTTTAGGTTCTATCTAGTGTGAGTAGTAATGGGTCAGAATTGCAGACTTTATTGCTGCATGTCATTCCAAAAAATTTATTATTTGTTCTCAACAATTTGGCTTTCCAGGTGGTTGGTGCAAAGGGAGTGCTGGCCAAAGAGCACACTACCTTTCAAAAGTTCTACTATGGACATGTTTGAATAAAGTGAAGATCATAATATTACCATAACTTAGTGCTTTTTTTTTTTTCTTCTTCTTTTTCAATTTTATAATATAGCTCAAGTTGTGATCATCCCTAAGATGATTAAAAGCACATTTGTTTAGAGTTCATAGATGGCATGATATTTGATATATGAAAATCATGCATAGATAAAAGAATAAGAAAAACACATATGAAAATATATCCATGTAATTTAAGCTCAAAGATGCATTAGGAGAACACTTTAGGCATTGATGGAATTTGCCTTTGTGAGATTTATGAATGGTTTTGTTAATGCAAAATGAAATGATTTTCTTCTTCCAAAGGGTCTTTCGAAGAAAAAAAGTTCTATCCAAAGCTTGCTTTCATTGACAAAGCTACCCTTCATGCACAAGTGCATGATTCATTCATTAAGTCTAAGGAGATTGGATGTTTATTTCATGGTTTTGAACAAATAGTTTGTGTGGTTTTTTTCTATTGAATGTGTGATGTTTGTTCAAAGGAAATGTGTGATGGCAATTTGTGCATTACATGCCTATTTTGATAATACTAATTGATGAATAGTCTATTGTTAGATGGCATGTCAAGAGTACTTTCATGTAATTCCATCTTCTTCTTTGTGAATTTTTTTTGTTAATTGTCCTTTGATTAAACAATATATGAGCAAATGGGTTGAATATGAGCAAATGGATATCATTGTCATTCGATTAACTTTGGATGTGCATTTATCACTTTGAAGAAGTTTTCTTGACTCAATAAATCCCAAAGGAAAAGAAAACCTTGTAACACTTCCCAAAAGTTGTATCAACATAATCAATGACATTTGTTCATGAACATGGTGACTACATAACCACAATTTGCATGTTGATTCCATTCTCAAAAGTGCATTTAAATGAACCTTTAGAGGATTCACAAAATGGTGGGAAAAGAATGCACTTAGCAAATTACTAATAACTTAAACTTTTGATTCCCAAACATTTTTACTTTCAATATTATTTGCTTCTTTTAGCCCTAAATTCAAAGGCTTATTTCTAAATCATGTAAACAAAGAGAAAATTTACAAAATTTTGGTGTGAAAACATTTACATTAAATTTAGCGTCAAAAAATTGATGTTTTAATTAGTGAAGAGGTGAATTGCTTCAATTCATGTAAAAAAGTGTGATTCTTAGTATGTGTGGGATGCTTATATGATTATTGTTCCACATCAAATGTATTTGTTTGTTATTCAATTTACATACTATGGTTGACCTTTGATTAAAGGCCTTATTCTTCTAGCAAAAAACAATATTGTGATGGTGGAATTTCAAAGCAAAGTGGGATGAAATTTGGTAGGTGTAGCATATTGAATTGAAAACCGTCAATCCATTGGGGTGAGTTGGATTGTGGAAATAAATCAGCTTGGCAGCTTTGGATCTTTAGGGAGTGGCATGGAACAACATAAATCTTATCCCTATTTTTGGGCAAAAATGGATTCATATTGGATTTTTAATTTAAATAAAATATATTCATGTTAAATTATTGGAACTAGAAAAGGTTCATTACTTCAATAAGTTTTAGTAGTTGATTTTTTTTAATAAAAATCTTTGTCAAATACGCGTACAAAAAATGAAGGGCTGAAAATAACACATCCCTTCAATGCAAAGGGCAAAAGATATTAAAGTTATCCATAAAGTCAGGCGATTAGGGGACGAGAACGGCCACTTTTGGCATAATAGGGCACCAAATGCTTCTTAACTGGGAATGAAATTTTACAAAACGAAGTAACTGGGACCCAAACTAGTTTTCCCACCAATTTTTTTCCCACCTCTTCCCATTTACAAGTTGGTGTAAGTATATACTTCAAGAGATTCAATAATACCCATCACATGTTAAAGCTGATAAAGGGAATAGAGAGGGCTTGAAGGTAAGCTCTAAAGTAATCAAATCATGTTTTTAGGGTTAAGTAACACCCAACAAAGAATTTCAAAATTTCACCATCAATTCTAATGAAGTAGGTTTTATCATTTATGTATTCCTCCAAGAGATCTAATAACACCCCCCTTTGAAGTTTGCATGTTATGTGATGAAGGCATTGAGGGCGAGCTCTATAGTAATAATAGTGTTTTGGCAAGTACAAATAACAAAGAATATCAAATTTCACCATCAATACTTACAATTCAATGCTAATGGCATATTTCTATCTCTCTATTTAGACTCTAACATTCTCACCATCCTAGAAGTCTTTATGAGAATTTAGGCCTATATTTAAGTTTCCTTCACCTCTAGCACACCCATTATAATTTCCCCCCCAAAAAAGACCTATTTTGGCTTATCATGTATTTAATGGTCAAGGTTTCTTTGGAATGGAATAAAGCTAGAAAAAGGTATTGCACCACTAGTGTTGGGTCAGGTATCTATGCTTTCACACTAGCATGGTACTAGTATTATAGTCTAAAGGGGTTGTTTACACTAGAGGACTTGGGTCATGATGGCCTATAGAACCTCATGATGCCCCACTTTTGGATGAGACCATGGAAAACCCATGGGACATGGTTCAAATATTCTCTCCAACTTTATTTTTCAGAAAAAAGGGAAAATATGATTTTTTTTAAATATTTTTTCTAGGCTTCAAAGGGCAACAATTTTATGAGGAGCCATAAAAAATTCCCTCCACTTTTATCTTTTAAAAAAATATATAAATATTATTAAAATATAAATCAACAGCTAAGATTATTTTGGAACTCATGGGCCCTTGCTATTTTCATTAGGCCCCAAGGGCACAAGCAACATTATCCATGTAGGATTTTTTTCATTCAAAATCATTTGCTTGGGCTTGGGCCCTAATTATCCTAGTGTGAACCCAAACTAACCCACATCATAGTTTGGAGCAATGAGGGATTTTAGATTTGTGGGGTCCGAAGCTCTAACCCTCTAATGTAATCTGCCCTTAAGGAACCAATGCCAATATATTGGTTGGCTAGCACACCATATTTTCAAGTTTTATGTATATCGCAAAATGATGCACCAAGCAAGTCGGGTATCAACCAAAGTATTAATTAAACCCTTTATAGGAGGAACAATATGAGGTAGGTCGGTTCTTTGATATCGGGACTAATATTGGTCTATATATCAGGGTCTCATCCATATATCCATTCAACACTTGGTTGCACCCATGTCAAGTGGTTTTGTTTTGCTCTCTTTCTTTGAGACTTAGAATTGTTAACAAAATTGGATGATTTGATTAGATGGCATCCTCCATTCTCTATAGGTAATGTCTTCTCTCCAAGGTAAGCTTGAGATGGTTATTAGCGTTTGGTGCCTTGGTTGGTCCATAATGTTTTGTCACAAATGTCATCTAAAAGGAGATTGGGAGCAATTATTTGATCTTCTTCTTTTTCCCAATTTTGTGAAGTGGCCATCACACGTAAGAAAGATTTTCCCAAATTTGGCTACAAACACAACATCAAACAACAAAAAATTGAATATGCTTCTATATTTTGGCTACCGCTAGAACCTAGTAAAAAAAATTGGTAACTTTTTCTAGTACTAGTTATTCAAATCTGACAAATGAAAACCCCAAAAACATTTTTTTTGCATTTTTTGTGTTGAAATTTGGCCCCCCAAAAGTAAAATGATGCTTAGTTAAGTTGCATTAAGTTATTGAATGGCTTAGGGAAGACAATCCTTGCAAGCAAATGCAAAGAAATCCCACTATTTTCTTTTTGTATTTTTTGCCCTAACATTTTGTGTATCAAACCATGATGAGAATTAGTTCATGATGATCACAATTTTGAAATCTCAAATCAACTAAACTTCGTGAAATTATTTGTATTTAGGTACTTGCAAGCTAGAGTGTTAATACATGGACATCAATGTGTCATTTTTCTTGCACCCTTATAAATTGAAATGTGTTTCATGTTAAATATTTTGCTAATTCAATGGACTTATTCAAATGATTCTTACATAGTCTAATGTAATACAAAAGTGGAATCATTTGAAACCTGAAAGTTTTACATTCAATGGGGGTATATTGAAACAAATTTCCAACTCATAAAAGTTAGAAACAAATGCACTATAATTTCATGGTTTGTAACTTTGTAATGAAATAACACCATTTTTTCTCAAATTTCATTCATTTGGTTTGCAATTCAAAATGAGTTCTTCTAAACCATTTCAACATTGTAAAAAAAATTTATAGACTTTAAAAATGCAAAAAATCTGCAAAAATGGCAAAGTCCCTCATGTCATGATTTTGTGGAATTAAAAAAAACTTGCTCACAAAGATTATCTTAGGCTATATTACATGTTCATCATTCATTGCTTTTTGGAAATGATGAATATTTTTATAAATTTCACAACTTTACATCTTTGGCATGTATAATATGAGAAATATTATTTAAAATAGAATATTTGCCAAAATTGGTCCACCTTAGCTTGCAAACACCCATCTAGAATTTACAATTCATTCAAATCATACAAACCCATTTTGTCCATGTTTTTACAATATATAAATAAATTCTTGGTTTTTCTTCTTAATCTTGTTTGTTGTTTATTTGTTTATTTGTCATCTTCATTCATGTAAATGATTTTTTTTGCTTATGTACATTTTTTGTTGATGCATATATGTTTTGTTGCATTTTGCAAGACTAAAAAAAGCCCCTTATATATTGCATTATTCATTTCAATGCTACATCTTAATTCATTTGGTCATTGTCATAGTTTGTTCATTTGCATTGCATTACTATGGAGTTGAACTATTGTATTATGTTAATAAAGATGGAAATAAAAGTAAATCATATTTTCCTTTAATTTTTCAATTTAATTGTTTTTTTTGTAAATGTTTCAATTTGCATTCTTTAAGGTTTTGAAATTTTGTTGTATTTAAATAATCTTTTTTTCCCTTCTTTCACATTCATTTCACCAAATAAAAACTAGAAATCATATTTTTTTAATTTTAAAAAATAGCTTGTAAAATTAGACTCAATATATTTAGATGTTTATATATTTATAATCCAAAAAATATAAATATAATATCCTTGCTTTTTCAATAATTGTAGAAAATACAGCAATAGTCTTTTCTTCCTTTTTGGTTTCATGTTATGTTTTCTTTTCAAAAGAAAATTCAACATTGTAATTATTAAACATGGTTGCAAAGACAAAACATATTAATCTTTTGTGAATTTCAACAAGCAATGTTATTCTACCATTGCTAGTTTTGCCTTATGGATGTCCAAGCATGCACATGATAACTTTGACCTTGTTGTAGACTTTTTGGGTATTAATTAGCATGCATATCATTATTGGATTATTTGATGAAATTGAAGCATTAAATAAAAAATTGGTGAAAAATTCACAAACGTTTTAGAAAAAATGGATTAAATAAGAATATAATTGTAGATTTGAAAGATGAGGACTCCAATTTCAATTCTACAATAACACCTTTTAAGTATGTTGTTAATTCTAAATTTTTTAGTTCATAAATGAAATTTTATGGAATTTGTTCTGTCAATGGTTTTTTATAAAAACATGTCAATATGCAACTAATACAAGTGAGAATTATTCTAAAGGCTTTTAATATGTTTATATTGAAAATCTACCACCTAAATAAATTCACAAAAATGGATAGGACTTAAATTGTTAATTTCTTTTGGCCATAATTGTGCTTCAAATCTTGAATTGAAAAATACTTCATTCTTTACATTTACTTTTCAAAATATTTTCAACGTTCTCAATAAGGCCCAATTTGGACAAGTTTTGGTTTGGGGTTGTTAAAAATTACACAATGCAAGGTTTTTACATTGTTTGTCATGCCGCATCATGATCTGACATCACAACATCATTATTCCAAAAATATATCATTAAAAATCCATGGAATGTTTTTAAAATATTTTTAGAATATCCAAAACATACATGATTTAAACTTATGTCATTCATTTGTGACATGACATGATGGTGAATTAACATCATGTGATAACTATGGTTTAGTCATTCAAAACATCACAAGATTTTAACTTCAAAAGTGGGAATCCTCTTAGGAATGTTGGGACTCATTTTCTCACAACTATGAGAATGTGTTTGAATCTCAAAGCATTTTCCTCACCCACTTCCCTTGTTATGTGTTGACCTTGATTGTCATAACACTAAAAGTTTGATTACGAACTAGAAGTTGTACGAAGGTAGGCTTACGCTAAAAAAACTCAACACTTTTGTGAAAACATGTTTTTTCCATCTTAACTTTAACCTTCAATTTTTTGTAATATTTCATCTTTGCCATATTTTCAATTTGCATGCCAAATGTTTCAAACATTGAAATTCTCTTATCAATTGTTTTGTGCAAGTTTGTGAGCAAAATAATCAAGTTTTAGAAAACTTTACAATTTTGGGAAGCAATTGTTGTTTACTATAACAAACAAACTATTGTCAAAGTTATTAGGTGTGCATCTTTATTTTTTCATTACATATTTTTCAAATTATTGTGGATTTCAGTTTTCTAGTTGTGACAACTTGTGTTCTAAACCGATCACATGGATATTATTTGTTAAGTGATGAATTGCATTCAGCCACAATAGTGAATTTGAAGTGCAAAGAAGAAGCTAGTAGTTCACAATCTATAGAAAATTGGATGGAGGATGATTAAAGAATTAACATTGAATTGAGAATTCTTGTTTTTAACATAAAGAAAAAAACATTTTTTTCTGTTTAAAAAGTATATGAAAGGAAGAAAAACTCATAATAAGTTTAATAAGTTTTCATGTTTTTTAGAAAAAATTTCATCACTTGTGTCCATTCATTAATTATGAACAAGATATGATCATTTTTTAAGATATGACAGGGAATCATTATTGCTTTTGTTATTAACATCTCCATCCACTATTAGAAGTTGAAAATGGTTTCTTCAATTGAAAAAATGATGAAGATTACAATTTGGATGTTTTTGACATGACCACAAACATGAATGGACCAACTAAAGAACCTATCAACAAAGGATTGTTCATATTCTAACAATAACAAGCGAGAACGTTTTTGATAATGGTGGGGCAAACATCAATATTTGTCACCTTCTACTAGTTTTCTTACTCCCCAAATTATGAACATTGTGGGATTGATCAAATGTTGAAAACAAGAAAGTTTTCTCTTGTTAGAATTTTTATTATGTACCAAGAGGTTACTTCCAATAAAATGACCTTGAATAATCAATGTTTGAAAATGAAATTTGGCCTACTAATTATATGAGTGGTTGTAAGTTTCCTTTTAACCCAATTGAATTGCTTAAAATTGAAGTTGACTTAGAATAAGAACTAAAGGAATTTAAAGGTTTTTTTGAATAAGATGAATATATATATATATATATATAGTTGATCAATGAAATGTTATTTTCAAAGACTTAGTTGTAAGTTTTGAGTTGATACTGTACATTTTTTAAAAAATTCCCTAAAAGTGTAATTTAAATAAATTGATCTGATTTCATATCTTTTGATTTAATTTATGGATTGTAGTTCAAAATCGCTACATAACTTCTCATGGATAAAAAATGAGTTTTAGAATCTTTGACATTCAAATGATGATTTTTTAGAAATTATTATTAGATTCAATGCAAAGTCAAAATTTAGGTAAATAACATTTTAAGGATTGAGCATGTTTGGAACAATATCAAAGTGATGTAACAAATGAGTTTGGGATTATGGGCATATTTTCACAACATGCAAATTAATGTTTTGCATGGATGTATTATGAATTATGATTCACTTCAAAAAAAAATTGATTTGACCATTTTTCTTTTCTATTTACACAATTGGGTATGCAATAATTTAAACTTCACACATGTTGGTCACAAAACCAAAAAAATTTAAACAACATTTGTGCCACAAGTTGTTTCTTGATTTCAATTTTGCATTGAAATTTGGTATGTCAATACAAGGAAGCTAGCAACATAGTAACATCACAAAAATGAATTATGTTTTTTTTAATTGTTAGTTCAAATGTTGCCGATGTACCATAAATCTTTGTTCAATGAAATTGGAATGTCACATGTGATTTTCCTAGTCAATTAGGTCAATGAAAGGTTTGATCTAGTTTTGTGTGAATCATGTATAATTTTGAAGGATAAGGCATTTTTTTAATTGGTCAAATGGCATGTACTAATAATGGCAAACATGTGTGTACAAAGAACACGGTTCATGGTTGACAACGTGACAAATAAGGGAATCCATTGCACTTTTAGTCATGCACGTCAAAAGGGTCTTTCCATAAGGATAGGAAGATCTTGCTTGAAACCTTTGCGAAGGAATGAAATGGGACCAATGCAAGTCATGTTGACCACATATAATGATGTTTCCTTCATCATTTGGACTTCTATTTGATTCTTGAATGGATCATACCATTCCAATCAATTTAATATTGCATTTAAAAACCATGTTTTTGGCTTAATACATTGGAATTGGAATTAGAATAGACTAAAATTCAAATCCAAGATAATTAACACAACAATTAGGTCAAACAAGGTGTATTATTTATTGTCCCCAATCTTCTTATTGTGAAAGAAAAGGATGATAGTTGAAGTTTGTATTTGATTACATGTACTTTGAATAAGATAATTGTCATAATTAATACATTGATGACAATTTTGGCATGTATATTTAAATCATATCGGTTATATTCGTTAAACTCGAGGTTGCCATCATATAGGAACTTCCTAATAGGTTATGCCCACTTTTAGTTCTTAAAGCTATTAATTAATTCATTGTGTCAAGTTTTGGATCATAATTAGTTCTATACCTAATAAAATAGCAAATTATTAAGCTATGATGAATTCCAATCTTCACCCATAAACAAGAATGGTCTTCATATGGTTATATGACATTTTAGTTTGTGGAAAACATTATAACAAACATGGCAAACATGTGAAAAATGCACTTTGTATAAGTGTATTACAAACAAAACTCTCAGCTAAATTGTCAAAAAGAGAATATTTGGGGCATGCAATGGGAAGGGTGATGACATGCACATAAATCATGGAAGGATTGAAGCAAATAGTCCATTTGTTGAAGCCAAAGGATTTGCCAATAATGTAGTCAAAAGGAAAATTGATTACATTCAATTTTGGGTCTTTCAAAATCATTTTTAGTATTGCATCCAAATATAGTTAATTTTCGGATAATTGCCATTCATCCTTTGTGAAATATATTTGGATGCAATACTAAAAATGATTTTGAAATACCCAAAATTGAATGTAGTCAATTTTCCAATCTGCTTTTTCTAATGAAAATTAGTAGACCAATCCTTGAGGAAAAAGAAAACAGAAGAGTGGTTTGCACAAGAGAGACAGTTGCACTAATGATTGACACATTTTCAACAGCAACTTGTATGGAAACTTGTATGGAAGTGATCAGCTACAAAACATCCAACTGAGTTCATTAGCTCACAAATGATTGGTGCAGTTCAACAACTTCTTGTATGGACCAGCCCCAAACATCCCACTTCCTTCATCAGCTCATGAATGATTGGTGCACAACGTCCACAAATTGTGTGGAAATGACCAGCTATTTAACGTCCCACTAACTTCATCAGCTCTCAACAACGGGTTGAGGTCAAAGGTATTATGATCAATGGTACTTCAAGATCCTGACACAAGACAGGTAGTACCTGGGAATACTCAGCCATGATGGTAGCTAACAAAGCATAAAACAGTTGATAACCAAGCAAACCAAGAAGAAGAAAAGGTACTCGTACCTGATTGATACATTAAGGTTCTGGTAACTCAGCTTGAAGGAGAATACATAGCATACAATTCCAGGCAGACTTTGGCTTGAAAATGTAGATGCATGGATTCAGTATGCACTCCACACAACATGAAACTTTATTGTAAAACATGAATTGCAACTTAATTACTCTAGCGAAGAGAAGTTTTCTACATTTTGTTCCAAAGAAAATTTGAGCTTTATCAGAGGGCTGCATGTTTGAGCGAAGACAAGTCATCTGCACTCCAAAAAGCACAGAGTTGCACACTGTACATGATAGAAGAGAGATCTTCAGCATAAATCTCAAACAATGCACAGTTGCTGAAGCATCAGCCAGCTCTCTCTCAATTTGTCAAATTTTAAGTTGTTTTACTCTTCATGTATCAATGCCACCTATGATCTCCTAGGGAACACACCATTGAAACCCATCACATGTGGAAGACTTGGAAACTCTAGAAAAGCCCCCATTCCAGAAATGGTGGGAAAAAGTCAAGTGAAACTTGATAAAACTGCTACAATGCTTAGCAGCATGAAAAATAGTGTTATCATCAAAATGCTTTCTAAGGCAGACAATTGTACATTGGGAAACACACTGGTGTGGATCGTGAAAATTCCCATTTTCAAGCCACAGTACCCCACCTCATCTTCAGTTCAGTTTGAACTCTTGATACAAAGCTCACAGAGGCTGACACATGTATGTATTCTCCCAATTCAACAAGATCATTCGAACATGAACCAAGAGCCAAAGAAATGCATGACAATAACCCTACACTTGAAAGTGGAGAGAGCTGAAGCAAACCAGCATGCAATTTAATTCACTAGAACACAGATTGTTGCAATTTGAAAAACAGGACACAATTCTCCAGTACAATATGCATGTTTTGTCTCCAACATTGACATCGACATTGACACAATCCTCCCACAGATGGGACAATTCAAAAAAACTCTAGGCAACAGCAAGTCATCTGAATATACATATTGTGAGGAAAAAATTCCATTATAATCCTTTCAAGAGCTGCAAATCATGGAAGAACAAAGCTTTAAACAGCACTCTATGTATCTTAAAACAATACCTGACCTCATACAAACATGGAAAGAACTATAATACAAATCACAACTCATGGCTCCAGTTGTAAGAGAGCTAGGACATAAGATCATCTGGCATTATTTCGAGACAGGTATAGAGACTTAAGGCAACAGGATTTTGCGCATTGATCAGACTTTCCATCTTCACAAAACAATCACAACCACATCCCCCTCACATACTACCTTCACATACTTCCCTGGAACAGTGCTTCAAAGTACAGGAAATGACATCAGAGAAACCCCCATTTAGATTACAGCAACAAAACAAAACATTCTACAACCATCCAGTTTCTTTGATAACCTTGATGACTCTGGCTCTTAAAGAGCTAGGGCACAGATTAGGCAAGAGATTTGGACCTTGGTTTATATTGATCCCCATCCAAATCCTCTGACAGACTAAAAACTAAAAATAATTAGAAAACAACAGCTCCAATTTCGTGAACTTGAACTTCGCAAGAAAGTTTGACAACAGCAGTTTCGGTTCTTGCTCCTTCGTGAGAGCGGCAGAAATTAGGTTTAGGGTTACGATTAGAAGTTTGCGGAGAGGATAATTTACACCTGTAGTCTTGAGTTACGTGACTCGTCTCATGGCAAAGCGAGAGTCCGCACAAAGCAACCCAAAGACGAAGTTATTTTGCAGGTAACAGAACGCCGTGTTTGCACATGGTGTGTGCTGCAGGCTGCCTGAGAAGCTACCCGATTTGTTCATATAAACTAGTCGTAAGAGCCAATGCAAAAACAGTTTCTTTTCTAATCGCCTGTTGCGTGCTGATCTAGAAATCACAGAGAAGATGGAACGACCAGCCATACTAGCTTAGCCATCAGTCAAGGTGCTCACATACTAATTGAGCTCGAAAGAATACAGAAAACACTTTCTTACGACCAGTTTTCCGTTCCAGAATCTGAACTTAGAGTTCTGCAATACGGTAAGAGATTCAAAAATGTACAACCATTTCACACATATAAAAAAACATCCTTGTTTTTTCCTATTCCTTCTCGGCGTATCGCTATAGACAGAAACACTCCCAGTGCACTTACGAAGTCAGTGACAGAAAAGAATACCGAAGGAGGACCACCATAGTCCATTATCTAACAAGTTAGTTTCCGAAACTCTTAAAAAGAAGAGACAGTCGAAGGACAAACAATAAGGACGCTCTGAAGTAAACTAACTGCAAAACTGTTCAGTAGTTGGCGAAGGCGAAGCCCGAGATCCGTTGACGCCATCGCCGCAGAGTTCTCGTGGAAGGCGCATGGTTTCATTGAGCGCTGAGGACTTGATTATATATTGCAGAAATATTAGGGTTTAGGGTTTAGAGTTTTAGGGTTTAGGGTTTAGCTGCTGTTTCAAGAAAACTTTGGACAATTTTTTTATATAATTGTTACCAATTAATGTTAACCTTGGGATGCTTGTCACCTATTCCTACTTCAAAAATTTGAAAATAATTAAATAAATAAATAAATAAAATGGTTGTAAAATAGCCTAATTTTATGGTTGAACATTATTTTTCAAGGTATATACATGTAGTTTGGAGGCATATCAAATATAAAGAAATAAATATTGTGAAAATATATGTCGGTGTCGCTTCTAACAACAACAACAAAAAATTAACATTCAATTTTCAATGTAATGATACTTTAAGTATGTATTTTGCATGAAACCCACTTCCCTAAAAAATTTGATTTTTGATTTTTGACTTTTATTGAATTTCCAATCACAAGAATTACCTATTGTTTTGTGAATTTTCATTTCATTATGAATCTGGATCTTTTTTAATTGAATTTCCAATTACAAAAATAATTCAAAATTCAATAAACTCCCGCACCATAGGTTTGAACTACGAAAATCACATTGGTACATGTGGACTTATCAAGAGCTTTTCAATTGTGTGTTGTTTCAATTGTACCAAAGATCTCAATTTGGGTATATTGCATCTTTTGCAAAGTGATAAAACTTGTGTTACTTGAGTAAATGGATCTTGGAGTGAAGGGGGGGGCATTTTACACACTAGTTTTGTCAATTCATGCAAGTAAAAAATCATCAATTTTTTTGTGGAGACAACCCAAATAATTATAATATTAAAGGAAATGTTGATCTTAAAATGTTGATTCATGATAAGTTATTTCTTTTGATTTCACAACTTGAAAAAAAAAAGTCATAACTTTCACATAGATGTAAAATTGTTCATGCAATATCAACAATGACATGATCTATAAAGAATTGAAATGTCACATGACAAGATCATGTCAATGCAAATAAATAGCTTCCTTTGCTTTTGTGAGTGTGGAAGTGCATGAACTTTGTATGTTTGTGAACAACATGAAAGTTGTTGACAACTTCATCTATTGTAATACCTTGATAGCTTCAACATTTAATTGCCGAATACTTGGGATTCATGTTATTGCACTCTACCAAGGTATTATCAAGACATTACCAATTATAATCAACTAATGAAAAAATGAATCAATTTTGGCCTAAATTGTTCGTTGGAATGATTGTATGTGGATATTGGTGAGAAAGTGGAAAGAAATTGAACATTTCCAATTGGTTAATTTTGTAATAAAAAAATATAGTTTGGGATCAATTGAAGGTTCACTTTAATGTTGAAGATGGTTTTGACCCTAGGGGGAGGTTGAAGTTCACTTGCAATAATGGGTGGAAAAAAGGGGTGAAGATGATGGTTAAACTAAATAAAGTTCATGCACCCAATATTAGTGACCACCTTAGAACTGGATCTATTTACAAATATGAAATAATGCGATACTATAACCTTTTTGACCATTTCCTAGTGGTATAAATTTTGGTGATCTTATGTAGTTAAATTTTTTTTTTAAGTATTACCTTTAGTTTCCTTCGCATCTTTGTCATACCTGAGATGACCTCTATGTTGTTCAAATATCTTGTATTCATGTGAGAAAAACCTTTAGTTACAAATATTTGCAAAACTCATCATGTAACTAAAGGTTTTTTTCACATGAATACAAGATATTTGAACAACCTAAGGTCATTTAAGGTATGATAAAGATAAAGAGGAACCTCAAATACATAATTTAAAAAAAAATTAAACTACATAAAATCACCAAATTTTATAAAATATTTTAGCTTAACAAGGCAAAAGAACATAAACATGTAGAGAAGGAGATGAGAAGCAAACTAGAGGTTGTTTTTAAAATATTACAAAGGGATCCACAAAATGGAGTTGTTAAGAAAGAACAAAACAAAACTTACAAGAATGTAAAGGGCTTTGAAAAAGAGTGGATCAACGAGTTTAATATGAGGTTTAAGATTAAATGGTTAAAGAAAAGGCACACAACCTTTGTGGCAACAAAAAAATGAAAGTTGTTGTCTTGTATCACCAAATCAATGATAAGTAATGAGGAAGTTGTCACAATTTAGTAGGAGTTGGCAAAATGTTGCAAAAACTTTTACACCCATCTATATACTAAAGGGAGAATAGGGTCAAATGTGGAGGAGGTGCAAAACCTATTCATTAAAAACATAGAAAACAACATATTAAAACATGTGAATAGTATGCCCATGATGAAAATTGAGCTACTCATCACCCTTGAAGGATTTGTTAAAAGAAAGGCCCCATGCTTGGACAAAGTAATTTTATAATTATAGCAAAGGATGTGGGAGGTGATAAGAAATGAATATACACAAATAGTGCATGAATCAATTCAAAAAGGAAGTTTCATTTAAGATTAATTGGGGTTTAATAACCACTACACAAAAACATGGTAAATAAAATTACAAAAATGATTAGCATTGTGGTCCTAACCACCATATACTAAACATGACTATATAGTCTAAACATCAATGTCGGATTTACCAATGAGTATTTACCATATGTGGTCTAGTCGTAAATGTCATTTGCAATTATGTCCCTTATGATTGCAACTGTAATGGATGCATTCATGGAAACACATCCAAGAGTCCAAAATGTGTTATGTGGCACCAAAAAGTAAGAAAATTAACATTTTTGGCCCAATGGTGTTGTGCCACATGGCAATCAAAGGCGAGTCAAGTAAGGTTAAGCTTTTTATTTTAGCCTAGTTTAAATCATTTAAGCTAGATGAACAAAATTATAAGCCCAAGGCTAGCCAAATAAGTTAAACACCTAGGTTGTATTTAGGTTGGAAATGAAAGGACTTGAACCCCTCACCTCCATTTTGAGAGTTTGAAGTCCTTAAATGGTGCACAACAACTTTTTTTGTATCAAATCTAATTATCACCAAAGTTTAAACACTAATTTTTTTAGCCTAAATGAACTTAGGTCACCCTAAATTAACTTAGATTGACATAACCTAACCTAGGCTACTTAGCGACTTACATTAGGCTAACTTAGGCTTTTCTAGACTAAACTTAAATAATTTAATGTTATTTAAGTTAATTTGGGCTAGATTCATACTAGGTTAAAATAGGCTTAACTAGGTTCAATTAGGCTAAAATTGAAACAATAAATAAAGTTAAACACAATTATTTAAGCCAAATTATGATGAATTTTGCGAAACTTGATTAAATTACAATAAATTATTATTTAGGCTAAACATGACTATTCAAGTTAAACATGATTGAACATGGCTACATGTGGATAAATTTGGCTACTTAGCCTAAACTTGGTTAAAAAGTATTTAATAAGAATTAAAAAATTTATTTTTTGTTATACTTGGTTAAACAAGGTTAAATTTAAATCAATTAAACTTTATAGGCTAAAATTTGTTTAAAATGGCTAAATCAAGATAAAATAGGCTACTTAGATTAAACTAGATTAAATTAAAATATAAATATTAAACTTGGTTAAATTAGGTTAAATTAAACTACTTAAGCCAACTAAAGTACTTAGGTTAAAATTGGTTAATTTTGGTCAAATTTAGCTAACTAAGATAAATTAAGTTAAGTTATGTTAAACATGGCTAAAAGTAGTTAAACTTGATTAAAGTTGGTTTAATTGGTCCCTACATTTGGCTAAATTAATGGCTAAAACTAAAATTAAATCAATTTAAAGTTAAATCAATAATGCTAAACTAGGATAAAATAAGTTAGACTTGGATGAACTAAAGTAAACTTGGTTACAATAGGTTAAATTAGGAGAAAAAAGCTAATTTTGGCTAAATTAAATTAGGCTAAATTATGTTAGATTATATCAAATTTGGTGAACCAGGCTAAATTAAGCTACTTCAGTGAAATTGTGTTAAAACAAGTTAAACTATAATCAATTTTTATTAATTGATATAATTAAGAAAGTTTTAATTAAACTAAGTTAAATTAGACTACACTGGGCTTTATATGATGCTACTTAGGCTAAATTAGATTAAACTAAATTTACCTAGGCTAAAGTACACTAAATTAAATTAAATTAAACTAGGATAAAATAATTTAAAGAAGGTTAAATTATGTTAATATAGGTTAAGCTAGGTTATTTAATTAAACCAAATTTGTTTACATGAATTAGTGGAAAGGTGGGGGTTTGAGTTTAATGGACCCAATAAAAGCTAATGATACCATGTTGTCAAATGGGTCTTACATGCCATAGAACTAAGGGATATCAATCTTTAACCTTGTTGAGATACAAATTTAGAAAGTACCTAAAAGGGAGGGAAAGTGGGCACCCAACTTATGTTAATGCATGCAAGTGAATCAATAGGAGGCAACTTAGTTCAATGCTTTGGAATAAGGTTGGCAAGGCTTGGGCCAAAATGGTGAAGAAAATTAAAGTTAATAACTTTAGAACCATGAAGTAAGCAATGCTAGTAAACTTCTTGTGGAACATGGTGGTGAAGCTGTGGGAGGAAGGTTTTTCTTTTTAAAAAACTACAAAGCTTTATGTGTTATGTTGGAAAAAGATTGTAAAGATCTAGAATTTGGAAAAAGGCATGTTCATGACGTAGAAGAATTAATGGTTAAGATCAAGTTTTACATAAATATTGGCAAATGTGGGGGAGTTGCTAAGAGCTAGTGATAACAATTGCCAAGAAGGAAAGTTGATGGTTTTATTCCAAGGGGCTAATGTTTCACCCATTGAGGTGCTACAAACATCATAAACTTTCAAAACTTGGAGAATGTGTAGAAGAACGATTATTGGTCAACCCGCATAATGTAAGGTTATTTTATACAAGGCAACAAACAAGGGTTTTGATACTTTTAAAGGTGGAGGGTGTGGAGTACATCATCCGAGGAAAAGTAGTTGAGGTCACATTGATAGAGATAATAATTTTTTTTTTTAACTCAACTTTTCCATGTATTGTGGAGATGTAGGGGAGATGCAATTGGATTGATGATCATTATTTTTGAAAGGAAAGAAGCCTTGTTATCATACATATTAGTCCTTAGTAGGAAAATGTTGAAAGTTTTGAAACCTAACATTAATACTATGCAAAAAATATGGGTTGGTTTATTACAACTTAGTTTCAACTTGAAATGGACCAAGAGTTGGTGCAAGTAGTAAAACAAAAAAAAGGCACAATTCATTTGGTCAAAATGGAATAAAACAATTGTGGTGAACAAGTGGTGGGCTAATACAAATAATGAAATAAACTAGATATGTCATTATGTGGCAAATTTGACGAATACATTTTCGTTAGATTTTGGGAATAAATGGGCATGCAACTAGATTGTAAATAATCTTATATTTACATAATTACCTAAAAGTTAACATATGTAACTTATTATGGGGTTTCATAATTTAATAATGGTCTAATGAATCATCACCAATTAGTCATGACTTCAATTAATGTGCATGTTGAACCACGTGAGGTGTAAGGCTTTAGAAATCTCCTTGTTTAATTACATTTCTTTTAATATATAAGTGAAAGTTTGGGGCTTTTGAAAAACCTTCATTTGATAAAAAAACAACTTGTAAAATATTAAAAGTTTGATAGACTATACATATGAAAAATAAATAAAAGATTGATCTTCAAAGGTTTTGGCATGTTTCATTAATGTGTATAATATATGGTAGGTGTCATGGGCATAAAACACCCATGTTTATAGGATTTACTAAACCAAGACGAAAACAAGGGCATGTTAATTCCAAATTTAAATTGTGAAATAAGAAAAATAAGAATAAGAACACGACATGTGCACGACAAAAATCCAACAAGATTTTATTGTACGAACGAAACAAGAAGAAAACAAGGTTGTGACTAAAAAAAATACTCAAAATTAATGTTGAATATACTAAAGGTAATAGGGAATTATACTTGTCGCAACCCTAACCTTAGGTTCGCAACCAAGGCAAGGGCTTGCAAGGTTGCGGGTTAAAAAGGAAACCCGAGAATGAAGGAAAGTGTGAGGGAGTGAACCTTCACACTCCCAAAAGAACTTCCACTTTGGGAGTTGGAGTCCCGGTGGACTCCTAAATTTTCAAAGAGCAATGGCAAGGGTCAAAACCCAATGGATTGAAGAATTCCATATACCATTGGAAAACTCTTGGACGTAAGATGTCTAAAAATGGGCTTGCATGACCCATTTGGACATCTGAAACACAAGTTATGGCCAAAAGAAAGATTGGGGGATCAATTTGCCTAACCATTAAAAGTCAAGAATTGCTTCAATTTCCTTGTGCACAAGTGATGTGTGGCATACCGTTGAAGGCTACAACTTTGCTTTAGACCTCATCTCAATTGGGGGTCTACATGCAAAGTTATGGGAGTCCCAGTTGTGTGAATTTCGGGATTCCCACTTGGGCATCCTAAGACAAAATGACATTTGGGTGTTAGCCCCATGGGCAGCATAGAATATATTATAAGGGGGAAGGTGGTGGCTTCCCCCAAGTCCACGCCATGGTGAGTTTTGTGAATTCGAGTTTGCTCGTGGCTCGTCTTAGCACCAGAAATGTTTCAGCTATGCATGAACCAACTTATTGTTTGGTTTTGTGTAGGTCCTGTGAGTGAATGATTGTTTGTCATTCTTCCTAATCCCATCCCAAAGCTCCAGCGTGCCCTTCTACCCCCAAAGTGTTGCGATCCAGGAAGCGTGCCCCAACTCCTTACTTTTTTGTTATTTTCACCTCAAACTCACATTTGAGTCTATCAAAGAGCTTGGAGCGCGTCACTACCTCTATTTATACCCATTGGGCATGAAGTTCAAAAAAAAAGTTCAAAGAACTTTCAATTACATGTGGCCCATGTTCACCCATGTGTACACATGTATGAATTATGAATGAACTAAGATTCAATTAATAGTGAATTGAAAATTAATTAAAAATAAATTAAAATGAAATGAACTAAAAGTTCTAAAATTGAATTAGGACTTCACTTAAAGTGAATTAAGATTTAATTAGAAATGAACTTCAAGTGAATTAAGAGTTAACAAAAAACTAACTAAAAATGAATTGAAACTAAACTAAAAGTTAGGTACAAGTTCACCACAAGTCATGGATGAAGATTCATATGAATGAACTTCATAGTGTTGGCATCCATGATAATAAGAAAGATGGTTATGACATAATATTTATACATGGAAAACAAATATGTGAATAGATATTTGTGAAAACAAGAACATAGATTTTCATAACTATGTAATACAAATATGTAATTTCGATCCTTTACCTATTTGTTTTACGCATGCACAATAAGCATAGGCTTTTGCACATGAAGTTTTTAATTGGAAAAGGTTTGGATTCAATTGAAAGGTAACATGTAACCTTTATATAGTGGCAACATTCCATTTTTATTACTAGGGAACCAAGAAGGTTTCAATCTATTTTTAAATTATGGTCTTTATTAAGGGGGATCATTTTATGGCTTATATGGATTGAAAGCAACAACAAGGTGTTTAATCATGTAAATTGGTAAATTCATAAAATACAAAAATTCATTTGGGAAGCTTTTGTGGACTAAAATAAAATTGCTTGGGCTAAAACTATGAGGTTTTGGAAATAAGTCTTAATTGAAAAACATAAGTTCCTCGTGTGTTTTGATAAGTTGTGGCATAGGCATATGGTGTTGTGCAATATGCACATTAAACTTGTTAGATGAATTTCTATACATACTTGGGTTTAGGTTTAAACTTGAAACTTTAACACATGCCATGGACTTCTATATATACTTAGGTTTTTTTTTAATAATCAAAATGTATACCAACTAAAATTGAAACATTCAAATAACTAAAATTGGGAAATTCTGAAAATTTTATTTATTCTAAAACCCATACTCGACTAGGATAACAAGGCCGGTGACCAAACATTTAAGAAGGAAAACTCCAAGGGTTTAGTAACCATGCATTTTTTGTTCATGAACTTCAAAAGCATTAGGTGCCCCTTGAGCCATAACACTAGTAGGCATTTACAACACTCGATTATAAGTTATAATGACAAAGTTGTGACCCCTCAAAGTGAGGGGGGTCTTGTTGTTTGAAAACATTGGATATAACACATAAAACTTTTATGTTCATGCAATTTATGCCCTATGAACAAACATTTAAAATTTTATGAAAACACAATGATCCTCATATAACCAAGATAATAATAATTTAATTTGGGTTCAATTTATTTTTTATTATCATTTAAAAAATTTTAAACATGTAATAAGACCAAATATTTGTAGTTATAACCACACAATTAAAAGAACTTTTAAGGTTTTGAAATACTAGTTTTTGAACAACCTATTACTTAAAATCGATGACCCCTCTAATGCCACATGGGAATAATTTAGGCTTCTTTCTTAGGATTTAAGAGAAGAATGTTGTGGCAATGGCAACCAAACTTCTTTCTAGGTCTCCCCATCTTTCTTTCTATGTTTTTCATTCTCATTTTTTCTGTCTTTACCTTGAATGTGTCATAGCTAACAATAACCATTACATCAAGTTTTTCTTTCTTACTCTTTTCTTTCCACGTTTTGTGTTTGATACATGAAGGTGCACACCTTCTTTTTTTCTTTCCATGTTTGCTACATAAATGCACCCAACACCATTGTCATTTATCTCCCTATGTTGTTATAAAAAAGTTTTGAACACCATTTCCATCCTTTCTATATGTAATCTTTTTGCATCCTTGAACCTCTAAAAATGTAAAATGAAGGCAAAGTTACCCTTATAACATTATCAACACAATTCATAATCAACCACTCTTAAGATTTAAGTGTGGTGTTATAAACATAATGGGAGCCTCACCTAACTAAAAGCCCAACAACAAATTGTCACCTTGCTTGAATTCCTATTTCGTTGGAATTCCAAATGCAATTTGATGGATACTTATGTTGTGTGTACATGTTTTTTAGTTTGCAATAAAATTTATGTCATGTTTCCCTAATAAGCATTTTTGCTTTAGAAACCTCTAGTCATTTTATAAGCCAAATCCTAATTTTTAGATGATGTTTTTAAAACCAATACCACCGCCTCGCTTTTGGAACACCATTTTAGAATGGGGTAGGTCTGGTTTGTGTGACTTTAACAACTTTTAATATCAATTGTTGCAAGGTGTTATAAAATCTAATAATTTGCATGTTCAAAACCCAAGTGACAATTTTTACATTTTCCCATTTTGTTAACACACCTTGGGGGCTTACTTTATTGCTTTTAGTTCCACCATTGAGGTGACATGAAAGTGAGGTGAGTGGAATATTCCAATATATGTTAGTTTTTTACAAAGATGTGTGTACCCTCTCCACTACATCCATGTCATTTTTTAGTTGTTGATTTGTCCACTTGGTTCACTTAGATGCATTAGGAACTTTGTTAGTTTTGGCTCAACTTTGTATTGTTACTATGGGAGGATGGCATTGTTGTTGTGTTGGTGTTAAGGTTGGTTGTGAGTGTTGAGTCTCATGTGTTGTTTGGGTGATAGGTTGAGGACGTCAACTTTTTTAGTCTCACATATGGTACTTAAAATACCACTTTGTCATTTTCATGGCACATTCAAATATGTTGGATTGCAGGGTCCATTCACAATTGGGGTATTAAAGAGGAGTGTCTAATTGAAAAAAAATTACAAAGGAAAACATTGGATTTTTTTTTATCTTACATTATTATAATTATTGTGGATTTTGTATGCCAATAGATAAAATAATGTCTTTTTTAATTGATTAAAATGTTTAAAATTTTTGGATATTATGTTATTGTCCTTTTGAGTCCTGTGAACTAAAGGAATCAAAAGTTTAAAGTACATTTTTAAAAAAGTAATAAAAAAGAAAGCATAAAATCATACAATTCATTTCAATTTTCTGTACAACGAAAACATGCCCCTTTCTATGAAAATACATGGTCATTGGATGAACTTGATGAAAAACTCATTCAAAATTTTAAAGTCTTGAAATTTTGAAAGAAAGGGTTGCAAGGTAAAAGACTCATTTAAAACATCATTTGATAAAAAAATCATGTTCAATGGGTTCAAAATGTCTAACTTTAGATGTAGGTCACATGTGAAGGAAATAAACATGCCAAAGAACATGTTTGGTTGTCCATTGAAATCCATTTTGGAATATTATGGAATATTTTGCATTTTTGGCATTAAACTTAAAATATTCATACACAATTACGTATGATTGTGAAAAATCACCATTAACACATGAATTATTTTATATTGGATTTTTCAAATAAATTCATTCAAATTTGTTTAATGCAAATGGTATTTTTAAAAAGTAGATCTAAAATGTCCTTAAGTCATTTTTTCCTTTTTTGGTACCCCAACAGTGAATGGACCCTGCAAATTAATAATGGTGCACCCCTAGACATTGTGATGATCCTTCTAGGGCCTCATTTTGCATTGGTGCACTCAACTTAACCTATTATTTTTGGTCCCAATTTCCAAGAACTTGGAGTTTGTTCAAGTCTTATAAGAAATACGAATCTATGTTTTATGTATGAAGACCAAGATATCAAAAAATGTGTTAGATCTAAATAACCTTGTCATGTTCTTTTCATGTTCATGTTTGCATATGTAAGTGTAGTAAAAATTTGTTTTCATGTTGGTCTTGCACATTTCGTGTTTTTGTTTTTAGGTCTTGTGTTATTGTTTTTGAATCACATAATCTTATCTTGTTCCTTATTTGAAAGTCAAATTTAGACCTTTCCTTTAGCTTTTATTCTTGTGTTCTTTGTGTTCTTGAGATAAAATGGGATGATAGTTTTAGGAATGCCAATCGTTGAATTCAACAATACTAAATGTAATTTGAATACTTGACATTATACTCTTGGACTAGCTTTGGTATGCTACTTAGATCTGGTTTTTTTTACATTGTTTCTATTTTTGCAAGCTCTTTTACCTCCTTTTTAATTATAATTGCAATAGGAACTTTTTCTACTTCCTTTTTAATATCAAATACCTCCTCTTTTGCTATAACTGTAATAGGAACTTTTTCCACTTCCTCATTAATCTCAAATGTAAAGTCCTTAATGTCAAATGCAGTAAGGATTTCTTTATCCACCTATTTTGCATTAGGGTCTACTTCTATTGCCTTCTTGATCTTAGTTACAACTAAATTGTTATCTAATATTTTATTGATCCCATATTATAATTTTTAAAAAACCATTGAAACTTTTGCAACAAACTTCCTCCTTGATGTGACATGTTTAATAATTTAGAATTATGAGGTTATACTTTAGGATTGCAAAGCTATGTGATATTTGTCCTTGTTTTGTTGCTTCCAAATTTTTGGTGAAAAACCACAAATGTGCATTGTGGCTGGAAAGTCCTTAATGGATTTACTTGGTTCTTAATCCAATGGTATCCAAAGTTATTTTCATTGTTTTAATTTTAATTGAGTTGTTTCCTATGTGGGGTCTATTTTAAAATAGGGCAATATATTTATTTGTATGCTTGGTATGTTGTTTTGTGTTCACCCAATAATTAATTCCCAAATACTTGTTAAATTTTTTTAATGCGTATAGCTTCAAATTCACAATCATCTCATTGTTGTTTAATGTTACTTTCAACTTGTATTACCAAACAAAAAATTACACAAAAATAATAAAAAAATGTATGTGCTCCAAAATGCTCCATTTTTATAGTTGGGCAACTTGTCCCTTATTCCCAAACATTGAATTTCCAAATGTGTTTTGCATTAAAAAAAATTCAGAACACAAGATTTATTGCCAAACATTCGGTCATGGGTCTCCATTTGAATGAAAATAAACATAAGTAAGAACTAAAGCCAGTGTTGTAAACCATTAAATCGGTGTTCAATCACCAGCTGCTGATCGGTGATGGGCTGTTCTAACCTATTATTTAAAAAAAAAAATCAAATACTCACCCAACACTGGTTTGCTGGGGTTCTCTCAAGGAGGTGAAACTGTCCTCCAAGACCCCTGATTTTGTCTTAGGATGAGACTTTAAAACATTTATAATGTTTAAAATCAACCAAAAGAATTTGGTGTTTACTCCATGTATGAGCGGAACTTTGGTGTTGTTAGGCTAGTTCACCCAAGGAGGAGGGTAGCCTAGGTAGTTTTAGGGTTTGCTTTGCCATAAGTGTGTGAAAAAAGAAAGAAATTGTTAAGAGATTGTAGAATGAATTTGTGTTGTTCCTTTGCCCCCTCCCTTTGTGACTCAACTTTGGGTTTTTGCTCTTCTGGCTTGGACTTGGGTCCTCTCTCTCTCTCTTTGTTCTTCCTGTGCTTACAAAGCTTTGCTGGGTGCTTTTGTTTTAATGGAGCTTGTCAGGGGTTTCATCATTTCTAGGACTTTAAAGAGATCAGATACAAGTGAATGCCAGTTGGGGGACTCTCAGTTTTGGTATATAAAGTCTAGAACCTTCGGTCTCTCAACTCTTTTGAAAAATGAAACAGCTCACCTTTCTAACTGTCAGTTCTTTGCATGTTCTTTCATGAAAACTGTGGATTCTTTGATGTTTCTGAAATATGTGTAATCGATGGTTCTCGAATGTTGATATTTTTCTCCAAAAACTGAAGTTGATGGTTCTTTGATTTTTGAAAATTATTAAAAACCAGAGTCGTCAATAATTTAAAAAATCAAATACCCACACAACACTGGTCTTTACTGGACTAAGAGCATCTCCAATGGTGCTCAGTATGTGACCATGCCAAAATAAGTTTTCACATCCAAGTTTAGTTTAGTTATGTACTTTTTTTCAACCCCAATCCATAAAACTCAAAACTGGGACCGCAAATAGACGGCGGACCACTAATAGTAAACCACCTGCACGAATCATTATGATGGATGGGCCAATCAGAAACACTGAGTAGCAGTTAGATCAGATTTATTACACTCTTTTCTGCAGGTGCACCAGCGATGCTGCGCTTTTCACCAGCCATGGCGACCTGTGCAATCATGCGGACCATTTCCCTGAGCCAAACTGGCAGACGTTGGATTTTCTTCATCCAATTTTACTATGCAGGATCACATTGACGAAACAAATAACTTTTTTTTTTTTCAAAAAGTGAATTCGTTTTTTAATTTTGAAATTATTTTATTTTTCATGATCTACTATGATATTGTCTTACAAGTAATGAAATTATTTAGAGTGTAAAAAAAAATTCATAATTATGATGATTTTTAACATGTTATCTTCATGTTTTCACAAAAATTCATTTCACTATTTTGAGGATTATTTGATGACGAAACTGATCTTTAGGGTAAAGGTATTTGGTTTCACCTTGATAACCAATTCTGTAGGAAATAGGTCTCATAGATGGGTACATAGGTAAGAAAATAGGTGATTACTAGAGAAGTAGATGGTTAATACGTGGTTAAGGGTTTGTGGGTAGTTAGTAAGTAAGTAGGTAAAAATAAAAGCAACTGAGATAACCACCATGGTTAACTAGGGAACTGGAACCCAACAGAAAACTGTTTCCTGACCACTTTCCATTCATCCTTCATTCATTCATTCATGGTGCACTGGTGGGTGCTGGTTCACTGTGGCCTTTGTATTAGTTGAACATGCTCCACAGGAAAAGACTAGGAAATTTAGGTTGCGGAATTGTGAATCCATCCATCTCCCGAGGATGGGTGCCGAGCCATTTAATTGGCCGAACGTGGGTGATTTGGGTAGTTAGAATTAGTTCATTTTTTAAATTCAACTAGGCTAGCCAGCGAAAGTTTCAACAAAATTTAAAAAGAGAATTTAAAAATAAAAAAAGCAGGTTAAAAGTGGATTCCCCTTGGCTAAGGGCCACGAAAATGAAAAAAATAAAAATAAAAATAAGAAGGAGAAAGGGCAAAAAAGAAGAGACTTTGAATTCGGCGCCAAAGATTACCTAAGCTCCACCTTCTTCTTTTTTTTTTTCTAAATTTAAATTTGATTTTTGGAAGGGTAAGTAGATCGTCCTTCGGATACCGTCCAATGCCATCATTGTCGCATCTGGACGGTGAGCGATCGTACCCACGCCTACAGTTATGGCGAAACAGAAGAGCGTGAAAGCGAGGGAAGAAAAAGGACTCAGGACTCGCAACGCTTTTTTGGAGGGGGGGGGCGGGGGGGCGGGGGGGATTTCGCCAAATGGTAGTATATTTCTGGCTATGTTCTGGAACTTAAGATAGAATCTGGCGACTAAAAAACTCAAAAGAATTTAAAATCTCGCCAATTTGAAAACAATTCGCCCGCAAAAAAGAAGAAAAAACACGATTCTAAGGAGACGCTCAATGAGGCAAATGCCAATTATGGCAAGACGGAAAAATAGACAATTAAATACAACCGGCGCGCCGCAGCGCAGGTGCAAGCAAGCGCATGAGAAGCGCGGCATTGTGCGTTTTTGCACTGTGGTTGTCATTGTAGTTTCTTGCATTGTGTCTCCCGCGTGCCGATGTGTTTTATTGACATCTCTTGACTCGCAGTTGAGGAGCTCGAGTCCAACAGGTGGTTTCAGAGGGCCCCTCAATCCCGAGTCAAGAATTGCTCCTTTTTCTCGCAGGAAATGGTGCTGTATTGAGCAAGATTTTTCCTAGCAGAAGAAAGAAGAAGAAGAAGAAGAAGAAGAAGTTCGCTCTCCGCTGCCCACCAGTCTTTGTTTTGCCCTCTGCAACTGTTTCGAGGTCTTGTTTTGCAGACTTGACCGTACGTGAACGCAATCGTTGCCGTGCGGGAGAGACAGAGAGAGAGGTCTCCGGTTATTCATAGTTCCTGAGGTTCTCGACAAATTTGTGAGCGTTTTTTCCGGATCTTGTTCTAGTTTGAGCGGTAGGAGCAAGTTTTTCGAGCAATTGAGAAATAGGAAGTGATAGGATAACGTCTGTGGAGCTCTAGACTCTTCTGTGAGACTACGTTGAGAGAGGGGAGAGTACAGAGGAAAGGACAAGGGGCGCGCGCGCGCGCGTGTTTTTGTGGTTATGGCTCGCAAGCCGAAAAAGAGGTTTGTAGGCCAACAACGTCTTCCGGAGTCGCAGGATGCAGTAGCAGCTGACGACGGAGAATCATCTCCTCCACCACGGTATGAACCGCTTCCGTCCCCTGTTGCGCAAGAAAATAGTGGGCAAGAGCGACCTGTTCGTGTTTATGCGGACGGGATCTACGACCTTTTCCATTTTGGCCATCAAAGATCTTTGGAGCAGGCCAAAAAATTGTACGTATTTCTTTGGTACTGGAGTCCCCTGTGCGTTTGTTTCTCGGATGATGCGGTTTCTTGCCCCGTGCATGTTTCTCTGATGCTTTTCGTTGTGAGAGAAACAAACGCCTGTGCTCGGGTGCTCTTAATGTCTTCTCTTTCTGGTATCGGAGATGCCTTTGTATTGCAAGAGTAGAGATGCTTGTGTCTTACAAGGTGAAATTTGCTGGGGCCGTGCAGATTTCCGAACACATATCTGCTAGTAGGTTGTTGCAGTGATGCACTCACTCAGAAATACAAGGGCAAGACTGTGATGAACGAGGCTGAGCGTTACGAGTCGTTGCGGCATTGCAAGTCAGTTTCTTTCCACGTGTCTTCTTCTTCTGAACTGGTGCCAGTGACCCCTCACATTGGAGTAGTTGCTGGTACTATAGAGCATGAGTCGGTTTAAGAGGATACAAGCTGTCAGTGAAGAAATAGGGTTGTGGGTTTCTCATGCTTCACGAATGATTCAGAGAATGTGGTGAACTGAAGGTTTATGGTTTTTGTGTTCTGTTGCAGTAAAGACCTGTTCGCAGACCTTAGAAGGTCATACATCATTCATTAGTTCTTCAAAGGTTTGTGTTGATTACATCTGGAGATTGGTATCAAAACAGTTGAAAATGTGATTGGCCTGATTTGAAGCCTGAAGTACATGTTGGAGAACATCGCAGGTGGGTGGACGAGGTGATTGAAGATGCACCATGGACAATCACCAAGGAGTTTCTTGATAAGCATCAGATTGACTATGTTGCACATGATGCCATCCCGTATGATGCTTGCACTTTTTCCCTCTGCCATGGTTTTGTCATGAACTTTTTATGCTTTTGTGGGCCACATCTTTTTGCAGCCATAACAAGTTTTAAGAAGACTCTGGTGGAATGTCCTGTTCTTTTGCTCTCTCTTGGTCCGGGTGTTAACAGTTCATCTTGTTTGTATTGGGCTATGTCACTTTCTTGGTGCCTTGATCTCATTGCTTCATTGTGTTGTGATGGCTTTTGTGATGCATGTTGGTGAAATTTCTGTCTTTCACAAAGGATTCCTCATGCCCAGCTGACTCCTGCAGTTATGAGGAGGAAATCAAAATGTGCAAAGGATCAATGGCATTCATAAGTGCCATTAACTGTGTATAATTTTACTTGCCTGCAGATATGTTGATGCAAATGGCAAGGATGTATATGAGTTTGTAAGTCTCTCAACCTGCAGGTTTTTTTCTGTGTTGTTTATATGGCAGGATTTGATGGTGCAGTTTCCTACCAGAATTGAATGGAAGTAATTGTGAACCACATCTTGCTTAGCTGTGATATTCCATTTGCTTACTGTTGAGATGTCTTGGAATTACCCTGTATTGTTCATCTTTCCAGGTGCTGATTCCTAGATTTTGGAGATCTTCAGGTGAAAGCAGCTGGAAGGTTCAAAGAGACAAAGCGAACCGATGGGGTGTCAACCTCTGACTTAATAATGCGGATAGTGAAGGATTACAATCAATATGTGATGCGTAACCTTGCACGTGGCTACACTCGCAAGCAACTCGGTGTCAGTTATGTAAAGGTTGGCAACTTGTCAACACTTTCCTTTAAATTGTGGTTCTGCATATGCAACATCCTATATGTCTGAGAGCTCTTCTTATCTATCCAAATGGATTTGGTTTAATTTTCAGATAATGTACATCTTTTCTGTTCACCAAGGTTATGGTTTGCTCTTGCTTAAGTTTCTGATGGTTACATTTAGATGTGTATCTTCAGTATTTGACATATCACTTCCACTCTTCAGTTTTTAGACTATTGTTCTATTTTAGGAATCAATCTTTTGAGCAGCATATCCAAGGGTTGCAAGTTGGTCTTATTAATTCGAATCATATAGTATGTGTATCATGTCTTCTTTCTTGTTCCATTGGCTTATCTGCTTTCACCGCTCATCACAAGATGATAGCTGCTATTTACAGGATCTGAATTCCAGTCACAGTGAGCTGATTGGATGTTCTTTCTGATTGCAGGAGAAGCAGCTTAGGGTGAACATGGGCATTAGTAAACTACGTGAAAAGGTCAAAGAGCATCAAGAGTTTGTTGGTCAGAAGGTTTGTGCAATGAATATTTCCTTGTGAAGATGCCTTGCAAACAACTCAACTTTCCTAATTTGAGTTTTGAATGCTCCTGTGGTTGTATGTAATTTCAATGTAGCTTGTGGTGCCTTTTGTCTTTCAGCTTAACACAGTGGCTAAGACGGCAGGGCTTCACCACAGTGAGTGGGTGGAGAACGCTGACCGTTGGGTCAGCGGCTTCCTGGAGAAGTTTGAGGAGGGCTTCCACTTTATGGTAAGAAGTCTTGACTTCTGAGAAGTTAAGCATGAACCTAACATTGTCAACCCTTAAGACTTGCATCATATTTTAAGAACTTGAGAAATATCTGATGTGTTCAGCCTTTGTTTGCTGTGCACCAATCAGTGAACTTCGTGCGAATGCCCTAAAACTACTACCGGAATCATGCCAAGTGTGTAGCATTTTGTTTCCAGCAAATGCAGATGGATGTTTTGCACATGTAAGCATCAAAATCATGAAAGTATGTCTTGGTCCCAAGTTTTGTGAGGGTTTAGGTTGAATTTTTCTGTTGGCCTGTGTCTAAGCATGGTTGTATATGTATCAATTGCAGGAGAGAGCAATTAAACTGCAGATACAGAAAGGACTGATGAGGCCACAGGTCAAAAAGCGTCCAAACAAGCTAATTGTCAATGGAGAGTCAAGAGATTTGTGGAAAAAGGCTCTGATGGGGTGAAGCAAGGTGGCAGCAGCTACTAGGCCTCTCTGATGGAATGAGGTGGCTATTAACAGACATTCTTTATAGCTGGAGGGGCTAATCATGTTAAGGTTCTTGAGTTCTACCTTATATGTGAGTATGCAGTAGTACAATGGATACCAAATGTCTGTGAGTGAGTTTCAATCACTTTGTTGTGCTGGTATTAGTAGCAACATTCTCACTGCTCCAATTATGAAGCATCTGTTTCTTTGGAGCTCGTCCCAACAGTTGACTTCAAAATTCTTGCCTGGAGCAAAATTTTACCACATGTAATAAATGCAAAATCTTCTGGCATTCTGTTCAGCACATTTGAGAAAGCAAGTATCTTATTTACACATGCTTTGGAAAGCCTTTGGACTGTATCTCTTCACTTGGGTTCTGGCAGCTGGTTGATGATCACGAATTGTTGCCCTTGTAAGCTCCATAGAGACGGGGGGGATTCCCATCAACTACCAGAAGCATCTGCACCTTCTTTATGATGTGCATTTGAAATTACTTACTCATGACCTGAGATTTCCAAGGAGATCAGCCAAATACTGTGAGCCAAGTTCTGGGCCTGTGAATTGATTGGGATGTTGTTATCATCCACAAAGGGCTCATGATCATGTAGGACTGCCTATGTAGCGGATGTGAACAGATACACTGTGTATCCTGTTGTGGAAGATAACACAAAGATGCTGTCAATCTGTGTGGGGAAAGGAGAAGGCTGTGAGATCAAGAATCTCTGTGAATAATATTGAAGGAAGCTGAAACAGGGGTTTCAGAGATCTGACCACAATAACATCACACTAGCAGGTGCTCTGACAACAGAGACATCTTTCATTGCAGCTGAGGAGGAGTTTGTGTAGCAGTGGACAATGTATCCGAAACATGGGCTGCATTGAGTTAATGGACATCTTCAAATTATTCTGCTTGGACCTAGGGTCCAAATGGGAACATCTACCACAGAGATATTGGCAGTAGTAGAGAAACAGAACCAACTCTCTAGCCCAAGAAAAGGGTTAGAGGAACAAGACATTCATTCCCTGGTCCAAAGAGGTCTCAGCTTCAAAAGGCTGCTGTTTCCAGGGATTCAAATCTCCCTGAAGAAGCTGGAGGGTTGTTGCAATAGAGCTTGATTTCTGCCCATGAGAATGAACATCCGAGACTCAAATGGCTTCAAAAGAGATCATTACTGATGGAAATGTATTGTAGCTTGGTTGACAGAAAAAAACACGATTGATCTTTCTTTGTAATCTGTCCTGGATGTAGTCAACAAGGGGGAGACTGCACTGATGTTCTAATGTTTTTGCTGTGAGGAAATATGAGTTCATGAATGTCCATCAGAGCAAAAGCATCTGTCAATAAGGTATCATTGGCAAATTGAAGGAAGGGAAATGAGTATTCCTGGGACTTCTGAAGATGACTTTCAGGCTCAAAGGTTCTGAAAAAGAGAAAGGACAATTGCTGAAAAATGGTAGAAATGGAGGTTTGGTTATTGCTAATGAAGAGGACAGTGACTTTTAAGCATTGGATGCCTGTCAAATTCTGTAACCCTTTATGACTGTCAAGACGGGATGCAGAGAGTTTGTAACCAAAGTAGAAGAGAAGGTAGTATCTAAAGGTGAACCAGCACCTACACTGGTGGTAACTTCCATCTTTTCCAGCTACAAGGAACACATCATTTTCTGTTGTAGGATCCAGATTCGTAAGATCTAGACAATCTGTGCAATATGCCCTTCAAGCTGAGTGATATTTAGATCTGGAGTTGGTCTGTCCCAGTACTTCACCAGCTTGGGAGATTTTCTCAGTATTGCTGCCTAAAGCTGTGTCCATCCTGTTAGTCCAGCTTCTATTCACCTGTAGAGCTTTGGGGATGCTAATCTTGCATGACTGGGTCCTGACATGACGTTGACACACTAAATTTTGGCACTCCAAATTTTGGCACTCCGACCCCTGAAAGACATTCTGGCAGTTACATATGTTCAGTGAGCTTGATCATGCAGATCCATATCCATGACTTTTAATGACTGTTTGTTGAACAAATGCATGGGGACATGAAGGTCCCCTAAAAGCCCATTTTCCAATGAAAAGGCTTTTCTCTACAGGTAAAGACTTAGGTGATTGCCATGCATCCTTTGTGCCAAAGAATTGAAAGAAAAGTTCATGGTGCATGCATTCTTATTACTTTAGACAGTGACAAATTGTTGTAATGCATGCAGCAATTCCCTTTGAGCTTCACCTGGTTTCCTGAGATCCTTGAATCTGGTTGCTGAAAATACAAATGCTGTGCAACAAAGAACTTGATGACTGCTATTTCTTCAGGTGTGCATACCAGTGCTCAGCTTCTGTTCACCCATGTTGCCAGAATCTCTTTTGCAGAGATGGATATTTTTCTATCTGGAGGCATGGGTGTAAAAGCAGTAGATCATATTTGACACTTTGTTCACACCATGTTTTTTAATTTTTAATTAAATTAAGATTAAAAATTGTAATGTAGATAACTTGTGACCGACCATCCAAAAGAAAATTTGGCCAAATTCTGCTATAAAGTAAATAAATATAAAGACCCTTCTGTATTCTTGGTTACCTATTGGAATCCATCACAAAAATATGGCAATTGGGGGTTTTTTTTCCCCCTCAAAATATGGCTAATTTTGACCTTTGAAAAAACATGAAAAATCCTTTGAATAGTTCAGAATCATATTTTTCTCAGGTTGCAAAAAACCAAAAATTCACCCCCCCCCCCCCAAAAAAAAAAATCACTGCTTCACACACATCTAACAGTTGAGGTCTATGACTAATTTGTTCCTAAATCCATGATTTCAAAGTCCCAGGTGAAGGGTTTTCCTCTGGCTTATTTTGCTTGTGAATGGAGTTTCCATCAACTTAATGAAAGAGGCAAAGTCTCACAACTATTAAGAGATTTCCAAGTTATATGAATGTATTACTTATCACCAATGCTTGGTGGGTGGAAGTGAACATGAATGGTTAGAGCAGCTCCATCAATGGCTTGCACAATACATTTTCAATGAAACTAGTGTAGTCAAGTGTGAACTGGTTACCCAATTAGTTTTTCCTTCCAAAACCACATTTTTGTAATTTAATTAAATCTCTAATGATAAAAACTACTCAAAACTCTATAACTCTTGTATCTTAGTTCTAAGAATTTTAAAATTATCTTCATTAAATCCTACTCATTGAGCACTTTCCAGCAATATCAAGAGCACACCCAGATTTCCCTATAATTTTGGGGTTTGATTTTAATGAATTTTCAGTGAAGAAATAATTTAATTTTCAATAATTTGTCCAATTTAAGTTAAAACATTACAAAACAAACTTAATGCACCCCTACTCATTAAGGGCTTTTCAATGGTACTAGGCATGATACTTTGGGAGATATCAATGTGAAACAAAACAAACAAACAACCTTCTTTCATAGGTAGATGAAACATTTATATGATGGTTTAGGTCAAAAATTATGACTCGACCTAATAAATTTGCACAAGATCCAATGCTTGCACAATATAGTGATTATTCTTGATTAGTCGGTTATAATGATTGGCTCAAATGGTTGAATTTAATAGTTTTTTCACTTGTATTGTCTCATTTTTCTTGTTTATGGGTGGATAAAAAACAATTATACACCACGTATTAATAGCCTTTTTTTAATTTGATAGGCTATTGGTAACTAATTTGTCTTGCAACAATGAGGTGCTAGGTTTGAATTTGACAATCAATAGAAGATTTTTTTTTGATTTTTTTTTTATTACAAAACATGATGTGTGTTTTACAAAGTCACAACATGCAATAAACAACACATGTAGCAAGGTTCACATTGTAGCCAACTTCAAAGTGATGTTCATTCCTTACTGCACATTGCACACAATTTTTTTAGAGTTATTGCTTTCAAATCGAGTTGTGGCTTAGTGTTGTAGGTGAGGTAGTAGGTGCTCAACATTCAAGCTTTAAGAACTTTGTCTAGTCATTGAGAAGTTTTTAAGCGCTTCAAGTGCAATTGGAGCAATATGTATCACAAAGGGGCGTAAATACTAGTGCATGAAATTATATTGGAGTAAACTCCATCATTGACAACGTTTCAACATCAAAATTTGATGTAAATTGATGCAATTTCAAGAGTCCTTTTGCATGTTTTAAGCATTCAAAACCCCAATGTAAACAATTTTTTAAATTCAAAAGTACTTTTAAAAATTCAAATGTGCACTATTGGTTTTATGCTACAATGGGCGAAAGCTTTATGGGTTAGGGTTCATTTCCCCATATAGTATTGTCACCCAAAATTGGAAACAAAAAGACATTTTCTTTGCAAAAGATTAAATGAAAAGTGAAAGCTAAAAAGTGAAAGTTGTAGTTCCAAAACTTATTTAAAAAATTCTTCTTTCATAATTTAGTATTGATAAATAAATAAAATCCTAATTGTTAAGAGAACAACACATATTGTTGCCTTGTAGTCTTTTGGGGGGGGGGACACTAGTAAAAAAAAAGTAACAAATACATGACTAAAAATATAGGATGCAATATATTGTTTGTTGGGTAAAAATTATAATTTACTTAGTTAAAAAATAGGATACATTTTATTCAAATAATCAATTTAATTATAATATAAGGTATGAAATAATGGATTATAATTAATATAGGGTGGTTTTAATATGTATATATTAAAAAATTTAGATAATAATATGGTGATAATAAATGGGTTGGACAATTATCTAATACCACCCTCTAAAAACCCACATGTAGTTGGATAATTTGACACCTAATATGCCCATGTGGCAATTATAATTCATAGAAAAGATATCATTTGACCAATTGAAACTAAATGAAAAAGTGAAACAAAAACTTTAGTTTTGATTGAAGTTTTTTCACAAGTTTTCTAAATGAAATCATTTATTAATTACATCTTGATTGCCATTTGACCACAAGAGCTTATTATTCACACTTTGTATTAATTATCACAAGCATTATCACATA
Source organism: Sphagnum tenellum (assembly GCA_963921925.1). Classification (NCBI taxonomy): domain Eukaryota; kingdom Viridiplantae; phylum Streptophyta; class Sphagnopsida; order Sphagnales; family Sphagnaceae; genus Sphagnum; species Sphagnum tenellum. The sequence goes on from OY998155.1 coordinate 4,649,537, forward strand.
AAGACAATTTTCATGGTGTAATTAAATGGCACCTTACTTGATGGAATTTTTCCTTTGTTTGTGAAGTGGATTGTAAAATCACTCAAAGAAAAAAATGAGTGGAATGGGTCAAAACACAATCAAAGGAGCCACAAAGGTTGTTAAATGTTAAATTTTGTCATAAAAAATTAGAGATTTATTTTATTTTTTGCATTTGAAATCATGATAATCATGGCACATTATTTCTTTTTAACACACATGAATGTCAAGAAACTCAAATTAAAAATCCATTTTATCTAATTTTAAGTTTTGGTTTAGTTAAGGTCTTTTGAAAATGAAAAAAATTGTCATTTAAAAAAGACAGTTTTACAAAGGACTTTTAAAGGACTCATATAGTAGAAATAAGTTGGTGGTAAAAAATATGAAATGATAATAACCTATTAAACACACTAAAAAAATTCACAATTAAAAATATGTGAAATTCTAAAACTTTGAAAATTAACATTTTTTGGTTTGATTTTAAATTATCATCATTTTTAAAGATGAAACATAAAATCTATAAGAGATTTGTACATTTTTACAAATTCGTATTTAATAAAAAATGATTAAGAATTTCTTTTGACTTGTTGGGGAAATTCGAATTATTTTTCATAACAAGTTGCACAAAAAATAATTTAAAAAATAATTCATATGAAATAGTTATTTTGGGGAAAAAGAACATGCAAGACTAATGTAAAGTAACACTTGTGGGTCCTTTGATCTTGGTTTGATTCGAATATGAAATTTAACAATAAAATATGCCAAAGGATTGATAATTTGAACCTTTCAAATTATCAAAAACATTGAAAGATTCAAAGAATGAATGTGGGTGCAAGCACTTGATAATGAGCCACACCTACCCCCTAAAGCCATTGTTTTAAAAATATATATTTTGGACATTAAAAAAATACTAAATATTAAAAAAAATTAAAGTGTCCTTTACACTATTATGTTAGATTTATAGTAAAACATTCCAAGAAAATTAAGTAGGCAAGTAAAAAAATTTGCCAAAATTTGCGAGGTAGGAATCTTCTTACATTATAAAAGTAATGGTTCTAATTGTTTTAATAGTCTTTCTAGGTATTTTTTTCCATTAGATTGATTTCAAAATTTGAATTTACGTATACTAATATGTTGAGAATAACATTATATAAAACAGTTCCATTTGTAGTTTTTTTTTTTCCCCCTTAAAATGTTAGATACATAAAATTAAGTAATAGTTTCAATTGTTTTGGTACCTATTTAGAAAATTGCACCCAAGTATGCAGAAATTTTGCAAAGAAAAAAACACAAAGATGCAAGTCTATAAGTTTTGTTTGTAAGTTTCAAATGTTCAAATAGAAGTTTTGATATGCAAAAGTTCAATTGACCTTTATTGAACAATTTTGGTAGGTGGTGAAAAATTCACAACTTGAGGTTTTTATAAAAATTGGCATTCACTATATTGCATAAATCTACACACAATTCTAGGTTTGATTTTAGAGCAACATCAATTTTGAAAATGGAAACTTAATTACAAAAAAAAAAAATTGTGACAAAAAATAATATTGTAGAAAATAAGAGGAACAACACAAAAGTTTTGTCTTTTCTTGATTAAGCAAAGTGCTAATTTAATGTGCTATTGTAAAGATTTAAATTGATTCCAACTAAAGATAAAAAGAAAGAGAATCTTCAATTAACACATCTATTGAACTAGATGTTCCTATCGAAAAGTGTTGCAAGCCTTCTTAAAGATGGTTAGAAGGGGCAATGTCATTTTCAAAAATGGTCCATACCCCAAACCAAAAATTTAGTGTGACCATCATGAAAACTATATTATGGTTACAAAATAATACAAATGTTGCCAATTTGGTAGTCCAATGGTTATGAAAGGCACACAATTTCAAAGGTTCAAAATATTTTCTCCATTTAACGTGGACATTCCATTTTTTGAAATTCCTCACTTTTTTTTTGGGTTTTTTCATGTAGTAGTTGCTAGGTATCTTGGAAGTTAGAAATAATTTGATGCACATCTTTTCCAATGTTGGGTGCATATATATAATGAAAAAAATAAAATGATGTTTCCAATTCTTTCAAGAAAATATGTGAATTAATGTGGTTCAATTCGGATTTTTTTTGGAATCATTCAACTACCTAGCCAAGGTGTGTAGACTTTTTATTTCCTAGTTTTGCTAGTTTTTAACTTTGCCAATTTCCACCTTTCCATTACTAATTGGATATCTAAAATAACTCTTTTTGAAAAATCATATTTTAGTTTTCAAATTCATAGGAATTACATTCAAATTTGAAAGGTTCAATGCATAACCCACAATGCACATAATAAAAGGTATGTAATAATTTGTCTCCAAAATTTTCAAACATTTATAAAATGCATATGGAATGGATCATTGACTTCTCTCTCCTTTTTCATATTATAATGCAAAGAAAAATGCTGTGTTATGAGAAAAGTTAGAAAACAATAGATGCTTATATATCCCCTCAAAAAAAAAAAAAAAAACAACAAGAGTTGTGTAAATGCAAATGAAACTTACAATAAAACAAACAACTAACAAAACAAAAAACAAGCAAATGAACAACATAAACAACCATCTACAAACAACAATGACACAACAAACAAAAAGAAAAACAAAACATACACAAAAAAAGTAAGGTTGAAGCAGTGTGATCAAGCATGCATCTTGGAGTTTGGTTTGAGAAGGATCAAATAAATCACATTTGAGTGGGTGGGGGTGGGTTACAATTGAACGGAATACAACAATGAATCACACACATAAAGCAAGAATGAATGAAAAGAAAAGAAACCATGAGCTTTATGTTTCACAAAACACAAAGAACAAAAACCAAGAACTAATGAATAACAAATAACAAGAAACAAAAACTAGTGAACAACTTGACAAAACACAAAGCAAATTGGGCCCTTGTTATTTGGCTTTCATTTTATTTGAGTGGAGAGAACAATGTTAAGGAGGTGTTGCCTTAAACCCTAGCCCTAAAGTCCACTGGACACCCAACTTTAAAATGTAAACCTCAAGTCTAGACCTTGCGATCTTGAGAATTGGACTCGAGTATGCCTTTTATTTTACCCTACTTACGTTTCAACAATGTGAAGGGTAGCACCCCCAACAATTTTCAAGATGCTAGTTTTCATCTAATAAAAAAAATAGAATAAAATATTGAGACAAATATAACTGATTGGGATACCCATTAAGCTTCATAGTAAGAACTAGCATGAACCTTTAGTCGGTCCTCATTCAAAAAATGATATTTTTTGCACATTAGTCTTTCCATTCAGTAAACCCCATGGTTGAAGGTTTTACCTTACACATAATGTGGTTTCCCTATGAAAATAGGCCTTGGTTAAGGACACATGTGAAATAAACTTTGTGGTTTCATCCATTATGATCTTTTAATTATATTCTTTCTTATAATTGGACAATGTGATAATCCATGCATTCAATCCACTTAGAAAAACACATGTATATGTATCAATTTCAATAATTATATGAAAATGAGGTTTGAAGAAAATGGTGTGCCTTATTGTTTTAAATCTATATGAGGTGTCCAATCCACTTGTCACTTAAGGTTGACTTCATGAAGATGAAAACTGGATAATTATTTGAGAGTCAAAATATGGCCTTCTTTCAAAGGCAAAATAAACTTGTATTAGAAACTAGTGTGCCAAATGCTAATGTTGAAGAATATTCTTCTCATCCATAGTGCATGATGACCTCCTTTATAATGCACATCAAACTATACATGCTTCAATCAATTGAACACGAAAATGGCAATCATAAAATCATAAACACTAACAAAAATTTCCTACTACATTTGAAGGGCACCTTGTATATGTGAGGATAAAAATAGAAGTATGTTACAATTACTCTTTAATGTTTAAATGTCTTGGAGGACCAATTTGCTCTAGGGGTCTTTTCTCAATGTTCCTCTTGTGAAATTTTTGTTGCCCAATGTTTTCAACATTTTGAAAATAGGAGTTGAATTAGATGATGAAGTGTATAGTTTTTGGACATGAGTGGGAGTTGGGCTTATGCAAAGTGCTTGAAAATAATCAAGATTTCTTTTTTGCTTGTGCCTAGATACCCCGTGTATGTGCAACTTTTAGCACTCATTTCTCTTTCATACCAACTCCAAATGGGACCCCCCTTTTGAAATTTCCATCACATTCATATGAATGCACATTCTACCTACCTTGCAAATTTTGAATTCAATGAAAAATGGCAAGGGGTCAAAATTCTCAAAAAAATGGAAGATTTTATGACTACTCATAACCACACCAATTTCACACTCAATGGCAAGAAATTTGCATTTCTCAACCAAATTCCGATTTTCTTTTCCAAAAGATCCAACTTGAAATTTCTTACAGCATGACCAAGTGAGATTTAAAAAATAGATTGATTTGGCATGTTTGTTGAACAATTAGGTGATTACATTTCCCTCCATGCACTTGGGTCAATTTTCCTCATATGATGTTTAATTGTTAATCTTACCTTTACATAAAGGTGTGCTCATATTCTTTTAGTGTAATTGGAGGGCATGTTATCAACCTATTCTTTCCTTTACTTGGGGTGGGGTATGAAGTCCCACAAGAGTTTCATTTTTATGAAATGTTCCTCATCTTTTTCATTTGTTTCTTATGATACAATGGGGAAAAAAGGAAAAAAATCAAAGAAACCCTTTAGTTGATTGAGCTCATGCTTGGCTCATCCTTGTGTAGGCCTTTTTTTTTTGGGTAATGCCCATGGTTAAGGGCTTTACCTTACACTCATACCTGCATGCAAGATCTCTCCAACTCTTAAAGAGTAGGTATAAGAACTAAGAATGCTCTTCTTGCTATCTCTCATAATTTAGTATGTCTAAGTTCATGATAACCATGGTTTGTTTTTTTCAGTTTTGAGAGGTAGGTGGGTTAGTGATCTTCTCACAAGCAGTCTTAGCCAAATTTGCTCATAAGGACATTAGAATAAATTTAGGATTTTACTATGTGTTGGGGACATGTTAGGAACTTGATATCTAAATATGATGATTTCAATTTTTTTCAAAAAACTAGTGAATTTGTAAGACTTTTATTTCCCAAAAAATGATCTTGTAGGATTTGTCACCAAGTAATGTAAATTTGAAAAAGATAAAAAATAAAAAATGCTGGTGACAATAATCTTTGCCTTGTAATTTACCACTTGACTACCACTTCATCTTAGGCTCATTATTTTGTGAATGGTCCTACTCTAAGTCTTTACCCTACATTTAATTCCTCACCCATGCAAAGATGCACCCATTTTTCCTGCTGTAGAAATAGTGTATGAAATTAGGCTCAATCCATGCATGCAAGACATTTGCACAAAAAAGCTCGAAAAGTCATTTTAATAGAACCCAACTCACTCCAACCTCACATGGCTTCAAAATTCAGTTCATACTTTTTGAACTTTGGTGCTTAAGATTTTCTACTTTCATATTTTGGGTATTGCCAAATTTGGCTAAATATACTTATGGACAATTGTCACTTGAGCAACATCACAAAATTGAGGAAAAAATAAATAAAAATAAAAACAAAAACACTAGGATAAATGATGAAAAAGAGCCTGCAAAAAATTCCACTTTCTGTACTGGGAATGGAATTTTCTTTTTAAAATGAGGATTCCAAAGCTACATTACAAATTCATGAGTCATCATTGCTTTTTAATGTATGCAAAAGAAGATCCAACACTCTAGTTTTCATTCGGCCCCACACAAGTTAATTGAGGAATGTTCGTCAGGTGTTGTTTAGTTTGTTGCTGATGCTTTTTTGGATGGGAGGAGTGAGGGAGGATTTCATGCAAGATTTCCTATTTGAAATTTGGCTATAAATGGGCAAGCAATTGCATGATGATGCGAGCTACTTGTGTTGTTTATCATTTTGAGAAAATTTAACACCAGCAGCAGCAGCAGCAGCAGTTATGTGTGAGGTAAAAAAGCATGAGGAGGGTGATGGCATTACCAAAACAGTGGCGCATCATCACGCAATAGCTGATGACAAAGCTTTAATTTTGGTCATGCTCTTGACTTCAAGCTTCTTCATGTGGCGTAAAAGTCTTGATTTGGGTAATGCTCTTGACTGTGGGAGAGCTTTTACGTGGTGTAAAAGTTAATACAACCTTGAGAGAGCATGAAGAAGTAGCTTCATGTTTTGTTTCTATACGCCATCACGGATAAATAAACTCCTGCACCCATTCCCTGAGGGGCGATGGCTTGGTGCTATATAGTTCCTTGTCTTGGGATCTCCAAAAGGCTTTGAGTTCAGACTCAGTAAGAGAGGGTTTAGGGTTTCGCCCCCACCGAACGAACAATGTCAAGCTTTAGGGTTTTCAAAAAAAGACTTTTTAAAGAGAGCATTGGAATTTTGGAACTTGTCGTTTGCGATTTTACGAAGTGGCTTTTTTTGGGGTTTTGTAACGGTGAGTTGAACGCTCCCCTATAGCCGCGCAATAATTGGGGTGGCCAGTTGTTGGTGCGTGCAGTGTAAGTCAAGAGAAACATGCAGGTGCCTATAATATCTCGGGACCCGCCGGGTCTCGCTGACTGGGTGTTTGCGGATTCGTCTACGAGGTTACGTTACAAACGTCCCCTCGTCTTGAGAACCTGAACCTGGTACAACGCTGGATTATACCTCGTTTTTGGGACGTCGTCTGTTCAGGACCTGGAGCTCTTCCTCGCTTGTGTGTGTGTGTGTGTCTTTTCTGAGAGAGCTTGTGTTGGCTGCAGTGGCGATTGAAAGAGCTTTCTCTTGAGTTTGTGGCATTGCGCGATCGCTTCTCGGATCTTGTCTCTGACGTGCAGAATCTTTGTATTCTTGTGCGGGTGCGGTTTTTCATTCATGCCACTTTTTTCTTTTGCGAGATAGTTTTTCTGTAGCTGACAGAGGTTGTTTAATTGTTTGTTTTGTTTTCTTACCCTCCCTCTTCTCCAGGTTTGCTTCAGAAACTTGCTCGTTCTGAAGATTCCATTGTTCTTGGCTTCATTTTTCTGAGTCATTAGTCTGTTAGTCTACTCTATCTGTAGCTCGGGGGTTCTATTTCTCTGTTGTCTTCCATTCTCTTTGGTGTAACTTCCGTTTTGGTCATTTCCTCCTCGGTTAGTAGCCTTGGGATTGTATGAAGATTTAGAGTAACGTGGCGGATTCGAGCCATTGTGGTTCGATTTCTGGGATTTTTCCTTCTCTTCTTGCAGATTTATGTATTATCTCTGAAAGGCGCTTTTAGGCTTTAGGTGAAGCTCTGGAGAGTTTGGCACACAGCCGGACTGTCGTCGTAAATTGCTCTTTTTCAATCTTGATGGATCGATGGATCGAATACTTCATATCCGTGACTCATAATGATCTCCTAGAAATACAAGTTTGTCTTATCCTGTTCTTGTTGATTAAGGGCTACACTGTACAAAAAGATATTTTCTTTGGAGATAAGATTTGTTTTCTTCGACTCACTCAAGAGAGTCATCTCTGATTGTCTTACTGGAATTTTTTTTAATATCAAGACATTGGCAGTGGTCATGTTCTGCTGATTCACCAATTGCTGTCTCATTTTGTTCTTCTGATGCAATTCATAGAGTTTATAGATTTTCCATGACCTTCTTTTGTGCACTCCCTGTCAATTTCTGTTACACTGGCTCTTCCACTTTCCTTGGCAATGTCTTTTTCTCCTTCCTTGGCAATTGCTGTGCATTTCATGAACTACCAACAGTTTTAATATCATTGCTGTTTGGTGGTATCTCTTGCATCATTCACCTTGGGAATCAAGCAAGCTGCAACCTTAGTTGAGCTCATGACCTAGAATTTCAAGTTTTGAACATGCAGAGCAAGATACTCTGTATAGCAGTTCTCGTTGATGCAAATTAATATGTTATCTGCTGTTGTGCAGATGGTGATGATGTTCCTGGCACACATATACAACAAGTCCTTGTAGGAAATTAACAGCGACCATGCCAGGAGGTGTGATGCATGTGTTGGCACTGCTTCTGGCAGTGATGCTGGCAGTGTGTGCAAAAAATGGAGAAGCGCAGCCCAATATGACTATTACCTACACTCTTGGATTCCTTGCTCCAACTGCAGATTCTGCAATCCCTGCTAGCCTTGCGAATGAATGGTTTGTCCTACCCTTGCTGAGATAGTCAGGCAGCTCCACAAATTTTTTTTCTGCACTAGGATTAATGGGATGTTCTTGCAGTCAATATGATGATGTGATGAAGGGGATGTGGATGGAAAGTCAAGCTTGAGTTTTTGTCTGGAAGAACATGACTCTTTGGTCTGCCTGGAAGAACTTGGGGGCATCTTTGCTGTTATACATTTTGTTGGGTATCTTGAGAGAACCAGTTATATGGAGTCTAACAACCTCCCTGGCTTGTGACCTGTGGCTCTAGGAGTTCGGCTTTCAATGTGGCTTTGGAGGTGTTGAACTCAGAGAATCGACCATACACACTTATTCCAAATGTGCAAGCCAGTCAGTGTGACTGGCAAGCTGCTGAAAGAGGAGCACGGGCAATTGCATTTCCCACAGTACCCCCCGTGATTGGTGTTGTTGGGCCTGCATGCTCTGGAGCTGCCATGTCAGCTGCCCGATACCTCATGAATTTCAATATTTCCCTTGTTTCATTTTCTGCCACTGCAGAGCCTCTCTCTCTGAGAGAATTGTTCCCCAACTTTTTCCGCACAGTGTAAGTTTCTTGTTATCGGCAGTAACATAATTAATTTGTATCTTCCTGCAGGATGGACAGAAACTCTTTGCAGTCACAAGTACAATGCATTCTGTCTGATTGAATGTTCAAGAACTTGTCTAGTTTTCGCTTCTTGCCTCTTATCAGTTTTGCTGAAAGTATATTTTTTTCTCTGCCTCTTTAATTTTTAGGTATGGTGATATGCATCAGGCTGCAGCTGTGGTGGCCAGTGTAGGTGCTCTATTCAAACTGCCCTTGATATGAAATGGCTCTCACTGCGATGCATGCATGTGTGGCAGCTTCTATAATCTGCAGCTGTTCATTTCCCAGTGTTGGAATCTTAATGATCAGATCATTTTGGCATCCATTGTCTTTGTTCAATTTCAATCAGGGATTCAAGGAAAATCTTCTTTGAATGTGCAGATGGCAAAATTGCAGATGCAGAAGGTCACTATGGTGTTGACCCAAAGTTACTATAGCTGGAACTTTGGCGAAAATGTCAACATGGTGTGTGTTCCTTTCACTTGAAACTGTTGGCTATAGATGCAAGTTGAAGAAAAAATAATGTTGTAATTTTGTTTAACTTGTTGCTCTTTCTGCATCTGTCCCTTTTCCTTGTTGCGAGTATCTTGATTTGTCACATGTAGTTTAGGCACATACTGGAAACAGCTGAGAAATTATTCTGTTCATGCAGCTGATCAATGGATCAACAACTGTACGTAGTGTCACCTTGGGGGTTGGGGACAATTCGTCAATTGATGCCACCATGCTTGGGACTGCTCTTGACTCAGTAGAGTCAGATGAGTTCGTGGTGTTGGCTGTGGAACCTCTCCAGGCACTTGACATATGGCGAGCAGCCTATGGCATGGTAAGAAACTAATGTCCAACAAACCTTGTTGCATGTCAAAATGCAGATTATTTCTGAGAACTGCATTGAGTTCATGCTTTCACCTTGCTTTGCAGGTCGCTCACCAATTGTATGTTGAAAAGGACCAGTCCCCTCTCATATGTTCTATTTGGGATATATAGTCTGCCTGTTACTGCCAGTCTTGTGGGAGGAGCTCTGTAGGTTCATTAATGCATGACATTGAAGTCTGACCTCCAAGCACTGTCAGGCATTGATGAAATCAGTAGGGATGTCATGATACCTGGTCGCTTCTGTACAAGCTGCTGTTGAAGTTTCACTGAAGTTGTGTGCAACTCATGCACATGACTGCCACTGTTGTGAAACTGCCCCTCTGTTTTTGGTTCAGTTTCTAGGGTTGGGTCTCTTTTCCCTGTTTGCTGATATGCTGTTGAATCTGAAACTCTACACTCATATCGTCAGGTCAGCTTTCAATTCTGTTCAGGTTGAATACATCATAATTATGGAGAAGCTCTGAATACTTATGAAGAAATGTATGTTGGGTCTGTGGAACACCAAATGAATGTTGACCATCCTCTTAGTCTGTTTCTCACCTTTGCAGATCTTACTATCATTATGCAGGGAAAGGCAGGTTACCCTTATTGGTATTTTGGCACAGATGGAGCAACTGCATTTGATCCAGCTGATGCCAACATAACTGGTAAGGGAGCTAGGTCTTTCTTAAGTTACAACATGTTTCTGCACTCATCACATACTTGAAATCCTGCAAGCACCACTCATTGTTTCAACAATCATGGTTGTTGCAGATCCATCCATGGTGGCGGAACTTGTGGGAGAGATTGGAGTGTCTCCCTTTGGTATGTCTAAGCTACTGCTGGTCTTTGGTAACCCAAAACTGAACAGGGGTCAGAAGTTTGTACAAACTATTTGAACTCACACAATTCCATATGGCTCTGGAATATTACAAGTGACAGACCAGACTATATTGTACATGCTTTCATAGAATGTCTTTATGCTGGTGTTTCTGTATCTGTATTGATTGTTCTTACACATTGTTATTCTGGTTTCTGATGTGCTTTTGATTCTTGTGCAGGTGGTGACTTCTCTTCTGATAGTGTCTGTAATAAGTTCTATTCATACTGGCAGACCATGAATTACCCAGGATATATATCAGATGGCCAGAACAGGACACGATCATATGTCCCCTACCTAATCGATGCGGTGACTGCTTATTTCACAGTGATTGATAACCTTATACAAGCCAACATAACAGTCAATGCTTTCAATGTGCTTCAAGCTTTCAATGGTTCCGGTCCTGGGACTCCAGTATTTGAAGGCTGCACTGGATTAGTCTCATTTGACCCAGAGACTGGCAGTCGGAATGCAACAGCACAGATCCCCATCTTTGACTTTGTCGCCCTCAACCCCAGTTACTGGGAGGTATGTTTCTACTGTACCATTTGTTTGCTTGGGTTTTGAAGGCTTTCTGCATAGATCTATTGGCTGGTAGTGTAGTGAGTTTAAAACTGGAAGATGTAATCAACAATGCTCATGAAGCTGGCTTAACTTATGCTGTCTCTGATAATTTAGTTGAAATTTGGCTGCAGGCCAAAGGCGAGATATGGAATGCAGAATTCCAGAGCCTGCAATCATTGACAAGGCCTGGCAGTGGATCTGCAAGCTTGCATAAATCAAGAGTAGGTGTTGTTGTGGGAACTCTGGTTGGACTTGCTTCCGTTCTTGCTTTGATTGTAGGTGGCACTTACTATTACTTGAGAAAGAAAAACAGTTCAATCACCCGAACTGATTCAATGGCCAGGATGTGGGAACGGTAAAGTTTAGTACGAAAATCGCAAGAGAGAATTCTAGCAACAGTATTGTAGAAGATGTAGCACCCCATGGATAGGAACCACCAGAATTCCTCAATGGCATCCTAACAAATTGTATGTCTGCAAGGCTCTTATCGTGTTCAAGAGAGGGTAGATTCGAAGATGGTGTATGATTTATGTAGTTTGGTATATTGTGGTGATAGAGCAGATATTTTCTGGTCTTCTTGTGCTACCTCAAGGTTCTTGAGAGGTCAATCCTAAATTGGAAAACCTTCTTGTTTGATTGCACAAGCAGGAAACTGCAATTTATTTCTGTATGTATAGGAATTCCTACAGCTTTTGTTAGTGTCTTGTGGTTTAGAATTACATTCCATTATTTTAAGATAAGCGAATGTTTTTGGGTGTGAAATTTCTTCACTTGTTGACAAAAAAGGAATGGGCTGCAAATTGTACAAAGCATTCTTTTTTGGAAAAAGGGCGAAAGTCTCCATATTTCTAGGAAAAAAAGTTGAAATCGCCATATTTAGACCATGGTAGGTTCTTTCATATCGCCAAAAGATTTCTACTTTTTTCTTTTTACTTTTCTCTTTGACTTGTAGCCAAAATTGGCTAAGTCCTCTCATGGATGATGGCTAGTACACCTAAACAGGGTTCAGGAAATTTAAAAGCAAAAACAATGCAACAGGTTTTCTTTTTTAGGATTTTGTGACATAGCCAAAGTGGTAATCATTTCAAAAAATAATTTAGCCAAATTTGGTTACATACTAGATATGAAAGTAGAAAAAAAAAACCAGAATCCTTCTATATTTTTGGCTACCTACTGGGACTTAACACAAAAATCTGGCAATTTGAAAAAATAAAAGTCTTGAAAATCTGGAGAATTTGGGTCATTTTTCTTAATGAAAAATCATTTGTATAGGTTGAAATCATATTATTTTAGATTGAAATTTGACAAAAATTTGTTGGGAAAAGAATACGCTCTTAAAAGGATACTCATTTTTTACCTTATTAAATGCCTTTCAAATTCAATCCATATAAGATCTCAATTTGAGAACATGTGATCTCAATATTAGGATCCTTGTTTGATTGACCATACTAAAAACTATTTTTTCAAAGGACTTGAGATGCTAGACAAACAATTCACCGAGGAGGAGCTTATTGACAATACAAAAAGCCCTTACAACATTTCATAAACTCACAATTAATTAAAAAAAGTCTAAAAAATAAAGCTTCAATTTGGATTGAGTTTCAAATTGTATTGTCTTCAAGGAACAAAAAAAACAATGTGTGTAAGAGAGGTGCTTACTATGCTTAGTTTTGACAGGTTAAGGTGCTTACTATACCTTGACATTTTTATCATGAAACTCATTAGTGATGCAAGCTGGTGGTCACTCAATAGAACAAAACTACTCATTGTTCTTCAAGCAAGGATCATATGATTTCATTTGTCCTACACTTATTATAATTGCAAATCATCTATGATTTTCATCAGTTAATGGGTTTGTATTGTTAGTCCATCATGTTTCATCCATGCATGTATGTCCTTTCCATGTACACTTACGTAATTTCCATTCATGTATACATCTTTTACTCTCCCACCCATGGTCATGTTTTGGTGTGCCGGACTTGATGATGCATGTTCTTCAGTGTTTTTTCCCCCCCAATTTTGTGATGTAGTTGAGGAGGTTATCATCTATAAGTCAATTTAGTCAAATTTAGGTGTTTAAAAATTGAAGGAAAAGAACCATCCCCTTTTTTTCTTTTTCTTTTTTCCTACCAACTTCAACCATCTATAGGAATATTGCAAAAAGAAAAAAGAAAAAATGATTTTTTAATTGTGAAATTTTTTGTCCAAAATTTAGCAAAAGTGCAAATTTTCAGACTGAAAAAAGGGTGCTGCTATTAGGTCACTCTATTGCAAATATGACACAATTTTCTATGGTGCATTTGGAGGTTTTTCGTGTATTCTTTTTTTTCTTTTTCAATTTTGTGATGTAAGTGGAATGGTGATCATCCACAAGAGGACTTAGCCAAATTTGGCTACAGGTCAGAGAAAAAACTAGATCAAAAAAAAAAAAACCCTATAAACTAGCAACATGAAGAACCCGTGGTCTAAATGTGGTGCTATCAACTTCTTTTTTTTTCCCCCTCCAAATATGGCGACTCTGGGGGGGGGATTTTTTCCAAAAATATTCCCTTGGAAAATTGCAGCCCCTTCTTTAATTTGTTGCCAACTGGCCATATTTACACCCACCAAAAAAAAAACTCTAGATTGCATGGTTAACCACATGATGGCTCTAATGCACATTGAATGTTACCTATACCAAAATAAGATATTGCATTTTGTGAGTGATATGAGTGACCATTTGTTAGCTTAGATGCAAGTAGTGCAAGTATGACCAATGAAACAGGAATGCCATTAGCATAACATTTATGGTAATATGTTTGCAAAAATATTCATGCACCTAAACTATAAACCCATTCCGAACGTAGTATTTAAATCCATTAGCAAAAAGTCAGTGTTATGTGCAAAATGTGTGCGCAATTAGCACTAAATCTACATTAGGTAGGTGTAAATCTCTAATAGGTAAAATGTATTTGGGTAGATGTGGATCCAGATTAAATAGCCACCCATCCATACTAAGATACAAATTCCACATGGTTTACATGTGCATCAATATGAAGAAGGCATTGAATTTTTTATTAGAAAATGTATCCAATGTGTGCATTCCAATTCAAATACCACAGTATCTTTCCGGCAATAATTAAATAATTTTCAAATAAATGCCAATTTTGCTCAACATCAGCTGCTTTGTAATGCAGAAAGTTCTAGAAATTTGTTTGCCATTTTCACCTGGCCTGAAGCTTGGTGGTGCAGTGTGCCTAAGTAGTGCAAAATTACTTGGCATTTTTTTTCTCCCACCTCAACTGTAGGAATTATCAGGAAATCTTTATTTTTATTGCCAAAGTGAAAGGAAAAAAAGAATAATAATAAAAGCTTTTGGTTTCCTTGACTTTGTTCTCCTTGATCTGCAATGGATTTTTTTTTCTTTTTTTTTATGTGCCAGAAAGATATAATAATAATTATTATTATTATAATAAGAGTAATAAAATTGTCAAGAAGATGCCAGAATGGTAAAGGTACTTGGACATATTATCATTCATGTATGTTTGGTTTGAAAGTTGTTGAGAGCAAGCTTTGAAATACATAAAGTGACCATGATTCATTTTCTCAACTATTATTATTCATGGTTGCTCATGGTTGAGATCTCATTGGGTACAAAGGTTCATTCCAAAGTATCTGTGCCAGCATAATACTAGACTTTGAAACCAACCCCAAAAAGGTTTGGGAACATGAACACACACACCAATCACTACTCATTCGGGCTTTGCTACGTGCATTGATTCTACACATGCCAAGGAGGCACCAAAATTGCCAAACATCAATGCTACTAAAGGCTATAGAAGTGGTAAAAAAAAAAACTCTCCTTCCCCCCCCAACACAAGGATTCCACCACATATTACTATGAGTGGCCACAATCTTTGTGGTGCATGTTGCTCCACACCATTTCTTTAAGCACCACTGTAGCAAACACACGTAAATTTTGGACACATGAGTAACTTTATGTATATTAAGTGCATTGTCAGCCTTTTAAAACTAGGTGTGAGGCTCTAGAATTTTTCATGCGAATTATATCAAACACACACTTTGCAAAAAAAAAGGACCCAAAAAACAAAATATCAAAACCTTTTTTCAACCAGAAACCCAGTGAAAATTGAGTCACCCCCACCCATCATACATCCATCCATCCATTCATCCATTCATTCACGTTCATTCATCCATCCATTCATTCATTTGTCTATCCATTCATCCTGGTGCACTTTGTGTGGCTATGAAAAAAAAAAAAGAACAATAAAAATGAATTTTTTTATGAAAAAAAAAACTGAAATTTCAACCAGAGATTTTCGTTGAACTTTTTCCCGAAAATTAATGTCAGGTAGACCCTTGTAAAGTGGCATAGAAAGCTCACCCACCACCACCAATAATTTTACTAAACCCTGGGCTCCCCTTTCCCCCCCTTTCTTCTCGCAAGCGAACAAAGATTTTACTTCAACTATTTTACATACTTTTGAACGGTGAAGAGACGATGGCCAAGTGGCAAAGTCACAAACTAGGTAAGTAAGTAGACCTAGTGAGAGGGCGGAAAAAAAATTCTCACCCCCAATTTTACTTACTGGGGAGCAAACAACCGGAAAAAAGCGTCTGAAATTCTTTTAATAAAAAGCGCCCCCCCCCCCCCCTTCCCGCACCCTGACAAACAAACAAACAAAAGAACACAGTACCAGACTCTGGAGGGCGTTTTTTTAAAAAATTTTCGAACGCTCACTCTTTCCCAAGTTGCTCATTGGTACTGAACACTGAGTGCACAGAGACGGAGAGCCAATGAAAGTGGGTCAGATCTCAGTGGACCAAAATATCTCAAGTACCTTCCGATCCGTCCAGCCTTTAATTTTTTTAATTTTATTTTGCTGGATACACTTATAGCCAAAAATATATATTAAAAAAAAATCAAAGTGCTAAAATCAAGTGTTTTTTGAGATTTTTGATAGCCATAATTGGACCAGAATTTCAGAAAATGCGCCCATATCTCTCTGCACATAGTTCAATTAAAGTAAGCCAGAAATGTAAAAGGATTTTTCAAAAACTTTTAAAATTCATAATTTATGTCTTGTAACCAAATTTGGCTACATCTTCTTCCGATCTGTCCAGCCTTTTTTTTTGTTTTTGTTTTTGGTTGGCTACACATATAGCCAAAAAGCTATATTAAGAGAAATTGAAAGTGGTAAAATCAAGTTTTTTTGAGATTTTTGATAGCCATAATTGGATCAGAATGTAAGAAAAAGCGCCAGATCTCTCTATACATGGTTCAATTATACTTAAAAGTCACAAATAAAGAAGGATGTTTTAAAAAGTTTTACATTCATAAATTTATATCTTGGCTAAATCTTCCTGTAGATCGTCATCGCGATTTTGGCTACTACATCACAAAATTGACCCCAAATTTTTTTTGAAGAAATAAAATAAAACATTGGATACAAAGAACCATGGACCGAAAAACAACCGGCCTGGTGCAGACGTACTTTCGGCACCAGTTTGAGAAAAACAATCATGGAATGGAGAGGCGGGGAAAGAGGGGGTGGGAAAGTGGGGGGGAGGGGGGGGGGGAACCAAAATGGCGTCCAGAAACTGCGAATTTATTTTTCCACAGACTGGAATTTGCCGCTGCGTCCACACGTGACAAGTGGCTACATTATCTTCGAGGAATGGACGTAAATAGCGGAGCCGATGTGCCGCCACGATTGCGCCACGGTCCGCTGTTGGAAACGGGAGGTGCAGAACCGCGCATACCAATCCCGTGAGAGCGATCGCCTTCCCTCCACTTGTTCCTTAGCTCGCTATAGCTGCTCAACTGCGAGCTATTCTTCGTGTATTTCAGTCGCAGTGGTTTGCGATCGTCTCGTGATTCTGGCATAGTCTTGCGCTCTCGCAAATCTGTAGTTGTTGTGTTTTGTGTCTTTGGAGTGCTGCTGCTGTTTCGGCAATCGGTTTTTCTCTATCTGTTTTTTCTCCCCCCAAGGTGTCAATATGGCTGCTTCTGTGCTTTCTTCGGCTCGCTGTCTTTCTGGGGCGAGTAATACCTTCGGTTTGGGTAGTAATAATGCGGGAGCTGGAGCTGGCCAGACGGTCCGGCGCTACTCTGTTGTGCAGGTTAATGCCATAGCCGAGAAGACGAGTGCTGATACCGAGGTTCCTCAGGACGTGCTTGAATGTAAGTTATACTGCACGATCAGGCCTCTGGACGTAGTGTCGGGTAATTTTGAGGATTGTGTTTAGTTCGTTGATTTTTGATTCATCGCAGCGTCTCGTGATTGATATTTTTTTCTGCGCACGCTGTTTCTTTTTTGGATTTGATCAGTGATCAGAAGAGTTGCTGTCGTGCATGATTGATAACTTTCTGTTGGAAAGCAGTAGATGTCTCAAAGGCTGCTGACTATATCAGTCTAACAGTCGGGTATTCGTTCCTGTAAGAGCAGGAATCTTTTGCAGCTCCTAGACTGTTTTCTTTCCTTTTGGCGATGTCAATGCTGTGGTCATTGCAGGTTATTTGTTATTTCTTCATGCTACAGGTGATCAGGTCAGACGTAGTTCATTCTTTTTTACCTTTCGTTTCGATCTGGAGAAGTTCTTGCCTAAGTAATGCAGAACTGCATATGTGTCTGTGTGTGTGCAGATGCCAAGTCGTTACCTGGCATTTCGCAGCCGTTTCCCAACATTTTCGACCCTGCTGCACTTCTTGCCAGGGCTGCCTCCAGCAGACAGCCTATTAGAGAGTTGAGGAGATGGCGAGAGGCCGAGATCACGCACGGCCGTGTTGCTATGCTTGCTTCTCTGGGCTTCATTGTTCAAGAGCAGCTTGAAGACTTTCCCGTCTTTTACAACATCGACGGGCATATCACCGGTGAGTACTCTTGTGAACTCTGTTTTGCATTTCTTTTGATCGATGCAGTCTCTAAAGGTGCTTCAAAGACTGATTGCCAGGTTGATGATATGTTCAAGAGCCCGATCTGGAAAGAGCCGACCAGGAGGATTTTGTTCATGTTTTTTCTTCTAACGATCCCAAGCTCTTGATGGCAGGCCCTGCCATATACCACTTCCAACAGGTGGAGGCGCGTGGTGCCGTGTTCTGGGAGCCTCTGATCTTCGTCATTGCCCTCTGTGAGGCATACAGAGTGGGACTCGGCTGGGCGAACCCACGTTCCGAGGACTTCAACTTCCTGCGAGAGGACTACGAGCCCGGCAACCTTGGCTTCGATCCGTTGGGCTTGCTCCCGTCAGACCCAGCAGCGAAGAAGGACTTGCAAACCAAGGAGTTGAACAATGGTCGACTTGCGATGATTGCTATTGCCGCCTTCGTTGTACAAGAGCTCGTCTCAGGTGAGGAAGTTTTCGCACACACATTCAAGAAATTGGGTCTGTAGATACGGCGCTGCTGATGCAAAAGAACCCATCATGCGGTTTGTAGGAGTAGGTCCAGTGTGACATGTAGGAGAAGCTTGTAAAGAAAAACATAAGATGTGGGTGTTGTGAGATGAAGTTGCAGAGTCTCTGCAAATTATGATGTACTGCTTCTTATGTTTTAGCAGGTTTATGTTTTGGTGATGCTGATCATTTAGGACTGTGAGTTTTGTGTGCTGTGGGAATTTGGCTCGGAAGATGATTTGTAGACACTTCTTTTTCAAAGTGTGAGTGCAGTTCTGTGATATGAATCTGAAATCAGTTACACTCCCGTGGGGTTTGCTGCTCAAATCCATGGGTGCTGCTGCTGCTGCATTTTCTGACACTGTTGTTCAGAAGCCAATTGACTGATTAGAAATTATTCTCAACACCAATAATTTTAAAATGAATTGCGAGTGGGTTGTTAATGCTGAATAAATAGTGCATGCACCAAAAGAAGCAGGAAATAAAAAAAAAACCCCCACATTGTACTCTGAAATCATCATTTGAACATGGCAATTCATGCACAAAAGACTTTAGAATTTTTGCACACTTGCATTGCAATTTGCTATGGTTAAATAATTAAGTATGCCACCAAACTGACTAGGAAAAACCTTTCTCTTACATTATCTTTTTTAGCAGCAGTAAAATCTCACAACCACAGGTATCTGAATTTTACACATAAACTATACTTCAATGTTTTGATATTTCATTGATAAACAAATTGTAGTCCAAAATTTAAATGGAAAGTTCAAAGTACTCAATACAATATTGACCTCACAACCTGAATATAATTCTATCTTAAAAATATGCATTTAGAGGAGAAAAGCAAATTGAAATGCAACAATGGTGATAAATATAAAATACAAACTAATAAAATTTACATTTGTTTCTACTTCTCTTCTTTCACATGTTTTGCACAATTTAGACAATTACAATACTTACTTTAAAGCAAATTTTATGTTATAATGAAAATCCGCGACAATGTACAGAAAAAATGGAGCTAAATTTCACTACAAGCGAAATGTAAAATTAATTTTTAAAAAGCATTTTTCTGTACTTTTACCTACCCACCTGAACCATGTATAAAAGACTGTTGTTTTTTTCTTAATTTCTGATCAAATTCTGGCTATTGAATATCTCCTAAAGCTCATGATGTGAACACTTTTAATTTGTGGAATAGTGTTTTAGCTGTATATATAGCCAGCACAAAAAAAGACTGCACAGTTTCTAGAGCTTTGAAGAGAGGGAGAAGATGCAAGGTTTCTCACTCAATTGAAGCCAAACTTACTTTGGTTAACTATTATATAAAAGTTAATATTCATTTCAAAAAAGTGTTGTTTTCAAACCTTTTCAAGTTTTTTTTAAATTGTTTTCACTACTTAAAAGAATCATTAGAAGTGCTTTTGGGTAATTTATCTATTAACTACATTTCAAAAAATGCCTTATGTTTTTATAATACACTTAACACATTTTTGTATATAGACACCAAACATTTTCAAAATTAACTTTTTTCTTAAACTTAAAAACATTTCAAACTAACCACTAATTACTTCTAGAGTGAATTGTTCTATTATATTTGCAGCCATATGTATCAAACATATTATCTTTGAATTATATTTACAAGAGTAGAATATTCAATCTATTTAGCAAGTAACTTACTACTCCCTGGACTTGTCTTTTACTAGTAACAAGTAAAAATAAATTATTATGACCTTAATTTTTGTCCATCCATTAACACTTCCCCTTAATGAATATCTTTTTAAAGTTAACTTGTCTTGTCTTTACATTTCTTTGTCATGTGTGACTTTTCGCAAAGTCATTTTCTCTATTGAGAAACTTGCACCGTATACTTATCAATGCTACAATAGACCAATTTAATCTCATTGTTCTCTCCCTTCTCTATTGAAAGATTGATTGTTGCAAAGGAATATAATAGGGTTGTGGCATGAAAAATCAAGATCAGAAATAACTTTTCACAATGGCATGATCTCTTTGGTAGTATGAGCTGCAACAATATACTCTACTTCCATACTTGAAAAGGCTATAGTAGCTTGTTTCTTGCTTTGCCATCATACAACACCTTCATAGTTGATGGAAACATATCTAGTTGCTAAATTTGCAAAAATCAAGGTCACTTACCCAATTACTATCACACCATCCTTAAACTTTCAATGTTATTTGTGTTTCGTCAGATTTGATCCCTTAGTTGAATTGTAGGTAACAGAATTATAAGTTTAACATCGACCTAATGTAGCTTTCCTAACTTTCAATGTTATTTGTGTTCTATCATACTTGATCCCCTAGTTGAATTTTCCTTGTAGATAACATAATTATAAGTTTAACATCTACCCATTGTAGCTTTCTTTGGTTAGCCATAAATTGACCTACTTTTCCACTTGTGTAGACTATGTTTCGTTTCATACAAACAATAGCATATATTAGGCTACCAACAACACGAATATGTGGTGTGTTCTTCAATTCAAACTTCCCAATTTCATTTGCAAGGAACATCGTTTTTATTATTTTTCATCAAATAATTATATTCAAATTTATCTAAGGCTTTCATCTAATAAAAAACAAAGCCTCATTGATTGTTACATTGGTGCATTTGTGTGAGTTAATCAAGCATATGCTAGGGTTGCATAATTTTTCAATTTGTGAGGTGATTATGTTTTGAGATTTTAAAAAATTTATTGGCGATGGTAAAGTTATCCTCTAAAATTCAGTCTTTGTTTCATTTGTTAACGGTCCATCATGACATGCATATCTCACGCTTGATCTATTATCTATGGTGTAGTAGGAGAATTTGGGCTTATAGAAATGAACATAGGAACTTCAATTGTTTGAGGAGTCACAAGGAGTTTATTAGCATGAAAATTATTAAGGATCATGGTTACGTCAATTGTTTTGTCTTTTAATATAATCTATCATAATTTCTTTTGACATGTACCATTCAATGCTAGAATTTCCTTTTGTGAAACTCTCCTTACAATTTGAATTTTAATCATTCTTTAAGAAAAAATACATTTCACGTGAATACAACCTTTATAGAAACATGTTCATACAAACCATAGGCCTTTACCCCCTCTAGTTTTCGATATTTTTAAATTTAAATGCAAGGGAAGCTTTTACGGTCAAGTTTTATTTGTTTTTCATTTGGCACCTGAACAAAAGTTGGGCAACCAAAGATTTTTAAATGATTTACATCAAAAATTTGTTATGCCACATTTTTAAAAAGGTCCTCCCAACTACAACTTTAGTTAGTGAGAAAAATGTTTGTCAAAATAACATGTAATAGATATTAGTCCCTCCAAAATTAGTTTGGGAGATTAGCAATGTATGCATCACACCTCTTGCTACTTCAAACAAAATTTTGTATTTCTGTTCGACAACACCATTTTTCTTTGGTGTACAAAAGGTAGAAAATTGTCTTGCAATATCATGTGATTCACAAAATTCCTGAATTCATTTAAGATATATTTGATTTTCATATTGTAATATCCTTAGTTTATTTCTTTCACATGTGTTTCTACAAAATTGAATGTTTTTTGTCATACTTATGATCAAAGTACCAAACATCCCCTTATCTTTGTGCGTGTAGGCCCACATATATCAAAATGAACAAGTCCCAACAACATTGTGACCCATGTTCCTCTATCATTTGGAAATGCACGTTGATATTGTTTTCACATCAAACATCCAAGTTACATAGTGGTAAGTTGGTAAAAGTAGCATCCAACCCAATTACCAATCTATCTTGTTGCAACTTTTGTAGTGTTTGACCATTCAAGTGTTCCATTTGTTGGGCCATTTGGTTGCATTTAAAATTATATTGTCATCAATGGTGGAAAGATTCAATTATTGAACTAAAATTCTCTTCCCAACTAGATATAATGCACCTACTTGTGAACATCATACAAATACTTGTTGACTAAGTTTGTTAACTATCTATATGTGACAAAAATCTTGAATAAATTTTATACAATTGCCATTTTGTATAAATTTACACAAATAACAATGTTTTTAATCCAAAAACATATCATATATCTTAAGCCAATGTGATTTGTCTTGTGTGTAATTGAAATTTGACCTTTCCCCTTGCAAGTGTTTTTTGGGTGTTGATATCCCCCAATGCACCATAATTGGAAGGTTCAAATTTTGGTAAGATTCATTTATGATTCTTGTCTTGTAGTCATTGTAAACTTTAAATACCATGTATGTTATTAGAAAAAAAAGGCAAACTATATACGTTTCCTTCACAAAACCTATCCTAGATTTCTTTTTTTTCTTAATGTCAAATGAAATAAATTCCTTCCAAATTTTATATAGGTGCCTAGAGTATCTATTGTTTTCACCTATGAAAGTAGGAATAATAAAATTTTCGCAATGCATGCCATGTTTTATCTATGGTTAGAAATTCCTAAAATTTTCACTTTTTGGAACCTTATACATTGCAATAAGGCACTTAAATCTTGTCACACTTTAGTGTTTTATACACATTAATGTTTAAAATTTGGGGGAAAACAATATGCTTATACATTCCTAATGAATCTTTGAACCATTTCTTGCCAAGGAGTCAAAGTCCTAAATTATTCCATAGGACTTGTTAGGAATTCTCAAACTTGTTGAAATGAGAATTTGTTTGCATATGATAATAACTTGATAATGTATGTATTTACGAAATAAAATAAATTTCCAACACTAATGCATCATTAAGCTTTAAGGACATGTCCAATTAAGGGTGTCCACTAGATTATTTACAAGACATTCTTTTTTGGCACCCCAACCATGCTTGGACCCTTCCTTAAATCAATTTCTCTTCTTTCATCATCCACTAATATAAAAGAAGGCTAAAAAAATTCCAATCCTTGTTTATTTTCATTCCTTCTCGTAACATGTAGATTTTCTCTTATAAATATTGGCAAGATTAAACTAGTTTGATTTCCAATTATGATCACAAAAAGGTCAAAATGAGACGCATAGACTTCCTAACGGATGCATGAATACATTAACATCATTAATAGTAAGGCATACACTAAAAGATCCATCCAACACTTGAAAAGTTTCAAAGTATTCAGTGATTAAATCTTTTTCCATCATGGATAGGGACAATAATCTCTTTTTTACCTTATCTATTACGGTTATATATTCTTCTTGACTTTTCCCACATCTCATTTGAAGTTTAAAAACTTTTGATGAGTGTTATTTGGTTATCACCACAATTAAAAATAATGTTTCATTAAACATTCCCATTTTTTAAGGTTTGAAATTGCATCTATTGATGTTAAATTAGCGTTAATACCATCTTGGCATCCATTATGTAGAGCAAATTATTTTTTAACAAATAATCTTTATTTCAAAATTTCATTTTATTTTTGTTTTGCAAATTTAATTTGATTTTTAAACTTTTGACTAATCCACCTTGGTAATGTCCTTTTTGTATTCTTTTTACAACTTGCCTTGTTCTAATAACTTGTTAGAAGTCATGATATCTAAACTTAGAAAAATAAAAATTCTTTTGTTGAGGATAACCTTCCTCCCAACTTTAAAATACACCAAAAATATTATGATGCTTCACTTTTGAGCTCTCAGTTCTATTTACATGAGCATAATAATGAAACCTTGCCAAACTCAATTAAATAACAAACACCCATCCGAAAGGGGAAAGGGAGGTAAAAAAGAGAGGACCATCATCCAACCAAAAGCTAACACACTCCAAAATGCAAATGCACCAATGAAAGGTGTAAGAAAAAAAATAGGATCCCACCAAAAAATCCCACTATTTGTTTTTGACCCACCAAAAATAGTCAAAATAACAACCTAAAACTTTAAACCTTCACCAATCATGTGAAGCATGGCCGATAGGGAGATGGGTAGGAAATTGAACATAACGTTCAATTAGTTCACCAACCACTTAAGTCATCTATGTACTTGTCTTTCATTAATAACTACACTAAAAATGAATTATCATCATCCTAATTTATGTTCATCCATTAACAAAACAATGTTCAAAGACAATTCTAGTGACAATGATAATTAGAACTCATTTATTTGAACCAAATATTGGGTCCATTTAATGGTCATCAATGCAACAATTCTAAAGGTGGACCACTTGACATTTCTATTGAATAGAATGGAACAATGTCTTTTGTAAACTCTATCTCCTTTCATATCTCAATTTCATATAAAAATGAATTATTTCCTTACACTTCAAAAACATTTGGAGAATTTGTCTTTTCCTTGTTTTGGTGCAAATAAGGAAGATTTATTACATGTTACACATTGCATCATATCATTATCACCCTTTGGCAAAAAATATTTATTTCAATAGAATATGACATTGACATATGATCATGTGTTGTCTAATTAAGCTTTATGTGGATATGTTGACATCATTCAAGAGATTGTTAACAAATGAGCATATGTCAATGCAAAAGGTGAGAATAAGGAGATTTTTTTATATTCAACATGTGGAAACAACCACAATGGAATGATCTTTATACTATGCATAATATTCAATCTCCTATTTATTTTTTTGTTTAATAGATCATAAATTGTATGAATTTATGTGCTTTCTTGCAATTATGTAAATATTTATGTGAAAATGATATGCAGAGAAAGTAAGAGGGCGTAAATGTGAAAGCATAGTCTGAGTAATTATGCAATGAAAATTGTGTTTTGAACACAAAACAAGAATGAACAATGACCATATAATTAAGATATTAAAATTGTATAATATTGTTTTTTTTCACATAAATTGTGATTTTTAATGGACCATTTTTGTCATGAGTTTTTTATGTTTAACATTTGCTTTTCCATTGTGGTTTGCACTCACTTAAGGTGTTACATAACAAGTGATGCTCACTTCATTATGTAAGCATTATATAAAAAGAAACAATTGGAATATTTAGTGAATAAAAGAAGAGGGATGTAATATTCTCCTCAAATGTTTTTCCTATGTATTTGTCTTATTGGCTAAAAAATTGTTTTGATAGTTTAATTAAAATTGATGCATCACATCATTACTATATAGCAAAATTCATATGGTAACAAATTGTTTATACCTCTATAAACATGTTTTTAAATGATATGGGTATTTGTCTTTCAAAAAAGAATAAAATATTATGTATATTTGCCAAATTATTTAATTAAGATGAAGCAAAAAGATTAAATAGCTTGAAGATGCAATTTAGTACAAAAGAAAATATATATCTTTTAAAATTCATTTGATAATCCTTATCCCTTATGCAAATATGACCTAATACAAGAAAAGAATCCATCTTATTTATTTTATAATTTATTATACATGGATGTCGTTTTTATGTTTACATTTGACTTATTAATATAGTACGTTGGCATATTTTACACTAATTATGTTATTTATAAAAATGTTCTAGTTTTCAAAAAAAAATTCCAAAGAGTAAATTTAATGAAAAAAATACATAGAATTTTGAAATATTTCAAAATATTTTATTCTTGAAATGAAATATTCAAAATTCATTAAATATCCTATAAACATTTATTGAAACTTCATTTGTATTAGATTAATCAAATGTATTTAAACAACCTTGAAAATATTATGAACGTATTAAATCATATGTGTTTTTCACATCCCATGAATATGTTGCAAGGGTTGCAATTAAAAAAAAAATTGTGTTGTTTTTTTAAATTAAATGCATGGGAAGATGAATGTTTGGTTATTATAAAAGTTTTGCAAGAAAGAAAAAGGAAAGAAAAGTAGATAACAAAAAGTCAAGAAGAAAAAGAAGTGATCTACTTTATGCTAATAAACAAATGCTTGCAAAATGAGTGCAAATTGAGATGGGTAAAACTTTAAAAACCATGAAAATTACAATAACTTTTTAAATTTTTTTTTTTTTTTTTTTTTTTTTTTTTTGTTGAGACATGTTCAAAGGTTGACTTTTGATTTCAAATTCTACATTACACAAATATTTAATATGTTGGTTAAATCAATTGCATGTTAACTATAAACACATGTTTTTCAACCTACTATAATTATGTATCATACCAAGGTATTGAAAACTTTTAGATTTTTTTTGCATGAATTACATATTGTCAATTCATACATTGAACAATATATGTTCAATACATATGAACATTGTAATATATGTTCAATACATATGAACATTGTAATATTCATACATTGACAATATATTCAATTCAACATTGAAAATTGAAATATCCATCAAAATCAACAAGTTTATATCCTAGTGATGACATTCTTCACTTTGCACATTAAAATTCTTTAAAATTCTTTGTTTAGCACCTTGTCAAAACAATCTTCGACGCGAATTTTAATGAATTTCAACAAATTTTTGCGAATTTTAATGAATTTTCGTGCTTCTTTGGGCTTCCATAACATTCCCGCACCAAGAATGTCATAACCATGGTTTATATTATTATTTTTATCAATGTTGTGTTTATGAAATTAAAACTAGATTTAATAAATTCATTTTAAACATCAAATTCATTAATATTTAGTGCAAAGGGGTAAGCAGCATTCTTTTAATATCATTTGCACACAAAACTTGTGGTGGACATTTTATTTTGCCTCTTTCAATCACCCTTTGTGTGCAATGAATAATTTTTTTTTCCATTTAATTATTTTCTTATTTTGAATCAATAAAATATATTTCCCCCTTCATCATCAATTTCTTTTACAATTGGTGGAGATTCAACTCATCTAACATTTTCAAAACAATTTGAGCCTTTAAATTGTTAAGATTTTTAACAGGCCAAAGTTCCAAAAAGACATCCCAAGATGGGATGTCAACCTTTATGCAACTTCCATCCCAAGTTGCAACTTTCAAATGCAAACAATTGATCATCACTGGTAGTGTGAAATAGTGTGAAGCCCAAGTTCTTTAACCAAGATCATATCTAGGTACCATCTCAAGCACAAATGTGTGCAAGACCTTGCAAACTTATAACTAATTTGAACCAACAGAAACATCTACTACATCCTGGGATAGAAACAATGGGTCAAAGAAGGTTTCACTGTTGGGAAACATTTCATCAATGGGAAATGCAATTTCATTCAAACAACTAATGTCCACCGATGGCTAGAAAGGTAGTGATTGTGACACCATCTCACTTGCAATTTGCCAAATTATATACAAAAGGTGTCATGTTTTGGCCTAAGCAGGCGTTTGGTTTATAATTCAACCAATTTTCACAACTTTTCAATTATTTTCCTTAGTTTTTTTCACAACACTTTATACATGACTTGGACTACCCCATCCTTCAATTGAAAGTACTTTTCGATGTGCGTGCACACATCCCATTGACCCTATGGGTATCCACCTCTTACATTGCGATCATGGCAATGAACGCACTGGAACCCTTGATGTAATTTGTAACACCTTTACCACCATTGTGCAAGATGTTAGCTTTCATATGGGACAAAAACAATCACATGCATTTCCTTCAACCACATGCAATTCTTTTTGTTGATGAATCGATATTGTGTTCACCATAGATGACATTCACATTTTAGTTAATGTTGTCATTGCCGACTTAATGCGAGCAAATGTATTACCGTGATTTTATGCAACTCAAGGATGTGTCTCTTTCAATGCAACTCAAGCCAAGGAAAAAACTATTGCAACCACCACCCATCGAACAATTCTTCTCTTTAACAATTGAAGTATATGGTGGTTTACACAAACATGTTGATGTGTTTTTACACGATTATGCCAATGCCATTTAGAGCTTGTAAGGGCCAAAAAACTTTCATTTTTTTACCTTGGTCATTTTTCTTCATCAAAAAGTTTCAATCACATTATAAAAGATGCAAACATCCTTCATCTGAAATTGGGTGGTAGTTGTAGGCTTAGCTACTTCCCAACTTCAAACCCTTTAAGACACACCTCCCATCACCATAGCCAATTTATTGTAGGTTGTCGACTTTTAGCATAGAAATAATGGCTAACCTACCATAGGCAGTTGATTTTGGACATCGAGAATTTTTACATCTACTTTGAGCCAAGTTGACATCCTAGAATTCTACCTTTTTTAAAAAACTCCTTGCAACATTTTCCTAATCTACAATGTGTTTTTTAATAAAGTTTTATGAGATTTGTCTTTTTGTTTGTCCTTTCCCATTAGCAATCATGTTTGTTCATTTATGTTCTTTCACATTAGTCATATTTTTTACAACCTTGAAGAGGTTGTCTCCTTTAGAGCTTTAAAAATATCACATTTGAGCATCTTTAAACCTACAATGCAAGAGTAATTGAACAATTTTACAAAAAAAAATCAAAAAAAATCAAAACTAAATTAAAAAAAAAAAAACTAAGGTATGTTATTGATATTATTTGATGAGTTCATAATTGGGTCAATCAACATAGGTCACATTAATCTATAAATTAAGGAAGGTAATTTGTTTGAGCCATGAAAGGTGGGAGACCATTAATGGCAAACCAATCAATCAATAACACATTTTAGACTATGCAATACCTTTTGTCAGTCATAACATAAAGTCTCCCTGATTTCACCTTGTCTTTTGGCCTCCTTTCACTCCCAAACCATAGAATACCTCTAGGGGGGCGGCGGAGGTGGGGGCAAAGGGAAGAGCCTTTGTGCTTCTAGGGGGGAGTGCCCAAGATTGTAGGTGTATTTTGATTTTATTTATTAATTAGTTGCACGGTGCACCCAACGGTTTTTTCAAAATAAATTTTCAATAGTCACTTTAGTTTGCCCCATCACAATTTTTAATGGGGGGTGCCCAAAGAATTTTGGGTGTATATCCATACTCCCTATTAATTAGGTAAGGGTAGGGTAAACTGGTCGGTGACCAAACATTTAAGTGCTCAAGGTAGGCCGGATCCAAGGGGGAGGGCTATGTTGTTTTTTGTGTCCGAACAAAACTTGAACCTCTCTTATTTGTGCATGTGGAGCAATAAAAATCATCAAAAAATAATACAATTGAGAAAGTTATGGCCCCCCAAAGTAGAGGGGGTCAAAAACTAAAAAACAACATACCATCGAATGTTACAAAGTCCAATTTCCAAACACTCAAAAAATCGTTTGTATGTTGCTATGTTACTATCAGAGTTCAAAGATGGTTTGTAAAATTTGCAGTGGTACTCCTATAGCAAAATTGTTTTAAATGAATAAGAATAAGAAAATTCTGAGGTTTGAAAATAAGAGGGGTCAAAATGAAGAAAAATGAAAAAAAAAAAAGTATTTTGCAATTGGAAAAAAACATGTTTTTTTTTACTACTCTTGTTTGGCTGGTCCATTGACTTTGCATTTCAAAGATGATTTGTACAACTTGAGAAGGTGCTCCTATAATATTTTAAATCGCTGAAAATGAAGAAGAATTGAGAAAGATCTGCCAGAATGTTCGGTCATAGGCAGGTGATTGGTGATGGACCAGTTTGCCCTAGTGCCCAAAGGTTTTTAATTAATTAATTACTTTTAAGGAGCCATGTTGATTGTCTCATCACAATTTTTTTTTGAAATGTTGGCCAACCCCAATAGAACAGCATGTTTACCTTTGGCCCCTTTATGGTTTATATAAATGAAAGTTCAACTTTGTTCAAAACATATGGGATACAAATGCCATGCTATTGGGAACATCTTGGGGAACACATTAGTAGCAACAGAAGAACCCAAAAAAACAAATCCCCCCCCCCTCCCCCCCCGCCCCCAAATAAACCCAAAAGAAAAAAACTGGACCCTCCTCAGGACATGTTGAGCCTTCTCATTGGCCACATGAAAAATTATGGTCCTAAAACTGTCGGTCACCATTTTCAACCTGGTGTCAGTCCACCAACCGCAAATGGAGGAGAAAGTAGAGCAGGGGTGTATAATTTAATAGAAGCAACAATGGGTACCGACTAATGGGTCACCAATAGAGTAAGCAGAGGCTGCTCTGCTGCCTGTCCCACCCAAGAACAAGCCTGGAAAAATGCCGGAATGGGCCACCAAAACCCATGTTTAGGGGAAGGCCATGTGAGTGTGTACACTGCCCTGACACTAGGTCTTTCCCTGACATGTAAAGCACTCCTTGATTGATTTTTTTAGTGTAAGGGGATGTACACTTATTTTGGGTAATAAGACCCCGTGCCCATCTTATTACCGAAAATAAGCAGAATAATGCCATCCGTAGGCACGGAAGAACCCATCCCAGTCTTATAACCAAAACTAAGGAGAATAATAATGACCTCCATACAAGTGGAAGAACCAATCACAGTCTTAAACCCCAAAATGAGGATGATAATTTTCCCCTTTGTAAGTAAGGGCGGAAGAACCAACCCTCTCTCTGGGATAGGGTCGTATTACCAAAAATAATGGTACCTCCCATTACACTAAAAAATATTGAGGAGTGCTTTGCGGTATGTAATGAAAGTCTACAAATGGTACCCCACGTTGAAGGCCGGAGCGAGTCTCGAGAGGAAGAGTGAGCAGAAAAGAAAAACCATAGCTTTGGAGGTAACTTATTCACGGGGCCTAGCCTACTGCATTTCAATGAATTTTCTTTTGAAGTCGCCGTCAGCTTCTGGCGATGTGTCACCACTTGGCACTTGGTGACGAAAACAAAACATCGAAGTGCGCTCGTTGTATTGGGGTGGGGGCGAAAATGGCCCAAAGTCGGCAAATTTTCAGGGAAACAAATTGTGAAATAGCCAGATTTTGGACACTAAACACGATTCCTAAATATTTGTCAGGTTCCTCTCTGACCTGTAGACGAATTTGAGTAAGTCCTCTGATGGACGATCGCCACCTACCTCACAAAATTGAAAATAAAATAAAAATAAAATGTGCGATCAGCTCTGGCTGGCTGCTTCCCTACCCGTCAAACGCGCTTCCTTTCTTGTTCCTCCGTGCTTCTCTAATCCCTTCCGAATTCTTTCAGCTCACTGGTTGCTCTTTGTGCCGCTTTCTGTGCTCTACACATCGGCGTCTTTTGTTCCGGAAACATTCCGAGACGGATAGAAACTGTTGATGCGGAGTTGGAAGGCTTGCACGGTGTTTATAGTGGCGAAATACGGAGACAAGGTGTATTGAAGCTGCGGACCACCCGAGACGTTCGTTCTCTTAGGTAATTCGAATTTGCTTTCTTTGCATTTCGTGTACTTGCGTACTTAAACTGTATTCGGCAGCATACTTGAAATTTCAGGGTTATACCCACTATGAATCGTGTAAGCTTGTTATGGTGAAGCAGCAATTAGGAACTTCGCTTTTTGCAAAGGAACAAGCGTGACGGAAGTGGTGAATGAAACGACGAACAGCCCACTTGGGGAGCTAGATTAGAATGGATTACGTCGCACCAAAGTACTGCGGTGGATTATGGACTGCTTCTACACTTTGACGGTTGTACCGCGGACAAGCTCAGTACTACATACATAACTGCACCTGGCAGACGATCTAGGACGCTACGCTTGAAGGTACTACTGCTGACACCGAAGAGGCTCGTTTCGCACGTCATAAAAAATTTTGTGCGCCGGAGAGACTTACTTCGTACATCATAAAGACATTCTTGCGCGGAGAGGCTCATTCTCTACATCATAAAACATTTTGTGCAACTATCCTTCATTTAGTGGAGGGACTGAGGTCTACAAGAATTTATCCCAAATCGCCCCAATCCCCTGAATTGTCCAAATCTCGAGGACTCACACATTGAAAATTCTGGGTTTCAGGTGAACAAGTTGATTCATAAGGGAAACTTTTTGGACGTCTAGAATGATTTCTTGGCTGGGGGCATGGCAACAGAAGAACTGATTGAAAGTAGATGGGTAGAGGGTTTCTGTGTTAGGCCTGGTTTTATTTGCATGTTCATCACAATTCTCTGAAGAAAGTTTACAACATCACTCATGGCTTATACAATGCCAACAGGTTGCCTTTTTTTGATTTTGGATTGAGAACAGTATGCCGGGGGCTAAGCGCAAGCGTTCAAATTATCAACTTCCATCTGCCTCACCTAGCTTCCCCTCAGTGTAAAGTCCAGATCTTCATCTGCATCACATGTATTTCTTTACATTATGGTGGATCATTTTGTTCACCTGCTATCAACAGAATTCCAGCTAGTTTTGTGCCTATACTGCTGTCAGATACACACTCAAGGCTTGTTTGAATCATGGGCAAGGGTGTGCAGTTTGGACGCTAGGGCAAGCGCATGCAGTTTGGAAGCTCAACAGCTGGTATCCCATGATGCGGATGCCAAACTGAGACCTCTAGTATTAATCCATCCACCCTGACAACCCATTTTTGAACTCTTGTATGATACAAGAGGGTTGCTGCCACTGAGATTTTAAAACGTGTGACACTGACTTCTTGTTATTGGAAACAGAGTCCCCACTTCACAAATGTTGTCTTCATGTACACCATAATCAGAATGAGTATGGTTATGAAGATAATGGATTTTTTGTTCTCAGTAGACTAAGGTTATGTATATGCTATGCTTTCTTGAAACATGATGGCTTTTGGGTGAGGATTGGTTATTATAGAGTGAAGTAAACAGTTCAGGTGGTATGTCTCTCAAAAGGGAATAGCAGAAGTCTTTTCTTCTGGAATTTCACACTTGTGATCATGACTCTAACCTGAAGTCAATTGATGAGATTAAAGACACGTGATCCAGCTTCTAACTTCCTACCAGAAGATTGTGATACATTAGTTGTTGTTCCTCTTTGTGTCTGAAATGTACCTGTTGATCTGCAGATCATTGAGCTGATCAATAGAAATCTGCAACCATACACGTAAGGATTGAATTTGTATTGACTTTCTGGAGCCCTCAACTGTCTATGGTTCTATGTTGTGTGATCCTTTTCAGCCCTGCCATTTGAACAAGTATTTCTTTGCTACATGGTATGTTTGATGGTGTGTACCTGCTATTGTGGAATGCCAGATAGTTGTGTGCCTGTAATGTTGTAGCATACTTGCTCAAAGGATATTTGACTGAATCTTGAAGAAAAATCATGGACATGCACATTCAGGGCAAAAATGGGCAACATGGAACCTCAACACAGTGCTAAGCTGGTGTCTTCTGATGTCAGGGCAAAACTGAAACCTCTGGTACCTAGTTATCAGTCCCCTAATACTCAACATTTCCAAACTTTTGTATAGATCAAGAGGTTTGTTGCTGTTCAAATAGAGTCCCAACTGACAAGTGTGGTTCATTATATACATAATAGTCAGAACAAGTGCAGGCATGTGGATGGAGAATTTTAGTTCTCAATTTCTCCTAAATCAAATAAGGTCACATATGTGCTCTGCCTTTTTAAGAACATGATGGTTTTGGGGTGAGAAATAATAAGAATGATCTAGACAGAAGTAAAAAAGCCCAGGTGTTATACCTGTTCGAGTAGAGAATACATTTCTTTTTGCTGGAGTTTCACAGATATGATCATGAAGTTTACTCTGATGTCAACTAGTGGTACATGAACTAGTTTTGAAAAGGATGATCAGAGAATTGTGGTACTCTAAAAGTCATTCTTCTTTGTGTATAAAAGAATTTAAGGCTTTTAAAGCTGTTCATTTTGCAGATTGATCAGCTAGCAATACAATGTGTGGAATCATACATGTAAGTATGGAGGTTATGGCAACTTTCACTTTCTGACTTTTTTCAATGCTATTTTGATTAATCCTTTCAGCATTGCCATTTGAACAGGTATCTCTTTGTACTGCGGACTACCTTGTAGTTTTACCACTGGAATCGTAGATAGTTTTGTTCCTGTAGTGCTTTAGGGTGCTTCCTCAAGGATATATAAGACTCAGCCTTGAAGCAAATTGATGGGGTTGGGCACACAGTGCAATGGTGTGCAGTCAAGATCCTAAACACATTCCCAGCAAGATGTCCCTTCATGTGCTCCCCCAACCGGGACTTCTGGTATTGTTCAGTTCACCTGTTTTCAAACTGCACTATGTCAGGAGGGTTCTTGCTCTTGACTGCTATTTTTTTCTGATTTGAAACAGAGTCCTACTCCTCAAATTGTGTCATTCTCAACATCATAATCACAGTAAGTATAATGAAGATATCTCTCTTCCATGTCTTTAGGATGCAGAGGACAGAATGAAGTTCTCAGGTTCGAATAACAGAACAAGGCCATATTTTTGGCATGCTATCTTGAAGTGTAATGGCTTTGGGTGAGGACCAGTCATGTTAGAGGCAGAGTGAACAGCTCAGTTGGTATTAAGTCTTGGACAAGAGAACAGAAACATATTTTGCTGGAATTTTACAGGTGTGATCATGAGTCTACCCTGAAGTTTAGCCTGATATCATTGACAATATCACATGGATGCAAACCAGTTCTGAAAAACAACCATATATTTGTGATGCAACGGAAATGATTGCTCTCTTTCTCTGAAGAAATGCTGTTGATTTTGCAGGTTCATCATCAGAACAGACCAAGTGTTGTTGAACCACAATTGTAAGTACTGTCATGCTGCTACATTCTTGAGCATTTGACTGTCGTTATTATAAAGTTAATCATTCTGAAGTTTGTCACTCTATCTGGCTGTTGTTGAGCAAGGTTGCAAGCTCTACAGCAAATTGAAGAAAAAAAAAGATGCAACCATGTGAGAGACCAATGGAGGTATGGGTTTTCTATATCCCCATCATCTTGAACAACCATGAATGTCTGCAGGTTGCAGGCACAACATTTGGCGGATCAGCCACATCTTCGTCTACGATTCTCTGAATTGGAGAAAATTCCACCTCATTTCTGGGCTGAAACCAAATTGAAAAACTTGGATAGTTCCCTATCCAAGTTGAGCTGGTGGATGCCAGAACTGGTAATGTTGTATCAAAGGGAGCTGAATCCTCAGCTAAATTTAATCTGGTGGTATTGGAGGGCAGCAGTGGAGCTGAAGTGGAGGCTGACATTGACAAGGGAAACTGGAATGAGCTTGTGGTCAAGCCTCGAGATGGAAGAAAGTCTCTATTGGTTGGAGGCTTGAAGGTGACATTGAAGGAAGGGAAGGGTAGTCTTGACACTAATCTTCGCTTTAAAGACAACTCCAGCTTTGTTTCCAGCAAGAAATTTCGACTGGGTTTGGAGGACATTTCCGGTACTCACATCCAAGGGGCAGTAACAAATGCATTCCATGTGAAAGATGCACGTGGCAAGTGTAAGTTTCAATGGATTTTGGGGGTCCACCTCCTAAGCTTTTATTCTGGTCATGACTTTTCTTGGTGCATGAGGAAAGTAGCATTCTTTTGAAGTCCTGATGAGCTCAAACTAGTTCTGTGCTGCTGCAGTGTTAGCATCTGTGTGATTGTTATCACTTCTGGTGTTCGTGGGAATGCACAAAAATATTTAGTTGATAATGTTGGCTCCTATAGCATCAGAGCAAAAAGATTAGGGTGCTTGTATTTTTCTTGAAAGCTTTCAAAGCTTGCTTTTGTGGGCATCCATTGTGCACAGCAAACAGGAAGAAAGAAGTCCCTGCAGAAAATGACACTCTGGATGTATTGGTAAACATTGCTAAGGGTGGTGCTCCTCTACACCACCTCAATAGTGTGCTTAAAATCAACACTGTGAAGGAGTTCAATCTGTTTTATAAAGAGAATCCAAAGGCCTTACGAGCTGTAAGTAGACCTAAACAACTGGTTTGAATCTCCTTCTGAAGACTGATAGACATACAGGAGGCTAAGTGTTTTGAAGGAAACTGGAATTTACATCATCTTTTGTTAGATGCAACAAGAATAATATTATATATCCATGAATCTTGTAGACAGCATCTCAAAGTTGGTCTGAAACAACAAAGTGCATTTCCGCTGTGTCCCATGCTCTTATGAGAATTGGAAAGTTTAATACCATGATAATGCGTTGGAGAGACTGATCAGATGTAGCAGGTGCATGACTGGGCGCAATCATGAGTCCAAGTAGGTGCCTGATTATGGAGGAACTGTGTGGGGAAAATCTGACCTGTGAATAACTGAGCAGGGTTTGAACCATATGTCGGATGAGTCTTTTGCTGCCACAATTGAAAATGCGGAGCGGTGTCAACAAGAAGAACCAGTTTTGCAGGTATGACAACAGAGCTAAATACCACTTAACAGT
The DNA here is from genome assembly GCA_963921925.1 of Sphagnum tenellum. NCBI lineage: Eukaryota > Viridiplantae > Streptophyta > Sphagnopsida > Sphagnales > Sphagnaceae > Sphagnum > Sphagnum tenellum. The sequence continues at coordinate 4,686,035 of OY998155.1, forward strand.
TCCATGGTGGTCAACCCAAATTCTCACAGTAATTGTGAGCAATTTCTGTTTCAGATGGGTTAAAAGCACTGCCTGATGACTTCTAGTGAGTTCATTCAGCTAGGTGGACTTGCAATGGTGAGAAAGTCTAATAGTGCATGTAGACTGGAATGCTGAAGACACTACGATGACAGTCCTTGATCATAGCTGATGCATACAGATTGCGGTTGGTTGACATGGCACAGAAACAAACTACAAACGGTTATTGGGTGAAAGAAGGGAGTGCAATGATATCCATGTCCCCAGATGCATCTGATGTTCTCATGTCAGGAGTCAACGAGTTTAACCTGCCAGAGCAGCAACAGAGCATCTTTCTGGGAGATCCTGCTGGTGATAATGTGATTCGAAAAGAAGATTTGCCAGGGACCTCACAATCAGGTGAAACTACAGTGAAACAATTTCTCTTTGCCCAAAAGGTTTGACAATATGTTGAATGTTTGCTTGCAACTTGCATGATATATTGTGACTCATGTTTTATTCACAAGCTTGGAATGACTAGAGCCCAATTGCCCTTGCACCAATTAATACTTGAAGATGTCTTTGTATCCAGCATTTTTTGGACCTTGGAATAGTAGTTGCTGATTGCTGAGTTTCTTTGACACTAATGGGCCTGTCCATTTTGTTGTTGGCAATTTTGTAGGTAATCCAAGGGGAGTGTTACCATCTCCAGTGTTGCAGCAAACCATCCAACTGTGGGAGTCACTGCCTCACCCTGACCAATGGGTTGAAGGAACTGCATTTGGCATTCCTAATCATCTGCATATAGAGCATGGGTTTACAATTGATGAAATTCCTTTTGGGGATTTCCATGGTTAGATGGCTACTTCTACTGTTCCATTTATTTAGTTACAAATGTGCAAAGATCACTTCAAGCATTTTGTGCTTTGAGAGTGGTATATGAACATTAGATCACTTTTCTAGAATTATCTTTGGTCCTATTGTTTCAAACAATAATGGACTCAGGACAGATATCGCTATTAGTTCTAAACATTCTCTGCAATGGTGACTGATGTCCAGATCAAGTCTTGGAACATTTCAATTGTCATAAAAGTTGACATAGATTGTAGTACTAAACAAAGGTTTGCTCATTGTTTTGCAAGTGATGTTCAAATGTTGTTCAAGCGTTGCATTTGAACTAGAACATGTGATCTTACAACCTGAATCAATGTATGTAAATGTCATCCTAAAGGAATCAAACCTGAATCTGTTGAAATTTTCACATGGAACTTGGCACTGTAGATTACTAGGCTGCCGTTGAGTATGGAAGAACTCCACAATATGGAAAATTCTTTGGAATAATTATTTCGTTTTGAAGTTCATAGGCGTCAGAATGTATGTGCACATATACAATCTTTTTTGCTACAAATACACAATTTTGATGATGTGATGAAATGATATGTACATGTAGTAAGTAGTACATTGTTCATTTTGAGATTTGTACTCAATTATATGGTTTTCAAATTTGTGATATAAGGTCTAGTTCCATTGAAGCTTCATCCATTGTTTCAACATTCCTAACATCTCCATGGAAATAGCTCTTTGAATGTCTCCATAACATCTATCTCACCAAAGATAAAGGTAATGGATAAAAACTAAAGGAAAAGTATTGAACCAAGGTTCAAAGCACTACATGTAGAAGCCAATTATTGTGGAGGAAAATTTTGAGAACAAAAATCATCACAAAAATCATAACACTTCACCAAATTGCCAAAAACACAAAGAAAAGCAGATAACTTTAGTTCAATAATATGGAATTCTTGGCAAATTCTTTCTCAAACATTCCTCAAAATTAAGCATAAAGATGTAAATTGTTTCTCTCCTAAATTAAAAAAATGGTCTTTTGAAAAACAAAACAAAATCTTATCCACAAAATAAGTGATTCTTTCAAAGTTAATGAATGTGACAACAACAATGAAGATATGTAAAATTTGAAAACTCCTTGGAATTTTTACAACAAAAGAAGAAGAAAAAGTTGTGAGGTCAAGGTTGGGGAAAAAATTTGAACTAAGGAATACAACCCCTAAAGAAAAGTTGAGCAAAAGTCCACCACATTGTGATATTCAAGTAGGGCATACTAACAATGGGCTTCTAATTGACCTTTGCTTGATGAGTATCATCAATAAAAAGAATGTCAAATTTTGAATTATGAGCTACATTTGCATGACCTAAATTTCTAGCAATCCAAGACTTGCAAGAAGCATGAGAGGGCATAAAAGTGTTCAATACATATGCAAACAACACATTTCATCTAACAATATAATTTTCCAACAAGTATGACATTACCAACAATTGAATAACAAGATTCATGAAATAAAACTAGAAAAACTTACAAGATGAAGTAAAATAGGGGAAGTTGTCAAATCAACAATGGTCATAAATGAGAGGTGGGTGCAAGCTTAGTTTAAAAACTAGAAGAAATCTTGTATTTTGCAACTAGTCATTTTACAATTACATGCAATTGTATCATTTACAACTTTTTACACAACTATTAATAACCTTTGAAAATTTTGCAATTATGATCTTTTAACTATGTCACAATTACATTGCAACTATTTGAACTTTCATCCATCCATGTGAATGACTTTAAGATAATGTATTTCATCCATGAATAAATTATTAAGTCCCATAAATTGCATTAGTAAAAGAAGGCAATCACAAATTGTTTTTGTCTAGGTTGTTTTATGAACACATTAAGAGTGTTTATAAGGTTTATTATTAAATGTTTACTAGGGTTATTATATTTCTAGTTAAGTTATTAAGGGTATTACCTATACACGAAAGTTGTATTAAAAGTATATTTATGTTCTATTAAAATTTATTATGGTTATATCTAATGTTGATATATTATGTTTCCACCCAAGTTCGTACCAATATGTATCAAAAGGAGATGGTTGTGAAAGCCTAATATCAGTGTGAAATATTAATTAAACTTTAACCAAGTTTTAGCTGAGGTTTGATCAAATCTCAATTTAACTATGATTTAGTCAAGTTTTAATTTAATTAGAGTTTAATCAAGTTTTAGTTTAGTCAAATTTTAGTTCATTCAAAGTTTCGTTAAGTTTTATAATTTAACCAAAGTTTGGCCAGTTTTTGTTGAACCAATGTTTAACAAAATTATAGCCAAGTTTTTAATTTGCTAAGGTTAATCAAGTTTTAACAAAGTTTTAGTTCACCAAGGTTTAAATAAATTTTAAATTAATCACAATTTAATCAAGTTTTAATTTATCCAAGTTTTAGTTGAACAAAGGTTTAGCTACTAGGTGCCATGTAGGCTACATTAATTAGTAGGTTAAGCTAATTAGTAGGTAGTAAGTTAGGTTAATAAGTTGTAACTAGGTTGTAACTAAAATGTTTATTCCATATGGTTTGTCTATCAAATTTTAATTGTTTAAATTGGATAAAGAGGTACACTATTAACATTGAGAAAACACAAAAAACATCAAAATGGAAATGTCATTTGAAATAAATAAATAAATAAAATTTTAACCCCAAAAACTAAATCCAAAATGAAATAGGATCTTTTTAGCTAGGTGCCACATCATGACATAGATCTAGGTGCCATGTGACCTAGGCTCCACATGGCCGCCTAGGACTAGGCCATGTGACCAAGATTAAAACTTGTATTTTTTAATTCAATTTTTAAAAATTCATTTGATGTGCCACCAACAACTTTTTCTTCTAGTGAAATGAACTTGAAGTTGTCATGCTAACAAAGAAAAGGATTTAGGGTTACAAAGCTTAGAGTTCTAGAGAAGAAGGAAATTTGGATGCATAAGAAAAAAAACACCCATTAATATCAATAATTAATGCATGGAGGGATGAACTAGGATAATAAAGCTGGGCTGAAATTTTTAATTGTTTCATTGGGGATAGTTGGGTGGGTTGAAATTTTTTGGGAGTTCAATTGGTAATATTTTTGGAGCATGGATGACAATTGGATGGTTATTGGCTATGTAGAATCATCCCATTTAATACCTATTGCATAGGTCTATCTAGTACCCACAACAATAAGAACTCATAGCCCAAATATGTTTGTCAAAGAGATGGGGTGTTAGTAAATCATTAAGATAGAAGCACCAAGAACTATTGTGGTGCCTTAAATCAAGTGAAACATGTAGTGATGATCTCCTATCACCACTTAGTACAAGGGGTAGAATGGCTAGAATTTTATTGTGACAATTTAATGTGAGCTAAAACATATCCTCTAGCACACATGCCATAAAATATGAATGGTAGTACTTCATTTAACAAGATAATGATATTTCCAAGAATTATAAAGTTCTTAAAATCATGTTACACAAAGGTACAATAACAATTTTAGGTGCTCTTACCTTAGGTTAAATTAATGTCAAAATTAAATTAGTTTGTACTTAAAAGCACCTAATATTGTCAATGTACCACTCCTATTGTCATTTTTCATATGCAAAAGAATTGAGTGTATTTTATGGTGATGGATTAATGTCACATAAAACATAAGCTTTGACACATGTGCTATAGGTTTCTAATGACATAGTCTATCAATATTAGAATAGTGATAACAAGGTATTAGGGGAATACAGTAAACTCTCTCTAAACTAATATTGTGTAAACTAATATTCTCTCTAAACTAATATGCAGGCACAAGCCTGTGGCGGGCCTCATACTTAATCTAATATTGTGTAAACTAATATCCTCCATAAACTAATATCTTCCAACCAGTCCCAAGGATATTAATTTAGAGAGAGTTTACTGTAGAACCTTTCAGTTTCAAATGCCATTTTTTCATTTTTCATATGTCTTGAGTGATCTAGAAAGCTATGAGTGTGCTAACGAGATCTCTACAAAAGCTTTTGAACCCCCAAAAAACAAAACAATGTTTAATATTTTAACCTTCAAATCAAAAATTGTTTTGAGACACCCATGGCCAAACACTAACCCAATGTATTCCTTATTTTTTGTCCTTTTTTAATGATTTTCATGGCCATGGATGTGCAAAGTGAAATTTTATAGTGCCTCTTTGAACATAAAAAGCAAGGATCAATGTCCAAGAAAATTAAGTTTCTTGAAACACTAAGAGTTCAATTGCTTGCTTATCTACCCTATTCCCCAATAATTACACATATTGTCCCATATCCTTTGCCCAAAAATGTTGGCTTGCATTGTATATAGTTGGGCTAAAGGGAAGCACTTTCATAATTCACCTTATTGGTATAAAAAATTGTCATTTAAAAATCATTAAAAGGATTTTTTTTGGGTGAAGGACCAACCAACAAGGTTCATTGCGAAAAAAACATTGATCTTTGGGATGCACTCACAATTGATTAATATGGATTGCAAATAGATATGTGGTTCAAAACATGATAGTTGAACTTTTGATTTTATTGAAAATTTGACACAAATTATAAATATTTTTTCAAAAGTTCAACAAAATGAAAAATAATTTAATTTATGTTGAAATCATAAAGGTATTACGTATTTTCCCTATAAAGGTTTGACCATTACAAGTTTCAATCATCCCAAGGTAAAGATCAAAGTGGGGCATATGCCTTTGAACACATATTGTAGCCTAGTTTTACAAATTATGTATGTTTGTGTGAAATTCAATTTCTTGAAAAATTGATTGTGATATTTATTGAATTTCCAATGACAAGAAATACTCAAAACTTAGTAGTTCCACACTAGAGGTCTGAAAATTACAAAAGCATCTCTGTGCACCCATAACATTGAAAGCTTTCCAATAGCACCATTTGAGCACACCCCAAATTGTTGTAGGAAAAAAATTATTGCTGATTTTCAATGAATTTTTAGTGATTAACATCTCAAAATTCAATGAATTGTGCATTGCAAGTCTCAACATTACAAAATCACCTTTTGTGCACCGGTATTCATTGAACATTTTCCCATGGTGCTAAGAACCTTGTGGTTTGGTAAATCTTACTACAACAAAACAAAAGAGTAGTTCATTGCATAATGATTAATGACTAGTGTTGTCTAATTCTTTATTTGAAAAGGAATCTTTGATCTGAATTTTAAAAACTCAACAGAACCTACAATTTGGTCTTCAGACTTGCATCTTTCAATTCCTAAAACTTCCAATTCAAGTCTTTTCTTAACAAAGTTGTAACTTGGTCCAATTTTAAGATAAAGTTCACTTCCATCTCCATTACACACAATTAATTTTTATTAATTTTTATGTAGTGTTAGTTTGTGCAACTAATTCACACAATCCACAATAGAGATTATGTAATACTAATGATATACAATTAACTAAAATTAATTACTTGCATAAAAAGTAGGTTCTAAGTTTTTACTTTTCTTGAAAAGTTGTATTTGCTTTAAAAAATTTGAACCTACTTAAAAAGGGATAACACCACTAGTTCAAGTTCTAATTCAATTTTTTTTTGTAAAAGGATGTTTGGTTGATCTAGTTCCAATGGGCACTCTAACATTGAACCTTCCATCCATATACCTTAGAATCTAACTTAAAACATGGACATAAATCTACTTTTAAATTTTTTAAAAAAGTCAAAATCTACCAACATTGGTAATGACTCTACCCTTTATGGCAAGTTTAAACCTCAAATTAACAACTACCCTTATTAGATCTAGAATATTTCATAAAAAGACATGCATTTCCATGAAATATGCCCATTCACCATATGCACACATGATACTGCAAATGTTATCCACACATTGGGTCAAGTTCAAACCCATAAGTTATTTTTATGCCCAAATCCTACACTGTATGTGTAATCTCTACACTAACTGCAGTGAATGTTTCCCAATACACATTGAACAAACAGAGATCTATAAAGAACATGATAAAAAGGAGATCAATGCTACCAATGCACAAAGGTAAACTTTAACTAGGTGGGATGGTTAAGTTTGGTTAACACTTTTAAGTGGGCACATAACAATTTGAAACTCCACCCAACAAGTGACAATGAAGAAATGTCATGAACATTATTTTATTCACTTAATTGACACTTCAAAGTAACCCATTAGATTTGACCATACTCAATTCAATTTTGAAAATTACAGAGAATGAATGGCATGCTATGGAATTCAACCCCCTTTCTCCCTATCCACTCATGTGCACTTGTTACATTTGGAATGCCTTCTCTAGGCAAGAAATTCATTCAAAGAAAGCACCTTCCATTTGTGATAGTTTATTTTTATAGAAATATTTCAAAAATTCCTTTCAAACATGTGTGACTAATTTTCTTAAGACCAATGGTCATCAAAACATGTAAAGTAATTAGGATATAATTAGGTTGACATCATAATTTTTTTTGACATGTACAATTCAATGCTAGAATTTCCTTTTGTGAAATTCTCCTTATAATTTGAATTTTAATCATTATTTAAAAACAATTACATTTCACTTGAATACAACCTTTATACAAACCATAAGCCTTTACCCTATCTTGTTTTCCATTTATTTTTTAAATGCAAGGGGAAGTTTTAGGGTCAAAGTTTTATTTGTTTTTCATTTGGCACATGAACAAAAGTTGGGCAACCAAATATTTTCAAATGATTTACATTAGGAATTTGTTATGCCACATTTTTAAAAAGGTCCTCCCAATTACAACTTTAGTGAGAAAAATGTTTGTCAAAATAACATGTAACAGATATCAACTCCATCCAAAATTAGTTTGGGAGATTGACAATGTTTCTGTCACACCTTTTGCTACTTCAAATAAAATTTGTATTTATGCTCAACAACACCATTTTTCTTGGGCATACAAAAGGTAGAAAATTGCCTTGCAATATCATGTGATTCACAAAATTCCTAAATTCATTTTAGATATATTCACCTTGATTTTCATATTGTAATATCTTTAGTTTATTTCTTGTGCATGTGTTTCAACATGTGTTTTATAAAATTGAATTTGTTTTGTAATACCTATGATTTTTTTTTAATGAAAGAAGCTTGAGTATATATTGATATATCATCAATAAATAAAACAAAGTACCGAACATCCCCTTGTGTTTGTGTGTGCATAGGCCCACATATATCAAAATGAACAAGCCCCAACAACATTGTGGCCCATGTTCCTCTATCATTTGGAAATGCACATTGATATTGTTTTCACATCAAACATTGAAGTTACACAATTGTAAGTTGGTAAATTTAGCATCCAACCCAGTTACTAATCTATATTGTTGCAACTTTTGTAGTGTTTGACCATTCAAGTGTTCCATTTGTTGGGCCATTTGGTTGCATTTACAATTATATTGTCATCAATGGTGAAAAGATTCAATTGTTGAACTAAAATTCGCTTCCCAACTAGATACAATGCACCAACTTGTGAACATCATACAAATACTTGTTGTCTAAGGTTGTTAACATTCTATACGAGACAACAATCTTGAATAAATTTTATATAATTGACATTTTTTGTAAATTTACACAAATAATCATAGTTTTTTTAATCTAAAAATATATCATATATCTTTAACCAATGTGATTTGTCTTGTGTGTAATTCAAATTTGACCTTTCCCCTTCCAAGTGTTTTTTGGGTGTTGATATCCCCCAAGTAAACCATAATTGGAAGGTTCAAATTTTGGTGAGATTCATTTACAATTCTTGTCTTGTAGTGATTGTAAAATTTAAATACCATGAATGTTATTGGAAAAAAAGGCAATGTAGCATAGGTTTCCTTCACAAAACCTATCCTAAATTGCCATTTTTTCTTAATGTCAAATGAAATAAATTCCTTCCAAATTTTACATAGGTGCCTAGAGTATCTATTGTTTGCACTTATGAAAGTAGAAGTAATAAAATTTTCCCAGTGCATGCCATGTTTTTATCTATGGTTACAAATTCCTTAATTATACATTGCAATAAGGCATTTAGATCTTGTCACACTTTAGTGTTTTATACACATTAATGCTTAAAATTTGGGGGAAACAATATGCTTGTACATTCTTCATGAATCCTTGAATCATTTCTTGCTAGGGTCAAAGTCCTAAATTATTTCACAAGACTTGTTAAGAATTCACAAACTTGTTGAAATTAAAATTTGTTTCCATATGATAATACCTTGATAATACATTATGAAACAAAAAGGAAATTCCAACATGAATGCATCATTAAGCTTTATGGACATGTCCAATTAAGGGGGTCCACTAGATTTTTCCAAGACATTCTTTTTTGGCACCCCAACCATGCTTGGACCCTTCCTTAAATCAATTTGGCTTCTTTCATCGTCCACTAACATAAAAGAAGGCTACAAAATATTCCAATCCTTGATTATTTCCATTCCCTCTTATAACATCTTGTAGATATTCTTTTATAAATATTGGCAAGGTTAAACTAGTTTGATTTCCAATTATGATTACAAAAGGCCAAAATGAGACACATATACTTCCTAACAAATGCATGATTACCTTAACATTGTCAATGGTAAGACGTACACCAAAAAATCCATCCAACACTTGAAAAGTTTCAAAGTATTTAGGGACTAAATTTTTTTCCATCATGGATATATAGGCCCATTAATTTCTTTCTTATCTTATCTGTTACGGTTATATGTTGTTCTCAACTTTTCCCACATCTCATTTGAAGTTTTAAAACTTTTGATGAATGTTATTTGGTTATCACCACAACTAAATGTAATGTCTCATTAAACATTCTCATTTTTCAAGGTTCAAAATTGCATCTATTGATGTTAAATTAACTTTAGTACCATCTTGGCATCCATTATGTAAAGCTAGTTATTTCTTAACAAATAATCTATATTGCAATTTTTTCATCTTTATTTTTGTTTTCCAGATTTAATTTCATTTAAAAACTTTTGACTAATCATTAACACTTGTTCAATTGTTGATGTTATAGATGAAGCCATGGTTTGTTGTGATTATTAAATTCAAATTGCAACCAACATGACACCTAGCTCCTTCAATATTTGATACCAACCCCAAAAAAATCAACAAAACACCACCTTTGTAATGTCATTTTAAAATTCTTTTTAGAACCTACCTTGTTCTAATAACTTGTTAGAAGTCATAATATCTAAACTTAGAAAAATAAAAATTATTTTGTTGAGGATAACCCTCCTCCCAACTTTAGAATACACCCAAAATATTATGGTGCTTCACCTTTGATCTTTGAGTTCTATTTACATGAGCATAATAATGAAACCTTGCCAAACTCAATTAAATAACAAACACCCATCCAAAAGGGGAAAGGGAGGTAAAAAAGAGAGGGCCGTCATCTAACCAAAAGATAGCATGGCTAATAGGGAGATGGGTAGGAAATTGAACATAACGTTCAACTAGTTCACCAACCACTTAAGCCCTCTATGTACTTGCCTTTCTTTAATAACTGAACTAAAAATGAATTATCATCATTCTAATTTAAGTTCATCCATTAACAAAACAATGTTCAAAGACAATTCTAGTGACAATGACAATTGGAACAAATTTATATGAACCAAGTATAGGGTCCATTAGTGGTTGTCATTGCAACAATTCTAAATGTGGATTGCTTGACATTTCTATTGAATGGAATGGAATGGAACAATGTCTTTTGTAAACTCTATCTCCTTTCATGTCTCAATTCCATATAAGAATGAATTATTTCCTTACACCAAAAACATTTGGGAAAATTTGTTTTTCCTTGTTTTGTTGCAAATAAGGACGATTTATTACATGTTACACATTGCATCATATCATTATCTCCCTTTAACAAAAAATATTTATTTCAACACAATAGGACATTGACATATGAACTTGTGTTGTCTAATTAGGCTTTATGTGGATATGTTAACATTGTTCAAGAGATTGTTAACAAAGGAGCATATGTCAATGCAATAGGTGAGAATAAGGAGACGCTTTTGTATTCAACATTTAGAAACAACCACAATGGAATGATATGTATACTATGCATAGTATTCAATCTCCTATTTACTTTTTTGTTTCATAGATCATAAATTGTATGAATTTATGTGTTTTTTTGTAATTATGTAATATTTATGTGAGAATGATATGCACAGAAAGTAAGAGGGAGTAAATGTGAAAGCACGATATGAGTAATGATCCAATGAAAATTGTGTTTTGAACACAAAACAAGAATGAACGGTGACCATATAATTAAGATATTAAAATTGTATAAAATTGTGCTATTTTCACATAAATTGTGATTTTTTATGGACCATTTTTGTCATGAGTTTTTTATGGTAGACATTTTTTTCTCCTTCATTGTGGTTTGCATTCACTTAAGGTGTTACATAAAAAGTGATGCTCACCTCATTCGTAAGCATTATATGAAAAGAAATGATTGAAAGATTTAATGAACCAAAAAAGAAGGATGTAATATTTTCTTAAATGTTTTTTCCTATGTATTTGTCTTTTTGGCTAAAAAAATGTTTTGATAGTTTAATTAAAATTGATGCATCATATCATTACTATATAGCAAAATCCATATGATAACAAACCGTTCATACTTCTACAAACATGTTTAAGTGAAATGGGTATTTATTTTTCTATATATATATATAATGTATATTTGTCAAATAAGATGAAGCAAAAGATTAAACAACTTGAAGATGCAATTTAGTACAAAAGAAAATGTATATTTTTAAAAATTCTTTTGATGATCCTTATCCCTTATGCAAATATGACCTACTACAAGAAAACAATCCATCTTGTTTATTGTATAATTTATTATACATGGATGTCATTTTTATATTTACATTTTACTTATTAATATAGTACCTTGGCATCTTCTACACTAATTATTATATTTATAAAAATGTTCTAGTTTTCAAATTTATTTTTTCAAAGAGGAAATTTAATGAAAAAAATACATAGACTTTTGAAATATTTCAAAATATTTTATTCTTGCCATGAAATATTCAAAATTCATTAAATATCCTATAAACATTTGTTGAAACTTCATTTGTATTACATAAATCGAATGTATTCAAACAACCTTGAAAATATTATGGACATATTAAATCATATGTGTCTTTACCATGAATATTTTGTAAGGGTTGCAATTTAAGAAAAAATTGTGTTGTTTTTTTAATAAAAAGCATGGGAGGATGAATGGCTGGTTACTATAAAAGTTTTGCAAGAGAGAAAAAGGAAAGGAAGTTAGGTAGCAAAAAGTGAAGAAGAAAAATAAGTGATCTACTTTGTGAGTAATAAACAAATGCTTGCAAAATGAATGCAAATTGAGATGGGTAAGACTTTAAAAACCATGCAAATTACAACAATTTTTTTTTTTTTTTTTTTCCATTTTTTATTTAGTTGAGACATGTTCAAAGGTTGACTTTTGATTTCAAATTTTATGTTACACAAATATTTAATATATTGGTTAAATCAATTGCATGTTAACCATAAACACATGTCTCTCTCAACCTACTATCACTATGTATCATACCAAGCTCTTGAAAACCTTCAAAATAGTTTGTGCATGAATTACATATTGTGAATTCATACATTGAACAATATATGTTCATACATATATTGTCAATATATTCAATTCAACATTGAAAATGAAATATCCATCAAAATCAATAAGTTTATATTATTTTTTATCAATGTTATGTTTATGAAATTAGAACTAGATTTAATAAATTCATTCTAAATATCAAATTCATTAATATTTAATGCAAAGGGATATTTAGCAATCTTTTAATATCATTTGCACACAAAACTTGGGGTGGACATTTGATTTTGCCTCTTTCAATCACCCTTCATGTGCAATGAATGAACCCTTTTTTTTTTTTCCATTTAATTTATTTTCTTATTTTGAATCAATAAAATATGTTTCCTCCTTCAACTTCAGTCTCTTTTACAACTGGTGGAGACTCAACTTTTACAACTAGTGGAGACTCAACTCATCTCCCAACAACTCATCTAACATCTTCAAATTTTGTTGAGGCTTTAATGATGATACCCTGCCAAACTTTAGAAAAAGAAAGCACCCAAAGAAAGGGAGAGAAAAAGAAACAAAGGGCAAGGACCAAAGTCCAGGCAAGCAAGCAGCTGAAATGAGGTGGGCCACAAGGAGGAAAGGGAACCACTAAGAACTGAACCCTCCAAACTTTAAATTGTTAAGAGTTTTGTTAGGCCAAGGTTCCAACCCAAGATGGGCTGTGGACCTTTATGCAACTTCCATCCCAAGTTGCAACTTTCAAATACAAACAATTGATTGTCGCTGGTAGTGTGAAGAAGTGTGAAGCCCAAGTTCTTAAACAAGATGGTATCTAGGTACCAGCTCAAGCACAATTGTGTGCAAGACCTTGCAAACTTGTAACTAATTTGAGCCAGCAGAAAAATCTACTGCACCCCAGGATGGCCACGATGGATCAAAGAAGGTTCCACTGTTGAGAAGCATTTCATCAATGGGAAATGCAGTTTCATTCAAACAATCAGTGTCCACCCGTGGCTGGAAAGCCAGAGATTGTAACACCACCCCCGGCTCACCTGCAATTTGCCAAATTATATACAAAAGGTGTCATGATCATCAAAGAAAGTCAGCATGCAACAACTACCATTTCAACCCAAAAATGCTGGATAGGTCACAGGTTCAGATATTAATTGATGCAAGGAGGAATGGGATCTTATAGTCACTGCTAATGTCCAGTAGTAACAGAAATATGAGCACAGAATGATCTGCAATCTGGGTAATACCCAAGCCATGATGTATTATGCTATTTGCAAGCAACCCTTTCAACACATTGTCAAGACCTTTGGATAGAGAGGAATAATATTTTTGGTGAAGTTTCACCTGAATGTGAGCTCATTGCCAAGCCTGCCAGTGGATTCAGATGATCTCCTTGGGGGTGTCCAAGAGAGAGGTTGTGTTGGTTCTCCAACACATTGAACTTACTGTGGTCTCCTGACATCAGAAGACCAGAGACATCCTTCTGTACTGATATCACTGCATGCCCCTCTTTAGCCCCACCACTGATAGTAGTTTGATTCTGTGCCATCTGAACCAACCAAAATGAATATGCAGGACTGTCAAAAGTGTTTACCAAGTTGCAGTCTACACATACAGCTATATTTTGGTTCCTTTGCAGAGTCCACGTAATTTAAGGAACTTGTGACTGGAAGTCATCAGGCATCTCTTTCAACCCTTGAGGAACATTGATTGCTCAGAATCACCATGAGTCTGGGTTCATCACCATGGAACTGTTTAGTGGTACTTTGCTTTCCTGTGATACCTGTACTGGTTGAGACCGCTTCGCATTTTCAATTGTGGCATCAAAAGACTTCTTTGCCATATGTTCAAACATCTGCAAGCATCTATTCACAGGTCAGATTGTTCCCACACAGTTCCTCCATGATTACACTTGTCACAGGTCTACTTGGAATCATGATCATCCACTGTCAGACACCCAGTGCAACTGATCAGTTGCCTCTAACAACTGTCATTGCATTAAAGTTTCCAGCTCTCACAAGAGCATGGGACTCAGCTGGATCATGCAATCTGTTGTTTCTGACCAGACTTTGAGATGTTGTCTACTTTCCGGGATTGATATAACATTTTCCTTGATGCATGCTAAAAATTGGTTCCATAAATAGCAGTGTCGTACAAAACACATAAGCTGTCAACTGCATGTATATCAGTCTTCAGAAAATATCAACACAAATTGCATAGATCTACTTACATTTCGTAATCCCTTAGGATCCTTTTCATAAGAGAGTACCAATTGCTTCACAGTTTTGATCCCATTGTCATTCAGCTTGCGTGAACAAGCACCATCCTTCGCAATGTTCACCAATACATCCACAGGGTCATCTTCTTCCGGGATTTCTTTCTTCACATTTGCTGTGCACAATGGATGCCCACAAAAGCAAGGTCTGAAAGTTTTCAAAAAACATGGAGATAGTTTTGAAACCACCCTTTTTGCTCTGATGCTGTAGCACGCAGTGCATGCAGTTATATAACCAAATTCTTTCATGTACATTTCAACAATTACTAGAAGTCATAACAGTCACACTGCAGATGCTTACACTACAACATTGCAACCAACAAGTTTAAGCTCATCAGGACTTCACAATCCACAACTTCCCTCATGCACCAAGCACATGTTGAACACTACAATACAAGCTTGGGAGGTAGACCAAAAAGGGCCATTGAAACTTACACTTGCCACGTGCATCTTTCACACAGATTGCTTCTGAAAATGCCCCTTGGATGCCAGAATCCAATTGGGTCTTAAAACCCAGTCGAAATTTTTTGTCGCGAACAAAGCTGGAGTTGTCAGTAATCTGAAGAGTATCAAAACGTCCCTTTCCTTCCTTCAATGTCGCAGTCACACATCCAGCCAACAGAGGTGGTTTTCCATCCCGAGGTTTCACCTCAATCCAATTTTCACCGCTGCCCTCAAGTACCACCACAGTAACTTGAGCTGAGGATTCAAGCCCCTCTAATACAATAGAGCCAGTTCTGTTGTCGATCATCTCAACTTCAATGGGAGATCCATCTGAGTTCTTCAGATTTTCACCAGCAAAGACTTTCTGGGGCATTTGGGACGAATTAGCTATTTGTACTTTAAAGGGCGTGCAATCAGCAAGTGTTTGCTGCCTGCAGACATCCACAATTGGCCAAGAATCAAGATTTAACTCCTAAAACATATATACCTCCATTGATTCCCAAATGGTGGCATCTCTATTTGTTTCGATCTGCTATCTAGAGCCACATTCTTACTCAACAGCAGCCAGAAATGGAGTGGCACACCTCAAAATGACGAACAACCTAGAAATGTCCAAATGAAGACAATGAAATGCTCAAGAAATTAGCTGCAACATCAGTACTTACGAGTGTGGTTCCACTCTTGGGTGGTCCTTACAAGGCACCTGCCAAAACAACAGAAGTAAAATCCTTCCATCCCTTCAGAGACAAATAGCACTCATTGGTGATATATTACAACTATATTGTCCTTTCAAAACTACTTTGCATGCCTTGATCCACCACCAATGTTATTAGGCTAAACTTCAGGCTAGATGCATGATCACACCAGTCAAATTCCAGCAGATTTGATTTGATCTGTTCCCACCTTCTCTGAGACTTCTGCCAACTGAGCTCTTCACTCTACTCTCAATCATGACCATTTCTCACCCTTTTGCCATTACATTTGAAGATAAACTGTTCTATAAGTTCTTGGTTCTCAGTTCTCGGCTAAAGACATGGAGGAGAGCCTGTATCCTCATCGAGAATGATGACATTTGTAACTTGGGACTCTGTTTTGAATCACAAGAAGTAGTGAATCATTAAAGTCACACAATGATTTGAAAATGAGATGTTAGCTGAACTGATCAATACTGCAGGGTCCGACCAGCATTTTTTCACCTCTCTCCCATGGCGTACAATACATGAATGTTCAAGGGTTCTTACCCTGGCCCGTGCGTCCCTGCAACCACATGAATTTGCTTCAAGGCTCAGTCAAACAATCCTTGAGGAAGCACCCTATAACAACATCACAGGGCTGTGCAGCTATCTGCATTCCAGTGCTAGCAGGTGAACACTACAAGAAGACCAAAGAATTTCAGAAATTATACCGGTTGCCAAAAGAACCTGTCATTGAGGTACCAGAAACCCGTTCAGCTACCTGCAGGATGCGAAAATAAACAATTCCAGAACCAGGAGAATCGCTTGTCAGATCCAGGAGGAAAGACTTCTGATGTTCATACCAAAACTGGTTCATGTGTAGATGTACCACTCTAGTCCTTTTGAGATGGGTTCATGCGTCTTAATACCATGTGGGCACCAGGTTACTTTATCCTAGATTCAAGATCATGCACATGTGAAATCCAAGCAGGAAAGAATTCTCTGAATCTTCTCTGTAAGAGGTATACCACTTGGCTAAGACGTATAAATCACCTGAGCTACCCACTTCACTAGATGTCATCACCAGTTATTAAACCCAAAACCCATCACATTTTAAGTAAGATAGCATGTACAGGTCCTATTTATGTAAACATAAGGACTAAAACCTCTGTTACCTTTACACCCATTTGTGTTGTGACCACGATATACAGAAGAATGACATTTCTCGGATTGGACTCTGTTTTGAATGGGAGGAAAGTGGCACTGTCATGTTTTGAAATTTCAGTAGAAATAACAGTCCTAATTAACACGAGTTTGGATATAGGTTCTCACCTCCTCAAGCCATTGGACGGCACTGATCCTGCTGAACTTACAAAACTCCTGCATAAAAGATGGAAATAAAAGCCCTATTTAACACCAGAGTTTGGACATAGGTTCTCACCTTCTCAGCAAGAATGAAAGTCAGGTCCAGCAAAGGTGACGTTGTCCTGTATGACCACCCCAGTACGCTCAGTCAGACAATCCAAGGAAGCATCCTATTGTAAGATTTCTCTGCGTATCGACGCAAATAGTAAAGTTTGCAAATTTGTACAACCCTGATCTTACAGCATTTCAGGCATACAACCATTTGGTACTGCACTCGGAGAAGATGATCACTTCAACTGAAAATTGATTTTTCCAATGTAGTAGGCCGTAGCTCATATGTGAGGTAAAATTTGTGGTCTAATCCACTACAGTATAAAATACGAGAAGTTTATATTGTGCCATATATTAAAATTATTTTATAATTTGAGAACAGTCTAATAAAAGTGACAAATGAATCCAAGTGTACTAAATGCCACAACAAGAAAAAGGACATTAACTCACTATGCCAATCATGAGAGTGGGTTACAGTCTGTGAACCCCCTCTGCTAGTCTGGAGAGTGGGTTACACCATTTTATGAACTTCCTCAAGTCAAACAATCCTTGAGGAAGCACCCTATAACAACATCACAGGGCCACAGCTATCTGTATTCCAGTGCTAGCAGGTGAACACTACAAGAAGACCTCTTTGCAAAAAATTTCAGAAATTATACCGGTTGCCAAAAGAACCTGTCATTGAGGTACCACAAAACCATCGAAATACCTGCAGCATGCGAAAATAAACAATTCCAGAACCCCGACAATTGCTCTTCAGATCCAAGAGGAAAGACTTCTGATGTTCATACCAAAACTGGTTCATGTGTAGAAGTACCACTCTAGTCCTTTTGAGATGGGTTCATGCATCTTAATACCATGTGGGCACCAGGTTACTTTATCCTAGATTCAAGATCATGCACATGTGAAATCCAAGCAGGAAAGAATTCTCTGAATCTTCTCTGTAAGAGGTATACCACTTGGCTAGGACGTATAAATCACCTGAGCTACCCACTTCACTAGATGTCATAACCATTTATTAAATCCAAAACCCATCACATTTTAAGTAAGATAGCATGTACAGGTCCTATTTATGTAAACATAAGGACTAAAACCGCTGTTACCTTTACACCCATTTGTGTTGTGACCATGATATACAGAAGAATAACATTTCTTGGATTGGACTCTGTTTTGAATGGGAGGAAAGTGGCACTGTCATGTTTTGAAATTTCAGTAGAAATAATAGTCCTAATTAACACGAGTTTGGATATAGGTTCTCACCTCCTCAAGCCATTGGACGGCACTGATCCTGCTGAACTTACAAGACTCCTGCATCCAAGATGGAAATAAAAGCCCTATTTAACGCCAGAGTTTGGACATAGGTTCTCACCTCCTCAGCAACATTGAAAGTCATTTCCTCCAAAAGTGACGGTTCCCTGTATGACCACCCCTGTAGGCTCAGTCAGACAATCCAAGGAAGCATCCTATTGTAAGATTTCTCTGCTTATCGACGCAAATAGTAAAGTTTGCAAATTTGTACAACCCTGATCTTACAGCATTTCAGGCATACAACCATTTGGTACTGCACTCGGAGAAGATGATCACTTCAACTGAAAATTGATTTTTCCAATGTAGTAGGCTGTAGCTCATATGTGAGGTAAACTTTGTGGTTTAATCCACTACAGTATAAAATACGAGAAGTTTATATTGTGACATATATTAAAATTATTTTATAATTTGACAACAGTGTAATAAATGTCACAAATGAATCCAAGTGTACTAAGTGCCACAACAAGGAAATGGACATTAACTCACTATGCCAATCATGAGAGTGGGTTACGGTCTGTGAACCCCCTCTGCTAGTCTGGAGAGTGGGTTACACCATTCTATGAACTCCCTCAAGTCAAACAATCCTTGAGGAAGCACCCTATAACACCATCACAGGGCCACAGCTATCTGCATTCCAGTGCTAGCAGGTGAACACTACAAGAACACCACATTGCAAAGAATTTCAGAAATTATACCTGTTCCAAATATCTAGGAATGAGTCACCAGAAATCTGTCCAAGTGCCTGCAGGATGTGAAAATAAACAGTTGCAGAACCCTGAGAATTGCTCTTCAGATCCAGGAGGAAAGACTTCTGATGTTCATACCAAAACTGGTTCATGTGTAGAAGTACCACTCTAGTCCTTTTAAGATAGGTTTATGTGTCTTAATACCATGTGGGCACTAGGTTACTTCAGGCTAGACGCATGATCATGAGCGTGTGAAATCCCAGCCAAAAAGAATTCTGTGAATCTTCTCTCTAAGAGGTATACCACTTGCATAACAGGTATAATCACGTCAGCTGCTCACTTCACTAGATGTCATAACAAGTTATTGAACCCAAAAACCCATCACATTTTAAGTAAGCATAGCATGTACATGTTCTACTTATCTAAAATTCAGGATTAAAACCTATGTTACCTTTACGTCCATTTTTGTTCGGACCATGATATACATAAGGATGACAATTCTAGGATTGGACTCTGTTGTGAATGGCAAGAAAGTGGCACTGTCATGTTTTGAAAATTTCAGTAGAAATAACAGTCCTAATTAACACAAGAGTTTGGGAAAAGGTTCTCACAGGCCGCAATTTTTCTTCAACCATCATTCTCTCTTCAGCCGTCACCATCCGCTTACATACCAGTTCCTGCTTTAAGCTTGCCCTGTATGCCCACCCGAGTAGGCTCAGTCAGACAATCCATGGAAACATCCTATTGTAAGATTCCTCTTTTTATCGATGCAACGAGTGAAGTTTGCAAATTTTTACCGATTGTCGTCATCGGTAGTTGAATCATGCTTCCGTTTGTGTTCGGACATACTGGTTCCAGATGGAATTAAAGAAGCCAACCTACAGCACATGGTATCAGACATCAATTGCTTTGAAAGACCTTTTACAGAGAATTGTGACATACATCCTAAGAAAACCAATCTAGATATAACCGTCCATTTTCTATCAAATTGATGCTCTGTTGTTAGCGTTCACAAGTGGGGGATCAGATTCAATATATTCACCTGGGTGATTAAGACCCAACAATTGGTTGAAAAATCACACTAGTAGTTTAAATAGACATCACGCTTGTATGAAATGAATAATAGAAGTAGAGATTGCAACTAATAGGGTACTAAGGATGAGGAATAGTAAACAGAGGTCTGAACCTTTTGTTATCATGAAGATTTAAACTAAGGGGTTGTAACTTATAAGTATTTAAATTTTGTAGCAACTTTGTACTTCCAATAATGAATGATCTAGTAGAAGTACCACTACAACTGAAAATGGATTTTTCCAATGTAATAGGCCATAGCTCATGCTTGTGGTTTAATCCACTACAATATAAAATACAAGATGTCTATTGTGACATCTATTTAAATTATTTTACAGCTGATGTGTGAGGCAAACTTTGTGGTTTAATCCACTACAATATAAAATATGAGATGTTGAATGTGACATATATTTAAATTATTTTATAATTCGACAAAAGTGTAATAAATGTCACAGATTAATCAAGTGTACTAAGTGCCACAACAAGAAAAAGGACATTAACTCACTATGCCAATCATGAGAGTGGTTACAGTCTGTGAACCCCTCTGCTAGTCTGGAAAGTGGGTTACAACATTCTATGAACTCCCTCAAGGGGGTTCATGGGATTAAGCCTCAAACTGGAGAAAGAAGAATTTTTTCAAAATAATCTAGAAAGTCAAATAAAATATGTCATTATAAGTGAAGGACTAGTTAGGAGAATTTTCATAGCGTATTTTGGAGGGCAATACCTTAAATCCATGAATATCTGTCCCAGAAAAGTGGACGGATCGAATGGCTACTCCTTAAGAGGGCCAAGAAAATTATTGTTAGTTGTAAAAGGTGTAAGATCTGTGGACCACTGTTTAGAAGTACAGATGTAAGAACCTTCCCCCTAAAGCCTTATGATTCACATATGTTTAACTTCATAATAAATTCAGCTTCGTCATCAAGCCCATTTGTTCTCTACTATAAACCGTTGGGTCCAGGTGACATTCCCAAAATTTGCAAGGCCAGACTTAACAGCTGCCTTGTCCTAAGCCCCTTATTTTGGGAATTGCCCTATACTTCTGTCTGGGAAGGATATTATGCCTATATCACTTCCACTCTTAAGCAGTAGGAGTAAAAACCATGCCCCTCTCATGCTTTGTGATCTAAGTATATGGGTCATTTGTTTTGTGAAAATGGGTCATTTGTTTCTGAAAATGAATATTGTCTAGAATGCCCTAGGGCTTTATCATACGTTTCTGTGCCATCTCAACCAACCACAATTTGTATGCATCAGCTATGATCAAGGACTGTCGTTATAGTGTCTTCAGCATTCCAGTCTACATGCACTATTAGACTTTCTCACCATTGCAAGTCCACCTAGCTGAATGAACTCACTCGAAGTCGTCAGGCAGCGCTTTTAACCCATCAGAAACAGAAATTGCTCACAATTACTGTGAGAATCTGGGTTGACCACCATGGAACTGTTAAGTGGTATTTAGCTCTGTTGTCATACCTGCAATCCTGGTTCTTCTTGTTGACACCGCTCCGCATTTTCAATTGTGGCAGCAAAAAACTCATCTGACAGATGTTTCAAACCCTGCTCAGTTATTCACAGGTCAGATTTTCCCCACATAGTTCCTCCATGATCAGTCACCTACTTGGAGTCATGATTACCCCCAGTCATGCACCTGCTGCATCTGATCAGTCTCTCCAACGCATTATCTTGGCATTTAAACTTTCCAATTCTCATAAGAGCATGGGACACAGCTGACATGCACTCTGTCGTTCAGACCAACTTTGAGATGTTGTCTACAAGTTTTCATGGATGTATAACATTATTCTTGTTGCATGCTAACAAAGGATGATGTAAGTTTCCTGCAAAACACTTAGCCTCCTGTATTGGTCTTCAGAAGGAGATCCAAACCAGTTGTTTAGGTCTACTTACAGCTCATAAGGCCTTTGAATTCTCTTTATAAAAGAGTTTGAACTTTATAATAACAACAATCAAATGCTCAAGAATGTAACAGCATGATAGTACTCACAAGTGTTGTTCAACAACACTTGGGCTGTTCTGATGATGAACCTGCAAAATTAACAGCATCTTCAGAGAAAAAGAGCAGTCATTTCTGGTGCATCACGAATATATGGTTGTTTCAGAACTGGTTTGCATCCATGTGATATTGTCAATGATATCAGCTAGACTTCAGGGTAGACTCATGATCACACCTGTAAAATTGCACCAAAATATGTTTCTGTTCTCTTGTCCATAGCATGCCACAAAACTGACCTTGTTCTGTTATCAGAACATGAGAACTTAATTCTGTTCTCTGCATCCTAAAGACATGAAAGAGAGATATCGTCATTATACTTACTGTGATTATGATGTTGAGAATGACACAATATGTAGATTGGGACTCTGTTTCAAATCAGAAAAAAATAGCAGAACATTTATAAAACTTTCAAAACCAAGAACCCTCCTGACATAGTGCAGTTTGAAAACAGGACCCCAGGAGAATTGGTCAATACCAGAAGTCCCAGTCGGGGGAGCACATGAAGGGACACCTTGCTGGTAATGTGTTTAGGATCCTCACTGCCCACCATTGCACTGTGTGCCCAACCCCATCAATTTGCTTCAAGGCTCAGTCATATAAATCCTCGAGGAAGCACCCTACAGCACCACAGGAACAAAACTATCTACCATTCCAGTGGTAGCAGGTGAAAACTACAAGGTAGTTTGCAGTACAAAGAGATACCTGTTCAAATGGCAATGCTGAAAGGATTAATCAAAATAGCATTGAAGACAGTCAAGAAAGTGAAAGTTGCCACAACCTCCATACTTACATGTATGATTCCACACATTGTATTGTTTGCTGATAAATCTGCAAAATGAGCAGCTTTAAAAGCCTGAAACACTTTTAGACACAAACAAGAAAGACTTCTAGAGTACCACAATTCTCTGATCATCCTTTTCAAACTTAGTTCATGTGTCTTAATACCAGTAGTTGACATCAGAGTAAACTTCATGATCATATCTGTGAAATTCAAGCAAAAAGAAATTTGTTCTCTATTCCAACAGGTATAACACCTGGGTTATTTACTTCCATCTAGATCATTATTATTTCTCACCCCAAAACCATCATGTTCTTAAGAAAGCAGTGCACATATGTGAACTTATTCTATTTAGGAGATATTGAAAACTAAAATTCTCCATCTACATGCCTGCACTCATTCTGACTATCATGAATATTATGAACCACACTTGTGAATTGGGACTCTGTTTGAACACCAACAAACCTCTTCATCTATACTAGAGTTTGGAAATGTGGAGTATTGGGGGACTGATAACTAGGTGGCAGAGGTTTCAGTTTCTCATTCACATCAGAAGACACCAGCTTGGCAATGTGTGGAGGTTCCATGTTGCCCATTTTTGCCATGAATGTGCACATCCATGATTTTTCTTCAAGACTCAGTCAAATATCCTTTGAGCAAGTATGCTACAACCATACAGGAACAAAACTATCTGGGATTCCACAATAACAGGTACACATCATCAAACACTCCATATAGCAAAGAAATACTTGTTCAAATGGCTGAAAATGATCAAAAAACATAGAACCATAGACAGTTGAGGGCTCCAGAAAATCGATACAAATTCAATACTTACGTGTATTGTTGCAGACTTCTATTGATCAGCTCAATGATCTGCACATCAACAGGTACATTTCAGACATAAAGAGGAACAACTACTGATGTATCACAATCTTCTGGTAGGAAGTTTAGAAGCTGGATCATGTGTTTTTAATCTCATCAATTGACTGCAGGTTAGAGTCATGATCACAAGTGTGAAATTCCAGAAGAAAAGACTTCTGCTATTCCATCTTGAGAGATGTACCACCTGAACTGTTTACTTCACTCTCTATAATAACCAATTCTCACCCAAAACCATCATGTTTCAAGAAAGCATAGCATATACATAACCTTAGTCTACTGAGAACAAAAAATCCATTATCTTCATAACCATACTCATTCTGATTATGATGTACATGAAGACAGCATTTGTGAGGTGGGGACTCTGTTTCCAATGACAAGAAGTTAGAGTCACACGTTCTAAATTCTCAGCGGCAGCAACCCTCTTATATCATACAAGAGTTCAAAAATGGGATGTCAGGGTGGATGGTAATACTAGAGGTCTGAGTTTGGCATCTGCATCATGGGATACCAGCTGTTGAGCTTCCACACTGCATGCGCTTGCCCTAGCTTGCAAACTGCACACCCTTGCCCATGATTCAGACAAGCCTTGAGTGTGTATCTGACAGCAGTATAGGCACACAAACTAGCTTGGACTTAACACTGAGGGGAAGCTAGGTGAGGCAGATGGAATTTGATCATTTGAATACTTGTGCTTAGCCCCCCGCCATACTGTTCTCAATCCAAAATAAAAAAGGCAACCTGTTGGCATTGTATAAGCCATGAGTGATGTTGTAAACTTTCTACAGAGAATTGTGATGAACATGCAAATAAAATCAGGCCTAACACAGAAACCCTCCATCTACTTTCAATTAGTTCTTCTGTTGCCATGCCCCCAGCTAACAAATCATTCGAGACGTCCAAAAAGTTTCCCTTATGAATCAACTTGTTCACCTGAAACCCAGAATCTTCAATGTGTGAGTCCTCGAGATTTGGACGATTTGGGATAAATTCTTGTAGACTTTAGTCCCTCCACTAAATGAGGATAGTTGCACAAAATGTTTTATGACGTAGAGAATGAGCCTCTCCGGCGCAAGAATGTCTTTATGATGTACGAAATAAGTCACTCCGGCGCACAAAATGTTGTATGACGTGCAAAACGAGCCTCTTCGGTGTCAGCAGTAGTACCTTCAAGCGTAGCGTCCTAGATCGTCTGCCAGGTGCAGTTATGTATGTAGTACTGAGCTTGCCCGCGGTACAACCGTCAAAGTATAGAAGCAGTCCATAATCCACCGCAGTACATTGGTGCGACGTGATCCATTCTAATCTAGCTCCCCAAGTGGGATGTTCATCGTTTCATTCACCACTTCCGTCACGCTTGTTCCTTTGCAAAAGTGAAGTTCCTAAGTCCTGCTTCACCATAACAAGCTTACACGGTTCATAGTGGGTATAACCCTGAAATTTCAAGTTTGCTGCCGAATGCAGTTTAAGTGCGCAAGTACACGAAATGCAAAGAAAGCAAATTCGAATTACCTGAGTGAACGAACGTCTCAGGTCCGCAGCTTCAATACACCTTGTCTCCGTATGTCACCACTATAAACACCGTGCAAGCCTTCGAACTCCGCATCAACAGTTTCTATCCGTCTCGGGATAATTCCGGAACAAAAGACGCGGCTGTGTAGAGCACAGAAAGCGACAAAGAGCAACCAGTGAGCTGAAATAATGCGGAAGGAATGAGAGAAGCACGGGGCAACAAGAAAGGAGGCGCGCTCGACGGGTAGCGAAGCAGCCAGCCAGAGCAGATCGCATTTTATTTTATTTTATTTTCAATTTTGTGAGGCAGGTGGCGATCATCCATCAGAGGACTTACACAAATTTGGCTACAGTCAGAGAGGAACCTGACAAATATTTAGGAATCCTGTTTAGTGTCCAAAATCTGGCTATTTCACAAAAAAATTCCATGAAAATTTGCCGACTTTGGGCCATTTTCGCCCCCACCCCAATACAACAAGCACACTTCCTAAAAGTTGCACTGCGTTATTTTGTTTTCGTCACCAAGTGCCAAGTGGTGAAAATTCGGCACAAGCTGATTGCGACTTCAAAGAAAATTCATTGAAATGCAGTAGGCTAGGCCCCGTTACCTCCAAAGCTATGGTTTTTCCTTTCTGCCTACTCTTCCTCTCGAGACACTCCCTTCAACGTGGGGTACCTACGATATTTAGACTTTCATTTCATACCACAAAGCACTCCTCGATACTTTTTAGTGTAAGGGGAGGTACCCTTATTTTTGGTAATAAGACCCTATCCCAGAGAGAGGGTTCTTCCGCCCCTACAGAGGGCATTATTATCCTCAATTTGGGGTTCAAGACTGTGATCGGTTCTTCCACTTCTATAGAGGTCATTATTCACCTTATTTTTTATTATAAGAGGGAGATGGGTTCTTCCGGTCCTACGGATGGCATTATTCTGCTTTTTTTGGGTAATAAGATTGGCATGGGGTCTTATTACCCAAAATAAGTGTATATCCCCTTGCACTAAAAAATAAATCAAGGAGTGCTTTACATGTCGGGGAAGGACCTGGTGTCAGGGCAGTGCACACCCACAGGGCCTGCCACTAAAGATGGATTTTAGTGGCCCATTCCGGCATTTTTCCAGGCTTTGTTCTTGGGTGGGACAGGGAGCAGCCTCTGCTGACTCCATTGGTGACCGCTTAGTCGGTACCCATTGTTGCTTCTTTTAAATATATACCCATGCTCTACTTTCCCCTCCATTTGTGGTTGGTGGACTGACACCAGGTTGAAAATTGGTGACCGACAGTTTTAGGACCGTAAATTTTCATGTGGCCAATGAGAGCATGCCCTGAGGATGGTCCAGTTTTTTTCTTTTGGGTTTTTTTTGGGGCGATTTTTTTGTTTATTCTTTTGTTGGTACTAATGTGTTCCCCAAGATGTTCCCAGTAGCATCGCATTTGTTTCCCATATGTTTTGACCAAAGTTGAACTTTCATTTATATAAACTATAAAGGGGTCAAAGCAAAACATACTTCAATTGGGTTTGGCCAACATTCCAAAAAAAATTCTGATGAGACAATCAACATGGCTCCTTAAAAGTAATTAATTAATTAAAAACCTTTGTGCACTAGGGCAAACTGGCCCATCACCAATCACCTGCCTATGACCGAACATTTTGGCAGATCTTTCTCAATTCTTCTCCATTTTCAGTGATTTATAATATTATAGGAGCACCTTCTCAAGTTGTATAAATCATCTTTGAAATGCAAAGCCAAAGGACCAATCAAAAAAGAGTAGCAAAAAAATATGTTTTTCAAACTGTAAAATGCGTTTTTTTTTCCCTTTTTTTTCATTTTGACCTCTCTTACTTTCAAACCTCATAATTTTATTATATATTATTCATTTTAAATGATTTTGCTATAGGAACACCACCTCAAATTCTACAAATCATCTTTGAACTCTAATAGCAACATAACAACATACAAAGAATTGTTTTGAGTGTTTGGGAATTGGCCTTTATAATGTTCGGTGGTTTGTTTTTTGAACTTTTAACCCCTTCTACTTTGGAGGGCCATAACTGTCTCAATTGTATTATGTTTTTGATGGTTTTTAATGTGCCACAACATGCACAAATAAGTGAGGTTCAAGTTTTGTTTGGACTCCAAAAACAACAAAATTCTCCCCTTGGATTCGGCCTACCCTAAGCATTTAAATGTTTGGTCACTGACCATTTTACTCTACCCTTACCTAATTAATAGGGAGTATAAATATACACCCAAGATCTCTAAGCACCCCCATTAAACTAATTGGGCAAACTAAAATGATTATTGAAAAAAATGTTGGTTGCATCCTTCAAGTAATTAATTAAAAAAAATCAAAATACACCTATAATCTTAGGCACTCCCCCTAAAAGCACAAAGGTGTTTCCCTTTGCCCCCACTTCTGCCACCCCCCTAGAAATATTCTATGGTTTGGGAGTGAAAGGAGGCCCAAAGACAAGGTGAAATCAAAGCAATTTTATGTTATGACTAACAAAAGGTATTGCATAGTCTAAAATGTGTTATTGATTGATTGGTCCAAGTGGTTTGCCATTATGGTCTCCCACCTTTCCCGGCTCAAACAAAATACCTTCCTTAATCTATAGATTAATGTGACCTATGTTGATTGACCCAATTTTGAACTCATCAAATAATATAAAAAACATACCTTAGTTTTTTTTTTTAAAAATTTTATTTTATTGAATTTGTTTTGTAAAATTGTCCAATATTCAATTATTCTTGCACTGTAGGTCTAAAGTTGGTCAAAATGTGACATTTTAAAAACTCTAAGGGATAGATTTTTCAGAAAAAAAATTCAAGGTTCTAAAAAACATGAGTAATGTGAAAAAACATAAATGAAAAAATATGATTGCTAATGGGAAAGGACAAACAGAAACACAAATCCTATAAAATATTATTAAAAAACACATCATAAATTAGGAAAATGTTCAAAGGAGTTTTAAAAACATGTCAAAATTACAGGATGTCAACTTGGCTCAAAGTAAATGTCAAAATCTCTTCATGTCCATAATTGATTTCCTATAGTAAATCGTCCATATTTTA
Organism: Sphagnum tenellum; assembly: GCA_963921925.1. NCBI lineage: Eukaryota > Viridiplantae > Streptophyta > Sphagnopsida > Sphagnales > Sphagnaceae > Sphagnum > Sphagnum tenellum. The sequence continues at coordinate 4,714,592 of OY998155.1, forward strand.
TGTCAAAAATTGACAACCTACAATAGAATGTATGTGGTGATGGGAAGTGTGTCTTAAAGGGGTGGAAGTTGAGAAGTAACTAAACCTACAACTACCACCCAACTTAAGATGGAAGATGTATGCATGTTTTATAATGTGATTGAAACTTTTTGACAAAGAAAAATTACCAAGGTAGAAAAATGAAAGTCCTCTGGCCCTTACAAGCTTTATATGGCATTGGCATAATTGTGTAAAAACACATTGACATGTTTGTGTAAGCCACCATATATACCAATTGTTAAAAAGAAGAATTTTTCAAAGGTGTGTCGATTGTAATAGCTTTTTTCTTTGGTTTGAGTTACATTGAAGGTAATGGTATTGGCAATGGCAATACTATATACTTTGTGCCTAATCAAAGGACTAGCACTTAAATGTTATTTTGTCCTTGGATTTTCAAGTGAGAGTTTTAAAATTTCCAAAATTAGGACTTCCACGATTTTGAAGGCCCATAATTTTGTGTGTAGACCTCCAATTGGGATGAAGTCTAAAGCAAAGTTGTAACCTTCGTCGAGAGCTTTCCAACAATATGTCACACAAAAAGAAATTGAAGTGATTCTCGACTTTTAATGGTCGGGAATCAAATTGCTAATCTTTTGGGTGAAAATAGTTTTTAAAGTGTTCAAAAACCATCCGAGATTGTTAATAAATGCGGTATGCGTTGGAACCCCAACTTAAAGGAATAAAAAAAAAACTGAAGGTCCTAATTTGGCTCGTGATCTTAAAAAATAAGTAGGAAGTAGCCATCTAATTCAAGGTGTAATGAGATGATAATTAAGGTAGTGTTAAAAGATGTGGGTGTAAGAAAAAATGGTGCCAAAACATGTGTTGCCCAAAAATATTCCCTTACACATTTAATAACTAAATCGCATAATAGATGTTTGTTAATTGAAAGCTCATGTTGGGGAAGAAGGATTGAACTTGAATTGGTCGACAAAGCTTGGGCCTACAAAAAAAAATCCACATTGTAGAATGGTGGGGATGAAGTTGTATAACCAAAGATAACAAATGCTTAAATGAAAGGACTTGAAGACATCCAATAATGAAACCCATGTTTAAGTTAATGAATGTGGGGTGGGAACAAGGGAAAATATTAAGTTGAAATTATCATAAGGGTTTGGACTAAATGAATTGGATGTTGAACATGAATGTTGATGACAAGTTTACTTTCAACTTGTAAGTTGACGCCCATAAGTGGGGCAAAAGACTTTTAGTGGAGGTTGAGAATGTGTCAAAAAGATGGGGGTAGGTTGGGGGGTATGATCATGACCAATTATAGGGATTAATAGAGTGCGAGGGGAAAAATGTATTAGTTATGCATGATTAAAGAGGTTTGGGAAAATGTAAGGTTGGGGCCCCATATTCACATGAAAGGCTAAAGGTCAATAGGGGGAATTAATAGGTGATGTGTGATTTGTTAAAATGGGAAGGGTAATACGTGGATGGTTAATGGTTTGTGTGGGGGATAAGGTGGAAGTTAGGTGTGTGGTGGCACATGATTAGACAACTAAGCGATGGGAACTACAAGGTTTGAGGAGACATGATGAGTTGGGGGACATGGATAGTTTGGTGCCCATGAAGTAAGAGGTTTATTATGAACGTGGGCCTCATTTTTTTAAGACTACCTACCATTATAAGACAATCCTAAATCTAAAAAACTAATCACACAATACTAGACAAAAAGAAAGAAAACAAATAGGGAATTTTCTAAAGAGCCTTTAGTAAAAAACAAGGTTTAGGGTTTCGAGATAGGCATCCAAAAAACAAACAAACAAATAATAACAATAAAATTGTTGACAACATGTTAGTGGTAAAACCTTCATATAACACGGTTAAAACTTTTGCTAACATTGCGTCCATTAAAATTTCATGTTGTTGTTGGTCATCTTGGAAATTGACATCATAAGGTGGATTTTCCATGGGCTGATTGTCTGTGGGTTTTGGTCTTGAACATCACATTTCTACTCCAAGTTGTCAAATCTATCAAAAGCTTCAATAAACATTCTATGAATTTGAACATTTGGGTCAAGCATTGTAATTTCAATCAAGATGTGTGATGCTTGTAGCTGCTCCCACATTGCATCCATTAGCTCTTGGTATAGGGTCATCAACTGAGCTCCATGTCCATGTTGCAAAAACTGGTGCAAGATCAACAATAATACTTAGGGTTCAAACTTAAAGCCAACTTCTCCTTATTTGTTGGTTGTGTATAAATTTAAACTAAACTACTTATGTTTTGGTCTAATTACGTGTAACTAATTTAAAGTTAGACATCCATCCTCTAAATTTGCCAAAACTAGGTGAAGTTCGACATTCACCATTGGTCATTAGAAAAATGTGTCTTGTCCATGCAACTTCAAATGTTTTTTAGTTTTGATATGAGTTTGTGGCCTTCCACCATGGCAATGAGTACACTGACACTCATAACTTGTTGAACCTTACTGATCTACCTCATGTTCCTTGGCTTCAAATAATGCTTGGGCATCAAGTCTCCCTTGTATTTGTGAACTTGGCAATTGTCTCAAGTGGTCCTTAACACTCTAATGTTCCTGTAGAATTAATGGCAAACATTCAATAGTTGTAACCAATATAAATTCATTTGATAAACTAAAATTTTATTTAGGAATCAAAATCTTGGCGATGCAAATATACAAGACAAAACCCTAGACTACATAATTCACACTAGTATATATATAGGTTCTACCATGGGCTTCCAACAGCAATTGAAACAACATTCTGGGTTGCTTTTTATGAATCCCATGGTACCATCTTTGATTTAAGAATTATGTCCATACAGTACACATGACAGACTGAATTCTGACACAACTTGAATCCAGCTTGTAATCATTCTCTTAATCAGATTTACCACATTTGCCCCCAATACATATATGTGCGAATTATCCGAACTATTTGCCTATGAAAAAGATGACATTTGTCACTACCCACTTGAAAACATCTTGCTTGATCTTCCTATCAAGAAACACTGTGCAAAATTGATCCTGGAAAATCCGAAATGACTAATTATTGTAATGTACTGTACAAGCCTTATGCACTATACACAAGACTTGCATATGTTGCCATTTGCATTCTTGGTAATGGTTTTAGACCTTCAGTTTGTGAGATTTAGACAACAACAATGCAACCTTTTTCATCATTTCAATTATTGTTGCAACTTTGAAGAGCTTTGAGGTGTATAAAGAAAGGAAGGAACTATGGGACTAATGAAGTTGTCAAAATTGCAAACTTATTTACTTAAGGGAGAACATGGAATATACTTGTTGCTATCAAACATGTAGAGGCTGCAAAGTTGGGATAAGGTGGCAAAGTTAGGTATTTTTTCAACATGAGAATGGAGGGTGAGAGGGCATTGTCATGTGGGAGAAGGGTGCTTGCTTACCTTGTGAAATTACATTTGCAATAGAAAAGATGACAGTGGAGAGTGCACTAGTTGTCACGAACGACGAAAATGTCTGACGACACACTATGGCCAAAAATGCTGCAAAGCTCCAATCAAATTTTGCTGCAAAATGGACGTAAGGTTTGGCATCATTTTTTTCTTTTTAACTTCTCTGCAATTTTTGAAGTTGTAAGTTATTTGGAAGAAGGTTCCTGGTGGGGGGGGATGTGGGGTTCTTCTATTTTCTAAAACCCTTTTTCAAAATGGGTCTTAAAAAAGTTTTATGTTTGGGTTTCTGGCGTTGACATCATGATTCATCCGACTTGAATGTAAAGTTCAAATTAATTTTCATGTTTTTGCACTCCACCACTCTCATTGTGCCCTATCCTCTTTACCTTATCCTCCCTCACGACTGAGAAGTTTGCGCGCATTTATAGATTCAAAGGTCCGTTTGAGTTGTTGGTTTATGTTTAATGGAAGCAACAATGGATACAGAGTATTTGGCCACCAATAAAGTCAGTAGAGCGGCGGCTCCTATCCCACCCAAGAAAAAGCCTGAAAAAATGGTGGAATGGGGCACCAAAACCCATTACAAATTATATTTAGGGGAAGGCCCCTGATGTCAGGGCAGTGCACTCCAGACCTGTGGAGCCAACCCAGAAAAGATTCCGCGTAAGCCACCAAAACCAGTTACTGATTATGAAAACAATGTGTTCATAGTTTTTCTCAAAAATATATGATACTTTACCCACATTGAAATTGGGTGTGAGACAATGTTTTTTTCAATTTTTCAGGTTTTTTCAATTTTGTGATGTAGCCAAGGTGGTGATCATTGGCAGGTCAATTAAGCCAAATTTGGCCATTAAAGATATAGAAAGACAAAAAAAAGGCCTCATGTGCTTTTTTGTAAATCTGGCGATTTCTTGAAGATTTTTTTTTTAATTCCAATTTTGGCAAACTTTCTTTTTAAAGAATTATTTAATTCGGGACAAAAAAATTCAAAATTTTCACATAATTGCAAGACTTTGCACACAAAAGGAGGTCTGTGCAACATGAAAAGTGCGCTGAGAAGAAAAATCAAAGCTGGGGTAAACCATTGCATACCTATTCACATGTGCTCTGCTAATCTCCTCCCCCATTCATTAAATGCGGTAGCTCATAACTCAATTTGTTTATTTTGGGCAGTAAGGCGACTTCATTGGCCCATCACTCAAAAATTGAGTCCACCGTCCCTCGCCGAAGTAAACGGTTTCATAATGCAGTACGCTGCTGTTGCAGATTAGGCACGGTATATAACTAAAAGGAGGGCAAGGTTTGCCAAAGCGTATGGGATAAAAGTGAGGTGCTTGGGATACGTCAGGACCCCCTCCCCCGCCCCCCACCACCACCAAAAACGGGGAAAAAAAGAAGAAAAGCTTGGTGGGAAACTGTCCCACGAATGCCCTACCTATTCACAGGGTATCATACTTACTGCATTTTCAAAGAGTTTTCTTTGAAATTGCGTCCGAGGAAACTTCGAAACCTCCAACTCTCCTTCGTAAGGACCGCCTTCCTTCCGTTATTCCTCCGCGCTCGTCTTCACTTCTCCTGCATTCATTCATTTCACTGCTTGCTCTTCGTGCCGCTTTCTCTGCTCTGCAACTGCGGTTTTTGTTGTGGAAATCTTGCCAAACAGGTAGAAACTGTTAACGCGCCCTTTGGAGAGCTTGCGCGGTCTGAGAGTCGAAATCTGGAGACGAGGTGTGCTGAAGCTGCCGACAGACGTCCCACTCTGGTTATTTCGATTTCCTTTCTTTGAATTCGTGTTAGGAAGGTTGTATGCTGAATTTGTGCAGGAAATTATAAGTGAATATGGCCACCCAAAAATATCACACGGGATCTGATGGCGTACCCGAAACTTTGAAGAGGCGGTGCATTCGACAAGCTGCCGAAAAGGAATCTTGAAGTCATTTTGAAGTCGTGCGCTACTCAGGTGTGTTCACGCGAGGAAACCTTGGACATCTTTCTTTGATTTTATCTTAGGAGGGCTCTCTGTTAAACTTGCTTACGCATTTAATTATGAGTGTTGAGACAGTTGCTTATATGGCTCCACCTAGTGAGTTTCGCTTCTGGCCAGTTTCAAGGGTTTCTCTCTTCACGTTGGTTTTGGTGGCCAGCTTGAGTGCGTGATCTGTTTGCTTTCTACTCGTAGCTGTAGCTTTCGAAGCGATGATGACTCCATAGCGTAATTCCAAATCTCTGTAACTTCTCTCCTTGGCAAGTTTGATTCGTTCTTACAGCCTGCATATCCTTTGGATGTAATCAGTTGTTGAGAAGCATTTTGCGAGGCCCGAAACGGCAGGCTGCTTTTCTTGAGAAAAGAAGGCTGTGCGTTTGTGAATGACAATTTTGAAGTCAAGGGGAGAGAATTGACAACTAAACCCGCAACTAATCCATGAGAATTTTTGATGCAACATGATGGGATGCGACGATCCTTCGCCGTGTGGAGTGCGCGAAATGTATTAACCCTGAGACGTGTATACACTGGACACGGAACGTAGCTTGTTCTTAAGTTCCATTAGGCAGCAAACATTTTCAGGGTTACAAGTTACAATCAGTATGGACCTTGTGAAGTGTAGTGAACCAGCTCTGTAGTTCATTATGGGAAACGAACAAGGGTGGCAGAGTTGGTGCACAACAGGGTGGATTTGGGGAGGCGTGTTAAGATGGATACGATGCACTACATCGGTGGATGTGGGGAGATGGACAATGTTGTATTACAATCAGCAACCTCACCATCTTGCAAGATGAGAAGTGGTGATGGATTTCGATGTACTACATTGGTGGATGTGGGGAGATGGACAACATTGTATTACGATCCGCAACCATTTTGCAAGATGAGATGTGGTGAGACAGACTACATTATATACACAATGTATGAACATCACAATATATCATGTACCAATTCACATTGATCATGATATATCATGCACCAAATCACATTTATCATGTACCAAATCAACGTAAATCACAAGGCATATCAATGGGAGGGTTCTTATGCCTACTCCTCAGTACTGGGAGGGTTCTTATGCCTACTCCTCAGTACTGGGAGGGTTCTTACACCTACAAGTAGACATAATTTTTAAAATTTTCCTCCCATCCTTGAAGAGTAAGGCAAACATTAAACAGTGACAACAAGTTAAATGCGGCACCAAGTTCGATGTATTTATAAGGTGGGGCCATTTTGGGTTTGGAACTGCCAGAAATTCAGTGGAGAAACTGAGGCAAAAGAGTAGGGGGACATTATGTGTAACTGAGCCTGCATGCAGCTATTGTCGGGTTAGTGTGTGTATGTGGCTATTGTGGGTTAGAGCCTGCATGCAGCTATTGCTAGTTCGTTGCCTCATACGGCTATTGCCAGTTCATCGCCTTATGCGACTATTGCCAGTTCATTGCCTTATGCGGCCATTGCCAGTTCATTGCCTTATGCGGCTATTGCCAATTCATTGCCTTATGCGGCTATTGCAATGCGGCTATTGCCAGTTCATTGCCTTATGCGGCTATTGCAATGCGGCTATTGCCAATTCATTGCCTTATGCGGCTATTGCAATGCGGCTATTGTCAGTTCATTGCCTTATGCGGCTATTGCAATGTGGCTATTGCTAGTTCATTGCCTAATGCGGCTATTGCAATGCGGCTATTGCTAGTTCATTGCCTTATGCGGCTATTGCAATGCGGCTATTGCCAGTTCATTGTTATGCGGCTATTGCAATGCGGCTATTGCTAGTTCATTGCCTTATGCGGCTATTGCAATGCGGCTATTGCCAGTTCATTGCCTTATGCGGCTATTGCAATGCGGCTATTGCCAGTTCATTGCCTTATGCGGCTATTGCAATGCGGCTATTGCCAGTTCATTGCCTTATGCGGCTATTGCAATGCGGCTATTGCTAGTTCATTGCCTTATGCGGCTATTGCAATGCGGCTATTGCTAGTTCATTGCCTTATGCGGCTATTGCAATGTGGCTATTGCTAGTTCATTGCCTTATGCGGCTATTGCAATGCGGCTATTGCTAGTTCATTGCCTTATGCGGACAGTTCATTGCCTTATGCGGCTATTGCCAGCTCGTTGCCTTATGCGGCTATTGCCAGTTCATTGCCGAGACATTGCACGGTTCATTTCGTAACCCCTACACTGAAACATAATGTAAGATAAAAAGAATTTAAGGAGGAAAAATGTTGCAATAATGAAGTCGGCTAGCAACGGATTTCATGGGGGACTTTTCAAAAACAGTAAATTTTTTTAAAAAAAAAAAACCCTACTTTGCGCCTTTGTGTGTCTCTCTCTTGGTTTAAAGAAACTGGGGGACTTCACAGTGGCCGAAGGTCACGGGCACCCACTAGTGTAAGATAACTTATGAAAGAACTAACTTTATATTATGAAAGAACTACCTTCACTGAAGCCTCATTGCAATTTACTGAAACCAACTTGAAATTTTCTTGAAGCCTCCTTTTATGGCCTCATGCACAGTTAATTTCATAAACCCTACATTGAAAGATAATGTAAGATAACTTATGAAAGAACTAACTTTATCTTATGAAAGAACTACCTTCACTGAAGCCTCATTGCAATTTATTGAAACCAACTTGAAATTTTCTTGAAGCCTCCTTTTATGGGCTGCTTTGCAACATTTATGTTTTATTGCAAGATTTGTAGCACTTCAAAGATTGGAGTTTTAAGCTAACATCCACTTAGCATTGTGTCCTGCCTAGATTCCACCTAGGATTTGATTTTAGTTAACATTCTTGATCTCAATGCAACAAAAAACTTGCCTCTCTTAGTATCAACTTAACATCAACTTAGCATTAGGTGTGAATGGAACCTTGGGAGCACAGCAAGAGAAGAAGCTTATTGAAAGTAGATAGAGGGTTTTTGTGTTGGGCCTGGTTTTATTTGAATGTTCATCACAAATCTCTGAAGTTCATACAATGTCGCTTATGGCTTACACAATGGCAACAGGTTGCCTTCTTCAATTTGGATTGAGAACACTATGTCAGGGGCTAAGCGCAAGTGTTCTAATGATCAAACTACATCTGCCTGGCCTACGTCCCCCTCAGTGTCAAGTCCAACTCTTCATTCACATCACAGGTATTTCTTTACATTATGGTGGGTCATTTTGTTCACCTGCTATCATCAGAATTCCAGTTAGTTGTGTGCCTATATTGCTTTCAGATACACACTGATGGCTTGTCTGACTTTGCCTTGAAGCGAAATCATGGGCAAGGGTGTGCAGTTTGGAACCTAGGGCAAGGCCATGCAGTGTGGAACCTCAACAGCTGGTCTCCCATGATGTGGTTGCCAAACTCAGACCTCTGGTATTAATCTGTCCACTGGGACATCCCATTTTTGAACTCTTTTATGATATAAGAGGGTTGCTACCATTGAGAATTAAAACTCGTGACACTGGTTTCTTGTCATTGAAAATAGAGTCTCCACCTCACAAATGCTGTCTTTATATACATCATAATCACAATGAATATGGTTATGAAGATAACAGAGTTTTTGTTCTCAGTAGACCAAGGTTATGTATATGCTATGCTTTCTTCAAACATGATCTATTTGGGTGAGAATTGGTTATAATAGAGACTGAAGTAAACAGTTCAAGTGGTATGTCTCTCAAGAGGGAATAACAGAAGTGTTTTCTTCTGGAATTTCACACATGTGATCATGAGTCTAACCTGAAGTCAACTGATGAGATTAAAGACATATGAGCCAGCTTCTAAACTTCCTACCAGAAGATTGTGATACATCAGTAGTTGTTCCTCTTTGTGTCTGAAATGTACCTGTTGATGTGCAGATCATTGAGCTGATCAAAGGAAGTCTGCAACCATACACGTAAGTATTGAATTTGTATTGACTTTCTGGAGCCCTCAACTGTCTATGGTTCTATGTTGTTTGATCATTTTCAGCCTTGCCACTTGAACAAGTATTTCTTTGCTACATGGAATGTTTGATGGTGTGTACCTGCTATTGTGGAATCCCAGATAGTTTTGTGCCTGTATGGTTGTAGCATACTTGCTCAAAGGATATTTGACTGAGTATTGAAGAAAAATCCTGGACATGCACATTCAGGGCAAAAATGGGCAACATGGAACCTCAACACATTGCCAAGCTGGTGTCTTCTGATGTGAATGAGAAACTGAAACCTCTGGTACCTAGTTATCAGTGCCCCAAAACTCCACATTTCCAAACTCTTGTATAGATGAAGAGGTTTGTTGCTGTTCAAACAGAGTCCCAACTCACAAATGTGGTTCATAATATTCATGATAGTCAGAATGAGTGCAGGCATGTAGATGGAGAATTTTAATTCTCAATTTCTCCTAAATAGAATAAGGTCACATATGTGCTCTGCTTTCTGTTTTTTAAGAACATGATGGTTTTGGGGTGAGAAATTATAACGATCTAGATGGAAGTGAACAACCCAGGTGTTATACCTGTTGGAATAGAGAACAGATTTCTTTTTGCTGGCATTTCACAGATATGATCATGAAGTTTACTCCAATGTCAACTACTGGTATTAAGACACATGAACTAGTTTTGAAAAGGATGATCAGAGAATTGTGGTACTCTAGAAGTCTTTCTTCTTTGTGTCTAAAAGCATTTCAGGCTTTTAAAGCTGTTCATTTTGCAGATTTATCAGCAAACAATACAATGTGTGGAGTCATACATGTAAGTATGGAGGTTGTGGCAACTTTCACTTTCTTGACTGTTTTCAATGCTATTTTGATTAATCCTTTCAGCATTGCCATTTGAACAGGTATCTCTTTGTACTGCCGACTACCTTGTAGTTTTCACCTGCTACCACTGGAATGGTGGATAGTTTTGTTCCTGTAGTGCTTTAGTGTGCTTCCTCAAGGATATATAAGACTCAGCCTTGAAGCAAATTGATGGGGTTGGGCACACAGTGCAATGGTGGGCAGTGAGGATCCTAAACACATTGCCAGCAAGGTGTCCCTTCATGTGCTCCCCCAACCGGGACTTCTGGTATTGATCAGTTCACCTGTTTTCAAACTGCACTATGTCAGGAGGGTTCTTGCTCTTGACTGCTATTTTTTTCTGATTTGAAACAGAGTCCTAATCCTCAGATTGTGTCATTCTCAACATCATAATCACAGTAAGTATAATGAAGATATCTCTCTTCCATGTCTTCAGGATGCAGAGAACAGAATGAAGTTCTCATGTTTGAATAACAGAACAAGGCCATATTTTGGGCATGCTATCTTGAAGTGTAATGGCTTTGGGTGAGGACCAGTCATGTTAGAGGCAGAGTGAACAGCTCAGTTGGTATTAAGTCTTGGACAAGAGAACAGAAACATATTTTGCTGGAATTTTACAAGTGTGATCATGAGTCTACCCTGAAGTTTAGCCTGATATCATTGATGATACCACATGGATGCAAACCAGTTCTGAAAAACAACCATATATTTGTGATGTAACAGAAATGATTGCTCTCTTTCTCTGAAGAAATGCTGTTGATTTTGCAGGTTCATCATCAGAACAGCCCAAGTGTTGTTGAACCACAATTGTAAGGACTGTCATGCTGCTACATTCTTGAGCATTTGATTGTTGTTATTATAAAGTTGTTAATCATTCTGAAGTTTCTCACTCTATCTGGCTATTGTTGAGCAAGGTTGCAAGCTCTACAGCAAATTGAAAAAAAAAAAGATTCAACCATTTGAGAGAGCAATGGAGGTATGGGTTTCTTACATCCCCATCATCTTGAACAACGGTGAATTTCTGCAGGTTGCAGGCACAACATTTGGCTGATCAGCCACATCTTTGTCTACGATTCTCTGAATTGGAGAAAATGCCACCTCATTTCTGGGCTGAAACAAAATTGAAAAACGTGGATGGTTTCCCTACCCAAGTTGAGCTGGTGGATGCCAGAACTGGTAATGTTGTATCAAATGGAGCTGAATCCTCGGCTACATTTCATGTGGTGGTACTGGAGGGCAGCAGTGGAGCTGAAGTGGAGGCTGACATTGACAAGGGAAACTGGAAAGAACTTGTGGTCAAGCCTCGAGATGGAAGAAAGTCTCTATTGGTTGGAGGCTTGAAGGTGACATTGAAGGAAGGGAAGGGTAGTCTTGACACTAATCTTCGCTTTAAAGACAATTCCAGCTTTGTTTCCAGCAAGAAATTTCGACTGGGTTTGGAGGACATTTCCGGTTCTCACATCCAAGGGGCAGTAACAAATGCATTCCATGTGAAAGATGCACGTGGCAAGTGTAAGTTTCAATGGACTTTGGGGGTCCACCTCCTAAGCTTTTATTCTGGTCATGAATTTTTTGGTGTTTGAGGAAAGTAGCATTCTTTTGAAGTCCTGATGAGCTCAAACTAGTTCTGTGCTGCTGCAGTGTTAGCATCTGTGTGACTGTTATCACTTCTGGTGTTGATAGGAATTTACAAAAATATTTAGTTGATAATGTTGGCTCCTATAGCATCAGAGCAAAAAGATTAGGGTGGTTAAAAGCACCCTGTCCCTGTATTTTTCTTGAAAGCTTTCAAAGCTTGCTTTTGTGGGCATCCATTGTGCACAGCAAACGGGAAGAAAGAGGTCCCTGCAGAAAATGACACTCTGGATGTATTGGTGCACATTGCTAAGGGTGGTGCTCGACTACACCATCTCAATAGTGTGTTTAAAATCACCACTGTGAAGGAGTTCAATCTGTTTTATAAAGAGAATCCAAAGGCCTTACGAGCTGTAAGTAGACCTAAACAACTGGTTTGGATCTCCTTCTGAAGACTGATAGACATAAAGGAGGCTAAGTGTTTTGTAGGAAACTGCAATTTACATCATCCTTTGTTAGCATGCAACAAGAATAATGTTATACATCCATGAAACTTGTAGACAGCATCTCAAAGTTGGTCTGAAACAACAAAGTGCATGTCAGCTGTGTCCCATGCTCTTACGAGAATTGGAAAGTTTAAAAGCCAAGATAATGCGTTGGAGAGACTGATCAGATGCAGCAGGTGCATGACTGGGGGTAATCATGACTCCAAGTAGGTGCCTGATCATGGAGGAACTGTGTGGGGAAAATCTGACCTGTGAATAACTGAGCAGGGTTTGAACCGTCTGTCGGATGAGTCTTTTGCTGCCATAATTGAAAATGCAGAGCGGTGTCAACAAGAAGAACCAGGATTGCAGGTATGACAACAGAGCTAAATACCACTTAACAGTTCCATGGTGGTCACCAGACTCTCACAGTAATTGTGAGCAATTTCTGTTTCAGATGGGTTAAAAGCACTGCCTGATGACTTCTAGTGAGTTCATTCAGCTAGGTGGACTTGCAATGGTGAGAAAGTCTAATAGTGCATGTAGACTGGAATGCCGAAGATACTAAGATGACAGTCCTTGTTCATAGCTGATGCATACAGATTGCGGTTGGTTGACATGGCACAGAAACAAACTACAAACGGTTATTGCGTCAAAGAAGGGAGTGCAATGATATCCATGTCCCCAGATGCATCTGGTGTTCTCAAGTCAGGAGTCAACAACGAGTTTAACCTGCCAGAGCAGCAACAGAGCATCTTTCTGGGAGATCCTGCTGGTGATCATGTGATTCGAAAAGAAGATTTGCAGGGGACCTCACAATCAGGTGAAACTACAGTGAAACGATTTCTCTTTGCCCAAAAGGTTTGACAGTATGTTGAATGCTTGCTTGCAAATTGCATGATATATTGTGACTCATGTTTTATTCACAAGCTTGGAATGACTAGAGCCCAATTGTCCTTGCATCAATTAATACCTGAAGATGTCTTTGTGTCCAGCAGTTTTTGGACCTTGAAATATTTTAGTTGCTGAATGCTGAGTTTCTTTGACACTAATGGGCCTATCCATTTTGTTGTTGGCAATTTTGTAGGTATACCAGGGGGAGTGTTACCATCTCCAGCTTTGCAGCAAAATTCCCAACTGTTGGAGTCACCGCCTCACACCGACCCATGGAGCAATGGAACTGCATTTGACATTCCTGATGATCTGCTTATGGAGGATGGGCTTACAATTGATGAAATTCCTTTTGGGTATTTCCATGGTTCTACTGTTCCATTTACTTAGTTACAAATGTGCAAAGATCACTTGAAACATTTTGTGCTTTGAGAGTGGTATATGAACATTAGATCACTTTTCTAGAATTATCTTTGGTCCTATTGTCTCAAACAATAATGGACTCAGGACAGATATCCCTATTAGTTCTAAACATTCTCTGCAATGGTGACCGATGTCGAGATCAAGTCTTGGAACATTTCAGTTGTCATAAAAGTTGACACAGATTGTAGTACTAAACGAAAGTTTGCTCATTGTTTTGCAAGTGATGTTCAAATGTTGTTCAAGCATTGGATTTGAACTAGGACATGTGATCTTACAACTTGAATCAATGTATGTAAATGTAGTCCATAAGGAATCGAACCCGAATCTGTTGAAATTTTCACATGGAACTTGGTACCATAGATTACTAGGCTACAGTCGAGTATGGAAGAACTCCACAATGTGGAAAATTCTTTGGAATAATTATTCTGTTTTGAAGTTCATAGGCATCAGAATGTATGTGCACATGTACAATCTTTTTTGCTACAAATACACAATTTGATGATGTGATGAAATGATACGTACATGTAGTAAGTAGTACATTGTTCATTTTGAGATTTGTACTCAATTATACTGTTTTCAAATTTGTGATATAAGGTCTAGTTCCATTGAAGCTTCATCCATTGTTTCAACATTCCTAACATCTCCATGCAAATAGCTCTTAAATGTGTCCATAACATCTATCTCACCAAAGATAAAGGTAATGCATAAAAACTAAAGGAAAAGTATTGAACCAAGGTTCAAAGCACTAGATGTAGAAGCCAATTATTGTGGAGGAAAATTTTGAGAACAAAAATCATCACAAAAATCATAACACTTCACCAAATTGCCAAAAACACAAAACTTTAGTTCAACAATATGGAATTATTGGCAAATTCTTTCTCAAACATTCCTCAAAATTAAGCATAAAGGTGTAAATTGCTTTTCTCCTAAATTTAAAAAATGAGCTTTTGAAAAACAAAACAAAATCTTACCCACAAAATAAGTGATTCTTTCAAAGTTAATGAATATGACAACAACAATGAAGAAATGTAAATTTTAAAAACTCCTTGGAATTTCACAACAAAAGAAGAAGAAAAAGTTGTGAGGTCAAGGTTGGGGAAAAAAATTGAACCAATGATTACAACCTCTAAAGACAAGTTGAGCAAAACTCCACCACATTGTGATATTCAAGTAGGGCATAATAACAATGGGCTTCTGATTGACCTTTGCTTGATAAGTATCATCAATAAAAAGAATGTCAAATTTTGAACTATGACCTACATTTGCATGACCTAAATTTCAAGCAATCCAAGACTTGCAAGAAGCATGAGAGGGCATAAAAGTGTTCAACACATATGCAAGCAACACATTTCATCTAACAATATTATGATATTATCAACAATTGAAGAACAAGATTCAAGAAATAAAATTAGAAAAACTTAGAAGACAAGGTAAAAGAAGGGAAGATGTCAAATCAACAGTGGTCATAAATGAGAGGTGAGTGCAAGCTTAGTTTTAACACTAGAAGAAATCTTGTATTTTACAACTAATCATTTTACAATTACATGCAATTGTATCATTTACAACTTTTAACACAAATGTTAATAACCTTTGAAAATTTTACAATTACGATCTTTTAACTATGTCACAATTACATTGCAACTATTTGAAGCTTCATTCATCCATGTGAATGGCTTTTAAGTAATGTATTGCATCCATGAATAAGTTATTAAGTCCCATAAATTGAATTAGTAACCAAAAGGTAGTCACAAATTGTTTTTGTTTAGGTTGTTTTATGTATACATTAAAAATGTTATAAAGTTTATTATTAAATGTTTACTAAGGTTATTATATTTTTATTTAAGTTATTAAGGGTATTACATGTACATGAAAATTGTATTAAAAGTATGTTTATGTCCTATTAAAATTTATTATGTTTATATTTAATGTTGATATATTATGTTTCCACCCAAGTTCATACCAACATGTATAAAATGGAGATGGTTGTGAAAACCTAATATTAGTGTTAAATATTAATTAAACTTTAACCAAGTTTTAGCCAAGGTTTAATCAAGTGTCAATTGTTAGGATTTAATCAAATTTCATTTAATTAGAGTTTCATCAAGTTTTAGTTTAATCAAATTTTAATCAAAGTTTAGTTCATTCAAAGTTTCATCAAGTTGTGTGATTTAACCAAAGTTTGGCCAATTTTTGTTCAACCAATATTTAACAAAATTATAGCCAAATTTTTAATTTGCTAAGGTTAATCAAGTTTTAAATAAAGTTTAAATGAATCACAATTTAATCAAGTTTTAATTTATCCAAGTTTTATTTGAACAAAGGTTTAGCTACTAGGTGCCATGTAGGCTACATTAATTAGTAGGTAGTAAGTAAGGTTAATAAGTTGTAATTAGGTTGTGACTAAAATGTTTATTCCATATGGTTTGTCTTTCAATTTTCAATTTTCTAAATTGTATAAAAAGGTACATTATTAACATTGAAAAAACACAAAAAACATCAAAATGGAAATGTCATTTGAAATAAATAAATTAATAAAAATTTAACCCCAAAAACTAAATCCAAAATGAAATAGGATCTTCTTAGCTAGGTGCCACATCATGACCTGGATCTAGATGCCATGTGGCCTAGGCTCCACATGGCCGACTAGGACTACGCCATGTGACCAAGATTAAAACTTGTATTCTTTAATTCAATTTCTAAAAATTCATTTGATGTGCCACTTGACAACTTTTTCTTCTAGTGAAACGAACTTGAAGTTGTCATGCTAACAAACAAAAGGATTTAGGGTTACAAAGTTTAGAGTTAAAGAAGAAGGAAATTTGGATGCATAAGAAAAAAGTCACCCATTAAGATCAATCGTTAATGCATGGAGGGACTAGGATAATAAAGTTGGGCTGAAATTTTTAATTGTTTCATTTGGGATAGTTGGGTGGGCTGAAATGTTTTTGGAGTTCAATTGGTAATATTTTTGGAGCATGGATGACAATTGGATGGTTATTGGCTATGTAAAGTCATCCCATTTAATACCTATTGCATAGGTCTATCTAGTACCCACAACAATAAGGACTCATAGCCCAAATAATGTTTGTCAAAGAGCTGGGGTGTTAGCAAATCATTAAGATAGAAGCACCAACAACTATTGTGGTGCCTTAAATCAAGTGAAACATGTACTGATGATCTCCTATCACCACTTAATATAAGGGGTAGAATGGCTAGAATTTTATTGTTACAATTTAATGTGAGCTAAAACATATCTTCAAGCACACATGCTATAAAATATGAATGGTGTGCTTTGTTTAACAAGATAATGATATTTCCAAGAATTATAAAGTTCTTAAAAACATTTTACACAAAAATACAATAACAATTTTAGGTGCTCTTACCTAGGTTAAATTAATGTCAAAATTAAATTAGTTTGTAGTTAAAAGCACCTAATATTGTCAATGTACCACTCCTATTGTCATTTTTCATATGCAAAAGAATTAAGCGTATTTTATGGTGGTGGATTAATGTCACATAAAACATAACCTTTGACACATGTGTTATAGGTTTCTAATGACATAATCTATCAATATTAGAATAGTGACAACAAGGTATTAGCGGAGTCGAACCTTTTAGTTTCAAATGCCATATTTTTCATTTTTCATATGTTTTGAGTGATCTAGAAAACTATGGGTGTGCTAACGAGATCTCTACAAAAGCTTTTGAACCCCCAAAAAGCAAAATAATGTTTAATATTTTAACCTTCAAATCAAAAAATGTTTTGAAACACCCATCGCCAAACACTAACCCACTCTATTTCAAGAATCTGAACTTCCTTAAATTATTGTCATTTTTTAATGATTTTCATGGCCATGGATGTGCAAAGTGCAAAGTGAACCCTATTCCCCAATAATAACACATATTGTCCCATATCCTTTGCCCAAAAATGTTGGCTTGTATTGTATATAGGTGGGCTAAAGGGAACGACTTTCATAATTCACCTTATTGGTAGGAAAATTTGTAATTTTAAAATCATTGAAAGGAATTTTTTTTGAGAAGGACCAATCAACAGGGTTCATTGCAAAAAAAATTGATCTTTGGGATGCACTCACAATTGATTAACATGGATTACAAATACATATATAGTCAAGAAGAGGTATATAATGTATAAGCTTATGTTTACTCACCCCAAAACATCAACATGGGGTTGTGTAAGTGTAAATGAAAAACAATTACATTTCCCTATGTAAGTGTGAAAAAACTTATTTACATGGCAAGTAGGTTATTGTCTATATTCACACAACATGGGTTCAAATCCAAAAAAATCAATGAATGGTGTTTTTTTTTCTTTCAATGAATTTTTTGAATTGTGTTAAAAGGCTTTCTTGCTTATTTATAGAAAGAACCTTTAAAACTAACCTATATGTTCAATCATATGTTAGAATAATATTTTTATCATTTGGCAACAAATTGTCAAATGATTAATTAAATTTGAAATATGCGACACTTTGAAATTTGTAGCACATAATGATTATATAAAATAATAAACAAGGCCTTGTCAATGTTATGGAATAGCTTAATGTGTTTAAACTTTGGATCTTAGATCATTATTATGTGGTTCAAAACCTAATAGTTGAACTTTTGATTTTATTGAAAATTTGACACAAATTATAAATATTTTTTCAAAAGTTCAATAAAATGAAAAATAATTTAATTTATGTTGAAATGGTAAAGGTATTACGTATTACAAGTTTCAATCATCCCAAGGTAAATATCAAAGTGGGGCATATGCCTTTGAACACATATTGTAGCCTAGTTTTACAAATTATGTATGTTTGTGTGAAATTCAATTTCTTGAAAAATTGATTGTGATATTTATTGAATTTCCAATGACAAGAAATACTCAAAACTTAGTAATTCCATACGAGAGGTCTGAAAATTACAAAAGCATCTCAGTGCACCTATAGCATTGAAAGCTTTCCAATAGCACCATTTGAGTACACCCCAAATTTCTGTAGGAAAATAATTATTGTTGATTTTCAATGAGTTTTTAGTGATAAAGATTTCAAAATTCAATGAATTGTGCATTGCAAGTCTCAACATTAAACCCATTACAAGAGTAGTTCATTGCATAATGCTTAATGCATAGTGTTGTCCAATTCCTTGTTTGAAAAGAAACCTTTGATCTGAATTTTGAAACTTCAATGGAACCTACAATTTGGTCTTGAGAGTTGCATCTTTCGATTCCTAAAACTTCCAATTCAAGTCTTTTCTTAACAAAGTTGTAACTTGGTCCAGTTTTAAGAGAAAGTTCACTTCCATCTCCACTACACACAATTAACTTTTATTAATTTTTATGTAATATTAATTTGTGCAACTAATTCACACAAATCCAAGATAGAGATTATGTAATAGTAATGATGTACAATTAACTAAAATTAATTACTTGCATAAAAAGTAGGGTCAAGTTTTTACTTTTCTTGAAAAGTTGTATATGCCTTCAATTTTTTTGAACCTACTCAAAAAGGGTTAGCGCCACTAGTTCAAGTTCTAATTCAATTTTATGCCCAAATCCTACACGGTATGTGCAGTCTCTGCCCAATAATACAAACCAAACAAACAGAGATCAATAAAGAACATGATAAAAAGGAGTTCAATGCTACCAATGCACAAAGGTCAACCTTAACTAGGTGGGATGGTTAAGTATGGTTAGCACTCTTAAGTGAGTTCTCTTTAATGTTAATAATACTTGGAGAATGTTTTGGGAGTTGCATTGATATTCAATTGTTAATAGTTCAATTTTAATCTAATTTAAATTTTACTTTTGTTTTTGGGACTTCTTTTGGTATATAGACATTTTTCTCCAAAGGGAATAATTCAATTTTTAAAATTACATAGAATAAATGGCATGCTATGGAATTCAACCCCACTCCTCCCCCCCCCCCCCTCTTAACCCTATCCACTCATGTGCCCTTGTTACATCTGGAATGCCTTCTCTAGGCAAAAAAATTCATTCAAAGAACGGACCTTCCATTTGTGATAGTTTTTTTTTTCTAAAATTCAAAAATTCTTTCAAACATGTGTGACTAATTTTCTTAAATGGTCATCAAAACATGTACAGTAATTAGGATATAATGTGACACTATGTTGGGCATGTTCTTTTAGATATTGGGAAATCATATTTTTCAAAATAAAAATTCAGAAACAAATAAATAAATAAATATGAACTTCAAGAAAAAATTGTTAAAATAAAATTTCACCACGAGAAGAATCCACCTTCACATTTACATACTATAATTTGAAAATAAATTGATCAAAATATTGTGTCATTACCAGTGGGGGCGGGGAAAGCCTGGAAGGTGAAGATGAACTGACTAGGCTATTGAGGGTTTAAGTCTGGACTGAGAAACTGCCCAGATTTATTAACAGCTAAAAACCCACATCACACCATGTACATTGTTAAATGGGCCCCATTTCATTTAAAAAGCATGGAATGTCCATTAAAGCCAAATCTTAGCTTTAAAGATATCACATTCTCATAATACCCACATAAAAGTATTTTGAATTCATTATGTGTATCCTTCTTTAAGCCCCCACACAACAAACCCTACAATGACACAATTTTTAACATGACTAAAAACCCTAAAATGACACAATTTTCAACATGATTAACAAACTCTAAAATGACACAATTTCCAACATAACTACCAAACTCTAAAATGACACAATTTTCCAACATGATTAACAATAGATGGTAACAATAGCTCTTGTAAATTTTTATCAAAATACACTATGAAAATTTGGATAGGCGATTATGACATAGGTGTAAGTTCTTCCCAAATTTAAGAAAAAACGATAAGCCATTACAAAATGTAAGAGCCTGCCCATGTACACAAGGCCTCCAGTGTCAAGGGTGAATATTATGTTGTAGGGGAGGTTCCCATACAAGTGTGTTCTCCTGAGAGAGGGGCACTTGAGGGCATGAGCCTGGGGCTGTTTGGGAACCTAAGGGGACACACAAGTAAAGGAACCTCCCCTTATGTAAACAACTCTCTTTTTATTTTCTCACTTTTTTCTCATTTCGTTGAAAAGAAATATTTCCATGGGAACATGGGAACATACAAAATTGACAGAGCTCCCTCAAATTTTATGCACATGTGAATCAGAGTTTTTTTTTAAATAAAAATTTGAAATATTGCTCAAGTGGTGTAGTCCATAAGTACATTTAGCCAAATTGGCTACGTTCAAAATAAGAAAGTATAAAAATTTAAGCACCCTTTCATATTTGTACGCAAGTTTTTGCCGATTTTTGGCGAACTATTTTCCCCACAAAAATCATGGAATTTGCGACAGAATATTCTTTGTTGAAAATATTTTTGACAAAATGGCTAAAATTCGCCACCCAAAAGAATCACCCATTGTCGTGAATAAAAACCAAAAGGGTAAAAGATAATTATTCACATGGTAAAAAGTTGTTTCGTTTCCCAATCGATTGTGGAAGGAAAGATGTGGGAGGGGAGGAGGACTAGGCCTAGTCCATGATGAAACTCATTCACCATCGCACTTGTTTGTTCATCCTGCAATTCTTGTGCATAAAATCTTGAATATTTTCCACACGAAGACAAAATCCTCTTCTCTAACTTTCTTTTATTGTTGTTGTGGTGGTGGTGGTGGGTGTTTTTTTCTAACTTCTTTGTTGTTAATGTTGGGGTGGGTGTTTGTTTTCCAAATTCTTTTGTTGTTGTTCCGGTGCGGGTGATTTTCCTTTTTGCAGCTCCTTTCGTGAAGAAGTGGAAGAATCATGTCGGAAAGTAGTGCTGATGCGAGTGGCAGCAGAGCATCATCTTCAGCATCATCGGTGGGTCCTTACCGGCCGCCTCACATGCGGTTCTTGCTCAACAACAGTAATCCCGAGCAGGCTCCAAATTCTCGATCATCTGCGTCTCTACGGACTCCTCGCAAAGTTCTCGCCGGAAATTTAGCGAGTTTAAACCCAAAATTGTCCGTGACATGCTTCAGTGCAAGGAATGCACCAAATGCTGATCAGCCGGGGACCACAACAGATCTCTCGTCTACTGCAATAAGAGAGTCTGCCTTGGAAGATGTGCTCTTCAAGCGCTTTTGTAGCAACCAACCCTCTTGGGTCCCCGACATCTTGCAAAGCGACAAATTCCACGTCTTCCTCTACGATTCCCGTATCCCATCGTCGCCACCAACCGGCTCCCTTGGTACCAGCTCAAGCTCCGACCGTGTAGCAGCCAAGCTTCTTGTGCACCATATTGTACCTAGATTCATTTGGTTGATTGCTGCTCATTAATAAAATTAAAAAGAAGAAAGCTCCTAGATCATAGCTTGGAGCAATTGTTGATCGATCGATCTGGATGTCCATTTTGTTGCGAATCTGCTTTCTAGATCACATTTCCTCACATGGGTAAAATTTCTGTAACTCTGCTGTGCTCCTGCTCCGGCAGGTCAGCTGGGACAGCATCTTCACGTGAATTCGACACCTCCTCCTCCCAGCAGCAAGTCTTGGTCCAGTACGGGAGCTGTCATAACTGCTGCAGCCACGGATCGTCAGAAGGTTTGTGGAGACTGGAAGACAATCAACTACAGTGATGTTCTTGTGGGTACGCTGAGGCAGATCGCTGACTCGACTATTCGGGGATCATTCTCGGCGGCCCCTACGCCGCGGCCTCGTTTGAAAATCGAGGTTAGAGTTGCAAAGTATTTTTTCAAGCACTTCGTTTCCGGAACAGCAGCAGCAGCTCCTGAATCCAAACGACGTAATTATAGTTTTAGTTCTGATGCAGCAGGCGTTGCTCGGCAGGCTCTCACTAGTTCTTATAACTGGAGTTCAAGCTGCTTTTCGATTCCGCAGCTACAGGAACAAATTTCCAGCCGCCAGCTTACCCATCAGGCCATCACCGAGACGACGACCATGGACAACATTGCAAGAGCTCAGGCATACGTGCAGCAAGCGCCGTGTGGATTTAAAGAACTGCCTGGAGCGCCGCAATCGGAACGAAAGATCGTCGTGCACTTCCACGACACTTTGAGTAGCAATGATACAGGCATGGCGATCACAATTCGCTATCCTGCAGATGACCCAAAGATGATGATCCAGGTACTGTCTAGATCGTGAACGTCTCAGCTGGTTTGTCGTCACCTCGTCCTAGGATAGATTGAGTCCGCCTCGCGTCTGCTGTAAAATCCTTTCATGGCCTTGCAGGCTAGATCCGTCGACAAGGAAAAGGATGGAGGACATGAGACAATGGAGCAGCAGCATCATGGCTTGTCTGAAGCTGATCATCTAGCTGCCGGCAGGGAGGAGGAGCAGCATTGCGCGAATGATATCAAGCTCCTACGTCCGAAGTTCTCGAATGTCAAGCATTATCTCAGGACTCGCGAGTGCATGGTGCAATTCTTGCGGGAAGGAAGAGGAGCCGACTTCAGACTAGCCGTGCTTACTAAGAATCAGGTGATTAGCTGATCCAAAACCCATCGGCTGCCTGCTGAAACATCCCACACCCGAGCGTCCTTCTTTTCTTCATGCTAAGATCCCATTTCTGGAACAAGGTTCAGTTTTGATCAAATCCAGGAAGCCAAGCAAAAGTACTGCAACTCTGCTTATCAAGACTTTGTTGTCAGCTCATGATTCAAGCTGGACCAATATTCAACAACTGCTCAAAAATCTCCTTATGTCTGAGCTAGATCCATTTCTGCTTGATGAACTAACTACCACCGATATTGATCATTCCACCACCATCATCATCATCATCACATGTCATGCTGCAATATATCTGCAGGTTCCACAGGAGAGCAGTACATCATCTGATCCAGCAATCCTTGAATGGGTGAAACAAGCATGGGATTCCCGGACTGCGGGATTTCTTGTGTTCCCTGCAAATCCAAGGTTCAAAATATACGTTGTAAGATACAAGGATGTCATCCATTGATATTACTCCGAGAATATGAAGGTGAGTCTGTTGAAAATCAGGCAATTGAGGGAGGACAAAGGAGGTGCAAGCAGGGTGCAGAACTTTTGGGAAATCAACTTACAGTGTTTGCAGATTAAGAAGCACTGGATTGCAGATTTGGAAGAAAAGAATTTGGTAGCCATCGAGCACATGGTCTATGAGCTTGTTGAAGAGGCTACCAACCTGTGAGGTCTATATACCTTACTAGTTGAGAAGCTTCAGCTGCTCATGAAGCCTCAGTGACATGGTTGCTTGCAGTTTTAGTCCTTTTGAGTTCAGCATAGCAGCAAAGTGGGGGATGAAGAAAAATTCCAATGTGCTACAATTCTGTGCAATAACCAGCCTGGGTGTAGTTTAGAGTTGAAAGTCCCAATTCCATTGAAGGCTGGCATCATTGGAAATCCCAGCCTTTTTTTGTCTTTGATCTTCTGTGTTCCATGATTTCAACTGGAAGTATAATTATGAGTCCATGATTTTGTGATCATTTTAAAAGATTAGACTGCTAATTTCAGACAGCTCTTGAACCAAAGTTGGCATAAGTTACAAACAGTCATGTCCACTGTGAAGAGAAGTGACTAGCTAGCATTAGTCCACAGTGTCTTGATCAGCGATTTTCCATGGATCTGGACATGTATTTAAAAAGACATTTTCAGATTGAGTGTCCAGAATCATATATAATACCAAAATCCATGTTGTGATGATATTAGAGCATCTCTGCTGAAACAATCCATAAAATATCACATGCTGAAACATGCAAGAAAAATCCAGAAACACCTTCTAAAGGCTTTTACCAATTGCCAGATGCTTTAGTAATGTATTGTTTGTAAACAGGCAGTCACTAGCAAAAAAGTTTTGGCACCATAGTAGACAACAATCTCACCACATGAAAGATTTCACTGTAGACGGTATCTATTGAGAATTGAACCATACTGTTGTGATCTAGCACAATACAATTGAGAGTTGACCTAATGACAATAGCAGTCTAAGTTCCAATAACATATCACTGTGCACAAACAAGAGGAGACGGAACCCTCAGAAATAAAGAATCATTTTTCATGGATCAGTAATCCTCTTAGTGAGGGCCACAGTGAATCACCACTGTGAATCACTAAGTGGGCGCCATAGTGAATCAGTACTTAGTGAGGGCCACACTGAATCAGCACCCGCCAGCACCCGAAGGCTCCTTCAACTTGAAAAACCTACACTTGGAAAACCTAGTAACTGTCAAGTTTCATCAAATCCACCACCCCCAAAAAACTTGTTTCCAAACTTCTTTGTGACTGCTCTCGTTCATTTCTTTTGTTTTCCTTTCTGGGTCATTTGAAAACTTTCTCAGACGGTCTCCGAAGTTCGACGTCTTCCTGGGTTTCAGGCCAGAAAAAAATGGCGCGCTCGCAGGCTCACGCAGCACGGCAAGAACCTGCCAAGGGAGTTCGAGGCGTCGAATCTCGAGGAAATTTCCTCATTCGTGGGCAGTTTTTTCTTCGTGCGGATAATGCGCCAGATTTGCGCGTTTGGACTCTATCGACATTTTTAAAGAGTACGTGCGGAAAGAAGTAGGAACATCCAGCTCGTCGAATCCTCTTGGTTTTCGGAGGGGACCGCGCGTGTATCATGGGAAGCTCAAGATTGCCCTGTTCTGCGTGACGTATATCATGCCTGCTTTTCCAGAACAATAATTAGTTTAGAAGCTCCAAGTGGGTGCTCTGAGCGTCGCTCTCCATCAGCTGGAATTTTCTTTTCCGTATCCATTTGAAGTTGTAGGAATCCGATACAGTTGGAACGGACTAAATTGTGTTGTAGGAATTTGGTGGTAGAAGTTCGTCGTGTCGGAACTCGTATCGCAATGTCGTCGTTCAAATCTTGCTTGAGATATTGCGTAGTAGTGATGGCGAGTTTTCTTGTGATAACCTTCACTAATTTAGCTTCTGATCATCCTTTCATTTGGTGGTGAAATGTTGCTAAAATTATAGTATGGAATGGGTTTAGTTACCATTGCACACAACATTTGGAGGTAATTTATTCTACTTTGTGATGTATATCAATTAATTAGAAGTTCAACCTTCTCCATTGGAGTCTTTCATGTGAATGTTCCATCATCTCATTGGTTCAAAAATAATTCCTCTTTCTAACTACGTTTGTGAGCATTTTTGTCACAAGAATAAGGATACTTATTGAGATAGAATAGTTATATGATTAGGGAACAACTTTTCTTCTCACATTGTTGTGAACATTTGGATTTTTTCCCCTAATTCAATGGTTTTAAAAAATAGAAATCACCAAAATTCATATATGAACAATTGTCAAATTTCTGTGCATAATTCAAATATGTAACGCCCCCACCCAAAAAAAGGTTTAGAACTTCCTTTTCATTTTTTTTAATAGCCAAATTTTGCTAAATTGGCTTA
Source organism: Sphagnum tenellum (assembly GCA_963921925.1). Classification (NCBI taxonomy): domain Eukaryota; kingdom Viridiplantae; phylum Streptophyta; class Sphagnopsida; order Sphagnales; family Sphagnaceae; genus Sphagnum; species Sphagnum tenellum. The sequence goes on from OY998155.1 coordinate 4,740,519, forward strand.
CTAATGATTAACACTTTGGATACATCATAAATTGCAAAAGAAAACATAAGGGAACAAGTCCCATTTTTTCTCGAAACTTAAGGAATATAACGACACCAATTTAATGTGCATAAGAGCATTTCAATCATTCCTTGCACACAATGATTTCATAGTGCACCTAAATTTGGCCTCCACCAAAACCTTATGCAATTGTACTTTTCAACAGTAATTCATGCAATTAGCATCATGAAAATCCTACTAGGTCTTGCATCATATTGCACAATGCCAAGCTTAGCATTTCTTCTAGGTAAGCAATCTTGCATGTGGGCAAAATTGCCATCCTCATGTGTGATCTTTGTACTTTACATTTGTCACCATGACATTGTAAGATGTAAATGTTAAAAGAACGAGGAAGAGAAAAAAATTGTGCTAGGGAAAAAGTAAAGCTTTATAAGAACAAACTTTATATCATGAGAAAAAATCTTTTGTTATGCAACGATTCAATTTGTAATTATATGTGATTAATCATCAATTGCACTATGTTTTGTCATTTTTACAACTAGTCATCATTTTTTTTAATCTATTACTTTTCTTATGGTTATGGTAGAACTAATTTGTAAATATTAAAGGTTTTCCATCTTTCCATGTCGATTAAGTTTTTGGGTTCTTCGTCCAAGCAAAAATCCTTTATGTCATATTAATTGCAAAAATAGTCACAAGATGTGATTTACCTATACCTTTGAAATATATTAATGTGTTTTTGAATATATTAGGAACATATTTATAGATTCATGTATTTGTGTTGTATTGAAGGCATGTTAAGTGTACATTTTATATATATTGTGGGTTGGTTAAATAAGTTGGGTAAATAGGCAAATAAATTGATATGTAAGTAGGTAAATAGTTAGGTAGGGCTACATACTAATTAAATATTATATTTAATATGTAATAATTAATTAGTTAATTAGTTTAAAATAATTCAATAATTAGTTAGATAAGTATTAATTAGTTGATAGTTATTTTCAAAAAAAAATCTTTAAATAATTCATTATTATTATTATTATTATTAGGGAATAATAAAATAATAGATAGGTGGTTAAATAATTACTTAGTGGCTAATGGACTAATTAGCTAGTTAAACTAATTCACTAGTTAATTATTTATTTAAGGGAAAAAAAAATTTGGCATAAGTATTTAAATTATAACATAATTTGCAATTAAATTTAGGTTACAATCGAAGAATATGTTTTGTCCTCCATTTTTTTCCTATAAACTATATAAAAAATGTGTTTTTTTTCATTTTAATATTAAAAAACATGCGCCATTTGGGTTGAGCCAATCAAAGAGGTTAAGTTTTAAATGCTAAACCCAAAATAAAATAAAAATATTTACATTCTTATCCCTTAGCTTACCTACATACCTACTTGGTCCTATTTATTTAAATATTGATTTAAATTAATTTTGGCCAAATTTTATTTTAGTTTTCATGAATTTTAGCCAAATGATGTCACATGGCAAAATCTTGTTATGGAAAGAAAAATTGACACATGGAAAAATCCCATTATATCAAATTATGCCAAGGGGCATATTTCCATTTATTAATGTTGTGACATTTGTAGGTCATTTAAAATGAACAATGAGGATTCAATTTATATATTTTTTTAAATTACAAAAACAATAATATGTTAACAAGTGGCAATTAATGAATGGGTTACATGTTATTTACAAAAATGGGGATTAATTAGAAGTTGCATATGGATAATCAATAGATGTGAACATATGTGTTAATTGTACACATCATTCATGTGGATTGTGTTGATATCGTGGTGAATCATCATTTGCGACTAGATGTTGAATCTGATTTTGCTTATGTAATTAATAAATTTTTACTTGTTGATGTTCATTGCAACTTGTCTATAATCATAAATTGCAATTGCAATTAACATTTTTTTTCTAATTCATTTTTCAAACTCCCAATTATCTAGGTGAAAACAAACTAATAATAACTAAAAAGCTTGTTAAAAAACCAAAAAATTACAAACTATATTAGATAAGTTTTTGTTTTAACATTTCAAAGTTATGGTAATCATTTCAAATTACGTCAAATGACTAGCATGAACATTGATGAATTTAAATTAAATATTCATTTTATTTAAGTACAAGATTTTTGAGCTTGAATTATAGTTATGTGGAAAGCAATCAATTTTATAAAAGACTAAGTTAAGGAATTTTTGAATGATTTTTTTTTTATGAGAATTGTTTTTGGAGATGATAATGCCCTACTATTCACACTTTAAAAACATTGACAATTAAAAAGTTGTGGAACTTGAAAGTTTTAGAAATCCAAAGTATGTTTCAAAATCTTAAAATTTCAAAAAAAAAATTTGGCACATGTAAATAAGGTGTAATGTACATGACATATAAAACAGAGTTACAATTTTTTATTAAAAAAACTAATGCCTAAATTATTTAACATATTTTGATATGATTTAGAATTATAATCATTTTTCAAAAAAAAAATTTATTTTCACCATTTTAAAAAATTCACATATATTCAACAATGATCAAAACACAACATGTGATGTATTAAAGCAACTATAGGCATATATTTAACAACAACTTGCATTAAAAATTCATCCATAAATTGTTTTTATGAAAAAATAAAAAGATTATAAAAAGATAAGTAATTTTTTATAAAGTCATATTGTTGGCTCACATTAACATGTTTTCACCCTTGCTAAAAATGTGCAAAAAAATAAAACATTACATGAACACATAACTTTACAACAATATCCTTACTTGTTATGGACAACACCCCACTAAGAGCTTGAAGACAAAATAGAGCTTGATAAAACATGATGTCTTCAAATTTTGTGGTGATTATGAGGATGTTCTTGCATTGATTGAAAATGGTGTTTATAGTGCAAATGTTACGTAAGAAGCTTTTGAATTGCACAAGTCCAAGCACCTAAGTGAAACATCCCAAGCTCCAACCTTGAACTTTAGATGAATGATTTGTGTGAAATGAAAGTCGTTAAATGTTGAAAGCAAAACTTGTCATAATGACATGTCTTGCTCATGAATCTCACATTATGCTTCAAAGTAATATTCATCCTCAATTGAACACTTTAATGTGAAAGTTCAGGGTGAGATCCATTAAGTAATTGCTTTTGTATTGCATTAATTGAAAGAATTTGCTACATATAATAAATTTATCCTTAACATCATGCCCTATTTGGACGGCCGTTTATTCCTCTCTATTCTTCAAAATGCCTACTTTGTGATCATCCCACCCAATTGCAGGTGAACATCAAGACAAAAGGTGAACCCACCAAAAAATTGATTGTGGCATCAACTTGGTAATTGCCTAGGGTAGAGTTGGCTTCAATCGACTCATCCATATTTTCCCAGTCTTCCAAATTGCAACCATAAAATTAAAATCAAAGAATTAGAAAAATAATAATAAATAAATACACAAAACTCCACAACAAATAAAGTGTTGTTCCTTTCACTTTCACTCCTCCAAATTGGAACAAAACAAAAAATTCACACCCCCATTCAAGGTCAATGTATTCTTTAAAGGAATATTATACCCAAAATACCTACATTGTTATTGCCTTTTTCTTCTTTTATAGAAAATTTTATTGTTTCATACATCATCCTGGTTGTTGGAAGTTAGGGGTTTGTGATTTTGAACAACGTTGGATGTTTCTTTGTTTTGAGTATAAAGGGATACAACCCCTTTAAATTTTTCTTGGGAGAAAAGGGGGCGATAATTAAGCTTTACATTAAAGAAAAACATTATGAATCACAATGTTCATGATAATGTAATTGTTCCACCTTGCATTTGGAAAATTTGTAAATGTAATTTAAATTATGATGTTATGAAAAAATATCCAAATGTAAAAAAAGGTTGATGGTAAATTTGGTCTTTTAAAAAATAAAGATTGATTTTTGAATTTGGGTCCATTTGATTCTTGAAACTTAATGAGTTCATGTCAAGTCAATTTAATTCCAAATTTGCTTTGAAGCTATAGGTTTGAGTTCAATTTGCAATACCATGAATGTAGTTCACCATTTTAACCACTATCAACTAGAGGACCAAGCCCAACATTGGTTCAAACCAGTGTTGTGCATGTAAGTGCCAATAGCCGTATATATGGCATGTAAATCTGGTGTAAGTGTAAATCTGATACATTTGCATATCCAAAATTTTTACACTTACACTTATCCTGTTGCAGTGTATATTTTTTTTTAAACACTTACATGAGGCTAGTATAAATATTTGTCAAATGCACTTACACGGCCCTGTGTAAATGTGGTTTGAGGTGTGTAAGTGTAAATACTAGAATTATTTGTAAACTCCACCCTATTTTTGGGCCTCCCTTCATCCCAAACCCTTCTTTCAGGGGGTATCCATAAAGCAAGGAAATTTTATTAAATGTGGGAATGACATGCTGAAAATCAACATTTAATGAACAATGTTCAAGACTAATTATAATCGCTTTTACAAGTAGGAGCAGTGAAAATATATGCAGCAGCAACAGTGCAGGCACTGAAGAAAAAGGAAAGACAGCGTCAAACTCAATTCACCCACAAAAAACTGAGGTCCCCCAACCCTTGAATGCTAATCTTTTTATTTTTTTGAATCTCACCCTATTTATGATCAAACTCAGGGTTCTATTGTTGTTTTCCTTATTTTATACATAATTTTATTATATATCTTTAATGACCAGACCTTCTTGCAAAGGCATGTGAATTAGTTGTGGGTGTATATTTTGATGGGTTTTTTTTTTTTTGCAATCGACCATTTATCTGGCTTATATTCAAAAACATTATGAAATCTCCCCTCCTCCAGTAGAATTCACATTTTTTACATTGTTATATTGTTCTACATAGCCATCTAAAATCAGATAAATAAATTTATTTTTATATTTACATTTTTTTATCGAACCGTGTATAATTATATAACAACATTTAATTTTACAGTATAAAATAAATTTCATTATGGGATTTACACTTACATGGAGTGTAAAGTCCCAAACCATTTACACACACAACACTGGTTCAAACTAGTGTTGGGCATGTATATCGTTCTCAACACACAATCCATGTAAACATAAATGCCTAATTTCAAATGTATCAATGCAAATTTGTGTGAATCCATTTCATGCCATGTAAAACCATGTAAGCGTAAATCATTTACACTTACACACACGTAAATCCATGCAAATCCATATAATGTTTTTGAAAAGGAAAAATTCATGTAAAAATTGTCAAAATGGGGCCTATTGAATAGTTTCAAAATGTTTTTTGTGGTGGCCAATGAAAATGACTCTTTGCAGCAAAAAAAATGGTTTGCAATAGTTCGAATTAAATTAATTATTATGAATCACAATAGCATTCAAGTTCTTTTTAAAGTCTAGGCCAAAAATAGTGATCAACAAAATTAAGGATGAAATTTTTGCTCAAGCAATGAAGTGATGCAACATGCACCCAAGAATAAACACATACATCATTGAACCCAAATCTTTTTCATTTCTTGTTTATTTTGAGTGATCTTCATGGCTATGGGTGCACCAAGTGCACCAAGTGGAGGTCTACGATATCTCCTTGAACTCTAGAGGCGATTGAACAGTGAAGAAATACACAATTTGTTGAAATCTTAAAAATGTTTGAAAAAAAGAGTAAAACCCCTTAGTTTCAAACGCCATATCTTTTATTTCTTATATGTTTTGAGTGATTGGAAAGTTATGGGTGTGCCAACAAGATCTCTGCAAAAGCTTTTTGAACCCCCAAAAAACAAAACAATGTTTAATATTTTAACCTTCAAATCAAAAATTGTTTTGACACACCTATCACCAAACACTAACCCATTGTATTTCAGGAAATTGAACTTCCCTATTTTTTGTCCCTTTTTAATGATTTTCATGGCCATGGATGTGCAAAGTGAAAATCTTTAGTACCTCTTTGAACATCAAAGGCAATGGATCAATGTTCAAGAAAATCAAGCTTTCTGAAACACTAAGAGTTCATTTACTTGCTCACCTACCCGTTTCCCCAATAGTAACATATCCTTTGCCCAAAAATGTTGGCTTGTATTGTATATAGCTGGCTAAAGGGAAGCACTTTCATAATTCACCTTATTGATAGAAAAAATTATAATTTAAAATATTAAAAGGATTTTATTTGTTTGTGAAGGACCAATCGACAGCGTTCATTGCAAAAAAAAAGTTGATCTTTGGGATGCACTCACAATTGATTAATATGGATTGCAAATAGATATATAGTCAGGAAAGGGTATATAATGTATAAACTTATGTGTACTCACCCCAAAACATCAACATGGGGTTGTGTAAGTGTAAATGAAAAACAATTACATTTCCCCATGTAAGTGTGAAGAAAATTATTTTCATGCCAAGTAGGTTATTACATTTATTCACACAACATGGGTTCAAATTTAAAAAAATCAATGAATGGTGTTCTTTTTCTTTTTATTAATTTTTGAATTGTGTTAAAAGGCTTCCTTAATATTGTATAGAAAGAACCTTTAAAACCAACCTATATGTTCGATTGTATGTTATAATATTACTTTTATCATTTCAACAACAAATTGTCAAATAATTAATTAAATTTCAAATCTTTGACACCGAAAATTTTCAGCACGAAATGATTGTATAAAATAATAAATAGGGCCTTGTCAATGTTATGGAACAATTTAATGTGTTTAAATTGTCTCAATCTTAGATCATTATTCTGTGATTCAAAACTTAATAATCGAACTTTTGATTTTATTAAAAATTCGACACAAATTCTAAATATTTTCTCAAAAGTTGAACAAAATGAAAATAATAATAATTTATGCCGAAATGATAAAGGTATTACTTATTTTCCCTATAAAGGTTTGACCATTACATGTTTCAATCATCCCAAGGTAAAGATCAACGTGGGGCATATTGCTTTGAACACATATTGTAGCCTAGTTTTACAAATTATGTACGTTTGTGTGAAATTCAATTTCTTGAAAAATTGATTGTAATATTTATTGAATTTCCAATGACAAGAAATACTCAAAACTTATTAGTTCCACACTAGAGGTCTAAAATTTACAAAAGCATCTCAGTGCACCCATAGCATTGAAAGCTTTCCAATAGCACCATTTGAGCACACCCCAAATTTCTGTAGGAAAAGAATTATTAGTGATTTTCAATGATTTTTTAGTGATAAAGATCTCAAAATTCAATGAATCGTGCATTGCAAGTCTCAACATTACAAAATCACCTTTTGTGCACGGGTATTCATTGAGCACTTTCCCATGGTGCTAAGAACATAATGGTGGGCCTTGCGGTTTGGGAAATCTTACTACAACAAAACAAAAGAGTAGTTCATTGCATAATGATTAATGACTAGTGTTGTCCAATTCCTCATTTGAAAAGGAACCTTTGATCTGAATTTTAAAACTTTAACGGAACCTGCAATTTGGTCTTGGGACTTGCATCTTTTGATTCCTTAAACTTCCAATTCAAGTCTTTTCTTCACAAAGCTGTAACTTGGTCCAATTTTAAGATAAAGTTCACTTCCATCTCCACTACACACAATTCATTTTTATTATTTTTTATGTAATGTTAATTTGTGCACCTAATTCACACAATCCAATATAGAGATTGTGTAATACTAATGATGTACAATTAATTAAAATTAATTACTTGCCTAGAAAGTAAGTTCAAGTTTTTACTTTTCTTCAAAAGTTGTATCTGACAAAAAAAAATTGAACCCTACATAAAAGGGATAGCACCACTAGTTCAAGTTCTAATTCAATTTCTTTTTTAGTAAAAGGCTGTTTGGTTAATCTAGTTCCTATGGCCAGTCTAACTTTGAACCTTCAATCCATATAACTTAGAATCTAACTTAAAACATGGACATAAATCTACCTTTTTTATGAAAAAAAATCAAAATCTACCAATATTCGTAATGACTCTACCCTTTATGACAAGTTTAAACCTCAAATTAAAAACTACCTTTATTTTTCATAAAAACACATGCATTTCTATGAAACATGCCCATTCACCATATGTGCACTGAATACTCCAAATGTTATCCATACATTGGGTCAAGTTCAAACCCAAAAGTTATTTTATGCCAAAATCCTACACTATATGTGTAGTCTCTGCACTAACTGCAGTGGATGTTGCCCAATACACACCAAACAAACAGAGATCTATAAAGAACATGATAAAAGGAGATCAATGCTACCAATGCACAAAGGTAAACCTTAACTAGGTGGGATGGTTAAGTTTGGTTAGCACTCTTAAGTGGGCACATGACAATGTGAAACTCCACCCAACAAGTGACAATGAAAACATGTCATGAAATATTATTTTATTCACTTAACCGACACTTCAAACTAACCCACTAGATTTTATCATTCTCATCATTGTCATTTGAGTAATGCTGAAGTATTTTAAATCTGTGGGACTTGTTGGCTAATGATACTTTTTGTTCAAAACAAATTATGCTTGGGGAGGAAGGAACGACGCAACCTTTTACAAGCTTCATCCACATTTTATTAGCTCCAACTCTTGACTTGTTGAATTCAGAAATAATTTTTTTATTAGGTCATAAGAGGGTACAAGCTTGGGTACTGAATGAGATAGGCTATCGGTAAGGAGTAAATCATTTATACATAGGTTGGGGCTGTTTTTACTACCTACCTACTAACAACCTGCTTGTGGGTTGTTAGTAGGTGGGTAGTTTAAAAAAAGCAACTGAGGTAACCACCATGGTTAGCTAGGGAACTGAAACTCAACAGAAAACTGTTTCCTGATCACTTACCATCCATCCTTCATGGTGCATTGGTGAGTGCTCATTCACTTTGGCCCTCTTTTGCTAGTTTGAAATATGTTTCATTTTCTTATTTTCCTATTGTGTGTTTTGTGAGGGTTCTCTTTAATGTTAATAATACTTGGACAATATTTTGGGGGTTGCATTGGTATTCAATTGTTAATAGCTCAATTTTAATCTAATTTAAATAATACATTTTTAAGAAACTTCTTTTGGTATACAAACATTTTTCTCCAAAGGGAATAATTCAATTTTTAAAATTACATAAAATGAATGGCATGCTATGGAATTCACACCCCCCTTCTCCCTATCCACTCATGTGCACTTGTTACATTTGGAACACCTTCTCTAAGCAAAATATTCATTCAAAGAAAGTGCCTTCCATTTGTGATAGTATTTTTTTTTTAAATTTCAAAAATTGTTTTCAAACATGTGTGACTAATTTTCTTAAGACCAATGGTCATCAAAACATGTAGAGTAATTAGGATATAATGTGGCACTATGTTGGACATGTTCTTTTTAATATTGTGAAATCAAAATTTTCAAAAACAAAATTCTGAATTAAATAAAAATAAAAATATATATGAAATTCAAGAAAATTTTATTAAAATAAAACTTCACCACGAGAAGAATCTACCTTCACATTTACATATTATAATTTGAAATAAATTGATCAAAATATTGTGTCATTACCACTGGGGAAGAGGGGGGGGGGAGAAGCCTGGAAGGTGAAGGAGAACTGACCAGGCTATTTAGGGTTTAAGTCTGGACTGAGAAACTGCCCAGATATATTAACAGCTAGAGCCCCACATCACACCATGTACATTGTTAAATGGGCCCCATTTCATTTAAAAACCATGAATAATGTCCATTAAAGCCAATCTTAGCTTTAAATATATCACATTATCATAATACCCACATAAAAGTATTTTGAATTGATTGTTGTATCATTCTTTAAGCCCCACGCAACAAATCCTAAAATGACACAATTTCAACATGACTAACAAACTCTAAAATGACACAACTTCCAACATGATTAACAAACTCTAAAATGACAAAATTTCCAACATGATTAACAATAGATGGTAACAATAAGTCTTGTAAACTGTTATCAAAATACACTATGAAAATTTGGATAGGCAATTAGGACATACGCAAATTAAAGAAAAAACAATAAGCCCTTACAAAATGTAAGAGCCCGACCATGTAGACACGGCCTCCAGCATCAAGAGCGAATATTATGTTGTAGGGGTGGTTCCCATACGAGTGTGTTCTCCTGAGGAGGGGCACACAAGGGGCGTGAGCCTGAGGCTGCTTGGGAACCTAAGGGGAACACACAAGTAAAGGAACCTGCCCTTATGTAAACAACTCTCTTTTCATTTTCTTGCTTCTTTCTCATTTTGTAGAAAAGAAATATTTCCATGGGAACATACAATCGAGGGAGCTCCCCCCTCAAATTTCATGCACATGTGAATCAGTCTTCTTTTACAGAATTAAAAATGTAATATTGCTCAAGTGGTGATAGTCCATACGTACATTTAGCCAAATTGGTTATGTTCAAAATAAGAAAGTATAAAATTGTAAGCACCCTTTTCATATTTGTACGCAAGTATTTGCCGATGTTTTTTTGGTCCGATTTTTGGCGAATTTTTTTCCCCAAAATAATCATGGAATTTGCGACAGAATATTCTTTCCTGAAAATATTTTTGACAAAATGGCTAAAATTTCACCCCCCAAAAAAATCATTCACTGTCGTGAATACAAAGCAAAAGGGTAAAAAATAATCATTCACATAATGAGAGTTGTGGGTAACAATGGTAAAAAGTCGTTTCGTTTCCCAGTCGATTGTGGAAGGAAAGAGGTGGGAGGGCAGGACTAGGCCTGGTCCATGATGAGCTCATTCACCATCGCACTTGCTTGTTCATCCTGCAATTCTTGTGCATAAATTCTTGAAAAATTTCCGCTCGAACACAAAATTCTCTTCTCTAACTTCCTTTTGTTGTTGTTGTGGTGGGTGATTTGTCGGGGTGTTTGTTTTCCAAGTTCCTCGTTGTTGTTGTTGTTGTCGGGGTGCGTGTTTGTTTTCCAAGTTCCTTGTTGTTGTGGGTGTTTGTTTTCTAGGTTTATTTCTTTGTTGCTGTTCTAGTGGGTGATTTATATTTTTCCAGCTCCTTTTGTGAAGAAGCGGAAGAATCATGTCGGAAAGTAGTGCTAATGCGAGTGGGAGCAGAGCATCACCTTCAGCACCATCGGCGGGTCGTTACCAGCCGCCTCACATGCGGTTCTTGCTCAACAACAATAATCCCGAGCAGGCTCCAAATTATCGATCATCTCCGTCTCTACGGACTCCTCGCAAAGTTGTCGCCGGAAGTTTAGCGAGTTTAAACCCAAAATTGTCCGTGACATGCTTCAGTGCAAGGAATGCACCAAATGCTGATCAGCCGGGGACCACAACAGATCTCTCGTCTACTGAGATAAGAGAGTCTGCCTTGGAAGATGTGCTCTTCAAGCGCTTTTGTAGCAACCAACCCTCTTGGCTCCCCGACATCTTGCAAAGCGACAAATTCCACGTCTTCCTCTACGATTCCCGTATCCCATCGTCGCCACCAACCGGCTCCCTTGGTACCAGCTCAAGCTCCGACCGTGTAGCAGCCAAGCTTCTTGTGACCCATATTGTACCTAGATTCATTTGGTTGATTGCTGCTCATTAACAAAAAGAAAAAAAGCTCCAAGATCATAGCTTGGAGCATTTGTTGATCGATCGATCTGGATGTCCATTTTGTTGCGAATCTGCTTTGTAGATCAGATTTCCTCACATAGGTAAAATTTGTGTGACTCTGCTGTGCTCCTGCTCCTGCAGGTGAGCTGGGACAGCATCTTCAGGTGAATTCGACACCTCCTCCTCCCAGCAGCAAGTCTTGGTCGAGTACGGGAGCTGCTATAACTGCTGCAGCCACGGATCGTCAGAAGGTTTGTGGAGACTGGAAGACAAGCAACTACAGTGATGTTCTTGTGGGTACGCTGAGGCAGATCGCTGACTCGACTATTCAGGGATCATTGTCGGCGGCCCCTACGCCGCGGCCTCGTTTGAAAATCGAGGTTAGAGTTGCAAAGTGTTTTTTCAAGCACTTCGTTTCCGGAACAGCAGCAGCAGCTCCTGAATCCAAACGACGTAATTATAGTTTTAGTTCTGATGCAGCAGGCGTTGCTCGGCAGGCTCTCACTAGTTCTTATAACTGGAGTTCAAGCTGCTTTTCGATTCCGCAGCTACAGGAACAAATTTCCAGCCGCCAGCTTACCCATCAGGCCATCACCGAGACGACGACCATGGACAACATTGCAAGAGCTCAGGCATACGTGCAGCAAGCGCCGTGTGGATTTAAAGAACTGCCTGGAGCGCCGCAATCGGAACGAAAGATCGTCGTGCACTTCCACGACACTTTGAGTAGCAATGATACAGGCATGGCGATCACAATTCGCTATCCTGCAGATGACCCAAAGATGATGATCCAGGTACTGTCTAGATCGTGAACGTCTCAGCTGGTTTGTCGTCAGCTCGTCCTAGGATAGATTGAGTCCGCCTCGCGTCTGCTGTAAAATCCTTTCATGGCCTTGCAGGCTAGATCCGTCGACAAGGAAAAGGATGGAGGACATGAGACAATGGAGCAGCAGCATCATGGCTTGTCTGAAGCTGATCATCTAGCTGCCGGCAGGGAGGAGGACCAGCAATGCGCGAATGATATCAAGCTGCTACGTCCGAAGTTCTCGAATGTCAAGCATTATCTCAAGACTCGCGAGTGTATGGTGCAATTCTTGAGGGAAGGAAGAGGAGCCGACTTCAGACTAGTAGTGCTTACTAAGAATCAGGTGATTAGCTGATCCAAAACCCATCCGCTGCCTGCTGAAACATCCCACACCCGAGCCTCCTTCTTTTCTTCATGCTAAGATCCCATTTCTGGAGCAAGGTTCAGTTGTGATCAAATCCAAGAAGCCAAGCAAAAGTACTGCATCTCTGCTTATCAGGACTTTGTTGTCAGCTCATGATTCAAGCTGGACCAATATTCAACAACTGCTCAAAAATCTTCTTATGTCTGAGCTAGATCCATTTCTGCACGATGAACTAACTACCACCAATATTGATCATGCCACCACCACCACCATCATCATCATCATCATCACATGTCATGCTGCAATATATCTGCAGGTTCCACAGGAGAGCAGTACATCATCTGATCCAGCAATCCTTGAATGGGTGAAACAAGCATGGGATTCCCGGACTGCGGGATCTCTTGTGTTCCCTGCAAATCCAAGGTTCAAAATAAAACTTGTAAGATACAAGGATGTCATCCATCGATACTACTCCGAGAACGTGAAGGTGAGTCTGTTGAAAATCAGGCAAGTGAGTGAGGACGAAGCAGCTGCAAGCAGGGTGAAGAACTTCTGGGAAATCAACTTACAGTGTTTGCAGATTGAGAAGCACTGGATTGCAGATTTGGAAGAAAAGAATTTGGTAGCCATCGAGCACATGGTCTATGAGCTTGTTGAAGAGGCCACCAAGCTCACTGATGCCATGGGTGAGGTCTATATACCTTACTAGTTGAGAAGCTTCAGCTGCTCATGAAGCCTCAGTGACATGGTTGCTTGCAGTTTTAGGCCTTTTGAGTTCAGCATAGCAACAAAGTGGGGGACGAAGAGAATTTCCAAATCTGCTACAAATCTGTGCAAAAACCAGTATGGGTGTTGTTTAGAGTTGAAATCCCAATTCCATTGAAGGCTGCCATCATTGAAAATCCCAGCTTTTTTTGTCTTTCATCTTCTGTGTTCCATGATTTCAACTGGAAGCATAACTAGGAGTCCATGATTTTGTGATCATTTTAAGAGATTAGAACCGCTAATTTCAGACAGCTCTTGAAGCAAAGCTGACATAAGTTTCAAATAGTCATGTCCACCACAAAGGGAAATGACTAGCTTGCATTAGTCCAGTGTCTTGATCAGCGATTTTCCATGGATCTAGACATGTATATAAAAAGAAATTCTCAGATTCAGTATCAAGAATCATATATAATACCAAAATCCATGTTGTGATGATATTAGAGAACCTCTGCTGAAACAATCCATACAATATCACATGCTGAGAAAATGCAAGAAAAGATCTAAAAAGACCTTCTAAAGACTTTACCAATTGCCAGATGCTTGAGTAATGTATTGTTTGTAAACAGTCGATAACAAAAACGTTTTGGCACCATAGTAGACAACAATCTCACCAGATCAAAGATTTCACTGTAGACCATATCTATTGAGAATTGAACCATACTTTTGTGATCTAGCACAATACAATTGAGAGTTCACCTAATGACAATAAGATTCTAATTTCCAATAACATATCACTGTGCACAAACAACAGGAGACCCAACCCTCAGAAACAAAGAGCAATACTGATCCTTGGCAAAAAAGACATTTAATTTGCAGAGACAATCTGGGGAAACTCTCAATTCCTCCACACTATTATTGTAACACATGCTGACAAATTTCAAAGTGAAATTGCATGTATAAAATGGTTGTATTCAAAATTAAGAATAATATGTTAAATTTAAATCATTAAACCTATTTTATTAACTAAATCATATAAGAATGTTAGTATTGTAAGAAATTTCAACTTGATTTTTTTTTTTAATATTTTAGTGGACACATTTTAATCCAAATGAAAACTGTGGAAATCTAATAATATTTTAATAATAATTGCACACTTGACTTACAATGGACATGTTATTTTTCTTTTTTTAACCATCCTTTCTTAGGAATGGATAAACATTTTTTTCTCTTCTAATCAAATATATCTTTTCTAATCAATTTTAAAATATTTTCTCTTTGCACTTCAATCTCTTTTGGAATTAGTGTAGATCCAACCCCTCCCCCTTCTCCCCTCTCGAATTCTTATAAAACATTAGATAAAAACATGTTAATGCACGGTAACCCTAAACTACTGACAGGCTTGTCAAGTTTCTTTTTGGCACACAACAGCGCAGACCCAACTGAGAACTTGTCAAGTTTGGAAACAAATATTTTATTAGGTCATGGGAGGGTACATGCTTGTGTACTGAATAAGATAGGCTATCGATAAAAGAGTCATCTCTCAAGTGGGCCAAATACTAACTTGCATTTTCTTCAGAGCTTCTGAGTGTCATCTACTCTATTATTTCTATGTTGGTCTTGTAAAGCCCTGAGAAAGGGCCACAGTGACTCAGCACCCACCAGTGCACCATCCACTGGATGCCTGTTATTACTCAGTTATAGGCTTGTTGAGTTTCTTTTTGACACACAACAGCAGACCCGAGTGACAACCTTGTTGAGTTTGGAAACAAATATTTTATTAGGTCATTAGAGGGTACGCGCTTGGGTACTGAATGAGATAGGCTATCGGTAAAGAGTCATTACTCAAGTGGACCAAAAATGCTAACTTGCATTTTCTTCGGAGGTTCTGTGTGTCATCTACTCTATTGTTTCTTTGTCAGTCTTGTACTGTGTTTGAAATGGCCAGGGTGAAGTAGCACCCACTAGCGCACCATCCACTGGATGTCTATTGTTCCTCGGTTATGGATGAACCTCAACTGAGTTAGTATTTGATTTCACCTTGATAACCAATTCTGTAATAAATAGGTAGATAGGTTTTTTTTAAAAGATAATCAGGGTAAACCAGCCAATGTGTGAACACATAGTGGCTCGGAGGTCCCTGAAATTCAAGGGTTGGATCACCTGAATTTGATGTCAAAAAGAAAATTATAGCCCTAATATGGGCACACCCATTACAATTTACAGCATTTAAAAATATTAAAATCTGAGTGAGATATGCCCACCCAAAGCAATGGGGGTCAAGAGTGGAAAAATATAAGTCTTAAGATACATGGCATCTTATGGGTGATGCATTTGGCATCTATAAGCAAATATAACAAGGGGGGTGGATATACATTACCTACCGTATCCCAAACTTGGATGTAGAAATAAACAAACATAATTCGTTGCACAAATGTTTGTAATTGGTTTCTACAAGTGCAAATCTATCCAAGCATAAAGGTTAAAATTGGATGGACGTGGGTGGCCAAATGTTTGAAGGAACCTAAAGCTAAAAGCAACAGCTGAAGTTTGTGGGCGCTTGCTCACAATAGTGTGTTACAACACCATCCATTTCAATCGAATCATCACTTTGAGTCCACTTGTTTCTCTTATGCAAAAAATTTTGTCTTTCAATTTCTCTTGACCTTGGGGTGACTGCCTAGCTCTCTTGAGCTTTGAGCTTTTTAATCAACTTTCTAAGCTTCATGATATTCCAAGTTTTTTGAGTTTCATGAGAATTTGAGCTTTCCAAGGTTTGTGAGATTTAAATGAATACAACCTTCATGCCTCTTCACCCTTGTGATGTTTGTTTCTTGAATTCTTGGCATTACATATTTTCATGTTCTTCTTCTTCTTGGTTTTATGATCTTAAAGCTTCATGCCTCTTCACCCTTGTGATGTTCATCTTTTGATTTCATAGCACTACATATTTTCATGTTCTTTTTCTTGTTGGTTTCATGATCCTCCCAATCTTCTTCTTCTCTTCATTGCTTGCAAGTATGTTGGGAAATTCAACACCCTTCCAAACTCGATCATCATCATTTTCTTCTTGGTTTTTTACAACTCTTAAAGAGCTTCAACCTCCCCCCTTTTGTGTTTTGCAAGTCTACATAGATCTTTGACTTCCTCCCCTCATGTTTATAGCTCTTGGGTAAGAAACTAGGACTCTAAATAACATGGGTTTGGTTTTCCTCTTACAGTCCTAGTTTTTCCAAAACTCCCATGGGTTTGGTCTCCTTTTTCATGGTTTTTTCCAAAGTCATGGTGGTCTTCATTTTGGGTTTTTTTGAGAATTCCATGGTTGTGGTCTTCTTCTTCCTAGCGAAAACCTCAAAGTTGTGGTCTTCTTCTTAATGATTTTTTTCAATGCTCCCAAAGTCATGGTCTTTATCTTCCTAATTTTTTTCCAAAACTCCGTGGTTATGGTCTTTTTCTTCTTGGTCGAAACTTCAAAGTTGTGGTCTTGTTCTTCATGGTTTTTTTCCAAATCTCCCAAAACCATCTTCTTCTTCCTAGATTTTTCCAAAGCTCCCAAAGTTGTTGTCTTCTCCTTCATGGTTTTTTCCAAAGCTCCCAAAGTTGTGCTATTTTTATTCTTATTTTTTCTCCAAAACTCCATGGCTATGGTTTTTATTCTTCTTGGCTGAAACTTCAAAGTTATGGTCTTCTTTTTCATGGTTTTTTCCAAAGTTCCCAAAGTTGTTTTCTTCTTCCTAGTCGTACCCTCAAAGCCATGGTCTTTTTCTTTTTGAATTTTTCCAAAGTTCCCAAAGTTGTTGTCTTCATTCTGGTTTTTCCCAAAGCTCCGCAATTGTGGTCTTCTTGTGCTACTTTTGGTTAGTGGTTAGCATGCCCATTTTTTTATTCAACTCTTTGATTATTTGTAGCTCTGATGTTTTTGAGTTTTCCCCTCTACCACCCCCCCCCCCCCCTCCCAATGTTTTGTGTTTTAATAATTAAAAGTAAGGAGGGTGGAGAGGGTGGAGAAGGTTAGGAGGGTTGAAAGGCAAGAGAGGTTGGTTAGGGTTTACAAGATTGAAAGGGTAGTGTTGTAGCAATGGGTGGACATGGTTGAAAAGGTGGTGTTGCAAAGGGAAATGAAGACAAGACAGTTGAAAAGGTTTAAGTTTGGGTTTGGGTGGGGAGGGAGAAGGTTAAGGTTTGGGTTTAGGGGGAAACGGAAAGGGTTATGGTAGAAAGTTTGTAGAGCATGGTGAAGGTGGAGATGGTAGAGAGAGACCAAAAGGTTAGGAGGGTGGAATGTTGTTAGAACACATCTACTTTTTCACTTTCATTTTATTGTCCTTTATGCTTCTATTTTGAATCCCAAGTTGACACTTTTGTGCATGGTAATTTGCTTGGATTTGTTAGTGGAACCAATTTCCTATTCGACATGCCACTACTATAGACCAACCAGGAACAAATTTGACCTTTGTAATCTTGTCAACTATCTTTTGAACTACATTTGTTGTTGCTCATTGGGCATCCGCTACCTTCCTAGCTTGCTTTTCCTCCCTCTCCTTAACTTGAACTTCTATATATTGTTTACAACTACTTTGTTAATGGTTTTTTTGTAGGACACTTAGATAATGTGCAGATGTCACAACATGTGACCGAGAGTAATTTATTAAAAGCTCTCTCCCTTATGTGCATCTTGCAAGTAAGTGAAGCAAAGACAATAGGCTACACATGCACATCTCTTCTTTTGTGAAATCTTTTAATAAATGGGGGCATTTTGCAACGATTTAAGTGTTGGCTAAATTATGTCAACTACATGGGGAGCTTTTTCAACATGACAGTTTTTTCAACAAGAACATGAAGCCTCTCAACATAGTAATGTTGTTCAAGTCCATTTGGATTGTTAGATTTTCCACGCTATGTTTAAAGGATATTAGATATGTTTGTTATGTTCAGCAATTCAACAATTGTGAAATATTTTTCATCTTGTTGGTTCTTACCATCTTCCTGAACATGATCATTCTAATCTCCTAATATGTACCTATCTTCGCATGAATGTTTTCCATTCATTGTTATTTTTTTGTGTAAATCATTAACAATTGTGTCCTTTTGTCCAATACTTTAAGGTTTAGAAGCCAGATGTTTATAACACTAAACCTTGAACTAATGTTATCCTTGGTCAACAATTGGTCTATTGTTTTTTCCACCCATCCAACAAGTGTCATTTTGTTTGGTTCTTGGTATTCATTTTCAACCATAGATGCATCCCTTTCTTTTCTAAATGTTATTTTGAAAGGCTCGAAGCAAGAGACGTCTAAAGGCTAGAGGGCATGTGAGGTGTGTGAAAGCAGGGTAATCATGTCTAACCCAAAATCCATTGCTTGATTTATGATGTCTAATGTGACATGTGGCCCATGACCATCAAATATCAATAAATGACAATTAGTTTGGAAATACCACCAAGAATTGACCAATTGAAAAATGAAAATAATTATTTGAATAGGAAAGTTGTCATCCATGCCTTTACTTACATTGCCATACAAGTCCCCAATTTGAATTGTTTGATTAATCATCACGCATCATCTTTCCCTAGAAAATGTAGAATCCCAATAGAACTGTCCCTATAGCATTCACTACACAATTCAAAATCAGCTATTTGAGAAACTATGGGATAATGTTGTATATTATGTGTGACCATCTTATGACCAAAACTCTAGCTCCAACCTACTTACCTACTTGAATCCCAATTTCATCTAAATTCCAAATATGGTTTGGTCTATAATTGTGTTGCTAGTAAATGTTTTACAAGTTGTTGTAGAAATAATTATAGGAGTTTGCAATTAGTCCTTGTGTTATATTTACATTTAACCCTTCAGCTTGTTTGATGGTCAAGTTAGGATGTTTATTTTGGAACCAACCATAGTTATGACATTCTTGGTGCAAGAATGTTATGGAAGCCCAAAAAATCCATAAAATTCGTTAAAATTCGCGCCGAAGAATGTTATGACAAGGTGCTAAATGAAGAATTTTAAAGAATTTTATTTTGCAAAATGAATAATGTCATCACTAGGGAACCAACACCACCATGAATCAATTAGAACACCATCTTTAAATGGTGTCAATCTTGTTTGGGTGATTTTTGCAACCTTCAACTTAAGTTGATGTAAAGTTACATTAAACCCACATTTTTACATCGTTAAGGTCCATGCCATTACTGCCACATCCTCTCGTTCTGATAATACACCTATCGGCCCCATCTTCCTTGACTTAGTTTTACCATTTAAGTTATTAGATAGGGAAGTGAAAAGTATACACCAATGGTGACTTGCTTTCCACAATGAGTGGGTCCCTCATACAACAACATCCATCACCTCTTCCAAAGATTGGTTTGTCCATGTCCTTCTCTTGGGTGCTTGGGAATTTTACCTGACACGAGACCTATGGTTTTGGGATGATGCAAGTTGGTTGGGTTTTTGTTGCGTTAATACCACCAACTAATTAGATCTCAATTGTGTTACTATTGCAAGTTAATAGGTTTTTACAATGTTTGATCTAAGTTGGTCAAAGTTGGGTGATGTCATTAATGTAGGTTGGCCAAAGTTGGGCAATGGTGTTGGTCTAAGCTAATTTGAGTTGGGTGGTCCAAGCTTTGGGGGCACATTTTCCTTATCCAACATTGTTGATCATTACCTATGAAAGACAAATGTTTTGGTGTTACATGTTTTCATGTTCCACCAGATCATTTTGGCCCAAGCTTGTAGCAAGTAGGGCCTATGCATTCCTTGCCCAACAAAGGTTTGCCTTTATCCTTTCTATAATCAACCCAAGACCATAAAAAAACTATTAAATCAAGATAAGTTTCAATAGCATATGATGTTAGTTTGTTATTCTTGTTGATAAAATCCCAGAAGTTTGAGAAATCTTCCCACATTAAATTGATGTCAATTGTGGATGTGCAAATTGTAGGAATGAATCGATACATGTGATTAACCCAAGTTATCTCGTATCTTGGCCTTTTTGTCTTGGATCTTTGGAATTTGTCCAAATGGACTTCTGTCTGCAACGATAAAACAAGAATTTCTCAAACTTTTCTTTGTAAATCCTATCAATGACCTTCTGATTTGTTTCAAGTTTCATATATGGCTTTGTATCTATATTCTAATCTCTCTTTTTTTGGTCCTTTACATCTACTTTTTGAACTACAATTTTTATTTTATGATCTTCCAATGTTTTCTAATCTAGATCCAATCCTTGTTTTGCAAATTGTTTTTGGTCTACACAATTTGTATGAACTACAAACCACAACCCTAAAACTTGTTTTTTGTTTTCTAACACATATTTCCCCTTTCTTTGTTGTTAATTTGCAATTTGTTCTACATTCACACCTTCAATTTGTTGATGTACAATTTGCTCTATATTCGCACCTTTAATTTGCTAGTATGTAATTTATTCATGCTTCACCATTTCAATTTGATGCTTTACTAAACACTTTTCAAAATCCGTACAAATTTTGCCAATGATCCTTCTACCCTTGTAAGACTTTGATTTGCCTCTTATTCTACTTTTGGAATTTGATTTGTTGGTCTATTTCCCTAACATTCAACACCAAGAATGAAGATTTCCAAAAAAACCTTGCAAGTTTTCCTCTATAATACTTACTAGAGATGACATCCCAAAACATTTGAACTTGTTGAACTCACTTCTCTACAATGAAAGAAAGAGAGTTCAAGCTTGGTATGTTTGAGACTTTGCTCCTTTTTGGGAGGGAACCCAAAATGCAGTAATTTAGAGGGGTGTGGCAAGGTGTGCTCCTTAGGGGTTAACATTAATTTCCCTTGCTTTGGGGACTCAAAGATATTATAGTGTTAAGGTTGCTACAACAAGGTATAAATGTCTTGAACTATGTGCTATTGAACACCCTAAACCCTAAAATCATACAATTACCCTTTCATAACCAAACGTCAAACCCTTAGCCCCCAATGAGTTTACACATGTTATGAACACTTATGTGCACCAAAGTGTGTTAGTTGACAACCCATAACCAAACATTAAAAAAAACACAAGTTAGTGCTCAAACCCATAAATCAACACAAAAACTCATTCTCTGGATGTATGAAGCCAAATGTTTAAACACAAAAAATCATGGCCAAGCGTGCGATAATAAGGCAATTAATGAACACATATAGTGCATTTGGTTATGGTTTTGTCTGGAGATGGGCTCGTTTACCTTACTAGGTAAGTAAATGGTTTATACATAAGTAAGGGCTATTTTTACTACCTACCTATTAACAACCTGCTTGTGAGTTGTTAGTAAGTAGGTAATAAAAAAAAGTAACTGATGTAACTACCATGGTTAACTAGGGAACTGGAACCCAACAATAATTGTTTCTTGATCACTTACCATCCATCCATCACGGCACGTTCATGGGTGCTGGTTCCCTGTGGCACTCTTTTGCTAGTTTGAAAAATGTTACATTTTATTTTCCCCTATTGTGTACTTTGTGAGGGTTCTCTTCAATATTAACAATACTTGAAGAATATTTTGGGAGTTGCAGTGGTATTCAACTGTTAATAGTTCAATTTTAATTTAATTTAAATATTACATATTTCTTTGTCTTCTTTTGGTGGTCCTACTCTTTTCAAACTTCTTCAGACTTACCTTCCATACTATAAATATAGCTCAAAAGAAGGTCCCTAGAGCCTAGGATGGCTTCAAAATAAATAGATGAATAATGCACTATATAGACATTTTTCTCCAAAGGAAATAATTCAATTTTTAAATTACATGGAATGATTGGCATGCTGTGGACTTCACCCTATCCACTCATGTGCACTTGTTACACTTGGAATGCTTTCTCTAGGCTAACAAATTAAAATCATTCAAAGCAAGGACCTTCAATTTGTGATAGTATTTTTTTTATTTATTAAAATTATATCCAAACATGTGTGATTAATTTTCTTAAGACCAAATGGTCATCAGAACATAATTAGGATACGATGTGGCACTGTGTTGGACATGTTCTTTTTATTAATGTTGTAGAATCATGTTTAAAAAATAATAATAATAATCAGAACTAAATGAAAAACAAAACCAACATGACCTAAAGAAAATTTATTAAAATAAAAATTTAACCACAAGAAGAATCCACCTTCACATTTACATATTATTATTTGAAACAATTGATCCAAATAATTGTTTCATTGCCAGAAGGAGGAAAGTGAAGGAGAACTGAAGGGTTGGACTGAGAAACTGTCCATTGTTAAATGGGCCTATTTGATTTTAAATGAGGAGGAGTAGGCCTAGTGCATGACGCGCTCATTCACCATCGCACTTGCTTGTTCATACTGCAATTCTTGTGCATAAATTCTTCAATTTTTTTTGCACAAAGACAAAAATTTCTTCTCTAACTTCCTTTTGCTGTTGTTCATTGTTGTTGTTGTGTTGGTGGTGGGAGTTTTTTTTCTAAGCTCTTTGTTCTTGTTGTTGCTGTCCTTGTGGTGGGTGTTTGTTTTCCAAGTTCTTTGTTGTTTTTGTTGTTGTTGTTGTTGTTGTAGTCGTCGCGGCTGATTTTTTTTTGCAGCTCCTTTAGTGAAGAAGCGGAAGAATCATGTCGGAAAGTAGTACTGATGCCAGTAGCTGCAGAGCATCACCGGCAGGTCCTTACCGGCCGCCCCACATGCGGTTGTTGCACAACAACAATAATCCCGAGCAGGCTCCAAATTCGCGATCATCTGCGTCTCTACGGACTCCTCACAAAGTTCTCTCGGGACAGTTAGTGAGTTTGCAACCAAAATTCTCCGTCACCTGCTTCAGTGCAAGGAACGCACTAAATGCTGATCAGCCGCGGACAACTACAGATCGCTCGTCTACGTCTGCAACAACAGAGTTGGCCTTGGAAGATGTGCTCTTGAAGCGCTTTCGTACCAACCAACCCTCTTGGGTCCCTGAGAGCTTTCAAAGCGACAGATTACAGATCTTCCTCTTCGATTCCCGTATCCCATCGCCGCCATCAACCATGAGCTCCCATGGTACGAGCTCACGCTCCGGCCGTTCAGCAGTCAACCTTCTTATGACCCATGTATCTAGATTCATTCGGTTGATTGCTGCTCACCCAACAAAAGAAAGAAGAGCTCAAAGATTACAGCTTGGAGCTTTTGTTCATCGATTGATCTGGATGTCCATTTTGTTGCGAATCTGCTTTCTGGATCACATTTCCTCACATGGGTAGTTGAGTATAAAACGCCCGTTTCTTGACGGTCTGATTCTTTGTCAAGCTTTTTTTTTCCTTTTCTTTTTCTACCTTCTAGCTTCTGGTTCTGATCAATCTGTGACTCTGCTGTGCTCCTGCTGCTGCAGACGAGCTGGGACAGCGTCTGGAGGTGAATTCGACACCTCTTTCTCCTCCTCCTGCCAGCAGCAAGTCTTGGTCGATTCCGGGAGCTGCTATAACGGCTGCAGCCACAGATCGTCCGAAGGTGTGTGGAGACTGGGAGACGAGCAATTACAGTGATGTTCTTGTGCGTACGCTGAAGCAGATCGCGGACTCGACTACTCGGGGATCATTCTCGGCGGTCCCCTTGCAGCGGCCTCGTTTGAAAATCGAGGTTAGAGTTGCAAAGTGTTTTTTCAAGGACTTCTTTTCCGGAGCAGTAGCAGGAGCTGATTGGTACAAGCGAGGTAGTTCTTATGACTGGACTTCGACCTTTTCGATTCCGCAGCTTGAGGAGCAATTTTCCAGCCGCCAACTTCACCATCAGGCCATTACCGAGACGACGACCATGGACAACATTGTAAGAGCTCAGGCATACGTGCGGCAAGCGCCGCATGGATTTAAAGAACTGCCTGGAGCGCCGCAATCGGAACGAACGATCATCGTGCAATTCCACGACACTTTGAGCAGCGATGTTAAAGGCACGGCGGTCAAGATTCGTTATCCTGCAGCTGACCCAAAGATGATGATCGAGGTACTGTCTAGATCGTAAACTCAGGCTTGTCGTCACCTCATCCTAGGATAGAATATTGAGTCCGCCTCACGTCTGCTATAAAATCCTTTCATTGCCTCGCAGGCTGGATTCGCCAAGGAAAAGGATGAAGGACATGAGACAATGGAGGAGGAGGAGCAGCATCATGGCTTGTCTGAAGCTGATCATCTAGCTGCCGGCAGGGAGGAGGACCAGCAATGCGCGAATGATATCAAGCTGCTACCCAAGTTCTCGGTCAAGCACCATCGCAGGACTCGCGAGTGCATTGTGCAATTCTTGCGGGAAGGAAGAGGAGCCGACTTCAGACTCGCAGTGATTACTAAGAACAAGGTGATTAGCTGATCCAAAACCCACCAGCTGCCTAGTGAAACATCCCACACCCGAGCTTCCTTCTTTTCTTCATGCTAAGATCCCATTTCTGGAACAAGGATCAGTTGTGATCAAATTCAAGAAGCCATGCAAAAGTACTGCAACCCTGCTTATCAAGATTTTGTTGTCAGCTCATGATTCAAGCTGGACCAATATTCAACAACTGCTCAAAAATCTTCTTATGTCTGAGCTAGATCCATTTCTGCACGATGAACTAACTACCACCCATATTGATCATGCCACCACCATCAGCATCACCATCACATGTCATGCTGCAATATATCTGCAGGTTCCAAAGGAGAGCAGTACATCATCTGATCCAGCAATCCTTGAATGGGTGAAACAAGCATGGGATTCCCGGACTGCGGGATCTCTTGTGTTCCCTCCAAATCCAAGGTTCAAAATACGTCTTGTAAGATACAAGGACATCATCCATCAATACTACTCCGAGAATTCGAAGGTGAGTATGTTGAAAATCAGGCAAGTGAATGAGGACCAAGGAGGTGTGGCAAGCAAGGTGCAGAACTTCTTCGAAATCAACTTACAGTGTTTGCAGATTGAGAAGCACTGGATCGCAGATTTGGAAGAAGAAAATTTGGTAGCAATTGAGCAAATGGCCTATGAGCTTGTCGAAGAGGCCACCAAGCTCACTGATTCCATGGGTGAGGTCTATATACCTTACTAGTTGAGAAGCTTCAGCTGCTCATGTAGCATCCGTGACAGCCTCAGTTTTAGTCCGTTTAGTTCAGCATAGCAGCAAAGTGTTGACCGAGAAAATTCAAAATCTGCTACAATTCTGTGCAAAAACCAGCTTGGGTGCAGTTTAGGGTTGGAAATCCCAGCTTTTTGTCTCTGATTTTGTATTCCATGATCTAGACATGTAGATAAAAAATCTTCTTGGAATTCAGCGTCCAAAATCATATACCAAAATCTATGTTGTGATGATATCAGAGAACCTCTGCTGGAACAATCCATAACATCACATGCTCAAAACATGCAAAAAGAAATCTAGAGAATCCTCAAGCTATACCATTTGCAGATGCTTTACTAATGTATTGCTTGTAAACAATCAATAGCAAAAATTCTTGGCACCATAGTAGACAGCAATATCACCGGATGAGAGGTTTCACTGTAAACCATATCTATTGAGAAATTCCCCATACTTATGATATGACACAATAGAATTGAGAGATGACCTGGTAATAAGATTCTAAGTCCCAACAACACTGTGAACAAAAAAGAGATCTGATCCTCAGGAATAGAGAGCATCACTGAACAATGCTTAAAGATATTCAATACATGGGGCCAATCATGGGAAACTCTCAATTCCTCCACACTCTTGCAACACATGCTGGCAAACTACAAATTGAAATTGCATGTATAAAGTATGCTTGCTGGCAATTCTACTGAAAAGCTACTAAGTAAAATAGTAGACAACAGATGAATAAAAACTACACTCCATTCAATGGTCCCCTCATCTGTCCTCTTCCCAGACAATCTCTACATCTATATTGATTTCAACTGCACCTTGTTCACTACACTTGATGTAAAAGTACATCCAGATTTGGCTTCTACTTTGGGTTGCACTTGGACAGATAGCAGCAAGAGACTACACTTGATGTAAAAGTTCATCCAGCTTCGGCTTCTACTTGGGGTGCACTTGGACAGATAGCAGCAACAGATGACATGCTACACTTGATGTAGAAGATCATCCAGCTTTGGCTTCTACTTTGGGTTGTACTTGGACAGATAGAAGCAACAGATGACATGCTGTGCAGGCACGTTCCCATTCACTGGAAATCATACCCTCAGATTTGCAGCTGAAGATCATTAAACAGAAACACCAGTGTCAGGTTAGCATTGTTGAACAAGCAAGGAGGCAATTTCACAGTTGAAACAACAAGATAGCTGAGACACATACCACAATACACAAATTGGTTGAAATCAAGAGTGATGTGGCCTATTCTGCTGGTGTCAAATGCTCCAAACAGATTCCTGCAACCCCACACCAAATACGTCAAGTGAGGTGTCCCTCACCCAAAACCATCCCTACTCTCTTTCCTTTGTAGCTCAAAGATGTGAACAATACAGGTAATAGCAGAAGGAGGTAGCAGATGGCTATACTTGGCAGATTGAAGAAATATGCACATTGAAATGTAGTCATCAAGCTTGAACTTGCCCAACCGATTTGGATCAAAGCTCTGCAGAGATACAAGTACAAAAAATCATAACCCCTTTGTTAATTTGGGATGGCATGGGAAAGCCCGGCACATGTGAACCCTCTTGCTTCATGGTTTTAGAGCAACCATGAAATCCAACAATTTTCAGGGGAATTCCCAATATCGCTTTCTGTACCTGGCAAGCAGTGTAGAAGGAAGGTTCATCCAGAGTAAAGCCTGCTTGTTGGAGTGCCTGCATCCACATTCATTCACACCTTTTCTTACTCTAATGGTTTAACCAACTGACTAAAGATCCATGGTAAGGGAGTTCATTATAAACCTATCAACAATTACAAATCACACAAAACAAACTTGACTAGAAGTAGCACTTACAACATCATTGAATGGAGTAGAATTGGGCCTGAGAGTCTTACCTGGTACACTTCATTCAGGGCAAGAAATCCCCGGTCCCTGCATCCATCAACACCAATGAATCTCACCCTCATCAGAAAACATGAACTCCTGCTCCACTGGCCATAAAGAATTCATCTACAGAGACTTGAGGTCATCGCATACCTTGAAACATTCGAAAAGGATGTCTGCACCTGGGGAACCCAACATGACAATTCACCACAGCTAATCACAATGATGAATAGAAGTATTTTGCATACACTGAAACTTGCATGCCTTTGTCTAAAAAGAAAACAGAAAGTTCTATCCAATTGCAAGTGCAACAAATGAGCATTTGCATTATAAGGAAAAACAAGGGGTGCACACACACCAAGTTCAGGAACCTGTGCAAGCTGACAAACTCTGGAAACAAATCAGCACACACTTGTATTAGAAGAAGTTTACAGTGGGAACTCAAACAAGAGGCCTAGTCAAAGGAGCCCCAAAAGTTGGACTGTTGGGAACAGTTTACAAGACATCTCAACAGATCAGATTAGGGGCCATCATCAAGGAGCCTCCAAATGATATGGCATGGCTGAAGTGTTCCTCAGCAATCTATGAGCATCATCAAGCTACAGCCTCATGCCCAGGAGTCATGACCACCATGCACATGCTTGCAGGATGATTCTACTACTTTGTTACAGTAGAAGGTGTCCACAAAGGAGGCAATAGACTTTAAGATGAAAAGACACTAAGTCAAGCCTGCTTTGGCAGCCTTTGAGTCATCCTTCTAGCATGAAGAGAAGGTCAGCTCAAATTCACAGCAAATGTTTGCATTGCACAGAAGTTGGCATAGCCTGTGAAATGCTAGTTATCAGCTAGCAGAAGCAAATTCTGAGCTTAGGATGCCATAGAACACCAATTGACATGTCTGAACTTCTACCATAACCCCAAGTGTGAGATTCTAACATTATGAAACACCAACTTGATGTTTATGACCAAAAAAGAATCAGTATTACCTTCAAAAGACATAACACCATTTTGATCAGCATCATACATTCTGCGACATCCACCATGGCCAACATACTCAATACCTGTCCAAATTTCTTGTTTTTCAAAACAACAGCATCAAAAGAGTTAACAAAAACTTCAGGGTGGAAAAAGAATGGTTTTTAAACAATTTCAGAAGTCCTGAGGAAATCTTGTTTTTTATGCATAAATAAAATTAGGGGGGAAGATGAATACCGGATCATTTGATCCACTATACTCTTTGGAAACTTCAAATTCCCCACTTCCAAGGCCCGCTGCATACACACAAGACAAATAAATAGCCATGACAAACCATCACAACCGTAT
The DNA here is from genome assembly GCA_963921925.1 of Sphagnum tenellum. Classification (NCBI taxonomy): domain Eukaryota; kingdom Viridiplantae; phylum Streptophyta; class Sphagnopsida; order Sphagnales; family Sphagnaceae; genus Sphagnum; species Sphagnum tenellum. The sequence goes on from OY998155.1 coordinate 4,769,165, forward strand.
AAGCAACAGAAACACTGTGTTCTAGAACAGATTTCTTTACATGTCACCTGATTGAGTGTTCATTTTCGGTGATAGCTGAGGACAACCTAAGAGATTTAAAGAGTATTATATACTTAATTTCTCTTCTCTAGAACCCTTTTTTTTCTTGCTGTAGAAATTTGTGTGTGTTCTTCAACCAGCCCAAAACCTCCTGAATCAATCAATCGCTGAAATCACTGAAGTCTAAAAAGATACTAACAAACAAACCGGGAATACAAGATGACCGAACTACTGAAGCCGTAAATTTCTGGAGCGTAATTCAACTTTTTTTCTGTTTCTGTATCTTTAAGCAAACAAAAAACCCTAATGCCAATCCCCCACAAATAAAGCTCATACAGAATAGAAGAAGGAGGAGAAAAAAGAAGAAGTAGAGAGAAGAAAGGCAAATACCTGGAGTTCGAGACTATTGATAGAACCGGATTTGTCCTCGTCTACAGACTCAAACCACATACGCAGATACTGCTGCTCCTCCATCTTGCCTGTTGCTTCCGCAGCTTGCTCGCTCATCGCTCTCCTCCAACAAGAAAAACACACAACGCGGACAGTGTGCAAAACTTCGGTTCTAGCCAATTTCCGTAACCCTAAAAACACGTCTTCCAACCCAACCCCACCCCCCACCCCCCCCCCAGCAAAACAAAAATAAATCCCTTTTGAAAAAAATAAAGAAAAATAAACCCATCCCAAAACATTTACCGAGTTGCATCATAATCAGGGCTTTCTTTTTCTTTTTCTTGTTTTCAAATTTTTAGTACCAAAAATCTAGTGAATTAATTTTCTAAAATTTAGAAATATATATATATTACTAGGTAGCCTAGGCTAGTCAAATCTAGTTTTTACTAGCAAAAAACAAAAGTTTCCAATTCTTTCTCACTTTTTTTCTAGGGAAAAAACAATGACAGAAAAGATTATTAGGTGAACAATTTTTCATTTAGCATCTTTAGACTTCTACTATAATTTAGGACTAGAAACTGTGATTACCATTTTATTTTATTTTTAAATTTAAGAGATTTTTAATCAGAAAGTAATGATTTGTGAATTGTGTTGGGTTTGTTTTTTTTTGTTTTCAAGGAAAAATAAGATTGATAGTAATGTGTTTTTAGAAAAGGGAAAATTGAATGACATTTGGAATTTGGAACCTACATAGAAAGGTAGGTTGGTAAAGATCACCAAGTGCTAAACTGACAGTGTGCAAAAGACGTTAACCATAGGTTACACCTAGTCTAGAGGGGGGAACAAAGTCATTTTTTTTTTTTTTAAACCCTAAATATTTTGCAAAGTATTTAGGGTTTTTGATTCCTCAACCCAAAACTGTTCGGAATATAAAGGATTTTGAGGCCAGATTCTGCCATTTTGCAGGCATTTTTAGATTGCAGAATTTACCCCCGAACTAGCGCATTTTTGCAGGACGTGCCATTCATTCTCTTGGAAATAACTAAAGTGCCATTCTATTGCAGAATTCGGACAAAAGAGGTCTATACCAGTGTTGGTCAGGTATCTACTTTTGGACATACCCAATGAACAGGGTATCTTTAAAAAATTCACATGTGATACCCTGGGGCCTGGGCTGCATTTTTTTTTAAAAACAAACTGAAACCCTCCAGGCATAGACACAGGTTGGATTTTTTTTAAGAAGAAAGGCACGGGTAATAGGTATCAAGTTTGGTGATGTCCGGGGGATCTCAACCCATGCATGTGCATTAAAAAATATGACCAAAATTCATATGGTTTTCAAGCGAAAATAAATAAAAATACACACTATTTAATGAATTACTCACACACAACTTACAAATCCCATGATACAAATGCTAATTTAAAGTTGTCAAACACAACTTCCAAATCCTCTGTCTTCAACAATTGAATACTAACTACAAAATTCATAACCTAAATAACTACATGATACAACCTTCCTGCCACCAAAATTATAGCCTAGGTGACTATGTCTTCAACAATTGAATACTAACTACAAAATTCATAACCTAAATAACTACATGATACAACCTTCCTGCCACCAAAATTATAGCCTAGGTGACTATGTCTTCAACAATTGAATACTAACTACAAAATTCATAACATAAATAACTACATGATGCAAAATTCTTGCCACCAAAATTGTAGCCTAGGTGACTATGTTTTCAACAATTGAATACTAACTACAAAATTCATAACATAAATAACTACATGATGCAACCTTCCTGCCACCAAAATTGTAGCCTAGGTGACTGAATGAATAATGACACAACCTTGATGCCAAGGGGACAAACTAATCCAAGTTGGAGTTGTTGATGGCACACCAAAAACTATTGTTCACCTTCAACTACTACAACCTTAGGTCAATTTGGTGGGTATAGAATGCACTCTCAAACTTTGGCATACTATGCACATATAAACTATAACCAAGACATCCAAGTAGCCATGCATTAAAACTACGTCACCAAACCTCAACAATATAATGCAAGCTAAAAACCCCGACCCCAATTGCAACAATCTACTAACTAAAAACCCAACCCCTCACCCAATAATTTGCAAATTAGAAACCTAAAATATGCAACAATCTAAACATTGGAAAACCGAACCACTATTATGAAAGTGGGGTGCAATTTACCAGCCTAAATCACTATGGGACTTTTAAAATGAAATAACTTCTTTGCATTTTATCAATTTCACTTGGTGAGTTATTTCACTATAATATCACTATGTAGACATCAAGTTTCATTACTAATTAACATAATTCATTGTTACAATCTACTATAGTAAATAGATTTAATTTTATGTTTTTTAAAATATTTTATCTATGTTATTTTATGATATACCTTATATTATTTTAATCTACTTAATTATTTTAATCTACTTAATTATTTTAACTTATATTTTATGTTATTATAGGTTATTGTACCCTAAATTATTATATATTATTTCACCTTAAGGTATCTTAACTAGTTTATTATAAGTTTTTAAGTTATTTTAAATTAAATTATTCAAGGTCATTCTACTTTATGTTATTATAAATTATTTTATCCTAAGTATAATAACTTAAAATAATCTAAAACAAAATATAATGACCTAAGGTAGAAATAACTTAAAATAAAAAATAATAACCTATGAAAATTTTTTAATACCGTACAACATATTAACTACCAATAACCTATGATATTATAACATAGAATATCAAATAATAATTTATAATACAATGACCACCAATAGTTGTAATATAACATACTAGTGGGTGCCCGTGGCCGAAGGCCACTGTGAAGTCCCCCGTGGGTGCCCGTGACCTTCGGCCAATGATCCTTAGAAATAGCAGCAGCGAGGAGGAGAAGGAGATCGAAATTCCCAAATCCTGATCGCGGCCAGAAATTTGTTATTCTCAGCGAAACTGAAAATGTCTCGCCGCCCTGCCCTGCCCCCTGCCCTGCCCCTACCCTGCCCCCTGCCTTGCCCCTACCCTTCCTTACCTTGCCCCCTGCCCTGCCCTGCCCTGCCCTGCCCTGCCCTGCCGGACGGACAGACGGACGGACACCACTGTTGCTTTAATATATAAAATAATAACCAACAATAACTTATAATACAATAACCATTAATAATCATTAATAAAATAGCCATCAATAACCACCAATGGCTTACAATGGAATAATCACTAATAACTATTAATAAAATAGCCACCAATAAACACTAATATAATATTAATTAATAATCATCAATATCCACTAATATAATAGTCACCAATAGCCATTAATATAATCACCATTCATAAGCACCAATATCCACCAATAGAATATCCATCAGTAATCATTAATTGAGTAGTCATTCATAGTCATTAATAAAATAATCACCAATAGTCATTCATAAAATAACCACTAATAGAATAGCCACCAATAACCATTAATAAAATAGCCACAAATAGTCATTAATATAATAGCCACCGATAGCCATTAATATAATAGCCACCGATAGCCATTAATATAATAGCCACCGATAGCCATTAATATAATAGCCACCGATAGCCATTAATATAATAGCCACCGATAGCCATTAATATAATAGTCACCGATAGCCATTAATATAATAGCCACAGATAGCCATTAATATAATAGTCAACAATAGCCATTAATAGAATAGTCATTAGTAGCCATTAATAAAATAGTCACCAATAGTCATCAATAGAATAACCATCGATAACCATTAATAGAATAAGCATTGGTAGCCATTAATAAAATAGCCACCAATAGTCACCAATAAAATAGCCACCAATAGTCACCAATAAAATAACCACCAATAGTCACTAATAAAATAACCATCAATAGTCACCAATAAAATTACCACCAATAGTCACCAATAAAATTACCACAAATAGTCACCAATAAAATTACCACCAATAATCACCAATAAAATAATTATTAATGGTCATTAATAGAATAACCACCAATAACTATTAATAGAATAATCATTAAAACCATTAATAGCCACAAATATAATAAGTACTAATAACCAATAATAACCACTAATAGCACTAATAAAAGAACAACCAATAGCCATATATTTAAAAAAATTAGTATTGCCAAAAATAATTTAGGGTGAAATAATTTATAATAGACAAAAATAACTTAAGGTGAAATAGCCTTCAATAGCCAATAGTAACTTATAATAGATGCAAGTAGTATAAACTGAAATAATTTACAATAGCCAAAAATAACATAGAATAACTCAAAAAATTTATAATAGCTGAAAATAACCTAAAATGAAATAATCTAAAATAACCAAAAATAACTTAGGGCGAAATAACCAAAAATAATTGAGAATAGCCATAAATAACCATAAATAATGTAGATTGAAATAATTTAAATTAATGTAAAATAGTCATATAATAATTGAAAGCAGGATAGAATAGGTAATATTATAATATTAACCTAAAATAATCCATTTATTTTCAAAAATTCAAAAGAATGGTCATTGAAATGTTATTAAATAATGATATTCAATTTTTTTTTTGTTCAAATGATTTAAATTTTCAAAAGGAAATGAGTGTAATTATGTACAATATTGAATTTAAAAAAAAAGTAAACTCAAATCATTTCACTTGAATAAAATCTCAATAAGATATGAATTTTCAAAGTTTATGTTTGTATAATGTTTAAAATGAAGCATTTGATAAATAAAATGTAATATACCATATTATCACAACAAGTGGGGTGGCTTGATGATAAAGGTGTTTGAGTGAATCCATAACTTAATAGTAGTCCAACACATACTAAAATTCACAAAAATTCTTTTAGTTACCACAATAGATGCATTATACATCACTTTCTCCCATGTTTAAATTGACTATTAAAATTTTTGCTTGGGCTAACAACTAATAATTTCGTAACTTCTTTACTTGTCTTCTACCTTTTTTATTTACTCATGGCTAAAGCTGGTGCATTTTCAACCAAACCTTCACCCCTAATGATTCTTTTTGTGAAAGTTGAAGGAATAGCTCATAGTAATGACATTCTTCATTTTGCACTTTAAAATTTGCAAATTTACGTGGTAAAGCACCTTGTCAAAACATTCTTCGGCGCAAATGTTTTGCGTATGCCCGGGGGTTTATATACTCCGCCAATGCCGTTCTTTCGACAACCAATACGGGATTAACACAAATGTGTTTGCTTGCTCTTCTTTGCTCTTCGTTTGTTTTGTGCTTTCCACTTCGTACCTCGATTCTCCAGAATTTTCCTGCGTATGATCGCTGTGTGCGCGCCAGTAGGCCCCGCAGCGAATTGACTATGGCAATGAAAAGGGTCGTGCTCCGAATGGACGGACACACCACGAGCCATCCTGAAGGCTTTTCTTGAGAGCGTGGCATGATGCAATGGCCTTATGTAAAAGTTGGATGTGGTTGCGAGGAGCGGCGAGGAGTTCGGTTCCCAAAGTCCTTCAGGGTTCGGGGGATTTCAACCTCCTCGGCAAAAGATCTGCAAGAGATCTCACCCACAAGGTACTTGTTCTTTCCTAAGTGGGTGGGATTCAGGGACATCCAAAACCTTATTGAGTTCAATCTCTTTCTAACTGACACTCAGGCGTTTGTTGAGATGCCTTTCCACCCGATAGAGCAGGTCACGTATGCCATGCGCAGTGGTCCTGATCGAGGTGACACTTACTGCCCTCTGTCCATCGGTTTATCATTGCTCACTCTTGCAAGGCTTTTGCCTAACAAGGGTGTTCCTCATGTTTCCCAACCATATATGTCACGAAATAGACTGTGCAGTCAAGGGGATCCCAAGAAATCTTGAGCTTGCTGCAGTGCAACTTAATTGATAGGCTTCTCCGTTGTTGCTCCTCCTTGTAGTTCAGCCCATTGGGTTGGAGCTGCTCAAGAAAACCTTGGCGTTGCCTGTTCAAGGTGATGATATATCACAACAAGAAGCCACATCTGCTTATGACGAAGTAACACAATTGATTTCACTATATCCTGCATTTGTTGCAGATTACAACCTAATTTGAGAAATCAACAAGTCCCCCATGACGACCAGGGAACTCTGAGAGATAAACAATCTGCTGGCCTAGCACAGGCCCACTTTCTGGGCCTACCACAGCAATTGGCCGTTGAGCATTGTTGGGCCAATTGCCTTGAACATAACATTTCTTTGTTGCTTGGTTCCCTATTGGAGCCGCTGAATTTGACGTTGTCATTCCCCGTAGTACCAGCAATGCCAGCACACACATCGATGATACTAGCTACATCAGGTCCACCTACAATGGTTAAAGATCTGTATCAATATTTGAAACATCACTAATCCATTTTCTTACCAGGCCACTAGACTGTACAATAAGAACAGAACATGGATGGAACCCAAGTAAATCTCTAGTGGACTTTCAGTGGAGTGTGGGTGGACATTGGACCTACCATGGACCAACATCATTATCAAGCCATTGTGCATCGCATTTGTGGGTGAAAACAATCTTCATATTAACAACAAGCTCTGGAATCAAATGGAAACTATAGTTGCCACATAGAATTATGGTAGAGAGTAGATAGAACTACCATCCATTTGATGAATTTGAGAAATCTACAACAACTATATAATTCACACTTTAGCCCATATATGCCATGCATGTAATAGTCAGTTACAATCACATCCAACCAATTTCAGCTTGGACTATATTCTAAAGGTTTTCATAATAGATGTGAGTAACACTCACCATGGTGAACATTTGTACACTAAATCAATGAAGTTACACAATGATAACCCAAGTGGATTCAACATTTCCAATTTCCCATATGTACAAGCAAGTCTTTTTATGTGAAAACATTCATATATGTGGAAAGCTAGGCATTGGCCACACATTATCAAATTAGTGGCATGTTTTGGTTTCCAAGGATTTAGCACCTCCACAAAAGTGCAATGCAATTCACCCTTTAATCGGCATCACAAGGATAGAGATTGCACATTACCATTCCACCAATAATCACTAGCATGAATTTGAAGCATGAGCAAATTCAAGACTATCATAAGGTACATCAATGGGTTATACTCTTCTTAACTAACAACTCACAGTAACATCCAAATACCAAGTTCAATTGTATCATTGACCAACAACTCCTTATAGCATAATCTACATGTCAAGAAGGTTGCAGTCATTGTAATAAATTCATGTATTCCACCAATCTTAGAAACATCTAAAAGATTTCACATAGATTCCATTCCACTTGCATTCATGCTACCAAAAAACAATGGCCAAACCAGCCCATACCAATGTAAAGAGGGCCTAATGTGTTAACATTGACGAACATGTGAGCAATTTCAAACAAAGATGTGCTAGAATCCTTGTTGTTTGATGGCTGCTACATGAATGTCTCCAAGAATAAAAATTGTGCAGCAACAAGAAGGTGCATATTGCATGTGGTTCATTCAAAGTCGTGTACATGTACACCATGCAAGGATAGATATATCATGGTGTACATTCATACAATAAGTGGATGCAACCAAAACCCAACATAATTTCTTGTATGGATACACAACATAGTAGAATGTAGGTCATGATGAGCCACACAGTCATAACACTGCAACCTTGAACAACCTTACAATATTAAAATGCATTTTATTCAATCATTAAAACAACAGAAATCGACAACAAAAGGTCCATCAGACCTAATTAAATTGATTGATGTAGAGGGGCCTAGAAAGAGTTGGGGTTTTGATTATGCATAAAAGTGCCCATATAGCAATGCAACTAAAACCCCTAGAACACAACCCTTTCATAGATATATACAACAATAGACCTAACTACAATTAATCATGACATGCACCAGTCCACACACTCATTGCACAACCTTGTTCACAATAGCCCAACATTCTGATTACTCCATCTTATTGCCACATAGAACTACTATGGGTGCAGTGACCAAAACATGTTAAGTCATTGCCACACAGGGTTCAAAACACCCAAGTTGAGTTGATGCAAATTAAAGGGGCTTGGAAAGAAGCACGGGTGCAGCTTATGCACACAAAATGAAATATAACAATGGAAATAGACACCCAAACACAATCCTAGTTTAAATATACAATAATGGAGTTGACTAAAATTTACATGGGCATGACTAGTCCACACATTCATTGCACAACATTGAGTAGCAACCAATTAATCTTCAAATTCATCTTGATGGCACAAAGAGACATGTTGATAGTCACCGAAATAATAAAGATCCATTGTTTTAGTTGTTCACTAAACCTAAGTTGAATTGATGCAAAGGGGCCTTAGTATTAGTTGCGAAACAATTGAGGACCATAAAATGAGAAGTTTAATTCTCTCGTTCTCAAGCAAATGATTCTCATTATATTATGACTAGTATACAAATGTTTTAGCTATTGGGAACATGCTTCAATTACAATGGAATTGTGCAACATCATAAAGGCACATATCACATGGTGGATTCATCACCCTATAGTAGCACATAATGTTAACATAAATATATGACAATAGAATAAAATACAAATGATGGCCATTGGTTTGGAGACTCATTACACAACCTTGAATTGCAACCTAGTAATTTGAAAAATCAATCTCATTGGCCATAATGAAATGTCTAGACAATCCCAATTAACGAACTAACCATTTCTTACATATTGTTATTGAAGTGGCCAATTTCACATGAATCCAATTATAGTTTATTTAATAGATGTGAACATAATGGGACATTTTATGATGATTTGGCAAACCAACACATGTATATTGTTTGAAACGGGAGGTCTCATATCAACATATGTATAGTTGTTCGTCTTTTGTCAAGCTCAAATGCTTTCTAGGTGAGTTTTGGTCTATTTTACTTTATAACATCCCACAATGTTGGGCAAGGACTATGAGAGGGGATTGAAAACTAAAATAATTTCATCTCCAAAAACATTCAAGCCCCAATATTCTAAGCAACTACATCTATAACATTGTAGGAAACAACTCCAATTGCATCAATTCATAAACAAGATTTAAGGCCCCACAGGTGTCCCTAGCATAATGAAATCTCTAAGGCCTTCTATCTAAGACAAGATTGTCACCAATTATCCAGCATAATTTCATAGATGGTATATGAAGACTTGAAATAAAACCTAAGAACAAGATAATTGAAAGTTGAATGTAACAAAAATTACAACATTTAAGGTTTTAGGTCGGCTCGTGAAAACAAATCCTAGAATCAAATAACAATAAACAAATTGTGCTAAGAAGGTGAACTATTAAACAAATGGTGCCCAAATGTAGGTCAAAGTCTGATTTCTAGAAGATGTTCGTTCACCAAAAACATTCTGATAACAAATAAAACATTGTTTTAATCCTCTTTCTTCCCTTGTCACTTGACTATACAATAAAAGTGGAAGTTCATTGGAACTTTAATGGAATTCAAGTGGACAGCTTTCAATGGAACAAAGGTGGACATTCGGGGAATCCTTAGAGCTACATGACTTGCAATTGATGGGAGGTTTATGTTAGGGAGGTCTTATGAAAAGCCCATCCAAACCCATCTAGCTGATGTAAAAAATATTGATAGAAAAGGTTTGTAGCAACAAGAAACCAACTAGACGAAGTTGAACCAAATATACGGTTACAATGAACCCTATACATCAATGAACCCATTGATGGGAAAACAAATTTGATAGTTGAATCACACCTTGGCTAACACTTGTCACATATAAGTTATGATCTAGGAGCCCAATTTTGTAACCCACCATCTAGATTTCATGTGAATCCTTGACTGCTACAATACTTGGGTTGGAAGGACAATAATGCATGCAATTGGGACATGAGTTGGGAGGAGCAACATTGCACATGAAGTTGAAAAGCTTGCAACATATATATGTATGAAAAGGAAAATTGTAACTTGAAATATCAACAACATGAGTTCAAATAATGTGCATAGGGAAACATAGTTAATGCATCCAACTATTACTATCGATCTTGACAATATTAGGTTTTTTGTAACAAATTATCAATGGAAAAACGTTGTGCGACCCAAGGTTGTTATTCAAACACCTTGAAATTGATTGGACTTGGCACGCAAAAAAAAAATGAAGTTTCAATCATATGTTGGCCAACACTCTAAGCGTAAACCAGCAATCTTGCTACTGATCATCTAGATTTATCTTAATCATAATCTCTAGAATAATAGGTTACACAAGCTCAAGATTACACATAGGATTAGAAGCCATAATTTTCTTTGGTTTATTCAAAATTGGAGAACATTTGACACATGGACAAGGAACCTGAAGTTCACAAAATTGCCTTGTGGTTGATTGTTTTCATGAAGCTCAACTGCAAGGGCTGTAGAATAAGCTTATTTTAGTGTAACACACAAGATGAATTCAAAATTACAGTGCTTCAATGTTGGAAAAGGGATGGAATAAGCCACTTTACATTGTAACATTCAAACAACATCTAATGCAAGGAGGTCACATGCAACATATACATTCAATAACAAAGAATGTAGTACTTTTAACAAAAAAACAAGGAACTATGAATCCATATTGTGCATCAAATAGATACGCTTGGTTTCAATGTTTTAACAAGCAAAAACCTATATCATCCTATATACACCACCAAAATGGATAGTCTAAATCAAGTTTCATGCTAATTAAAAAGCATTTGTGGATTCATATATTAATAATTATGTGGTAGAATTTATGGTGATATATTGGTCTTATTTAAAATATTGCTAATATTTTTCTTTCCATGCCACTTGATTGAATAATAAGATCGAAACTTAATTGAAATGTTAGTAGAATCCAAGTGGACTTTTAGTGGGATGTTGGTGAACTTTGCACTAGCTATAGACCAACATGATTATTAAGTGACTATGCATCACATTTATGGATGATGATAGTCTTCCTATTTGAAGCAACAACATTTCAAATCATAATCAAATAGATGTCGCGTTAAGCTTTTAAATTAATCAATTACAACTACAATGCATAACTATTATTGGTTTGTAGCTCATATATTCCACGCATGTAACAACTAATCACAAATGCCTACTAGGACCATATTCAAATGTTGCAGTAGTTGGGAATTCACACACACAAACTCCAAAAATGCATGTCAACAAGCAAGGGCAAATGCATAGTCACCAAAACAACAAAATCAATGATAAAATGGTCGTCTAACCTAAGTTGATTGATGCAAAGTGGCCCAGTGGAAGGAAGGTGGGGTGCAATTGAACGCATATGCGGGAAATAAAACAATGCAACTAGAACCCCAAACACAATCTATGCATTTATATGCATTAGTGCCGAAGCAAATTATAGATCATGTAGTACTAGCCCACACATTCATTGTATAACCTTTGACAACAACCCAAGAACCTTCAAGTCTTTCTTACTAGCATGGTGAAAGATGTTGATAGTCATTCGAACAATATAACTTGTTGCCAACAACCATAAACATATGTTCGAGCAATGCAAAAGGTCGTGGAAATAAGTTGGGATGCAAGGTGTGTATAAAATGAAAATGCATCAATGCAACTAAACTCGTAAACATAATCCTGTCGTAATTATACAACAGAACAAAACACATATGTGATTGGCACTTGATTCACACACTCATTACACAACCTTGAATAGTAAGTCAATAGTCTACAAATCCATCTTACTAGGCATAATGAAGGATTTTCAAATCACTTAGACAACATAAATAAAACCTCCATCAGACTTAAGTGGAGGCGAGGAAAAGGGGCAGGCCTAGAAAAGGGGTGGGGTGGCCAAAGGGTGGATTCCAATTGCGGGAAGAATAAAAACAACCATTAGATCCATAATTAGCTATTGAATAGGTCCATTTATCATTGTGTTTGTAGGTTCGGACCGGCAAACATTGGATCTTGAATTCAATTGTTAGCACTAAGGTTTTTCGGCCTCCTATCCTAAAGTGAATTCTCAACTTCAACTGGATTTTAAATCGAATAGGGAAATGAATGTTTTGGGTTTTGAGAAGAGGAATCTAAAAGGCCATATGTAGCTTGCCCACACAAAAAGAAGCCTTGAACTTTGCTAGCTTGGTGAGACATTGGTTCCCACATTCATGTCATGTTTTGTTGGCAACAAAATGCAAGCACCTCCCTTTTCCATTTTGATGCCATTGCAATGCACCAACAAGACTATTATTTCTCTCATCTTAATTCTTCACACGAATTACTTGGTCAGCTAGAAATTGATAAACTCAGCAAAATTTTGTTGTATGTAACACATGTTTCACATAATACCCAAAATTTGGGCATAAAACATGCATATTTAATGATAAAAAAAAACTGAAAAAAATGGTTTTGAATTTTTTTAATTAGAAAAAAAAAGATTACAAAGAAGAAATAGAAAAAAAAATCATTTAGAGCAAAAAAAATAAGATAATAAAATTTTAGAACGAGAAATAAAAGTACAAGAAATTTCTTTAAAATCTTAAAAAAAAACAAAAAAAATCATTTTGATCACAAATGGCATTGTTTTCATATGTGAGAGGTACATGTTGGGATTAAATCTTCAACTACTATTAATATTTGCCATAATAGGCAATATGTGCGTGTTACCCTTACAATAGGTGTTAGTTTTGAGAATTTCAAACCATTACAAACATGGTGTTAAAGGCAAAAACATAGTTAAGTGGCTCAAAAGTGGCATTTGAAAGTCCATAATCTAACATTATCAAAAAAAAATTACAGTTAAACAATTGTCAAATCATAAATCCAATAATTATCCCCTATGCTTTTAATCATAAATATTAATAAACCAGCCTATGAATATCCCTAAACATGTGATTGATAAAAAAATCCATGCAAAAGATTAAATTTTATAATGTGAAATGGACTCTCAACAATAAAAATTTACAACAATCACATCATTTAAAACTTTTAAAATAAGAAAATTTACATATTTGAAAATTTTCGATACACTGCATTGATAAATTTTTTCATTTGATGATGTTTCATTTATTTATTTTTATTTTGACATATTTTCTGAGTCCACATTTTTCAATTTTTTTGTGTGACACACATAGTGTTATCATTTCAAAAATCCATTACGAGCATAACCTTCTTAGAATTCATCCATTTTTTTTTTAATGATTCCCATCAAACTCTATGATAGCATGAATAATTAAAAAATTAACAATGTTAATTCTGAATATGACTTCAAATTTTTTTATGTTTGTATGTAATCCACAAAAATTACAAATGTAACAATCTAAACAGTCCACCTATTCATGCTTTCACCCTTAACTTAAAGTTGACATGAGTACTGTAATGCTTAGAACCTAAACCCTCAACCTCTATATGTAAATTTAACCCTCTTTTAAAAACCATACGTTTTACATTAATTTTCTTATGATTTAATTGATTGAATTATATAATCATTGAAAATACAAGATTTTTTTTTTCTTACCTCAATTATTTGTCCTAACTAAAATCAACATTGGTTTTTATGTCCTCGATTGATTTCTATAAAATAAATATTGAAGTTCATTTTACACCTTGTGGATTCCATTATTATTTTTTCCCTATAGAAAAGTAGAGGTTTAACTATGAAATAGAGAAATTTACCCAAAATATAGAAAGGTTTTGTTGAAAGGTCGAAGTTTAGCCAAAAAATATATAGGTTTTGCCAAGAGTTAAAAGTTTTGCCAATAAAAAATATTAACCAAGAAAAAATATAAATGTTGTCAAAAATTAGAAGTTTAGCCAATAATAGATATAGCTCTTGCCAAAAGAGAAAAGTTTAGAGATAAGTTTTGTCAAAAGAAAACAATTCAACCAAGAAGGGATATAGGCTCTTCCAAGAGAAAAAAATTTAACAAAAAAGAGATATAGGTTTTGCCAAGAGAAAAATTTAACTAAAAAGATATGTAGATTTTGCCAAGAGATAAAAGTTTAGCTAAAAAAAGATATAGTTTTTGCCAAGAGATAAAAGTTTAGCCAAAACGATATATAAGTTTTCCCAAGAGATGAAAGTTTAGCTAAAAAAAGATATAGGTTTTGCCAATAGAAAGAAGTTTAGCTAAGAAAGGATACATGTATTGGCAGTAGAAAAAAGTTTAACCAAAAAGAAATATAAGTTTTGCCAATAGAGAAAAGTTTAGCCAAGAAAATATATAGGTTTTGGCACGAGATAAATGTTCAGCCAAGAAAAAATTATAGTTTTTGCCAAGAAAAAACAATTTAGCCCAAAAAGAGATATAAGTTGTGCCAAGAGATAGAAGTTTAGTGAAGAATAGCCAGGAAGCAATATAAGTTTTGCCAGGAAAAGATAGAAAGGGTAGGTAAGGGATTGGTTGTTAGTTGGTGGGGTTCAAGGTTTAGGTTAAGAGGTAGGTCAGTAGAGTAGGTAGGTTAGTAGGGTAACTAGATGGGAGGGTAGTATGGAGGGTCAGGGTTGAGAAAAAAATTGGCTAAAAAAGAAAGGTCAAAGGTCAGCAGGCAAAAAATTGACTGCGGTAGAATGTTGGTTAATGTAGGGTGAACAGGCAGCTGAAAAACACAGCCCATCCTGTGGACAGAACGGCCAACTGGTGCAGTCACGGAGACTGGTTCACTCTCGCCCCTTGTCAGCTTCAACACTAAACTATATTATTTGTAGAAATGGTGGAAACTTTCAGATTTTACTTTTTCTCAAAGAGCAAAGTTTTGTGAAGGAAAATACAGCATCTATAAGAATATGCAGCAACATCCTATTTTTCGACATGTAACCTTGATATCTAGATAGTTATTGAATATGTATTGAAGCTGGCCCCTCGTACCACGGTATTGTAAAATGACTTCGTGGACATTAAGGGGTTGCAACGAACCATGTACTAAAACTGCACAAATATTGTCAATGGGCAAGGATTTTGCCAACGATAAAATAAATACTAGCTTTCGTGTAATGCTATCAAGATATAAGTCCTGGTTGTGCTACAAAACGATCACAAGAATAAAATAAAACTACTAGTTACAATGAAACACACAAAAATGACCTCCGTCAGAAATCCAGATTTGAATTATTTGGATCCCGCGCAGGGGAAGGGGTGCTCCAGCCTAAGAGGCAGTGCAAGACCAGGGCGACGCGGGCGGGGACAGGCAGCAAGCTACCGAAAGGCCCCGGCCCCGAAAAAAATTAGATTAATATCATGAGGCTCGATGAGCCTCGTACCAGATTTTAAACCTGATAAGAAAAGATACTACACTTGATCTTAGCCAAAAGGCCGAGAAAGGTACAAGTTGTCACTGTATGCCCGCGGTCTTATATACTCCGCCAATGCCGCCCTTTCGGCAACCAATACGGGATTAACACACCTGGGCTTGCTTGCTCCTCTTTGCTCTTCGCTTGCTTTGTGCTTTCCACTTCGTACCTCGATTCTCCAGAATTTTCCTGCGTACGATCGCTGTGCGCGCGCCAGTAGGCCCCGCAGCGGATTGACTACGGCAGTGAAAAGGGTCGTGCTCCGAATGGCCGGACGCACTACGAGCCATCCTGAAGGCTTTTCTTGAGAGCCTGGCATGATGCAATGGCCTTATGTAAAAGTTGGATGCGGTTGCGAGGAGCTGTGAGGAGTTCGGTTCCCAAAGTCCTTCAGGGTTGGGGGGATTTCAACCTCCTCGGCAAAAGATCTGCAAGAGATCTCACCCACAAGGTACTTGTTCTTTCCTAAGTGGGTGGGATTCAGGGACATCAAAAACCTTCTTGAGTCCAATCTCCTTCTGACTGACACTCAGGCGTTTGTTGAGATGCCTTTCCACCCGGCAGACCAGGTCACGTATGCAATGCGCAGTGGTCCTGATCGAGGTTACACTTACTGACCTCAGTCCACCGGTTTATCATTGCTCACTCTTGCAGGGCTTTCCCCTAGCAATGGTGTTCCTCAGGTTTCCCAACCATACATGTCACGAAATAGACTGTGCAATCAAGGCGATCCCAGGAAATATTGAGCTTGCTGCAGTGCAACTCGATTGATAGGCTCCTCCGTTGTTGCTCCTCCTTGTAGTCCAGCCCATTGCGTTGGAGCTGCTCAAGAAAACCTTGGCGTTACCTGTTCAAGGTGATGATATTTCACAACAACAAGCCACATCTGCTTATGACGAAGTCGCACAAAAGATTTCACTATATCCTGCATTCGTTGCAGATTGCATCCCGATTTGAGAAACCTTGGCCAGAGCCCAGCGATTATTATTGAATAGGTCCATTGCCATTGTGTTTGTACGTAGGGACCGGCAACCATTGGATCTTGAGCTCTAGATAACGAGTTTGTATAATAATATGGCTGTATAGCATAAGATTGATTGCAGAGGTAAGTGCTCCCCAATAACACATTGAAGGTGACACGACAGATTGCATAGGTATTATGTAACAGGTACTACTGCAGTTGCTGGCGCTAAGGTTTCTCAGCCTCCTATCCTGGAGTGAATTCTCAGCCGAGGCTGGATTTTAGATCGAGTAGGGAAGTGAATGTTTTGGGTTTTGAGAAGGGGAATCTAAAGGCCATATGTAGCCTGCCCACACAAAAAGAAGCCTTGAACTCTGCTAGCCTGGTAAGACACTGGTTCCCACATTCATGTCATTCTCTGCTGGCAGCGAAATGCAAGCACCTCCCGTTTCCACTTTGATGCCATTGCAATGCACCAACAAGACTTCTATTTCTCTCATCTTAATTCCTCACACGAATTACTTGTTCAACCAGAAACTGACAGCCTCCGCAAAATTCTGTCATATGTAAGACAAAACAAATGTCAGGTAAGGAGGGGTTCTCAAGACTGTTGAACATGGATTTACCCAGCCGAACTACAGCAGAAAACTGACACGTGTTGATTGACTTCTGAGTTCAAGAGTTTACACTGCAGAGACTGCGCACTTCTGGTACTATTTGTAACGATGGGCATAGAAAAGCTGCAGTCTTTTCACGGTTTATTCTTGCACATTGAGTTCCTCCATCCAACTCCAGAGAGCTTGACCATGGTCTAAGGGCCAAATGAGCGGTGCATTTTGTCAGGCTCATATCTCAAGGCAGAGCTGATATTGTGAATATTAGGAGTGGGATAGTTGGATCAAATGGTCCTTGGCAGACGAGGCAGACGAGGAGCTAGTGCAGGTATTCTGACTGGAGCGACTTCATCAAGTTCTCCCCAACTTCTGACATTTTTCTTTTGCAGGATGCATACGGAAGGATTGCTAAAAGCTGTAATAGATGGTGGCATTGCTTATGGCCTGGAGTTTCTAGACACAAACAGTATTTGACTGAATTAGGTTACAAAGTACTGGTCAAGAACTTTGAATTCTGAATGACCCTCCTGAAACTACAAACGAAGGCGTATATTGAGGAGGCTCGGATCATAATTGTCTTTTGTATTGTCGGATTGTCTACTAGTAGGTATTGGAGACAAGGGCAAATAATATGTTGCATTTAAGTAGCTGGGTTTGCCATGAGAGATATTGAGTTTTGATTTTGTCGAATTTTTATGGAATTTGCAATGACAAAGATTACTCGAAATTCAATATTTCCTGCACCTTCGCTCTAAAAATGATGAAATTGCCCTCTGTAAAATCTTTACTCGTAGAGCACTTTCCAACACCCCAATTGCCCTAAAAATTGGAGTTTTAGTTTTATTGAATTTGCATTGACAAAATTGTTGGATATTCAATAACTCTTGCACTGTAGGTCTAAAAATCGGAGAACGACCTTGGTGCACCCTACTCATGGAGGGCTTTGCAATGGCACCAAGAAGAGCACAGTGGGAGGCACTGGTTTGGGATGATCTTAATGTGATAACCTTGCTTAGAAATAGATAGACGCTGGCAGGAGAGATCATGGTGCAAACAAGCAAGCCCCCCTCCCGAGGTAGCGGTCTGATGGAACCACCACCAATTTCTGCTCTTGTTATGGCCGATTCTTCAGCCACAACAAAATCACAAACGGATCATGATAATGCCTGTGCACAACAAAATTGTTCCAAAACAAATCATTGTTGAAGGCTAGAAAGTGCGAAAACAAATCAGGGATTGAAAAGCTGCCAGCAGTGGCAGCCCATGAGCTTTGCATAAAATGAGTTCAAATTTGGCCAAAGAACTACAGACATCTAAAACGAGTTTGTGGACATTAAGAGTTGCAACTAACCATACTGAAATCGCACAAATATTATCTGTCAATGGGCAAGGATTTTGCCGATGATCAAATAAATACTTACCTTTCCTACAACCCTTTTCAAGATACACGACCTCGCTCCAACATAATGATTCCTTCATCAAATAAATACCCAAAAACACTAATTGGAGTGAAAAACTTTGGTTCGCATTCGCTCTTCCTAACGGACGAGAACTTGCTGCTACAGTGAAACCCCATTAAATAGATTTACAAACTTTTTTTAAGAATCCGGGTTGGAATTGCCTGGATCCCCCGGAGGGGAGGGGCGCGCCAGCCGAGGAAGCAGTGCAAGACCAAGGCGACGCGCGCGGGGCCAGATAGCAAGCTACCCGACGGCCCCGCCCCCGAGAAAAATTAGATTAATATCATGAGGCTCGATGAACCTCGTATCGGATATTAAACTGATAAGAACAGATACTACACTTGATCTTAGCCAAAAGGCCGAGAAAGGTATGAATTGCGGACATATGCCCGGGGCCTTATATACTCCGCCAATGCTACTCTTTCGGCAACCAATATGGGATTAAAACACATGTGCTTGCTTCCCCCTCTCTGCTCTTGGTTTAGGATTCATCAGGGTTCTGTTAGTGTCCCTGTCTGCAGTTCTCCCATATGCGATCTGCCCCCACCAGCAGGGAACTGGAAATGGTCCTCTCAACATTGCCTAGATCCAACAGAGTGCCTCACCAACTTTGGACCGAGTTTTGTGCAGGTTTTCATTGCAAATATATCTATGATCTCTTTTGTCATACTCAAATGGTTGCTTTTGCAATGATAATGCACAAGCACCCCGGTCGGGGTGGTAAGCTGCTGTCTTCAATCCGTTCTGTTTACACTTGGGCGACCCTCTTTCCCGATCACCTGACTAGCCACAAGTACTTCTGGTCGAACCGAGAGAAAGTGAGATCTTTGTTATAGAACCAGCTGTGAGATTTTCTAAGCTGGAATTGAGACTGATGGATTATGGTGGTGGGACAGGCTTTCTTCACTAAACTGTTCTTGAAAGCTTGGGTCGTATCTTTTTGAACGGAACAGAATCTAAGGTCATCTTGTTGTTCTATAAAAGTATGTTCAACCTAGCCTCCGGCATCTCTTTCGTCACACCTCAATCACAATATCTGGTTTTGTTCCAAGACTAACATCGCTAAACTCTTCATTAGCCTGCATTGTACTGTTTTGCCTGGAAATGACAGTGCACCTGGATGATCTTCACTGACTGAATCCTGAGAAGAAAGGCTTAGCAGAGCGGCTATGTAAGGAGTAACGTACATCATTCGAGTTGGTTCTGCTAAATTGCTGTGATGTTCTATCAATTCTATCCAGGCTGAACCATCATGTGGAAGACCCAGTTCTAACCTTCTAACCCTTTACTAGCATACCTGAAGGCAATTGTGTCCACAACAAATGCAGAGTCATGCTCAAGAAGGTGGGTCAAAAGCAATAGTTTTTCGTTGCTTGCAGCTAGTTCCTAATGCAAAGCTTTACTGCACTAGATTGCTCTTGTGTGAGGCCATCGAGGAGACACAAATGTATCTGTTCCCTCTGACGCTCTCTAGAGGATTCATGTGGAGGGGGCTTTTGAGCTTGAGTGCACCGTCTGTCCAATTGCAATCCCGTACAACAGATTGTTGTAGACGCTTTTTGGAACAGCAACATGTCTTTGTGCTTCTGCATTTTGTTCTTTGCTTGCTTTTCCTCTGAAAGGTGCAATGTAATTCTTTGAGTAAAAGATGTCTGGCGCTTGTTAAACCGTTCTGGGTGGTGCTGCTGGCAGTCATTCACCGTGCATTTGATGCGCTTGAATGACATCAGGGGCAGTTGTTTGCGATGTATGCTACCTGGAGCCTTGGACTCTGCAAGCCTGGTAAGACACCGATTCCCACATTCATGTCATTCTCCGCTGGCAGCAAAGCCCGGCAGCAAAGCCCAAGCATCTGCATTATCTGCTTTCATGCCATTGCAATGCACCAACAAGACTGCTATTTCTCTCATCCTAATTCCTGACATTAATTACTTGCTCAACCAGCAAATGGCAGCCTCTGCAAAATTCTGTTGTCCGTAAGACAAAACAACAGCCAGGTAATGAGGAGTCCGTACCTTGTCAATGGCGTGTTCACAGAAGTGAGAGTTCTGAAGACTGTTGAACGTGGATTTCCCCAGCCTACTACAGCAGGAAACTGACACGTGTTGATTGACTTCTGAGTTCAGGAGTTCACACTGTAGAAACTGCGCAGTTCCAGCACTGGTACTGTTTTGTAAAAATGGGCATAGAAAAGCTGCAGTCATTTTACAGTTTATTCTTGCACATTGAGTTCCTCCATCCAACTCCAGAGAGCTTGATCGTGATCTAAGGGCCAGATGAGCAGTGTAGTAGCTCAGGCTCATATCTCAAGGTAGAGCTGATATTGTGAATGTTAGGAGTAGTATAGTTGGATCAAATGGTCCTTTGCAGACAAGGCAGATGAGGAGCTGGTGCAGATGTTCTGACTTGAGCGGCTTCATCAAGTTCTCCGCAACTTCTGACATTTTTCTTTTGTAGGATGCATACGGAAGGATTTCTAAAAGCTGTAATAGATGGTGGCACTGCTTATGGCCAGGAGTTTCCAGATACAAAGCTTTGTTCGCCTTCCAACAGTATTTGACTGAATTATGTTATAAACTAATGGTCAAGAATTTTGAATTCTGAATGATGACCATCCTGAAACTACAAACAAAAGTGTAAATTGTATAGAGTATGAGGAGGCTTGAATTACAATTGTCTTGATTGTATTGTTTATGCATTGTCTACTACTACTGGAAACAATGGCAAATATGTCCCATTTAAGTAGCAATGTTTGCCATTGAGATGTCATTTCATTTTATGGTTGGCCACCATCCAGTGTCAACTCCGATTGAGGTCTGTCATTTGATGTTGGATAAGAGAGTTTTTTACTAGGGTTTTAGTGATCAGTACCTAAATGCCATAATAGACAAAATTTGGAAGTCGAATGAGCTTTTGTGTGTAGGCATCCATACCGACTGAGCAGCTTGGACCAATTTGTGTTCTGTGGTGGCAGAATGTTGCCAGATTTCTCCCATGAAATGTGCCTGGCGACCATTTCATGTGCTTCAAATTTGGCAGTGTTTTTGAGGCAAGACTGCCTGAACTCTGAACATTGATTTTTGATGGTCCCAGGATTCGTGGAGGAGGTAGCAGCAGTCCCTGTTTTGATGGTGGTGGAAACTGTGTGTTGGCAACGCATGCATCGAATTTGGACAAGGAATCTCGGAGCTGGCCAACATCATACAAGATGCTCAAGTTGTCGTGTTGGAAGAAATGGGTCGAGTGCCCCACAGAAATTTCAATGCTCGTGTTAAGCGCGATGCTTTGAAGCTTGCTGTGGTGAAAGAACCCTAAACCCTTCCCCATCAATTCCTGAATGGGTCAATTTACCATCGTGTTTGTAAGCACGGACCGGCAAATATTAGATCTGGACCCCTGGAAAATGAGTTTGTATGATAAAATGGCTGCCTAGCATGAGATGACTACTCCACAATAACACGTACGTAGTTGTCTGTTGCTGGTCGGCCTCGCTGGTCTGCTGTACCGCCGAGAAAGAAGATTTTGTAGGCTTTGCAAGCGAGCTTTCGGAGCCCAGCAGCACTTGGACAACTGTGCATCTATCATGCAAATGGCCCACGAGATCCAATCGTGTGAACTGTGCATATAAGTGCGGGGGGGGTTTTTTAAAGATAGCCGCAGCTCAGAACCGACCACAAAGCAAGAGCAACCAGATTTGAGGCTGGTATCATGTTTCAAACCTTGCTGCAGATGATGGGGTGCACAAGTCTCACTAGATAGGCTCGGTTTCCAGCTTGACGATTCAGTAAAGGCTTTTCAAGAAGTAGGAGAGAGGTCCCGAGTGAAGGCGCAAGCCTGTATGTTTAACATCCTCTTTGATTTCTCTTGCAGGCATGGTGCAGTAGGACATGTTTTCTTTCTCAGAGAGAGAAATGCGAATGGTTTGGTCGAGCAAACATTTGGTTTGTTTCTGGTGCTGTTTGAGAATCTACAAGTATTTAGAGCTAACGGCTTGCTCCATGATTTCTCAAGCTCTGGATTGTTTGGATGAGATGCGAGAAAGATTGTTTGGCTTCATCTAGTTTTTCTTTCGGTCCTTTCATTCTTTGGTTTGCTCGGTGGACGATGATTGAAGAGGTACAACTTATGCATGTGCTTCTCTGCACTAAAGAAGCAAAATAATAATTTGATACATTTTTGTAGACCCAAAAGGAAAGGGAGAAAACTAATTTTGCCAAGGATCATTGGTTTCAAACTGTTGAAGGACTTCCCAAGGCTCCCGTGATTCCTGTTAATTCTCCTGGAGGATGCGTATGAATGAGAAAGGAGAGTGAGTCTTCAGGCATTTCCGGAGTCATCTTGTAGCATTAAGCCTATACCCAATTTGAACTCAAGTCAGCAGAGTTTGATGGTGAAAAATGGTCAGTGGGAGTAGAATGGGAGAGCGTAGATGCAGTTGGATTTTGGAAAGCATAGGAGGAGGAGACCAAACCAAGCGGGCGCTGGAGAAATGAGCTACAGTAGTAGATCGAAGGAGAGAGAAAACAAAGCAGTGAGCTCCGAGAAAGAAACGACCTCCAGAGCAGGAGGCATTGCGGAAGTGGGCGGGTTCGACAAGGTAATCAATCGGAGCTCGCGAGTGGGTACCCAGTGGAAGCACGGTTCGCAAAAACGTCGGAAGACATGGTGTACTGCGACAGCCGCCGTAATGGTCAGATAAGTGAGGGAAGAAATGATCATCGCGCAACAGAGGGCTTGCCAGTAAGAAACAGAAAAGAGAAGCATCGATGCTCAGGAGAAATCGTGGCAGGTACTCAGCGACCCCCAAATCGAAACTGTGAAGACCACTATTTTGTGGCGTGCGTGTCAGGCTGACAGGGTGCTCGAAAGCGCCAACGGAGCCGCTTTGAAATCTTGTGCGGAACCGATGCAGAAGAAAAGCTGACGAGAAGGATCTAAGCGCAAGAAGAGAGAGGAGGTCGCCGCATATAACCCATACGCTTTGCAGAAGTAGTAATCCGGTTTATATATACCGAAAGCGGAGGTGGCCTGTCGTCTCTTCGGAGACATCTGATAAAATTGGAACGATACAGAGAAGATTAGCATGGCCCCTGCGCAAGGATGACACGCACAAATCGAGAAATGGTCCAAATTTTTTTCCTTCCATCCATTACGATAAACGAATTTCATCCCTTCACAAACTAGGGTAACTTATTCGTGCTTTTATTAATTACTGACGGGTGCACCCAAAGTTCTCTTTTCTTTTTTCCAGAAGGAGCCAATTGATTGGCCCATCATTAATGTTTTTGGAACATGGGGACACTCCCCAACATAGAAGCCTAAATATGCTTCCCTGGCCAAAATAGAAGCAGCAACCCTTTGGCCCCCCCATTACAACTTGTATAAATGGAACTGGAACCAAGGCCGAGCAATATGGGAATAAATATTATTGGGAACATCTTAGGGAACACATTGGGATTTTGGGAAACCTAATGGGAACAAACATAAAAAAACAAAAAATGCCCCTTTGGCCCCCCCAAACCCAAAAGAAAGATCCCTTTGAGCCTTCTCATTGGTTGCATGAAATTTTTATTTCCAAAATAATTTGTCACCTAGAATAGTACTCCCATTATAAACTAAGATTATTTTATTGTTAGTTATATTGTGGTATATCACCCTGCACTTGTGTACATAATGCCCGTAATAATTGCATAACTTGATGGGCTTTTCTTTGCACATACTATGTCATTGCATTTTTTTTTTTACTGCTTTGCCTAATGTTTTAGGGCATGCCTACTACTATGACCAGCCCCAGTCAAGGCCGAAGGGATAAGAAGAAGTTGATTGGGGTTTAAATTTTTTTTTAAATCGTTCTATGTTTGTTTTGTCTTTTTTTTTTCAACAATCAATCTATCATTCCATCATTCCATCATTCCAACCTCTACTTCCTTCTTTCCCCTATTGAAATTCCTTATAAGCTCAAACCAATATCGTGTTTTATTTGAGGACTCATGTTTTCATGACTCATCGTAGTTGGACTCCAAAGCGTAGCTTGAGCCTTGGGCTCCAAAAAGAAAAGATTTTTTTTCACTTGTTACATGGGCCTTGTATAATATCATAGAACTCTAAGGACACAATGATAAGCCAATGTTTGGCCCCTTTGTGGGCTCTATTCGTGTTAACGTCTCTTTCAAAATGAATAAATAAAAAATTCATTATGTAAATAAAATAAAATAGATTATCTACCCCCCCCAAAAAAAAATCCCACAAACTTATTATGGTAATAAATATGGTTAAACCAATCAACATCACAAAAGCATAATGATGAACAAAACCACTTTGAAGTTTACTAATTTGCTTGGTTAAATTTTTAAATGTGTATAAAATCCCATAAGCCCTTAAGATTTCAAAAGCACCCTTGTCTAAAACTTTAAATGAGACTTCATATCCAAAACACAAAAATGATTTAACTATAAAATCGTTAAAATTTTTATCAAAAAACCAACGCTTGTTTAGAAAGCAATATAATTGATTACCCAAAGTACCAATTTTCAAAGCGAAAATAAATTTATTTGTTACAAAACTTATATTATACACCACAAAAACACCTAGAGTACTAAACAAAATAGGAATTAGTTTGATAATTGTTGGAGTAGCAAACTCAGATTCAACAATAATCTTATTTTTGGGTAGTACAAAAAGGGAATTAGCCCAAATATTAGTACCTAAACCAATCATCATATCGGTCCTTAAATCGTTCTATTGTTGGAACATCTTGGCTTCAAAACCGTACGTGAGGCTTCCACCTCATACGATCCTTCTCAAGATTTTCCATCTCCCGGCTCATTTTCAACATGGTAGTGCTTGTCTAGGAGTTGAAGGTTGTTTTATATAAATCCTCAAAAGATTCCACTTTGATGTGGTCTACTTCCATGTCTTTGTGTTTTCTTAATATTTCTAGGCAATGTACTCAAAAACCTTTTTAGGGGTTTGGCCACCGTATTTAGAGCCTTGGATTTCATTAGATGGTATTTCCGTCAAAAGTGCACAGTAAGACAGAGAAGTCAAAACTATATATATATAAATTTATTGTTGCGTTATCTTTTCACTCCACTTGTAGTTTGATTGGGCCTTTATCTTGTCCCACCTCAATGTGCTGATGGCTAGTTATCCAACTCAGTTTGACCAAGTAATATTCTTTTTTTACCTTAAAATCGTTTTGTAAGAGTCGTACAAAATCCAATGATCCTGGTGTGTTTTCCCTCGAAATATCTAGCTTTTATTTTTGGGAAGTACTTTTGTTTTATTTTATCACAGCCCCATGTTGGGTGCCATTGGTATACCCATGCTCAAATCTTTTGAAAGATGTCATGGTCTAGTATTCGGAATACATTGTTGCATTCATAGTATTTAAAGTAGTTGCCCCATTTCACTATTTTGCGTACCATGATTGCAATGAGTTGATAGGTCACCTTTCATTTTGAGAGTTGAATGGCTTGTCAAATTTCTTCAAGAAATCACCAACGAGACAGAGTTATTTTAGTTTTCACTATGCCCCATTTCCAAATATGATTGATCGAGAACCCTATAAACTGAAACCCAGATTTGGTGTTGACTATTTGGGTCTTATTTAGGTGCAATTTCAATCCCATACACTTTAACCATTCCTCCAAGAATGTATAAGCCTTTTCTATGACCTCCTTGGATTGGTGAAATACAACAAAGTTGTTGACATATATCTAACCAATATCGAAGTCGGTTTTTTAGGGTGTGTTTTTAGTGCCCATTCCCTCAAAGTTGTTTCCATCCCATGGAAAACAATGTTGGCTAGTAGTGGAAAGAAGATAATGCCACAAGTGCCCATATTTATGATTTCCATGTATTGAGGATTATTTTCCAATTTAGTCATGATGTCGGCTTTAAGCCAGGCTTTTACATGTTTGGCTAAACTCGACAGAATTTTTAATTTGTTTAAGAGGGCTTCGTGGTTTATGCAATTAAAACATTTGGAAATGTTTGCATTCAAAACATACTCAGGCTTAGCTCAAATAGCTAAGAATATGGCTTTAATGGCGACATATTGACAGCTTCGTCCAAGTTTAAATCCATAGGAATTGGGTTCAAATTAAGCTTCCCATTCAGTTTCTAAGGTCATCTTGGCCAAAGCTTGTTTGGCTTTGTCTTCAATAACGAGGATAGGCCAAAAAAAAAAAAAGGTGTGAAGTGTAATTTGAAAAAAAAATCTATATATTTTTTGCTTTACGTCTTTTGGGTGCAAAGTTTGCTTGGTTGACTCTATGTTTTCTAGTTTGTAACGCTAAAAGAGCACAACAAAATCTGTATTTTTTTTTACCTTACGTTTTATGGCTTGTAGTTTTCTTGGTCGTTTTTCCTCTTTTTAGAACTTTAATATCCTCGCTTGATGAATGGGCGTAGTTTTATCATCTAACTGAAGACCTCTTGCCATCTTTATTTTTCATGGCCTTAAGGTCACCATCTTCTTATCAATGCCAAAGTTTTTTTCTTTTAGGTTTTCTTGTGTAACTTGTCTTCTAGCTAAAGGTCTAGTGTATATACTTTGTATAAGTCTAGATTGAAGAGCACGCATCTTGTCCATATCGTTAAAACGAGGGGCTTGGTAAATCTTAAGTTGAAGTCTAAAAACAATTGCCTCGACCTTAGGCCAAAAAATTTGTTCCCAAGGTATCGTTTGGCTATCTATGTAAAACCTACTCATAACTTATTTTCCTTTCTAATTTTTACTGAGATCCTAAGTCTCCAAGTGGGCATAATAAAAATGCTACGAAGAAAATTTTATTTTGGCTAGTTGTGCCCCGTGGCTTAGCTTTTTAAAGAATCCTACTCTTGTGGGGCTTGTAGCTCAACGACCCACCTTAAAGGAGCCTTACTAGAATCTTCCAATTTCGAATGTATGGATAGTTATAACGACCCATAGGCGCAAAATGTACTTTGCGGGGCGATCCCCTAAACATAGTCCTTTTGGACAATGCTTGTTTAGTCCATGGTCCATTGGATGTCAGTGCAAGACCAAAATTTTGCACTGCAAGTACATTTCATTCCTGCCTTTCACTCTAGGGTCCGTCTTTTACTGTGGTCAGTACTAGATACTATTGGGCAACAAATATTGCACTTATTTACTTCTAATGGTTCACCAAGGTTCCTTTCCTCTTCCCTTTTTGCTTGCTTCTAACTCAAAGGTTGTTAGACCTCCTACAAAGGAAAAACAATTGGTTGAACATTTCAACCATTGGCGAAAATTTGGCCCGCATCCAATTTTCAATTCTTGTTCACCTAACACAAAAAGATATATATATATATATATATATATTTTTATTCTTTTTTTATTTTATTTTATTTTATTTTTTGTGTTAGGTAAACAACAACCGATTTGTCACAAGAGTGAATTTGTAGGCTAATAGGTCACACTTTGGCCAAATATCCTGGAAAAATACTTCCAAAAACTAAAAATATTAAAGGAATTGCCATGAGAATGGGTGCATCATGACATTGTAAGATGTCTTGCTCGAATGAATATGTTGATGCTAAAAAGGTTTTTAAAAATTTAACGAAAAAAATGATAAAAAGTAAAAAAGACAAAGACACTTCCCAACCAGAAAAGTTACCACTAATTGTATATTTAGTATAAGCAAGCTCTAAAATAACATCTTTAGACTAAAATCCAATACAAAAAGGGAAACCTATTAAAGACAGGCTACTTATAAACATCATAGCATAAGTAAAAGGTAACAAAGAGGCAAGCCCTCCCATCTTACACATATTTTGCTCATCTGACATGGCATGAATCATTGAACTTACACTCAAAAATAGTAATGTTTTAAAAAAAACATGATTCATTAAATGAAATACGTTAATAGAATAGTTGGAACTGTTGCATGCAAAGATCATATAACCTAATTGACTAAAAGTTGAATAGGCTATGACCCTCATTAAATCGTTCTATAATATTCCGGTAGTTGTCACAAAAAATGACATCATAGCTCTTACAAAAGTAATAACAATCAAAGCATTGGGTGGATATTCAAATAAAGGAAAGCACCTTGCTATCATAAAAGCGCATGTTGTTACCATAATAGCTACATGAATTAAAGCAGATACTATAATGGGCTACTCTTCAATCTTTTATGCTTCTACAAGGCCAAAAAATAAAGATTTTGGAGTATTGGGTAATGAGTTGGTGAGCTTAACAATAGTACGGACTAGATTAGTTAGCAGTGCAACCAATTTTCATTTTCATTTTTTTTTCTTTTGCAATGAATCAATTTGGTTGGCCCATCATAATTTTTTTTGAAACATGGGGCACTCCCCCAAAATAGAAGTTTAGAGGGTCTTCCATTTGGCCCACCTTTATAGGTTCTACAAGTTCAACTTTGGGCAATATTTAGGGATAAAGTGCGGTGCAATTGGGAACATCTTGGGGAACATCTTCGGATTGTAATCGGGAACCTTTGGGGAACACATAGGGAACTAATGGAACATAATGGGAACTTGTGGGAACATCAAAAGCATCAGCAAAGAGGTAACGTTTGATCCAGTGTGTTGATGTTACCTCTCAAATTACATGATATTGGATATTCATGTGTTTGGTTATTCTATGAAATTTAAGGTTTTGAACCAACTTGATCCAACCTTAATTATCAATCCACAAAAGAGTTGTTCCAATGTGTACAAAACCCAAAGTTTCCATGAGCCTTCAAGCCCCAACATCTCTTTTGTGTTCAAACTTGCTGCCACATATTTTTGTTTGAGTTGTGGATGTTGCCACACATGCTTGTTTTTTGCTGCTCCACACGATTGGTTGTCCATTCAATAAAATTGCGAAACATGTTCATGATTAATTACGTCATCCAAATCTCTTACATAACTAGCATCATGCAATTATGTCATCGTCAATTTTTTCTCCTCTCCATGGAACATATAACAAATTGCCAAGTATGGTGCTCCTTTTAAGTATCTCAAAAATTTGCTTCCCCAGTTGCAATGCAAAACCCTTGGGCAACTTGAAAACTAGGCAATAATGATCACAACATATGATATGCTAGGTCTTGTTGCTATGGCAACAAACATAAGGTTTCCCGCTACTACGTTGAACAAGAATGCATCACCTTTTGCATGTGTTCATATAACCTTCCAAGTTACAATGCACATTTGGATCAACTAGTATGACAATTGGACTTGCATCTTGAAACTTATACTTAGTCAACATCATGTTCACGTACTAAGCTTGGTCAATATAAAATAGACCTTGCTCCCTTTGTTGAACAATGTGTAACATAACATAAGCTTTTGCGCTCTACATATGTGATTTCAAAAGCTTTGTTCATGTGTTCGACAATCTTTTCAATCTTGGTTTTGTTTTTGGCATAGATCAACCCATCATCCAAAAATTTTGGTATTCATGTTTGTTATTACTTTTTTGGGGACACGAATCATAGGACGTCAATATCTAATGTTGACACTAGCTCTTTCCATTTCATCAGGTGCATATAATTGTCAAAGTTTTTTGTCTTTCCAAGAATTTATTTTGTGGTGAGATAATTTGTGTTGTGGAATATTAAAATCAAAACGTTGAATATACCCATCAACTTTGTCATAATAATTAATTGTAATTGGACAATAAATTTTGACTCATGTTTTCCTTCACATTTATCATCTCATCGGATTTTTTCTTTTTCAAATTCAATGTGCACCCACCATTATCATAGTAACTTGTATTTGGCCACAAGGGCTCTTGTGCTTTCTTGGTTTAATTTTTATGTCTTTTCTTCATAACTTGTTTTACATCCCTTTTTGGTTTATGCAAAAGTCTCTAGCATTTCTTCTTTTCATGTTGAAAAAAGGTGTAAAACAACATATTCAACAAGCCAAAAAATAAATCTCAGATAAAGGTTATCGAATAACACCATCAAAGATCACAAGGGAGAGGCCAATCTTTAGGGACTGCCATGGGGAAAGTAGCATTACCTTCCAACACAAAATCAAGAAAGTAAGGCGAAGAGGGAAAAAAACTAGAATTTCCAACTATTCATGGAGAAGGTAGGAAGGTAGTTATCTTCCATCTCAAGTCTAAACTTAAGTCTAGCTATTTTCCAACTCAAGTATAGATCTTTGTATTTGTGAAAGCTCTTAATCTATTATACTAGTACTTTCCAAACCTTGTTGCCTCACCTTTGTTGAGTTGTTGTCTTTTGGGCCATATGACCTATAGGATGTTCCTACCTCTTGCAATAACTACCTTTTAGCAAGCTACAATGTTCCCAATAACAAGTTTTAAATGTAACACAAATAGGTAGAAAACTACATCATTCTACATCAAACTACAAGACAAGAGAGAAAGAAAAGAAAATATTATGGAAAGGCCACAAATCCCACAACATTCACACATTCTCCTCCATTATTCTTTTTTTTATCATACAAGATTTTTCTCCTCCATTCCTCCAAGAACTTTCCATACATGAATAATAGGAATCCCTTTGTTAATCCCCTTATTTCATAAACCACACAAGGTCCACATTCCACCCACAAAACATCATGAAAAAATGGGGTGATTTACAACTAACCTTGTAATTGGGTTTGTGAGTTATAATGACCATTTGCAACTTAGTTAAATTAATTGTGCAAAGAGTCATAATTTTCAACCATTCATCAAGCAACACCACAAACATCAACCCAACCACTAGGAATGAGTGTTGATAATCATGAACCTGTTCGGTCATTTGATGAAATTGTCTCCACAAGACAACCATGGTGATCTACAACCCCATGTTGTTATTTACCCATAACCGGTGCACTTACGCCAATTGCAACATTCATTGGTTTTGAAAACCAACCACCAAATACTAATATTAATTTGGTATGCATTAATTTGGCAATGGAATGACTCCAACTATTTAGCAAGTTAGAATAGCTTTGTCACATCGACCAAAGACCTTCCAATCAATCAATTTCCATACCAAATTTAAAACATGTTGAACCTCAAACTAGAACAATGATTGTTTAACAAAAAACCACATACCAACAAGGCACGTAGCCAATGAAATCAATATATGGTCAAGGTGAAAGATTACAAGTTCCACACCATGGACAAGTTTCATAAGGAAACCAAGGTGCTAGAACTATAACCTATTCATATTATCAACAAGTGGAAGACCTATTTAACCGCTACCCATTTGTAGATGATATATTAAGGTAATTATTAAGGGAGGAGGACAAGCCCATCCTTGGGCAGTACCACTAGGAATGTCACCTTGATTTTCTTAAACCCACCAAACTTTGAAAACACTATCAAAAATTGCATTCGTTTGGTATTCATGTTCGTTATTACTTTTTTGGGGACATGAATCATAGGACGTCAATATCTAATGTTGACACTAGCTCTTTCCATTTCAACATGTGCAAGAAGTCAATCATAACTTAGTCAAAACAATTTGTTTTCAACTATTATGCATCTCCATTATAATTGCACACATGATGTCATGTTGATGTCATTAATTGTCATCCATCTATGTAAATCTGACCCAAGGCATTATGAAAAAATTTGGACATAAAGTTTTTTGAAATATTGATCTTCAGTGTCCATTATGATTGTTAATGATGGTCCAAAATAGTGGCACATGGCACAATATAAATAATTGCTATGTGGCATATTAATTGTAGTTTGAAAAAAAAAAATAGTAGTTAGGTAGTTTGTACATATCCATATGTAGGTGGGTTGGAAGGTTTTAAAACTTACATATTTACTTAGGACTTACCTACCTACATACATAGATAAGTAGAAAAGTAGGACCTATTTATTTAACTAAATATGTAAGTAAATAAGAAAGCACAAGATTAAGTGCACTAAAGAATAGCCATGAATTTATTTTTTAATTTATCTTTTGCCTTTTGGTTAAGCTTTTTAAAACTCATCCCAAAATGGCTCATGTATTTTAATGTGAAAACATAAGAGAAACAACCCTTTTTTATATAGTTTGTAACATGGGATTTGAAAACAAATCATGGGGGTTAAATCTTTTAGTTGTTCATTAATTGCAAATTGAATAAAACCTATAACATTTAAACATTAAAGGCAAGCCAGATCCAAGGGGAGGGCTCCATTGTTTTTGGTGTCCAAAAAAAATTGAACCCTTCCTATTGGCATATCTAGTGCACTAAAAATCATGAAAAACATAATAGAATCGAGAAAGTTATGTCCCCTTAAAATAAAGGGGGTCAAAAACTCCAAAAAACAAACCACCAAATGCTACAAAGATTGGTTGCCAAACACTAACAAAATTCCTTATATGTTGTTCTATTAATATTAAAATTCAAAGATGATTTATAGAACTTTGGGTGGCACTCCTATAACATTTAAAATCATTTTAAATGAATAAACAATAATAAATTTATGAGGTTTGAAAGTAGGAGGGGTCTACAGAGGAAAAAAAAGGTGAAAAAAAAATGTTTTGTAAATTGGAAAGCTTATTTATCTTCTTGTTATTTTTTAATTACTTGTTTTCCTTTACACTTCAAAGATGATTTTTAGAACATGAGGCCTCACTTACTTAAATAACATTCCTATAACATTTTAAATCATCAAAATGAAACACAAATGATGAAAATATAAATAACTAATGAATGTGTATCCTTATTAAGTTATAAATAGTTGTATTATAATCATAACATAGTTGAACAATAATACTTTAGTAATGGCACACTAGTGGCCATACTAATTATATTAATGGGAATCATAATTGAAAACTAATTGCAAATGTATCCCATAATGGGTGGTTGAAATGTGGACATGTGGCATGATCGCATGTATGTACATTATACATTAATTGTAACATAATTGTTGCTTTAATGACACATTTATAATAATTTAAAAATAGTCGCCACATGCAGCTACAATGCAACTCTTGAAAAAATTAAACATGATTGATTACATATGTATGGATGATGTGTATAAATTATCAGATAAAAGATCCATTTTCAACTCACTTGCAACTATAATATAACTAATTTGATTTTCTGATGTGGCAATTAATTTATTAATACACCGTATTTTTAAGGGGTTAGTTGCACAATAGTTATAATACCCAAAGGATAGTTGCATAATAATTATATATGAGTTGTTTTTTAAATTTTAGTTATAAGGTAGTGTGGTTTTGATAAACACAATTTCTCATAGTGTTTAAAGAGTTCTGTAAGTATGGTCTAGATTCATGCCTTCAATGTTTTCCTTTTAGTGGAAACATGGGGGCAACAAGACTTGTGATAATAAGCCGAAAAAATGAAATTTATGATCTTATACAAGACATGTTTCAAGGAACAAAATTTATCACTTACAACTTAGGCAATGTAGGAGTGTTGTGGAATGTAATCCATTCAATATTTAAAAATGATACTTAACACTTAATTAATAGAAGCACAAACTAGAGATATGTGCAAAAAGTTGTTAGCCACATGGAGTCTTATAAAGGGAGAAATAAAGAATTAGAGTCGCCTCATCTAACACCTTCAAAAGATAATTGTTGGTGAGGCAATTACTGCACATATGTAGTAGTAGGCAAGACTTGTGAACAAGTAGTGGATCTAAACATTGGTAAAATTAGCCATGCAAGTGCTTATTCCAAATCTGCCGATTGCACACACCACATAAAAAACATGAATGGTTCCTTTCACAAATGTAATTATCATGCTAGTCTCTAATCAAATAGATGGCCCAAATTTTGTTGTTCTTGATAAGTATACAAAAACACAACTTGTGTAACTTCACAATTTTATTCCAATTAATGAAAGATAATGTGAAAACCATTCACATATTTCAAAACCCTCTTCATGGTCTAGGTTGTGAGAACACACAAAAACCACTGATGTTGTCCCACATGGAACAACGATAAATCCAGGATAACACCAGTGATCAAAAAACCATATTGAAATCTTGATTAACCTCAATCATTAAACCCCATGTTCTAATGGAATTACTACATTGCAGAAAAAGTTCTTACAACTTGAAAGCTTCTACTAGTTAACGGATATGCTCCATTTGGCAATGTTTTGTTGGAGAACTTATTGTTTCAAAAAGACTATGTAGTCTTTTTTGCTACAAGTGCCTCATACTTCTTATGATGGAAATGTGCCCAAACTAACTGCTTTTGCCTATATGCTTGATCTTTCAAAGACAATACACCTCTTGCAATGCACATACAATTTGCACCAACATCCATATATATGTGCTTTTCCCCTATGACCTGCAATATAACTTGACCTTGTGAACCTAACCGGTTTAAGGAATCCAAGATAAATTCAAGCCTTACAATAAGTCGCCAAATTGTAGGTTGGTGTTCTATGTAACAAAAGTTAAAATCCATGAATGCAAATCCAT
Organism: Sphagnum tenellum; assembly: GCA_963921925.1. NCBI lineage: Eukaryota > Viridiplantae > Streptophyta > Sphagnopsida > Sphagnales > Sphagnaceae > Sphagnum > Sphagnum tenellum. The sequence continues at coordinate 4,804,279 of OY998155.1, forward strand.
GCCACTTGAGGGATATCCCATCACTCCATTGAATTGTTAAAATTGTAATCAATCTTACATTAAAAAATTCTTAAGAAAGTTGAAAAGTAATTATTTCCATTATTTTCATCTTGGATATGAAATATTTGTTCAAGGACTTGCATAGTTCTTCACCATCTCCCACCATTACATTCAATCCAAATGTTGCACCTTGGAAAGCCCAAATTCAATTTCTCCATTCAATAACCGGTATTAACCAAAACAAACACAAGTTTGCTCTTGAACACAAAAAATCCACATAAGAATTTCCAGTATAACAAGAAATAATATGGAGTGCATGGGCCTTTAATTCTCAAGTCTAGATAAGTTAATCTAGATGCCTTACCATATTTAATGTAGTTGGAAATCCTCCATATTACCTTACAATTTTTTCCCAAAACAACAAATGTTGTGTTGGAGGTAATGTTGCTTTACTTGATTGTATGTCCATTCTATGATGGTGTTGTAGAACCACCAATAATATGCATCAAAATTCTAAAATGACTTAAATTAGTTCTAACTTGATTTGAAAAAATGATGCATACTTAGCATATGGTACCACTTTAATTTCCCCAACTTGGCGTTAGTAGCCCTTACTTTCGCTTCAATAGCCCTTGTCTTGGTAGAATTAAAAACCCTCATAACAATTGGTAGTTTTTTGCATTTTTTCTTGAACTTCTTCAATGGGCTCTCAATAGTTTGGTCATTTGGTTGGGACCTATCTAATTTTCCCTTGCTCGAGGTATGTGTACCTTCTTCCATTTCTTCTTCCTTTGTCTCCTCTTCTTTTTTCTCCCATTATGAGTTCTCAAGTTGTCTTCAAGTGTTAGCTTATCTTTAGATATATCACCCAAGTTCAAAACCTTATTTACATGACTAACACCTTTCTTGTGCTTTTGAATTAGGGACAAGTGGTAATGTGACTTTGGGCATGTGGGTGGCTGAAGGGTATTTAGCAAACCTAAAGGTGCTTAGGGGATGTGATTGCAATGGCAAATTGCAGCCCACCTACAGCTTATGGTGTTGGATCGAACTTGATAGATCCAATTGAAGGGCTTATGGTGGTGGACTACATAGGCACCTGAAATCAACCCATGGGAATTAAGAATGACACAAAGGTTCGTATAATTAGGCTTGCATAAACAAAATAAAACACAAAAAATGCATAGTTAGAAATGTTCCAATCTGATAAGCTAAAAAAATATATTATATGCAATTTAGGGACATGTTCACAAGCTTTCAATACTAACATGGGATTAGGATGGACTTCTAGGTTTTCAAGATGAAAAGTTATGGACATTTCATAAAGTTGTAGTGGCAAGTAGAAGCATTGGGGACAAAAAAATATTGACTGTTAACAACTTGTGGGATGCAAGATGTACGATACTGGAACTACATAAAAGTTTCTATTGATTGCCCCAACATGTGTGGCTTTAAGGAGAATAATAGATATAATTTGGAAATGTTTCAATGACATATGGGATTCCATATAGGAATTCATTAGATACTTGTGATCATGTGGGATAGCCCTCTAGTGACTTTCACAAATTTACATAATTGAAGAAGGTTGTTGAGTGACAACATGGATTATCAACATCTTCATGGTTCTTGTGATCTACAAGCACAAACTGCAAGTTGAAGATCTTCACATGGATTTATGAAGATTTAGTGTAACCATGGACATTTGACTAACATGTAAATCAATGGATAGTACTTTGGAAACTTGTAATCACCTATGAAAATTTTGAAGACATGTTCTTAAGGTCGTTTACCTTTTGCAAATTGAAACTTTAAACCCTAAATTGTGCTTATTTAGCAATAATAAACACAACATAAACAATGATCAAGTTGGGAAGATAGTAAACCTACTCTAAAAATAGTGGTGAGGAAAACATTTGTTGCTTTAACTAGTAGATAATTAATTAATTTCAATAGATGTTCATAATAAACTTCAACATGTTTGATGGTTTGTTTTTATGTTTTACAATTGCATATAAACCTCCTCATCATTCTTCACATTTTTGAATCGCTTGCAAAATGCTTGTTCCAACTTTTCAAAAGTGCAATTTGCATGGTCTTAAACAAAATTTTCTCCCCATTCATAAATATTCTCTCTAAAAGTAAAACCAAGTAGGTTGAGATGTCAACTTCCACTATTTCACCATTAAATTTAATGGCCTTCTTGAACATTATGATGTGAAAATCATGATTAGTGTCTTTGACATAAGTTGGATATTGTAGCTTCTTATATGATAATTTGGTTGCTAATTAATCATGTTACATGTTGCACAAAAGGTGGTTGATACCATGGTGGTATAAACATGTGTGGGTCAGGTGTCGGCCATTTGTATGATCCAACATGTAGATTAAATGGTGGTCCTCCAGGTGGATCTCCTCCAAATGAACTTCCTCCAAGTGAATTTCCAAGTTGTCTTTCATTTGGTGGTTGGTGAACATAACCTATGGGTACATAAGTTAGTAAACTAGGGTGAATTATATAGTGATTGGTATTGGCATTACTACAAATCATGGTCTTTTTTTTACCCAAAAGTGACATTCGTCGACTTGAAAACGGTGCCATTTTTGTCAAGTTGATTTTGACCAATGGCATTTTTTACTAACTATACTTTATCATTTTGACTAGTAGAATGATTGATAAAGTGACTAATATTTGACCGATAAACATTGGACCATTTTATTGGGTCAATTTTATACTTAAATTAAATTATTTTTTAGATTATTATTATTAAAATAATAGGTAGGTAGGTAGGTAGGTAGGTAGGTAGGTAGTAAATAGGTCTAGGTAGGTTGGAAAAAAACATTAAATAGGTAGATGCTAGCCTAGCCTAACCAACTTAATGTAATTACCTAACCTAACTTCACCGAGCTACCTTAATCTAACTTACCTACCTTAGCCTTTTAAACATGAACATAGGTTATAAGTATAAAGAATTGAACCCCAAACCTTCACAATGATAAACCAAGTCCTACCAATGGACTACACCATAAAAAAAATGTTCAAGTTTTATCAAGTTTATAATTTCATATATTTGTTTCACGTAATTAAACATAGTGGCAAAACCTAGGTGACAACTAATGGCTAAACCTAATATCTAAACTTAATGATTTAAGATAATGGCTAAACTTAGTGACTTCAAGTAATGGCTAAACCTAGTGGTTAAACTTAATGACTTAAAATAATCACTAAACCTAGTGGTTAAACTTAATGACTTAAAATAATCACTAAACCTAGTGGTTAAACTTAATGACTTAAAATAATGGTTAAACATAATAATTAAATATAGTGATTTAAAATAATGGCTAAATCAAATGGTTAAACTCAATGATTTAAAATAATGGCTAAACTTAATGGTTAAATCTACTAGCTAAATTTGGTGAATTAAAGTAATGGCTTTAAACAATATGGTTAAAGTTAGTCGTCAAACTTAATGATTTATAGGAATGGCTAAACATAATGGCTAAACTTTGGTTAAATTTAGTGGCTAATCATAGTGGTTAAACCTGGTTGATAAACCTAAAGGTTAAATTTCATAGTTAAACATAGTGGTTAAACTTAGATTGAACTTAAGCTATACCTCATGGCTAAATTTAATGGTTCAATTTAGACTAAACCTAGTGCCAAATTTAATGGCTAAGCATAATGGCTAAATTTTGGCAATTTTTTTTGTAAATCTAATGGTTGAATATTGTGGTTAAATATGGTGGTTAAACATAATGATTACATGTAGTGGCTAAAATTAGGTAAATAAGTGGCTAGATAAGTAAGTAAATAATATTTAGGTAGGTAGGTAGGTATGTAAATGAGAAGGTATAAGTAGATAGGTAGGTAGGTAAATAACTAGTTAAATAAATAGGTGGATGAATAAGTAGGAGGTAGATATATAGGGTAGTAAAACATGTCCTATTTGACTAGAGATCATTGGTTATATTGACTAAATGTCCAACTTGATTAAAAACCATCAAGGTCATTTTGACTAAAGATCATTGGCCATGTTGATTAATTATTCAACTTGACTAAATACCATTGGCCATTTTGATTAAGGTTGTACAATTGAATTATGTGTATCTAGTCAAATAAACCATTATAGTCAAGTTGATCAATCAACAAATACATGTGTCATTCAAACCTTTGGCCTTTAGTCAAATGCACATGTCCATTAGTAAAAAAAACAAATTAATCAATTTGAACCTCTTAAAAACCATGATTTGTAATAATGTGGTAGAATAACAAGTTGTTGAATATGTATTATATCCATATTGGATATTGGTTGAACTATTGTAGGAAACTAATTTCCAACAATATGTGGTGTAAATGTGGGCGGTAAGATTGCTTGTTCAAATATTGGGTACACATACCTAGGTACATAACTTGTATAATTCTTAAAGATTGAAGGATTAAGTCCTTTGGTTCCAATTGGGTATGCTAGATACAACCTAAGATCTAAAGGCACAAAAGGGGTATGACATTATACCACATTGGGTATGTCAAGGTAAGTAACACATTCCTAATACAAACACATTGGGTATTACTGTGTAGTGTTTGGAAGAACAAGTTGATGAACATTCATCACCTTTTGGGCGAACCCATTGTTGGGTGGTACCACTAGGAACCAAAAACAACCAAATCATATTTTTAAGCCTTTTTTGTTAAATTTTTTCACAACTATAAATTATTATTTTTCATGTTTATCAATTGCATGCTTTAATATATGGCTTGAAGTTTACTTGGGAATTTTTTTAAATGGAATTTTGTAATATATATATTCCTAATTAAAATTGCCCGTCAAAAAATCAATAGTGTCAACTTTGGAGATTCATAACTAAATCATATTTAATCAATTAGTTATCAAATATAAACTTTTAAATAGAATGAATTTCAAATTATTTTAGGAAAACAATTTCGTAAGATAATTTTCAAATCATGTTTCAAATTTGTGTTCATGCAAGAAAATTCAAGGAAAAAAACTAATGTTAAATTTTTTAATTTTTTTCTAAATGCAACAATTAGGAACTTCAAAATAAAAAATATTTTTGATATTATTAAGTTTTCAAAATCTATGGAACTTGATAATTTATTCATTAAATGTTTTTAACCAAAATGTTTGTTTAAAGGTTTCCTATGATGTCCATTGTGAAAAAGGTGTTTTGCAACTTGCCTTGTAATTCAATTTTTGAATTACAAAGTACACTTATAACTCACTATATTTATATGTCGTGAATGTTAACGGACAAGTTACATGAGTTGTAGAATTGCAATTCACCATATATACGGTGCAACTCATTGCAACTCAATCAAAACAACTCATTTTCAACTCCATTACAATTACATCCATGATGTCATGTGGATGCCATTAATTGTCATCCATCTATTAAACTTTAACAAGCAAAATTATGAAAAATTTTGGATATAATTTTTTTTTCAATTATTGATCTCCATTGTCCATCATGATTATTAATGGCAATTCGAGATTGTGACATGATGTGGCACAATCTCGATTTACCTAGGACCTACTTACCTACCTACATAGGTAGGTAGAAAAATAGGACCCTAAGTAAGTAAGTAGGTAGGAAAGCACAAGACTAAGTGTATTAAATAATAGCCATAATTTATTTTTTAAAATTTTATGTTTTGCCTTTCGTTTAAGCTTTTTTAAGTTCATCCCAAAATGGCACATGTATTTCAATGTGAAAACATATGAGAACAAAACTTTTTTATATAGTTTGTAACATGGGATTCGAAGACAAAACATATGGGTTAAATCTTTTAGTTGTTCATTAATTGCAATTGAGTTACAACTATAACATTTAAATGTTCAAGACATGCTAGATCCAAGGGGCGAACTCCATTGTTTTTGGTGTCTAAACAAACTTGAACCCTTCTTATTGGCACATCCAGTGCATTAAAAATTGTCACAAATGGAATATTGTTGAGAAAGTTATGTCCCCTCAAAGTAGAGGGGGTCAAAAACTCAAAAACACAAACCACCAAATGCTATAAAGGTCGGTTTCCAAACACCCACACAATTCATTGTGTTTTCTTTATTATTATTAAAGTTCAAAGATGATTTGTAAAACTTTAGGTGGTGTTCCTATAACACTTTAAATCGTTTAAAATGAACAAGAAATAATAAAGTTATGAGGTTTGAAAGTAGGAGGGGTCCAAAGAAAAAGAAGAAGAAAGAAAATGTGTTTTGTAAGTTGGAAAGCTTATTTATCTTCTTGTTATTTTTCCAGTACTCATTTTCCTTTGCACTTCAAAGATGATTTTTGAAACTTGAGGTAATGTTCCCATAACATTTTAAATCATTCAAAATGAAACACATATGATGAGGATATAAATAACTAATGAATATGTATCCTTATCAAGTTATAAGTAATTATATTATAATCATAACATAGTTGAACATTAATATTTTAGTAGTGGCACACTAGTGGCCATACCAATTGTATCATGGAAATCATAATAAAAAATTAGTTGTAAATGTATCCCATAATGGGTGGTGGAGATGTGGACACATGGCATAATTACATGTATGTACATTATACACTAGTTGCAACATAGTTATAATGACTATAATATTATAGTTGTTGCTTTAGTGACACATTTATAATAATTTAAAAGTAGTTGCCACATGCAATTATAATGCAACTCTTAAACAAATCAAACATGGTTGACCACATATGTGTGTACGATGTGTATAAATTATCATATAGAAGACCCATTTTCAACTCACTTGCAACTATAATACAACTAATTGATTTTTTTACGTGGTAATTTATTTATTAATACATTGTATTTCTAAAGGGATAGTTGCATAATAGTTGTAATACTTCAGCGATAGTTGCATAACAATTGTATATGAGTTATTTTTTCAGTTTTAGTTGCAAGGTAATGTGGTTCCAACGGATGCAATTTTTGATAGTGTTTTCAAAGTTTGGTGGGTTTAAGAAAATCAAGGTGACATTCCTAGTGGTACTGCCCAAGGATGGGCTTGTCCTCCTCCCTTAATAATTACCTTAATATATCATCTACAAATGGGTAGCGGTTAAATAGGTCTTCCACTTGTTGATAATATGAATAGGTTATAGTTCTAGCACCTTGGTTTCCTTATGAAACTTGTCCATGGTGTGGAACTTGTAATCTTTCACCTTGACCATATATTGATTTCATTGGCTACGTGCCTTGTTGGTATGTGGTTTTTTGTTAAACAATCATTGTTCTAGTTTGAGGTTCAACATGTTTTAAATTTGGTATGGAAATTGATTGATTGGAAGGTCTTTGGTCGATGTGACAAAGCTATTCTAACTTGCTAAATAGTTGGAGTCATTCCATTGCCAAATTAATGCATACCAAATTAATATTAGTATTTGGTGGTTGGTTTTCAAAACCAATGAATGTTGCAATTGGCGTAAGTGCACCGGTTATGGGTAAATAACAACATGGGGTTGTAGATCACCATGGTTGTCTTGTGGAGACAATTTCATCAAATGACCGAACAGGTTCATGATTATCAACACTCATTCCTAGTGGTTGGGTTGATGTTTGTGGTGTTGCTTGATGAATGGTTGAAAATTATGACTCTTTGCACAATTAATTTAACTAAGTTGCAAATGGTCATTATAACTCACAAACCCAATTACAAGGTTAGTTGTAAATCACCCCATTTTTTCATGATGTTTTGTGGGTGGAATGTGGACCTTGTGTGGTTTATGAAATAAGGGGATTAACAAAGGGATTCCTATTATTCATGTATGGAAAGTTCTTGGAGGAATGGAGGAGAAAAATCTTGTATGATAAAAAAAAGAATAATGGAGGAGAATGTGTGAATGTTGTGGGATTTGTGGCCTTTCCATAATATTTTCTTTTCTTTCTCTCTTGTCTTGTAGTTTGATGTAGAATGATGTAGTTTTCTACCTATTTGTGTTACATTTAAAACTTGTTATTGGGAACATTGTAGCTTGCTAAAAGGTAGTTATTGCAAGAGGTAGGAACATCCTATAGGTCATATGGCCCAAAAGACAACAACTCAACAAAGGTGAGGCAACAAGGTTTGGAAAGTACTAGTATAATAGATTAAGAGCTTTCACAAATACAAAGATCTATACTTGAGTTGGAAAATAGCTAGACTTAAGTTTAGACTTGAGATGGAAGATAACTACCTTCCTACCTTCTCCATGAATAGTTGGAAATTCTAGTTTTTTTCCCTCTTCGCCTTACTTTCTTGATTTTGTGTTGGAAGGTAATGCTACTTTCCCCATGGCAGTCCCTAAAGATTGGCCTCTCCCTTGTGATCTTTGATGGTGTTATTCGATAACCTTTATCTGAGATTTATTTTTTGGCTTGTTGAATATGTTGTTTTACACCTTTTTTCAACATGAAAAGAAGAAATGCTAGAGACTTTTGCATAAACCAAAAAGGGATGTAAAACAAGTTATGAAGAAAAGACATAAAAATTAAACCAAGAAAGCACAAGAGCCCTTGTGGCCAAATACAAGTTACTATGATAATGGTGGGTGCACATTGAATTTGAAAAAGAAAAAATCCGATGAGATGATAAATGTGAAGGAAAACATGAGTCAAAATTTATTGTCCAATTACAATTAATTATTATGACAAAGTTGATGGGTATATTCAACGTTTTGATTTTAATATTCCACAACACAAATTATCTCACCACAAAATAAATTCTTGGAAAGACAAAAAACTTTGACAATTATATGCACCTGATGAAATGGAAAGAGCTAGTGTCAACATTAGATATTGACGTCCTATGATTCGTGTCCCCAAAAAAGTAATAACAAACATGAATACCAAAATTTTTGGATGATGGGTTGATCTATGCCAAAAACAAAACCAAGATTGAAAAGATTGTCGAACACATGAACAAAGCTTTTGAAATCACATATGTAGAGCGCAAAAGCTTATGTTATGTTACACATTGTTCAACAAAGGGAGCAAGGTCTATTTTATATTGACCAAGCTTAGTACGTGAACATGATGTTGACTAAGTATAAGTTTCAAGATGCAAGTCCAATTGTCATACTAGTTGATCCAAATGTGCATTGTAACTTGGAAGGTTATATGAACACATGCAAAAGGTGATGCATTCTTGTTCAACGTAGTAGCGGGAAACCTTATGTTTGTTGCCATAGCAACAAGACCTAGCATATCATATGTTGTGATCATTATTGCCTAGTTTTCAAGTTGCCCAAGGGTTTTGCATTGCAACTGGGGAAGCAAATTTTTGAGATACTTAAAAGGAGCACCATACTTGGCAATTTGTTATATGTTCCATGGAGAGGAGAAAAAATTGACGATGACATAATTGCATGATGCTAGTTATGTAAGAGATTTGGATGACGTAATTAATCATGAACATGTTTCGCAATTTTATTGAATGGACAACCAATCGTGTGGAGCAGCAAAAAACAAGCATGTGTGGCAACATCCACAACTCAAACAAAAATATGTGGCAGCAAGTTTGAACACAAAAGAGATGTTGGGGCTTGAAGGCTCATGGAAACTTTGGGTTTTGTACACATTGGAACAACTCTTTTGTGGATTGATAATTAAGGTTGGATCAAGTTGGTTCAAAACCTTAAATTTCATAGAATAACCAAACACATGAATATCCAATATCATGTAATTTGAGAGGTAACATCAACACACTGGATCAAACGTTACCTCTTTGCTGATGCTTTTGATGTTCCCACAAGTTCCCATTATGTTCCATTAGTTCCCTATGTGTTCCCCAAAGGTTCCCGATTACAATCCGAAGATGTTCCCCAAGATGTTCCCAATTGCACCGCACTTTATCCCTAAATATTGCCCAAAGTTGAACTTGTAGAACCTATAAAGGTGGGCCAAATGGAAGACCCTCTAAACTTCTATTTTGGGGGAGTGCCCCATGTTTCAAAAAAAATTATGATGGGCCAACCAAATTGATTCATTGCAAAAGAAAAAAAAATGAAAATGAAAATTGGTTGCACTGCTAACTAATCTAGTCCGTACTATTGTTAAGCTCACCAACTCATTACCCAATACTCCAAAATCTTTATTTTTTGGCCTTGTAGAAGCATAAAAGATTGAAGAGTAGCCCATTATAGTATCTGCTTTAATTCATGTAGCTATTATGGTAACAACATGCGCTTTTATGATAGCAAGGTGCTTTCCTTTATTTGAATATCCACCCAATGCTTTGATTGTTATTACTTTTGTAAGAGCTATGATGTCATTTTTTGTGACAACTACCGGAATATTATAGAACGATTTAATGAGGGTCATAGCCTATTCAACTTTTAGTCAATTAGGTTATATGATCTTTGCATGCAACAGTTCCAACTATTCTATTAACGTATTTCATTTAATGAATCATGTTTTTTTTAAAACATTACTATTTTTGAGTGTAAGTTCAATGATTCATGCCATGTCAGATGAGCAAAATATGTGTAAGATGGGAGGGCTTGCCTCTTTGTTACCTTTTACTTATGCTATGATGTTTATAAGTAGCCTGTCTTTAATAGGTTTCCCTTTTTGTATTGGATTTTAGTCTAAAGATGTTATTTTAGAGCTTGCTTATACTAAATATACAATTAGTGGTAACTTTTCTGGTTGGGAAGTGTCTTTGTCTTTTTTACTTTTTATCATTTTTTTCGTTAAATTTTTAAAAACCTTTTTAGCATCAACATATTCATTCGAGCAAGACATCTTACAATGTCATGATGCACCCATTCTCATGGCAATTCCTTTAATATTTTTAGTTTTTGGAAGTATTTTTCCAGGATATTTGGCCAAAGTGTGACCTATTAGCCTACAAATTCACTCTTGTGACAAATCGGTTGTTGTTTACCTAACACAAAAAATAAAATAAAATAAAATAAAAAAAGAATAAAAATATATATATATATATATATATATCTTTTTGTGTTAGGTGAACAAGAATTGAAAATTGGATGCGGGCCAAATTTTCGCCAATGGTTGAAATGTTCAACCAATTGTTTTTCCTTTGTAGGAGGTCTAACAACCTTTGAGTTAGAAGCAAGCAAAAAGGGAAGAGGAAAGGAACCTTGGTGAACCATTAGAAGTAAATAAGTGCAATATTTGTTGCCCAATAGTATCTAGTACTGACCACAGTAAAAGACGGACCCTAGAGTGAAAGGCAGGAATGAAATGTACTTGCAGTGCAAAATTTTGGTCTTGCACTGACATCCAATGGACCATGGACTAAACAAGCATTGTCCAAAAGGACTATGTTTAGGGGATCGCCCCGCAAAGTACATTTTGCGCCTATGGGTCGTTATAACTATCCATACATTCGAAATTGGAAGATTCTAGTAAGGCTCCTTTAAGGTGGGTCGTTGAGCTACAAGCCCCACAAGAGTAGGATTCTTTAAAAAGCTAAGCCACGGGGCACAACTAGCCAAAATAAAATTTTCTTCGTAGCATTTTTATTATGCCCACTTGGAGACTTAGGATCTCAGTAAAAATTAGAAAGGAAAATAAGTTATGAGTAGGTTTTACATAGATAGCCAAACGATACCTTGGGAACAAATTTTTTGGCCTAAGGTCGAGGCAATTGTTTTTAGACTTCAACTTAAGATTTACCAAGCCCCTCGTTTTAACGATATGGACAAGATGCGTGCTCTTCAATCTAGACTTATACAAAGTATATACACTAGACCTTTAGCTAGAAGACAAGTTACACAAGAAAACCTAAAAGAAAAAAACTTTGGCATTGATAAGAAGATGGTGACCTTAAGGCCATGAAAAATAAAGATGGCAAGAGGTCTTCAGTTAGATGATAAAACTACGCCCATTCATCAAGCGAGGATATTAAAGTTCTAAAAAGAGGAAAAACGACCAAGAAAACTACAAGCCATAAAACGTAAGGTAAAAAAAAATACAGATTTTGTTGTGCTCTTTTAGCGTTACAAACTAGAAAACATAGAGTCAACCAAGCAAACTTTGCACCCAAAAGACGTAAAGCAAAAAATATATAGATTTTTTTTTCAAATTACACTTCACACCTTTTTTTTTTTTTGGCCTATCCTCGTTATTGAAGACAAAGCCAAACAAGCTTTGGCCAAGATGACCTTAGAAACTGAATGGGAAGCTTAATTTGAACCCAATTCCTATGGATTTAAACTTGGACGAAGCTGTCAATATGTCGCCATTAAAGCCATATTCTTAGCTATTTGAGCTAAGCCTGAGTATGTTTTGAATGCAAACATTTCCAAATGTTTTAATTGCATAAACCACGAAGCCCTCTTAAACAAATTAAAAATTCTGTCGAGTTTAGCCAAACATGTAAAAGCCTGGCTTAAAGCCGACATCATGACTAAATTGGAAAATAATCCTCAATACATGGAAATCATAAATATGGGCACTTGTGGCATTATCTTCTTTCCACTACTAGCCAACATTGTTTTCCATGGGATGGAAACAACTTTGAGGGAATGGGCACTAAAAACACACCCTAAAAAACCGACTTCGATATTGGTTAGATATATGTCAACAACTTTGTTGTATTTCACCAATCCAAGGAGGTCATAGAAAAGGCTTATACATTCTTGGAGGAATGGTTAAAGTGTATGGGATTGAAATTGCACCTAAATAAGACCCAAATAGTCAACACCAAATCTGGGTTTCAGTTTATAGGGTTCTCGATCAATCATATTTGGAAATGGGGCATAGTGAAAACTAAAATAACTCTGTCTCGTTGGTGATTTCTTGAAGAAATTTGACAAGCCATTCAACTCTCAAAATGAAAGGTGACCTATCAACTCATTGCAATCATGGTACGCAAAATAGTGAAATGGGGCAACTACTTTAAATACTATGAATGCAACAATGTATTCCGAATACTAGACCATGACATCTTTCAAAAGATTTGAGCATGGGTATACCAATGGCACCCAACATGGGGCTGTGATAAAATAAAACAAACGTACTTCCCAAAAATAAAAGCTAGATATTTCGAGGGAAAACACACCAGGATCATTGGATTTTGTACGACTCTTACAAAACGATTTTAAGGTAAAAAAAGAATATTACTTGGTCAAACTGAGTTGGATAACTAGCCATCAGCACATTGAGGTGGGACAAGATAAAGGCCCAATCAAACTACAAGTGGAGTGAAAAGATAACGCAACAATAAATTTATATATATATAGTTTTGACTTCTCTGTCTTACTGTGCACTTTTGACGGAAATACCATCTAATGAAATCCAAGGCTCTAAATACGGTGGCCAAACCCCTAAAAAGGTTTTTGAGTACATTGCCTAGAAATATTAAGAAAACACAAAGACATGGAAGTAGACCACATCAAAGTGGAATCTTTTGAGGATTTATATAAAACAACCTTCAACTCCTAGACAAGCACTACCATGTTGAAAATGAGCCGGGAGATGGAAAATCTTGAGAAGGATCGTATGAGGTGGAAGCCTCACGTACGGTTTTGAAGCCAAGATGTTCCAACAATAGAACGATTTAAGGACCGATATGATGATTGGTTTAGGTACTAATATTTGGGCTAATTCCCTTTTTGTACTACCCAAAAATAAGATTATTGTTGAATCTGAGTTTGCTACTCCAACAATTATCAAACTAATTCCTATTTTGTTTAGTACTCTAGGTGTTTTTGTGGTGTATAATATAAGTTTTGTAACAAATAAATTTATTTTCGCTTTGAAAATTGGTACTTTGGGTAATCAATTATATTGCTTTCTAAACAAGCGTTGGTTTTTTGATAAAAATTTTAACGATTTTATAGTTAAATCATTTTTGTGTTTTGGATATGAAGTCTCATTTAAAGTTTTAGACAAGGGTGCTTTTGAAATCTTAAGGGCTTATGGGATTTTATACACATTTAAAAATTTAACCAAGCAAATTAGTAAACTTCAAAGTGGTTTTGTTCATCATTATGCTTTTGTGATGTTGATTGGTTTAACCATATTTATTACCATAATAAGTTTGTGGGATTTTTTTTTGGGGGGGGTAGATAATCTATTTTATTTTATTTACATAATGAATTTTTTATTTATTCATTTTGAAAGAGACGTTAACACGAATAGAGCCCACAAAGGGGCCAAACATTGGCTTATCATTGTGTCCTTAGAGTTCTATGATATTATACAAGGCCCATGTAACAAGTGAAAAAAAATCTTTTCTTTTTGGAGCCCAAGGCTCAAGCTACGCTTTGGAGTCCAACTACGATGAGTCATGAAAACATGAGTCCTCAAATAAAACACGATATTGGTTTGAGCTTATAAGGAATTTCAATAGGGGAAAGAAGGAAGTAGAGGTTGGAATGATGGAATGATGGAATGATAGATTGATTGTTGAAAAAAAAAAGACAAAACAAACATAGAACGATTTAAAAAAAAATTTAAACCCCAATCAACTTCTTCTTATCCCTTCGGCCTTGACTGGGGCTGGTCATAGTAGTAGGCATGCCCTAAAACATTAGGCAAAGCAGTAAAAAAAAAAATGCAATGACATAGTATGTGCAAAGAAAAGCCCATCAAGTTATGCAATTATTACGGGCATTATGTACACAAGTGCAGGGTGATATACCACAATATAACTAACAATAAAATAATCTTAGTTTATAATGGGAGTACTATTCTAGGTGACAAATTATTTTGGAAATAAAAATTTCATGCAACCAATGAGAAGGCTCAAAGGGATCTTTCTTTTGGGTTTGGGGGGGCCAAAGGGGCATTTTTTGTTTTTTTATGTTTGTTCCCATTAGGTTTCCCAAAATCCCAATGTGTTCCCTAAGATGTTCCCAATAATATTTATTCCCATATTGCTCGGCCTTGGTTCCAGTTCCATTTATACAAGTTGTAATGGGGGGGCCAAAGGGTTGCTGCTTCTATTTTGGCCAGGGAAGCATATTTAGGCTTCTATGTTGGGGAGTGTCCCCATGTTCCAAAAACATTAATGATGGGCCAATCAATTGGCTCCTTCTGGAAAAAAGAAAAGAGAACTTTGGGTGCACCCGTCAGTAATTAATAAAAGCACGAATAAGTTACCCTAGTTTGTGAAGGGATGAAATTCGTTTATCGTAATGGATGGAAGGAAAAAAATTTGGACCATTTCTCGATTTGTGCGTGTCATCCTTGCGCAGGGGCCATGCTAATCTTCTCTGTATCGTTCCAATTTTATCAGATGTCTCCGAAGAGACGACAGGCCACCTCCGCTTTCGGTATATATAAACCGGATTACTACTTCTGCAAAGCGTATGGGTTATATGCGGCGACCTCCTCTCTCTTCTTGCGCTTAGATCCTTCTCGTCAGCTTTTCTTCTGCATCGGTTCCGCACAAGATTTCAAAGCGGCTCCGTTGGCGCTTTCGAGCACCCTGTCAGCCTGACACGCACGCCACAAAATAGTGGTCTTCACAGTTTCGATTTGGGGGTCGCTGAGTACCTGCCACGATTTCTCCTGAGCATCGATGCTTCTCTTTTCTGTTTCTTACTGGCAAGCCCTCTGTTGCGCGATGATCATTTCTTCCCTCACTTATCTGACCATTACGGCGGCTGTCGCAGTACACCATGTCTTCCGACGTTTTTGCGAACCGTGCTTCCACTGGGTACCCACTCGCGAGCTCCGATTGATTACCTTGTCGAACCCGCCCACTTCCGCAATGCCTCCTGCTCTGGAGGTCGTTTCTTTCTCGGAGCTCACTGCTTTGTTTTCTCTCTCCTTCGATCTACTACTGTAGCTCATTTCTCCAGCGCCCGCTTGGTTTGGTCTCCTCCTCCTATGCTTTCCAAAATCCAACTGCATCTACGCTCTCCCATTCTACTCCCACTGACCATTTTTCACCATCAAACTCTGCTGACTTGAGTTCAAATTGGGTATAGGCTTAATGCTACAAGATGACTCCGGAAATGCCTGAAGACTCACTCTCCTTTCTCATTCATACGCATCCTCCAGGAGAATTAACAGGAATCACGGGAGCCTTGGGAAGTCCTTCAACAGTTTGAAACCAATGATCCTTGGCAAAATTAGTTTTCTCCCTTTCCTTTTGGGTCTACAAAAATGTATCAAATTATTATTTTGCTTCTTTAGTGCAGAGAAGCACATGCATAAGTTGTACCTCTTCAATCATCGTCCACCGAGCAAACCAAAGAATGAAAGGACCGAAAGAAAAACTAGATGAAGCCAAACAATCTTTCTCGCATCTCATCCAAACAATCCAGAGCTTGAGAAATCATGGAGCAAGCCGTTAGCTCTAAATACTTGTAGATTCTCAAACAGCACCAGAAACAAACCAAATGTTTGCTCGACCAAACCATTCGCATTTCTCTCTCTGAGAAAGAAAACATGTCCTACTGCACCATGCCTGCAAGAGAAATCAAAGAGGATGTTAAACATACAGGCTTGCGCCTTCACTCGGGACCTCTCTCCTACTTCTTGAAAAGCCTTTACTGAATCGTCAAGCTGGAAACCGAGCCTATCTAGTGAGACTTGTGCACCCCATCATCTGCAGCAAGGTTTGAAACATGATACCAGCCTCAAATCTGGTTGCTCTTGCTTTGTGGTCGGTTCTGAGCTGCGGCTATCTTTAAAAAACCCCCCCCGCACTTATATGCACAGTTCACACGATTGGATCTCGTGGGCCATTTGCATGATAGATGCACAGTTGTCCAAGTGCTGCTGGGCTCCGAAAGCTCGCTTGCAAAGCCTACAAAATCTTCTTTCTCGGCGGTACAGCAGACCAGCGAGGCCGACCAGCAACAGACAACTACGTACGTGTTATTGTGGAGTAGTCATCTCATGCTAGGCAGCCATTTTATCATACAAACTCATTTTCCAGGGGTCCAGATCTAATATTTGCCGGTCCGTGCTTACAAACACGATGGTAAATTGACCCATTCAGGAATTGATGGGGAAGGGTTTAGGGTTCTTTCACCACAGCAAGCTTCAAAGCATCGCGCTTAACACGAGCATTGAAATTTCTGTGGGGCACTCGACCCATTTCTTCCAACACGACAACTTGAGCATCTTGTATGATGTTGGCCAGCTCCGAGATTCCTTGTCCAAATTCGATGCATGCGTTGCCAACACACAGTTTCCACCACCATCAAAACAGGGACTGCTGCTACCTCCTCCACGAATCCTGGGACCATCAAAAATCAATGTTCAGAGTTCAGGCAGTCTTGCCTCAAAAACACTGCCAAATTTGAAGCACATGAAATGGTCGCCAGGCACATTTCATGGGAGAAATCTGGCAACATTCTGCCACCACAGAACACAAATTGGTCCAAGCTGCTCAGTCGGTATGGATGCCTACACACAAAAGCTCATTCGACTTCCAAATTTTGTCTATTATGGCATTTAGGTACTGATCACTAAAACCCTAGTAAAAAACTCTCTTATCCAACATCAAATGACAGACCTCAATCGGAGTTGACACTGGATGGTGGCCAACCATAAAATGAAATGACATCTCAATGGCAAACATTGCTACTTAAATGGGACATATTTGCCATTGTTTCCAGTAGTAGTAGACAATGCATAAACAATACAATCAAGACAATTGTAATTCAAGCCTCCTCATACTCTATACAATTTACACTTTTGTTTGTAGTTTCAGGATGGTCATCATTCAGAATTCAAAATTCTTGACCATTAGTTTATAACATAATTCAGTCAAATACTGTTGGAAGGCGAACAAAGCTTTGTATCTGGAAACTCCTGGCCATAAGCAGTGCCACCATCTATTACAGCTTTTAGAAATCCTTCCGTATGCATCCTACAAAAGAAAAATGTCAGAAGTTGCGGAGAACTTGATGAAGCCGCTCAAGTCAGAACATCTGCACCAGCTCCTCATCTGCCTTGTCTGCAAAGGACCATTTGATCCAACTATACTACTCCTAACATTCACAATATCAGCTCTACCTTGAGATATGAGCCTGAGCTACTACACTGCTCATCTGGCCCTTAGATCACGATCAAGCTCTCTGGAGTTGGATGGAGGAACTCAATGTGCAAGAATAAACTGTAAAATGACTGCAGCTTTTCTATGCCCATTTTTACAAAACAGTACCAGTGCTGGAACTGCGCAGTTTCTACAGTGTGAACTCCTGAACTCAGAAGTCAATCAACACGTGTCAGTTTCCTGCTGTAGTAGGCTGGGGAAATCCACGTTCAACAGTCTTCAGAACTCTCACTTCTGTGAACACGCCATTGACAAGGTACGGACTCCTCATTACCTGGCTGTTGTTTTGTCTTACGGACAACAGAATTTTGCAGAGGCTGCCATTTGCTGGTTGAGCAAGTAATTAATGTCAGGAATTAGGATGAGAGAAATAGCAGTCTTGTTGGTGCATTGCAATGGCATGAAAGCAGATAATGCAGATGCTTGGGCTTTGCTGCCGGGCTTTGCTGCCAGCGGAGAATGACATGAATGTGGGAATCGGTGTCTTACCAGGCTTGCAGAGTCCAAGGCTCCAGGTAGCATACATCGCAAACAACTGCCCCTGATGTCATTCAAGCGCATCAAATGCACGGTGAATGACTGCCAGCAGCACCACCCAGAACGGTTTAACAAGCGCCAGACATCTTTTACTCAAAGAATTACATTGCACCTTTCAGAGGAAAAGCAAGCAAAGAACAAAATGCAGAAGCACAAAGACATGTTGCTGTTCCAAAAAGCGTCTACAACAATCTGTTGTACGGGATTGCAATTGGACAGACGGTGCACTCAAGCTCAAAAGCCCCCTCCACATGAATCCTCTAGAGAGCGTCAGAGGGAACAGATACATTTGTGTCTCCTCGATGGCCTCACACAAGAGCAATCTAGTGCAGTAAAGCTTTGCATTAGGAACTAGCTGCAAGCAACGAAAAACTATTGCTTTTGACCCACCTTCTTGAGCATGACTCTGCATTTGTTGTGGACACAATTGCCTTCAGGTATGCTAGTAAAGGGTTAGAAGGTTAGAACTGGGTCTTCCACATGATGGTTCAGCCTGGATAGAATTGATAGAACATCACAGCAATTTAGCAGAACCAACTCGAATGATGTACGTTACTCCTTACATAGCCGCTCTGCTAAGCCTTTCTTCTCAGGATTCAGTCAGTGAAGATCATCCAGGTGCACTGTCATTTCCAGGCAAAACAGTACAATGCAGGCTAATGAAGAGTTTAGCGATGTTAGTCTTGGAACAAAACCAGATATTGTGATTGAGGTGTGACGAAAGAGATGCCGGAGGCTAGGTTGAACATACTTTTATAGAACAACAAGATGACCTTAGATTCTGTTCCGTTCAAAAAGATACGACCCAAGCTTTCAAGAACAGTTTAGTGAAGAAAGCCTGTCCCACCACCATAATCCATCAGTCTCAATTCCAGCTTAGAAAATCTCACAGCTGGTTCTATAACAAAGATCTCACTTTCTCTCGGTTCGACCAGAAGTACTTGTGGCTAGTCAGGTGATCGGGAAAGAGGGTCGCCCAAGTGTAAACAGAACGGATTGAAGACAGCAGCTTACCACCCCGACCGGGGTGCTTGTGCATTATCATTGCAAAAGCAACCATTTGAGTATGACAAAAGAGATCATAGATATATTTGCAATGAAAACCTGCACAAAACTCGGTCCAAAGTTGGTGAGGCACTCTGTTGGATCTAGGCAATGTTGAGAGGACCATTTCCAGTTCCCTGCTGGTGGGGGCAGATCGCATATGGGAGAACTGCAGACAGGGACACTAACAGAACCCTGATGAATCCTAAACCAAGAGCAGAGAGGGGGAAGCAAGCACATGTGTTTTAATCCCATATTGGTTGCCGAAAGAGTAGCATTGGCGGAGTATATAACGCCCCGGGCATATGTCCGCAATTCATACCTTTCTCGGCCTTTTGGCTAAGATCAAGTGTAGTATCTGTTCTTATCAGTTTAATATCCGATACGAGGTTCATCGAGCCTCATGATATTAATCTAATTTTTCTCGGGGGCGGGGCCGTCGGGTAGCTTGCTATCTGGCCCCGCGCGCGTCGCCTTGGTCTTGCACTGCTTCCTCGGCTGGCGCGCCCCTCCCCTCCGGGGGATCCAGGCAATTCCAACCCGGATTCTTAAAAAAAGTTTGTAAATCTATTTAATGGGGTTTCACTGTAGCAGCAAGTTCTCGTCCGTTAGGAAGAGCGAATGCGAACCAAAGTTTTTCACTCCAATTAGTGTTTTTGGGTATTTATTTGATGAAGGAATCATTATGTTGGAGCGAGGTCGTGTATCTTGAAAAGGGTTGTAGGAAAGGTAAGTATTTATTTGATCATCGGCAAAATCCTTGCCCATTGACAGATAATATTTGTGCGATTTCAGTATGGTTAGTTGCAACTCTTAATGTCCACAAACTCGTTTTAGATGTCTGTAGTTCTTTGGCCAAATTTGAACTCATTTTATGCAAAGCTCATGGGCTGCCACTGCTGGCAGCTTTTCAATCCCTGATTTGTTTTCGCACTTTCTAGCCTTCAACAATGATTTGTTTTGGAACAATTTTGTTGTGCACAGGCATTATCATGATCCGTTTGTGATTTTGTTGTGGCTGAAGAATCGGCCATAACAAGAGCAGAAATTGGTGGTGGTTCCATCAGACCGCTACCTCGGGAGGGGGGCTTGCTTGTTTGCACCATGATCTCTCCTGCCAGCGTCTATCTATTTCTAAGCAAGGTTATCACATTAAGATCATCCCAAACCAGTGCCTCCCACTGTGCTCTTCTTGGTGCCATTGCAAAGCCCTCCATGAGTAGGGTGCACCAAGGTCGTTCTCCGATTTTTAGACCTACAGTGCAAGAGTTATTGAATATCCAACAATTTTGTCAATGCAAATTCAATAAAACTAAAACTCCAATTTTTAGGGCAATTGGGGTGTTGGAAAGTGCTCTACGAGTAAAGATTTTACAGAGGGCAATTTCATCATTTTTAGAGCGAAGGTGCAGGAAATATTGAATTTCGAGTAATCTTTGTCATTGCAAATTCCATAAAAATTCGACAAAATCAAAACTCAATATCTCTCATGGCAAACCCAGCTACTTAAATGCAACATATTATTTGCCCTTGTCTCCAATACCTACTAGTAGACAATCCGACAATACAAAAGACAATTATGATCCGAGCCTCCTCAATATACGCCTTCGTTTGTAGTTTCAGGAGGGTCATTCAGAATTCAAAGTTCTTGACCAGTACTTTGTAACCTAATTCAGTCAAATACTGTTTGTGTCTAGAAACTCCAGGCCATAAGCAATGCCACCATCTATTACAGCTTTTAGCAATCCTTCCGTATGCATCCTGCAAAAGAAAAATGTCAGAAGTTGGGGAGAACTTGATGAAGTCGCTCCAGTCAGAATACCTGCACTAGCTCCTCGTCTGCCTCGTCTGCCAAGGACCATTTGATCCAACTATCCCACTCCTAATATTCACAATATCAGCTCTGCCTTGAGATATGAGCCTGACAAAATGCACCGCTCATTTGGCCCTTAGACCATGGTCAAGCTCTCTGGAGTTGGATGGAGGAACTCAATGTGCAAGAATAAACCGTGAAAAGACTGCAGCTTTTCTATGCCCATCGTTACAAATAGTACCAGAAGTGCGCAGTCTCTGCAGTGTAAACTCTTGAACTCAGAAGTCAATCAACACGTGTCAGTTTTCTGCTGTAGTTCGGCTGGGTAAATCCATGTTCAACAGTCTTGAGAACCCCTCCTTACCTGACATTTGTTTTGTCTTACATATGACAGAATTTTGCGGAGGCTGTCAGTTTCTGGTTGAACAAGTAATTCGTGTGAGGAATTAAGATGAGAGAAATAGAAGTCTTGTTGGTGCATTGCAATGGCATCAAAGTGGAAACGGGAGGTGCTTGCATTTCGCTGCCAGCAGAGAATGACATGAATGTGGGAACCAGTGTCTTACCAGGCTAGCAGAGTTCAAGGCTTCTTTTTGTGTGGGCAGGCTACATATGGCCTTTAGATTCCCCTTCTCAAAACCCAAAACATTCACTTCCCTACTCGATCTAAAATCCAGCCTCGGCTGAGAATTCACTCCAGGATAGGAGGCTGAGAAACCTTAGCGCCAGCAACTGCAGTAGTACCTGTTACATAATACCTATGCAATCTGTCGTGTCACCTTCAATGTGTTATTGGGGAGCACTTACCTCTGCAATCAATCTTATGCTATACAGCCATATTATTATACAAACTCGTTATCTAGAGCTCAAGATCCAATGGTTGCCGGTCCCTACGTACAAACACAATGGCAATGGACCTATTCAATAATAATCGCTGGGCTCTGGCCAAGGTTTCTCAAATCGGGATGCAATCTGCAACGAATGCAGGATATAGTGAAATCTTTTGTGCGACTTCGTCATAAGCAGATGTGGCTTGTTGTTGTGAAATATCATCACCTTGAACAGGTAACGCCAAGGTTTTCTTGAGCAGCTCCAACGCAATGGGCTGGACTACAAGGAGGAGCAACAACGGAGGAGCCTATCAATCGAGTTGCACTGCAGCAAGCTCAATATTTCCTGGGATCGCCTTGATTGCACAGTCTATTTCGTGACATGTATGGTTGGGAAACCTGAGGAACACCATTGCTAGGGGAAAGCCCTGCAAGAGTGAGCAATGATAAACCGGTGGACTGAGGTCAGTAAGTGTAACCTCGATCAGGACCACTGCGCATTGCATACGTGACCTGGTCTGCCGGGTGGAAAGGCATCTCAACAAACGCCTGAGTGTCAGTCAGAAGGAGATTGGACTCAAGAAGGTTTTGATGTCCCTGAATCCCACCCACTTAGGAAAGAACAAGTACCTTGTGGGTGAGATCTCTTGCAGATCTTTTGCCGAGGAGGTTGAAATCCCCCCAACCCTGAAGGACTTTGGGAACCGAACTCCTCACAGCTCCTCGCAACCGCATCCAACTTTTACATAAGGCCATTGCATCATGCCAGGCTCTCAAGAAAAGCCTTCAGGATGGCTCGTAGTGCGTCCGTCCATTCGGAGCACGACCCTTTTCACTGCCGTAGTCAATCCATAACTATGGAATAGCTATATTTTCAACCAAACCCTCACCACTAATGACTATTTTTGGCAAAGTTGAAATAACAACCACATTTTTCTTTTTCCGCACTATTGGTATCTAAGATTGGATAGTGGATTGTATGTTTTCATTGTCTATACTAGGCATACTAGGGGTTGGGTCAAAGCTTGGGCCAAACATTATTTCTTCACATGGATGTTGATCTTGATTTAGGGTGACATGATCATCATCATAATTAGATGAATCGCCACTAGTATTCAATTCATCATCTAGCCCAAGCTTGTTCATAGAATTCAAGGCTATTATTTGTTTTCATTTGTCTTGCAAAGGGATGATGGCTATAATAGACCCTCATCATCACTACTTGTTTCATCATCAAAATTGAAAACTTCTTCTTTCAAGTTGTTTTCACCCAATGTTGTTTGGTTTACATTAGTAGAAAATGGCCATGGTCCCTACGACTAATTTTTAATTACAAGTGACATTTGCAACTAAAAATTTAATAATCACGTTGGACAAGTGGCATTGACATTAGTCGCAAACAACAATGAATTTTGGATGAAAAAAAGTCAATGAAATATGCCTTCATCCTTTGATGGTCATATACATACTATTACTTACAACTAAGGTTGAACTTTTTTGGTGAACAAGTTATGTGTTGCCATGTGTTGCCATGTGTCTTAAGTATTAAAATTTAAAATATTTTATTATTATTTTGAAATAATCTAAGACATTTAATTTCTATGTTTGGATGGTTCAAATTGTGACATGTGGTGTAATAAAAATTTGCCATGTGGCATATTCATTAAATTTGTCCAAATTAAATTTAAATCAATATTTAAGTATGTAAATTGAACAGGCACTTACCTTCCTATAGACCTACCTACCCATCTAGGCTAAACAACTATTTAATAAGACCTATTTACCACCTTGGTAGGTAGGTAAGGAGAAAAGTAGGTAGGTAAGTTAGGGAAGTAGGTAGTTAGATGTAAATACATGAATATTTTTATTTTATTTTGAGTTGTCATTTTTATTGGCTCATCCCATATGCTCATGTTTTTAAATATGAAAACATAAAGGCAAAACACCTTGTTTATATACTTTTCAAGATAATAATGAAAGCAAAACATATGGGATAAACTTTTTAATTGCAACTCATTTACAACTAAACATTTTTTGTTTACAAACAACTTGCAACTAAAAAGTTTATCCCATATGTTTTGGCTTTCATTCTTATCTTGGAAAGTATATAAGTAAATAAGTAAATGACAAATAATTAGTTAACTAATTAATTAATTATTCAATGATTAAAATATAGAAATTTTTTAATAAACTTGTTAATTAATTAATTAGCAACTATACTAAAAACAAACTAATTCACTTTATAAATTATCCAACCAACTAATTATTTATAGTAATAATCATCAATATATTATAATTATTGAATTAATTATATAATTAGTTATTATTAAATATTACTTAATTCATTAGATAAATAAATAGTAGTATTATTTAATTTTAACTATATATGAACTATATTTTTTTATCAACCAATTTAATTAATTATTAATTGGCTAATATTGAAATGTTTAGCTAATTATTAATAACATTTATTCAATTATTATTAATGGTAGCCAACATTAACTATTTTATTTTAATTATTCATATTATTAATTCATTCATTATAATTATTTATGAACTATATATATATCAATAATTGATTATAATCATTGATTAATTATAAATTAATAAATATCAATTATAAATTTGAAATAAAAATATTTAAAATTAGATATTAACATTTCTTAATATTTACTATAATATAGTAATACTTCATAATTTATCACTTATAACAATAATAATATTAATAATAATAATGTAATTTGTAGTTAGCCTATGTTAGTTATTTTATTATTATTATTATATATTATAATGTCACTTGTTAGAACTATTATGATTTATGATTTATTGATTTTAATAAATAAGAAGTCTTAATAAATACATTAATCATTTGAAAATAATATAATAATAATAAAATAAAGTTCTCAATAATTATATAATTATTTTTCATATCATTCAAACATCACCGTCATTATGATCATTATTTTTAAAAAACTAGTGAAAAGATAACATTGAAAATTAAAACTTTATTACATGTAATTAATATATTATATTATATTATATTAATAAATGTCATTTGCAATAATTTTAAGAAGTATAATAAAATGGTTTAAATAAACTTTTAATATGGGCACAATATATTTAGTAAATATCTTACATAAATTATTAATATACTCAAAATATACACTAATTCATGTAACCATAATATTGAGACCATTTATGCTAATAATAATACTTGAATACGTATGTAATATGGTTGTTCATATACATTCAAAATATACATTTATAAATCTTAATACACCCAACTATCTTATATATAAATTCACTACGTCCGTCCGTGACGGAGCTCGGGTCCGTCACAGAAGGCCGACCGGGCTCGACTCGGCACTCCCAGACTGCCGGATTTCCACCGACCGGGCTCGCCATGGGGGGTGCCGGGTCGGGTCCGTCACAGAAGGCCGACCGGGGCCGGCCCGGCACCCCCATGGCTATGATGGAGCCCGGCGTAAGAGACTTGTGTGTGTTTGGCGGGGAGGGCGGCGGTGGCGGGGGCAGAAGTCTCATGAGTGAGTAGTGTAAGTTGCTTGCTTTGCTCTAGAGGGAAGAGGTTGCTCGGAATTGGGAACGATGAACAGCACGGACCCCTGAGGAGAAAGAGAATTTAAGGAGGAAAAGTGTTGTAGTAATGAAGTCGGCCAACAACGAATTTCATGGGGGATTTTTCAAAAACGATAAATTTTTAATTTAAAAAAAAAAAAAAACCCATTTGCGCCTTTGTGTGTCTGTCTCCTGGTTTAAATAAATCTTAATACACCCAACTATATTATTTAGAATTCACAAAATGCACCTTTGTATATTCAGAGGGTTGTTACTAAATTGATCATGTTTGCAACTAAAGGGACATAAATTGTTATTCTTGGATGAAAACCAAACCAAATGTTATTCACATGGAAGGATGAACACCAAAATAGTTGCAATGTAGTCACAAATATGACCAACACAAGAAATAGTTACAAAAATGTACAAATGTAGTTACAAATAATTAATAGTCGCATGTAATCACAAATGGAGTGGTTACATTTTGACAAATTTCTATTAGTGTTTAGGTTTCCTATTCAACTACTTCCTTTTGCATTGAACTTTTGGAATGACAATCAAATTAAATGTTTGAACAAGACTTAAAGGTTTCAACCATACACCCAAAGTGGGTTGATTTGCTAACACCGCTACACTTGCGTTTGTAATCACCTTGAAACAATTTGGACATAAATATATTTGTCCCATGCAGTTGGTAAAAATTCCATTATGTCCACATGGTTGCCAAAAACAACAAAGGAATATCATTCCTAGCAAATTTTGTTGAAACTTGAAAGCCATACATTCACTTAATGCTAGACTAAATCTAGTGAAACACTTAGCCAATTTACTTATAGGTAACAAATTTTAGCATAACAAAATGGGAAAAAAATGGAAATGGAATTAAGTACTAACTTGAAGTGTCACTAACTCTACATTTTTGTTGAAGCATATACCACATTTAAAGATGGCTTTTGCCATGTGAACTTCACAAGCCTTTGATGTAGTGGTAGTGATGTAAAGGTCTAGATTAGTTTGGTCTCCACCTGCATCCAAGGTAAACTTCTTTGGACCAACTTCACCTTCACCTCTTAATGTGCATTTTGGAGTACCTTGTCCACCTATAGAAAAGGTTAAGTTATCTTTTCAGGATGCAAAGGTGGTTTGCTCCATTATGCTTATCTCCATGGGTTGCATATAGGCAGTTGTAGATGCACCATAGTCAAATTGTACATCTACACATTGGAAAAATATATTAAGTTAATAAATAAGTTAATACCCAATACTCATGTTAGCCATCAGGAAACATGATATGACAACAATCATCTAGGAAAAAATATATACATAAAGGACATCCTACACTAGTAAGGACATTTTATTCCTTTTAGCCATTAGTAAAAAAATAGTAGCAACTCCTTGCAACTTGGTTCCAAATACTAGGAAAGTTGTCTTCCTTAGCAAAATGAAAGATAAGTTCCAATAACATAAATTATGCAAAATTATGTAGGACCTAAACAAGGAAATTCCAAGATTTCATCCAATGGCCTCTAAGACTAAAGACTTAAAGAAATCACAAGAACAAAGATGTTTTAAGAGGTGCATCAAGGACTACAACTCCATAATAAAGGATCTGAGACAAGTTTTATAACCAACACTTGGAATTAATAAGAATGACCTAGAAAATAAGCAAATATAGGAACGTCAAATGAAATGTAAATTCTCCAATTTATCTTGGATATTATAAAGTTGATATAAGAAGAACATCAAATGACAAAAAAAGGTTTGGGACTTCTAGAAGACTTCAAAATGAATAGAAAAGGTTGAAAATTTAAAAACTAAAAAACATTTATAGATTTGATAGAGGCAACTTGAGGTTTATTAAAGTTTTAGAACCAACAGAAATGAAAAGAACTACAAGACTTTGGTTTTGCAACCATGTTAACTCCAACAAAAAATCAAAACATGTGTCTAATGTTGAAACAACATAGTTGAAAGAAACATGCTTGACCATGCACAAGTCACGATGTCATGTACATAAGTGGAACAAATCTGGACCAAATGAAAGCACACCTCAATATGACATAACATCACCTTTGCACAATTCAGTAAAACATTGCAAAATTACAAAAATATGTAAGAAAACAAACCATATATCATTTATAGGTTAAACAACACCCACATACACTTATAAGTATAATTATAACTTCGATTCGACTAACAAAAGAAAAATGTATTGGGCTAGTTGTAAAAACTGACTTGAAGAAGTTACTTGAAGGCTTTCAACATTTCTAATACCTTCCACCTTCTTTAATGAACCACACAGATGAACCACAAGTTTTAACAGTTTGAATGAAATTCACTAATCCTCCTGAAACACTTCCTCACGACTAGCCCCTTTGCATTTTCTTGAAAACATGGTGAGTGCCACCAAACACCATGGATGATATGTGTGATTGCATGAAGTGATACAAATATCATAACGATAAAATTCTTCACCACAAGCTGGACAAGGTTGAACCTTGATTGTTTTGATGGCACATCGAGATGGTGTAAATGGCCTCAGTTGCAATAATGGGTCAAAATAATGGCACACCCCTTATTTCATTTGAGCAAATTGTTCAACCAGCATGGTTATCATGTATTGGGCAACCTTCAAGTTCATCGTAGAAGAAGCTAATGCCTCCTCACAATTAGCAACATTAGAATCACATAAAGACAATCAGTTCTTATTGATTTCAACCTCAAAATGCATTGTTGCAAAAAAAATTCTTCAATTCTAATATTTGTTCCAATTCTTCAATCTTGGCTTGTGTAACATTCAAATTAAGGACAATTTCATCATTTGTGTTATCATCAGCACACAATACCTAAGAAATCGCAAGTTCACTAATAGATTCACATGAACATAAGGTTTTTTCAAGATTTTCCTTCACCATGTCAAGATCATTTTTTACTTTAGGATGAATCACCTCTCTATTGTCTACATGTACGTGAGCCCTCCTTTTTTCACCTTCTCTTTGTACCAGATCATTATGGATATTTTTTACTTGTTCTTTTAGGGTTCTAATGCATGTTTGTTTTGAAACCAACATTGACACTTTGGAGATGTTTTCTAAACTACATGACTTAAACATCTTTGTTGAACGTAATGATGATGATGAAGATTTCAAAAAACTTTGTGATGTACTCCTACCTGAGCATGGTTCAACCTTTGGCTTTATAAAGCACACGACGTTCAACTTGGAAGCCCCAAATGGAGGTGGTTGGTGAAACCTTGGGCCTCTTGATGATTGTGTAGCTTGTAGTCTCTTGGCTTTTTCGACAAGTAGATTCATAGATTTGAACCTAGCAAGAGTAATTAATGATTCTATCGCAAGATGTGTAACACCAAAAGCTTGTTCCAATAAGATTGGTTGCAATTGTATCTTCTTTTCCTTTGAAACTTGCCTCATAGTTTGTAGAACATTGCACTTCTCATGTGCAGCAAGTGCATAGTGCAATTGAATTCCACTAATCCATGCGCAAACTCTAGGGCTATAATGTCACTCAAAACTTTACGTTTCTCATACACCCATGTGTATAGGTCAATAATGGTGTCCTGCAACTCCTAGTCTATGTGAAGCTTGAACTTCCACCCATTCTTGTCAAATTTTGGCCTCAGGAACTTGCAAATTTCTTCCTTTGAGATGTCAACCTCTCCGAAGGACTTGATATTTTCACCAAAACCTTTAAACCCTTGCTACTACACAAAATACTACAAGTCTATCTTGCTTTCCTAAAGACATCAATAAAAGATCCATTTGATATATTTGAAAAGGAAAAGAATGAACATTTTCTAATGACATTAAACCTTGACATAAGCGTGGACATAATCAAATTTGGTTTGCATTGCAACTTGCATACTAAAACCCATAAAGTTTTGTAGAATTTTTGAATAGACATACCAATGTTGCCATGGTGAGTGAACACAATTTGTGACACTCAATTAGTTGAGACACTCAATCAAAAAAATGTAAAACAGTAAATTACACAACACAAAACTTGAACATTTGATATTGAGCATACATTAGTGGCCAAGTTTAATGGATGAAAGGAAGCAAGGACAAAATTGTCATTGCGGCAATGCTCAATTTCAAATCATTAAATGTATTTTTTGCTCCACAACAAAACTATAATTTAGACGCCCATCACCCAAGCACTTTAACATCGAGCTTCAAAACATTCATGAACTAAAGTGATGAACTTCAAGCAAAAACCAATAAACATTGGCAACAAGGAGACACCCATGATACATTAACTTCAACCACTAGGAAAATAGGGAATTTAAAAATATTGAATGATTCCTGAGATAATTCTTGAAATTGTTCCTAATGGTATCACCCAATTCACTAGTAGAAATCAGCCAAAATGTAACCAGTCCGTTCACAACTACATGCGACTTGTAGTCATTTGCAACTAGATTTGGAAATATTGTAACTACAAGATCAAATTTAAATTATTTTGGTCATTTTCACAATTGGTTGAATTGATTTTACATTTATTTTCCATCCATTAATAGGTTTATATGTCCCATTAGTCGTAATAGTCACCGAATTAGTTACATTCTAAAGGTATTCTACAATGACATAAGGGTGTATTTTAATGTATGTACTAAAATTATATAATATGCATACATATGTATACTATTCATATAATGAATCTCAAAATTAACTCTGAAATTTTTTCATTTAAATTTTAAAATAATCATTTGATTTGAACCTGAAATTTCAATTCCAAATTATTATTTTGGATTCTCAAAATTAATACTTCTAGTCTGAAAATTATTAATTGAGTTTAAAAATGGACATTTCAATTTTGAATATTTTCATTTGACTCTGAAAATTGACAGTTCAATTCTAGAAAGTATAATAAATTCAAAAACATTATTTGATCTAAAAATTAATATTTGATTCCTACATTATTATTTTCAAATCTAAAAATCAGGACTTTAATTCAAAAAACAATATTGAGTTTTAAAATCGACATTCTGATTTTAAAAACTTTTATTTGAACTCGAAATTTGATATTTGAATTCTGAAGTTCTAAATTTAAATTTTAAGAAATTATTTGACTTGAAAACTGAAAATTGAATTCCAAATTATTATTTTGAATTATTGAAATTAATATTTCAATTCAGAAAATTATCAATTAAGCCTTAAAATGGGCATTTTAATTTTGAATATTATTATTTTAATTTGAAAATTGACATTTCAATCCTGAAATTTATTGTTCAACTTGAAAAATTTTATTTGATATTTGAATTCTGAATTACTATTTTGGAATGTTATTTTTATATTTTAATTCAAGAAATTAGTGATTGAGCTTTAAGGATTTTTTATAGTAGTGTTATCCATAGTATATCACTTTTATAAATAATTATAAATGATTATTTTTATTAAACCTTAGTTACACATAATAATAATTGTTGTAACATATATTTGTATATTTTTTAAATTTATATTTTTATATTAGAAAAAATTAATTAATGTAATTAATGTGACATTACTTTAAAATCATTGCAATTACTTCATATAAGAAT
This sequence comes from Sphagnum tenellum, assembly GCA_963921925.1. Taxonomy (NCBI): domain Eukaryota; kingdom Viridiplantae; phylum Streptophyta; class Sphagnopsida; order Sphagnales; family Sphagnaceae; genus Sphagnum; species Sphagnum tenellum. The sequence goes on from OY998155.1 coordinate 4,835,626, forward strand.
TAATTAGTATGTGCATAATTATTTTCTAATTGTACATAATTATTCACATTTTGTAATTTATAACTTCAAACCTGAATTAAAAATTTGGAAAACCTATAGTGTAATTAAAATAATTATTTTACTGATTTTAATTTCAGGAATTATTTTTTTTATAAAAGTTTTGTGATTAATCATCTATGATAATTATTTTACAATAATTTAAAAGTAATTATGAAAATTAACACTATGTTTAGCAAATTATCTTATTTATAGTTAATAATTAGCAAAAGAAAAAAATTACTTGCTTATAGTTTTTTTTAAAAATTAAATGTAAGTATACAATCAATAATGTAATTAATTGAATAGTTTTTTTAAAAAAATCGTGTAAGAATTTACTTTCTAATAGTAATTGTTAATCCATTATTTATAATTTTAACATAAATATTTAGAATATTTATTTTTAAAATTATAATCTTTAAATTATTTTTACATTAATTGTATTATATATAATTCGAACAGATTTAAAAAGTAATAAAATATTTTAAAATATTTTAAATATTTAATTACTTGTGAGTTACTAGATAGTTTGTTTGTTAAATATTAAGAACTTATTGCTTATTTAAGTAATTGATATTGTATATTGAATATTTGTAGTGTGTAATTTATAATTTAAATTCATGTAAATTTAATCATTATTAATTAAATGATTATCTAATTATCTAGCACTTGAATTGTTTAGAAATCTAAAAACTAAAAAGTAAAGCATGAAGAAAGTTTTGGAATTATAACTTAGTTTGTGAGGAAGTTGGAACTTCAAAACTTATCCCATATTGTTTGTTCTTCATTCCTATTTTAAACACTATATAAACAAGGTGGTGTGGTCATCCAATTTCACATTAAGAAATTTGTGCACATGGGATGAACTAATAAAAAAGTCAACCCTAAAAAAAAAAAAAAATTATGCACATTTTTAAAGTGCATACCTTTCCAACTTACTTATTTACCTAGCTAGGTAGGTATCTAGTTTGACCTACCCACCTAAGTTGACATATGTACTTACCTACCTAAGTACCTACCTATATGAGTAGGTATTTAACCTAGGAAAATAGAACCTACCTATTTATTCTTTTAACATAAATAAGTAGGTTGGTATGTAACCTATGTTTGTAAGCACATATTTGTGTACCTACCTAGGTACCTACCAACTTAATATTAATATTTTAATATTTTTCTTCTTAATGCCATGTGGCATACTTACATTGGGCCACATGTCATAATATAAGATCATCCAAGTATTAAAATTGAACGTCTTAAATTATTTCAAAATAATATTAATAATATTTTAAATAATCAAATATTAAAACACGTGGCAACACATCATTTGCCCTAATTGTTACCAAAATAGTTGCATCTTAGTCGCATGTGACAATACGTATACAATGTAGTCAAAGGATGAAATGTATTTGTTGATTTTTTTTTTCATACAATACCTTTTGTCATTTGTGACTAATTTATCACATGTGACTAGTTTAGGCGACTACAGGGATTTTAGTTGCAAAATGTCTCTTGCGACTAAAATTTAGTTACAAACACTAGTTGAAAATACACAGTTTTCTTCTAGTGATTGTACTTGCCCCCTTATGCAAAGAATTTTTTTGCCTTGAATAACAAAGATTTATGGCACCTTTGAACTCCAAAGTTTATTTGAATAATATAACTATGGATGCAAACTGCATTTCCATAGCAGTCTTCAATTTTCAAAGACAAAAGGATGCATCTTCACAAGCCTTAGCCCATTCTTGTTTGCCTTTGCCACTTTTTTAAATCCAAGTAATTGTCTTTTGTTAAGAAGATTCGACATCCTTGATAGAGACCTTTCGCATTCCACCACATACCTTAAGGTCATTAATAGCATATTAACAACATTTTGACATTGCATGTCCATAACAAATGACAACATAAAGTTGTGACAACTATAATGGAACATAAGATACAATACTTGTTAATGTTGTAGTGAAGGGTTCAAATTGGCACCTTCATCTTTGATATATGTGATGACCTTGTCCAAGAATTCATACTAAATAAACAAATCCTTCAATTGACAACCATGGTAGCACCTAATGTTTCATGCATCTCAAAAATCCCAACTATAATATGACGTGTTTCCCACTATTTATTGATGTAATTTATAACAAACATAACATGTTAAGGCATCCTTGGGACATCCATAAATAAAAAATGGCAATCATCATGGTTGCTTTAGTAAGGGCAAGAAGCACATACCTTTCCATGGTCTTGCTAATTATCATTGGAATGACTTTAGTGGTGAGCTGTCATTTGCTAAAAAACACAACCTGATTGCATTAATGGAAGATAAGCCTCCTCGACTAGATGTTTTCAACAAAGTTCAATGGATGTTAACCTTTTGATTTGTAAAGTACAAGATCTCAAGGAATTGTTTTTGAGCAAGGTTTGTTTTTTTATATGGGGTTCCAACACTAAGAAAATAAAAAATGGATGTCGTAGATGGGTTCTTATTCTTATTGGTAGTCTAGGGAGCATAAAGTTATGTGGCAACATTAGAGCGTCACATTTAGTATAACTTCAATATTGCAAAATGTTTTAAAGCAACATGACAATGCATGGCAATTATGCTATGGTCCTTAAGTTATACATTGAACCAAACCTTTCTGATTTTGGGTAGAGCTTTGATCTACTTCTTCTTGTTGCACATTATGGCACAAAATGCATCTCATTCTTCGAGAATTGCCAACATCCGCAACGACATTAAAGTCATTAAGTTTAAAGAACCCCCACGTATTTGTTGATTTTTGCCATATGTTCCAAAACCTTTGGTTGAATTCAAGCTAGAAAAACAACTTTCTTGTCGGACAACAACTGCAACTTCAAAAATCTCCAAATTACTTTCACTAAGCTTTCTATCAATAATTACTTCTTTAGAACCTACCTTAGATCCATGCCCACAATCACCACTCCTAACCCCACCAGGAAAAAAAAATGAATTTCATCAAATAAACTATTTTTTGCCATTAGTGACAGTCTTGCAGACATCAATAACATTTTGAATGTAGGGAGAGGGAGAATAGATAACAAAGATATTAAAAAATACTAACAAAAAATGACAGAAAACCTTTAAGAAATTCCATTAGTAGAACAAATCAAAATAGTCCATACTTTTGTGAAGTTTTAAAGTTCAAGTTGACTCATGGTCACAACAAGAGGATCACCATTTGCTGTTGCTACTGTTATTGCCTTGCTAGTTCATCCCACCTTGTTGCTTGCTTTCTTCCTCATCCATCTTTTGCATCATTGGTAACATCAGCAACAATGCCACTCCCATGTTGTTAGCTGCCCAGAGAAACTAGTCACCCTTGCTTGCAACACTTTAAGATAAAAACCAATTGTATAAGGTTTTGGTTAAATTATTTTCCATGATTTTCTTTATATAAAAAATTTAGAGATGTGACGATAAAATAGACACCCAAATTTTGTTGTGTCCACCTACTACAAAGCAGAGGCTTATTGGGAAAATGTCTACTTTATTAGGCTAAATGTGGCACATATTGTTTCCTTCAAGTAACATGTAAACAAGGAAGCTTTAGAAAATAACACTAACAACACAAAGTTCATTACTTTGTATAACTTTAGTACATGGCTGTGAAGTTTTCCTCGTCCATGTAACCAAGGTCACCCAATAAGTATTCAAAATATTCATATGTTGTGGATAAAATATTAATGTTATGACTTGTGGATGAAGATGACTAGGGAAATATATTAACATCATGGTATGAAGTTGCATACCTAGGGTCCAAATTTATGAATAAATAACCCATGGTGGTCTGCCACAACTGTGTTGTTCATGCAATACATTTGTTTTCACCCATTAAACCAAGTATGATGGGATGGATTGTTCTAAGGTTTATTGATTTTGATGAGGGTCCCATCTATAGATCCAATGTAGTCTTAGAATTGTGGAACTTGTGTTGCCAAAATTTGTCACTACTCAATACTGGGCTAGCAAATCTTGTCAACAACAACATAATTGATGCAAGATGCAATAAATATGCCATCATCATTTATTGCACGTTTGCTCTAATTCCACATGAAGGGACCATGTTTAGTCACATTATCATGTTTCATGAATGAGATGGAATTAAGCAAACATTGTTTTAGGGCCAACTTGGATAGTCACCCTAAAGTGCAGTGTGGTTCTATTGTGAACTTTGCATGACTAATAATGGTTAACACTAGTGTTGGGCAATTTTCATTTTTTCATGAGAATTGCTGATTTCAGTTGTTTGTAAGGGGTTGAGAGAGAACTACCCCTATTCTTTTTTTAATTTCAGTTTTTTATTTTTTAACAACCACCTTGATTTTCAAAAATTTTGAAAAGATGAAATTTGGCAATTTTAAAAGTAATTAGTTTTCAAGTTTTTGAATTGTTGATTTTCAAAGGCAGTTTTCGTGAAATGATTATTACAATTATTATTCTTGAATAAATAAATAATAATGTTAATAAAAAAATCACAAAAAAGTATAGTTTTCAATCTTTTTCCACATTTAAATCTTTCACATTCATCATTCATAGTTTTCAATATCTTTTCTTTCACATTTGCTTCAAATTCTTCCCTCTCTATACACTTTACCAAGTTAGATGCCTCATTACAACCTATTTTAGGATCATTCGGCTAGTTTTTGCTAACAAAAAAAATTATCTCTAGGTTATTAGATTGCAAACAACATCTTCTAAGGTTTGTTAAAATTTTCACTATCAAAAACAAATGTCATGTCTTTATTTGAAAACCTACAATGCCAAGTATTTGCCTTGTTAAAAGCCCTTTAATTGGAAATCTAGACTAATGTTTTTCCTACCATAACAAAGGGCATTTAATAATGTCCTTCACATCTACATGAAATCTCCTAAAGTCTAACAACTCTTTAGTCACCAACTATTTCATATGCTCACAATTGGTGTTGGTCATTTGGAAGATGTCTAATTTGCTTAGTCATCATCTTTGTGATATACAACTTTCTCCCACAAGATGTAAGTAATGGTAACACTTCAAAAGCATAGGATATTGTTTTCTCATCATGTTTTTCCACAATAGACACTCCTTGTTCACGCCCAACACAAAGACACAAGACAAAGGCCCTTAAACCTTGCCCATCTAACATCAAAGAGAGCATGTTATAAGTTTTCTTTTTTTCATAACTTCATAAGAATGTAAGAAAAAAGTCAAGAATCCCAACAACCTTTTTTTTAATATTAGAAGCCAACAAATAAAACTCAAAGGTAATTCTTCCATCATCCATTAGAGGCTCAAAGGTTGTTTGTATTCTTGCGTTTTTTTTCATTTTTAGGTTCCAAGTTATAAAAGAATTTAGGGCATCATACAACAACCAATGATCACTTGATTGATTCAAAACACAAGCGGTCACAACAAATCGTAAACAATCAACAATAAACATGTTAGGTTAGAGGAGGTGGGACACGTTCAAAAGCCTAGAAAACAATCTATTTGTTGTAACACATTACAATGGCTTCACAAAATAGCAAAACCTCTTGAAATAAAATGACTTTATTTGCAAACCTACAAGAAATAAAATAAAATAATTGCAAAAGAGAGAACTTCAAATTACAAAAATTATATGAAAAATTGAAAATGAATTTTAGTTTATATTAAAAAAATCAACCTTTTTTTTTATTGGTGTATTTAACTTTTTAGGGTGAATTCTAGCATCCATACGTGTCGTTCCACTTTTTTCTAGCTTTACCAAACTTTTTGGCTAAGTAATGCACTTTTAAATGTTAGATTGCACATCCTTAATTGATACGAATCTCATATCTTTGCAAACTTTCTCCTTGGTAGTCCCATATTAACATGCCTTGAAAAAAACATGTCCAAACACCATAATATTATAGCTCACAACATACATTAGTGTTGAAATCATTACATTCAAATTAGTCCCTTCATTTTTAACAAATGAAATAATTTTTTTCTAAAGCCAAAGGAATACAAAAGATTACTCAAGTTCATAGCCATAGTTTGCCTTGTGATTTTAGTAGCTTTAAATAACCCAATAGTCACTTGCTTGGGAACAATGCAAAAATATCATGGGCTCCTTTAAACATCCATAATTCAAAATTGGTAGTGGTCAACAGACACTTAGCTAATTGAAGTACTTTACATACAACTCTTTTGTTTTTTCCACTGAATTAGGTAAAATTATTCGTAAAATAGTTTTGTGGATGGGATAACAACTTGAGGACACAAATGTAAGGTAAATTGTTTGAACTAGGAACTATCCACAAAATGCATAAGAAGATGATTTTTAAAAACTAGCAAACTAAGGTCTTGCAAAAAAATCTTTACTACACATCATCTTTTTTAAAAGGATCTTTAATAGAAAAAATTCAGAGATTTCATTAGTAGACACATTAGGTATTTTCTTTGTTGGTTTTTCTCCGAACCACTCTTCATGGACTATTTATTTCCTCTTTGAATTTCTTTGTAAGCAATCTATGTCTTACATCCACATGTTTTTAAAGGCAATTATCCTATTATATTTAAAATATGATATATTTTTTAAAAATTTGGTTCTTGTAGCACTAATACAAAAGTGGGGTGCAATTTACTAACCTAAATTGCTATGAAGTGAAATAACTTCATTGCATCTTACTGATTTCACCCGAGTGAAAGTTATTTGACTATAATATCATTATGTAGACATCATGTTTTAATTTTAGTTAACATAATTCACTATTACAATTTACTATAGTAAATAAATTTATTTATATGTTTTTACAAATATTTTATCTATGTTACTTTATGATATACCCTATATTATTTTAAGCTACTTTAGTTATTATAACTTAAATTTTATGTTATTATAGGTTATTATAAATTATTGTACCTTAAACTATTATATATTATTTTACCTTAAGGTTTCTTAATTAGTTTATTATAAACTTTTAAGTTATTATAAATTATATTATTCAACTAATTTTAGGCTATACCTTAGGTTATTTTACTCTAAATTAATATATGTTATTTCAAATTATATTTTAAGTTATTCAAGGTCATTCTACTTTATGTTATTAAGTAAACATAATGACCTAAGGTAAAAATAAATTAAAATAGAAAATAATAACTGATGAAAAATAATTATAAATATCCCACAATATAATAAATGACAATAGCCTATGATATTATAACATAGAATATCCAACAATAATTTATGATACAATAATCATCAGTAGTTGTAATATAACATATAATAACTAACAATAACTTATAATATAATAACCATTAATAACCATAAATTAAAAAAACCATCAATAACCACTAATATCCACGATATAATATCCACCAATAGCCATCAATATAATAACCATCTATAGCCATTAATATAATAACCACCTATAACCATTAATACAATAACCACCTATAGTTTTAATAAACATCAATATCCATCAATAGAATACTCATCAATAACCATTAATGAAATAATCACTAATAGTAATTAATAAAATAATCGTTAATAACCATTAATAAAATAACCACCTATAATCATTAATAAGCACCAATATCTAACAATAGAATATACATCAATAACCATTAATAACCAATAATAAAATAACCACCAATAACCATTAATAGAATTACCATAAATAACCATTAATAGAATAACCACCAATAGAATAACTATTAATAATCATTAATAAAATAGTCACCAATAACCATTAATAAAATAACCACCAATAACCACTAATAAAATAACCATCAATAACCATTAATAAAATAACCATCAATAACCACTAATAAAATAACCACCAATAACCATTAATGTAGTAGCCATTAATAACTATTAATAACCATTAATATAGTAGCCATTAATAGCTATTAATAACCATTAATATAATAATTAATAATAAGCAACAATATCCACCAATAGAATAACCACCAATAACCATTGATAGAAAAGCCACAACAACCATTAATAGAATAACCATCAATAGCCATTAATAGAATAACCATTAATAGAATAACCACAATAGCCATTAATAAGATAACCACCAATAAGCACCAATATAATAACTACTGATGGCCATTAATATAATAACCAACAATAGCCACCAATATAATAATTATTAATGACCATTAATAAAATAACCACCAATAATTATTAATAAAATAACCACTAATAGGCATTAATAGCCACCAATAAAATTGATACCAATAGCCATTAATAACCACAAATAGCCCTAATAAAATAATAACCAATAACCATATATTAGAATTGCTTAGGATTGTCGAAAATAATCTAGGGTGAAATAATTTATAATAGACAAAAATAATTTAAGGTGAAATAACCTAAAATAATTTAGAATTACGAATAATAACGTAAGGTGAAATAACCTTCAATAACCAAAAGTAACTTATAATAACTATAATAGTTTAAACTGAAATAATTTACAATAGTTAAAAATAACATAGAATAGCCAAAAAAAATTTACAATAGCTAAAAATAGCCTAAAATGAACTAAGCTAAAATACCCATAAATAATTTAAAATAACCAAAAGTAACCTAAGGTGAAATAACCAAAAATAACAAAAAATAATAAAAATTAACCAAAAGTAATTGAGAAAAACCTTATAAATAACCGTAAATAATGTAGGGTGAAATAATTTAAATTAATAAAAAATAATCATATGATAATTGAAAGTAGTTTAACATAGGTAGTATTATTATATTAACAAAAAAAAATATTAAACTTGTTTTTTTCAAAAAAATGGTCATTGAAATGTTATTGAATAATGATATTCAAATTTTTTTTGTTTGTTTTTTTAAACTTTCAAAAGGAAATAAATGTAATTATGTACATTATTGAATTTTTTTTATAAAAATCAAATAATTTCATTTGAACAAAATCTCAATAAGATATGTATTTTCAAAGTTTATATTTTTGTAATGTTTAAAATGAAGTATTTGATAAATAGAATGTAATGTAACATATTATCACATCAAGTGTCTTGGTTTGATGATAAGGGTGTTTGCTTCCATTTCAAAGGTCAAAGGATCAAACCTCATGAATGGCATTGTTTGTGGTCAACAATGGTATGTTGATTGAATATTCTCCTATCGAATTCCTAAAATAGATGCCTAGGTTGATTATGTGACCTACTTACATAAACTAGGTTTTTAACTTAATTTCGGTAGTGACACGCGTCAATAAATCACAAGTTAAAAAATTATGAAATTATAAAAATATTATATACTAAATAATTAAAATTATTTTTTTCCCATGTTGGTTAGTTAATTAACTAACAAATGAATGGTTTGGTAAAATTGTATTTCACTTGAAAATAACCTTATTTACTAGGTATTAGTGAAACACGTCATTATCCGTTGCAACTAGTCCCTGTTCACTAAGGGGTTAAACAATTTCATTAGGTACAAATGTCCAAATTCACTCAAAATCTAGTGAAACCCAAAGTGAATTAAAATACATTATGTAATAATGTAGTAAAAGAGACCTACTTTTTGTGACATAACATGTAGTGCATCACTTTGAGATACCTTGCCACCTACTTGTGTATTGTCATTGATAAGATAAAATACCATAGTGCATTTTGCCATAAGGTTTCCAAAACAATCTCTAAGCATGTAAAACATGAAATCTTTGATTCATATTCTCCTAATCACTTTTGGAACTATATTCATTTGGGTTTGCAAGCTCTCATTTCCTTGTGATGTTTCAAAAAAAGGTTCCTCTTCTAAAGAAACATCATTTTGGAATATTTCACAAAACTTTATTTCAATTCTCATAACATTTTCATTTTAGTTGGAATGGGCCATTATTTTATTAATATTTAATTCATACAAAAAATAATAATTGTAAAAAAAAATCACAATTATGAAACCTAAAAAGTAAGGAAGGAAGAAGATTTAAAATTTGGTGTTGAAAACTCATTTACAAGAATTTATAAATCAATAAGTTCATTTCTAAACAAAGTTGAAATGAAAAATGTATAATAAGTAATCCTTCCAAAAAAATAATTTTCTTGCACCATCCAATCACAAAAATAAAACTTTTAGGGTTTTAAGGTTGGGGTTTGATTTTAATGGACAATACCAAAATAAACTAACGTTAACTTTAACTTTAAAAAATACACAAAGAGAAAAGGACACAATTTATTTTTCTTTTATAAGATAGATATTCATTATAATTTTGTTGATAGGTGAAAGCACATTATAGTGGTATATTTTGAGCAAAAAAATGTACTCATTTTATAATACATTTTGCATTATTTTGGGGGCAATTTTTTTCATTTCATTTAGCGTTTTGAGAAACATTAAAAATGAAATTTTGACACAAATCCTCCAACACAATTCTTGTTATCTTTCAAATGACAGTGGTTTTCAAAAAACTTTTATGTATTCACACACTTATGCTTGTTTGAATGAAAAACCTCATTTAGATTTCGAATTCTTCATATGGAATTGAAATGGGACAATGAAGTCATATGTAGGATATGATTGAGTACTTCATCAAATTTGTTAATCATTTGAATTATTTTTGAAGTTTATTTGCATTTTGCAATATATTGGTACAATTATTATTTTTTCATTAATATACTTTTCAATCATTTAATATCAACTTCAAAGTGGGATTTTTTAATAATATTTTTCTTTGGGTTTTGAATTACCTTATTCCAAGTATTATTTACAAAAAAATGTTTCAATATTAACTTGGTAGAAGTTCAAAAACACGTAGTTTCAAAAGTAGTATTTGTGACAATATTTTTTGACCATCATAATGTGTTTTCACCCTAATCGAAATATATAATGTTTTTTGAAAAAGTAAAAGTTGATTCCAAGTTTACTTCAAAAAGAGTTTGGAAGCTTGACCTCCATCCCAAATTGGCCTTGGAATCTTGGACATGCATAAAAAATAGCAAGCAAAAAGTATTAGTGTACAAAATTAATGCATCTAATGCATGCCAAAATGCAAACAAGAGCCAAAAGTGAAAAATTTGCGCTAGAGTAGAAAGGTACCTTGATATATGAAGTAAGCAGTCATATTTGAATCAAGAACCGGAGCTTGAACCAAGGTAGAACCAAGACTTAAAACAAGAGTTAGAAACAATTAAGGTTAACAAAAAGATCAAGAGTAAAAAACGAAAGACATAAATGAGAAATAAGAGGCAAAAGTGAGAATTAAAAGCCAAACAAAGTTAAAAGTGAAAATCGAAAACAAAATTGAGAAGTGAGGCACAAAAATGAAAAGCAAGAGCCAAGTAAACAAAAGATAACAGTGAAAAACGAAAACCAATCAAAGGCTAAAAGTAAGAAGTGAAAAATAGAAGTAGGAAGCAAAAGCCAACAAAGAACCATAAGCAAAAAACAAAAGACAAAAGTGAAAAACAAGAAAAAAAAGTGAAAGCCAAGAAAAAACTAAAAACAAAAATGAAAATCGGATAGAACTGAATTCAAAAAGTGAGAAATAGAACCAAGAAACAAAAGCTAAACAAGAACTAGAAGCGAGAAGTTTGAAACATAAGCCAAAAATGAGAGCTAAAGAATAGCCATAAAAGTGAAAGCACACTAGATAATCCATTTTTGGGTGTCACATTACAATTTTCATAGGGGGGCGAGGTCTTATAGGCCTATGCAACTTTGAAATTATGATCAAATGTTGGGAAGGACTCATTTTTTAAAAGTATGGTATAAGTCAAAAACATTGTAAAAATAGAATGACAAATAATGATATTATGAACTCAAAGTGGACATTCTAAATTAAGGCAATTGCGTTGTCACAATCCATAATTATTAATTTGTGTTATGCACTAAAAAATGCATCATGAACTATACCAATAAATGCCTTTTTTTTTGGTGGAAGGGTATCATGAATGTAGATTTTGAATGGATTAATTCATTAAAAAATGATAATTTGAAAATTTTATGAAAATTTATCAATTAGTTGTTGAATTTAATCCTTGAAATCCACACATTGATGAATTTTTAATTATAATTCAGTATATATATAATATGTAGGCTTTTTGAGGGAGACCTTTCTTGAAATCCACAAATTCTTAGTTTTAGGAGGGAATGTTTGTGATTTTGAAATAATGATTCTAGTTTTACATTGTGAAAATGACTAATTATGAACACCACATCTGTCAATTTTGGTCCATTGTAATGTGCTTTCACCCATAAGCAAAAAATGAAAGATAGAAATGAAAAATGAGAACGTAATGAGAGCCAAAAACAAAAAGTGAAAAACAAAAAAAAGAGCAAAAGCCAAGTAAAAGCCATAAATGAAAAACGAAAAACAAAAATAAGAAGCAAAAGCTAAGCAAAAACCAAAAACTAAAGGCAAGGATGAAAACCTAAACTTGCAAAATGAGAACCGGAACAAAAGCAAGGGTCATAAGCAAGATCTAGAAGCAAAAACAAACAAAAAAAACATAAAACAAGAGTTCAATAAAAAGCTAAAAGATCTAAAAACAAAACATAAGAGAGATCCAAAGCAATTGACAAATCACATATAACACACAAAGCAAAATCAAAAGAGCTCTCATTCATTAATGTTTAATTTATACAATTTAGGGCATCGCTTTAGGCAATGACTAAACCTTAATTTCTAAACTTAACCCTGCTTTTTAATTGTTAACCCTAACCCTAAACATCTACACCTAAAATGGCTAGCCCTAAACCTAAACCTATAACTTTAAAGTTGAAAACTAGTCCAAAAGGTATTGAGAGATACCATTGTTGATTTTCAATTTTTTTTATTTTTGAGAACCTTGAAGGTTATAGGGGCAATTTTCAATAGGCTATGAATCATCGATCGTGTTCTTAGTTTGGTTTTCATCTGACCTGAAAACCTACAATTTTCAGTTTGAAAACCTTGCCAATTTTCAAGTTGCCCATGGGAATCGCCTAACATTAGCTAGGACCACAAGTTGAGCCAACATTTCAAATTTTCCCAAAATGAAGTTGGTGAGAAACTTAAACAAACTTGTTGTGGTTCACATGGTTGTTAAGATGTCCCACACACTTACATTGGGGTTGACCGATTTTTCATTTCTTCATCCAGCTCTGTTGATGTGAAATGTTCCCAAATGTTGACACAAGCAATAGTCGCTTGCATTGCAATTTGATCATTTACCGCAATTTCCTTAAACAATTCCTTGTTGCTATTGAAGGAGCTCAAATCAAGATGTGTTTAAAATAAACTCCATAGATGGCAAGTGGAATCAACCCTAAAAAAGAAAAATGAAATTGTATTCCCCAAACCCTTAAAAAAACATTCAAATCACTTGACACTCCCAAATGAAATGAAAGACTTAAAAACTTTCAAGTGAAATAAGATTGAAAATAAAAAAGCAAAAATGGGATCCCTCCCACTTATTTAGCATCGAAGGATTTAAATGAAAGGCTCCCCTAACCCCATAAACCCTAAACTCTAAACCTTAGAACATGAACCCACGCCCAATTATAAAAAAATAAAAAACTTCGAATAAATTCAGGTGTTTCCTACATCTCCAACAACCAAAAATAAATATTTAAAGACTTGAACCCACCAACTCTGAAAGAAAAACAAACCCTCCCACCAAAAGAAAATGAAAAATCATGATCCCCTAAACCCCTAGCCCGCCCATCCTTCAGGAAATGAAAAACCCCACCCAAATCCCCAAAAAAAACCTCGCCCAACAATCTCCCCTCCCCCCTTCCCAATCCAAATGTTGAAATTGGCAACTTCTTGGACTGTCCACCTATTTTAAGCCAGTCAGAGGCACACCGACGTTGTCAACCCCTTCTCACCCCCTCTTTTTCGAAAACCGCCCACAGTTAATCAGGGTGACCTTACCGACGATTGGAACTCAGGGTGAAAATTTTAATAGGCTGTGAGACACCCTATGAAACTCTCGGTGAATTTAGGGGTTTCTCTAATGTATGCCCAACTTTGGGGAAGACTTCAAATGGCCAATAAGTTTTCTTTGCCGACACACAATTCAGAGGTTCCAGCCAATGTTTCTTTTTTCAATTTTCTCATGTTGCATCAAAAGTTGCCATCAACCACAAGAGGATTTAGCCAGATCTGGCTACAAGACAAATCAAGTTCTAGGAATCTTACTATATGTTGGCGAACCACTAAAACCTATTAACTAAATATGGAAATTTCAAAAGAAAATAGTTAGAAATCTCCCCCAAATCCTCCCAAAAAATCTTGGTGATTTCATAACTCCGCTTCTTCCTCTAAGTGTGAGGATTTTTTAAAGAAATTCTCCAAAATGTTCACTTGATCATGTTGCTTGGGGGTTTTTTTTTAATAGCCAAAATGGCGAATTTTAGCCACCAAAAAAACACTACTTCCAGCTCTAACAACCCTGATTATATCTCCTGACACAGGCTCTGAATTATTGAACAATGACCAAATACATCCATTCTGTAAAGGCTGAAAAGTTCAGCTCTTATAGGAAAATTTTCAAGTCTAAAACCTACAAATGCTCAAGTTTGGGGCCTACCACCAACATGGGGCATGTGCCATGATTTTATGGGAAATGAAATTATGAACAATGTTTTCCAGCAGGTAACGAAGGGAGAATAAGTTAAACAAAGCAAAGAGTTGACATAATAATCTATTTAAGAGGAGACTTCTGACCGGTGTTTTTTTTGGGCGAAATTTCGCCAACTGACTGACCAAAATAAAAAGCCCAGTGCGATCTCTACAAATGATTTTTTTGAAAATTTTCAAAAATATCGCCTTTCAAAAATATCGCCATATTTCTTAGAAAAATATATAAAATTCGCTAGATTTAGACAGTGAGTTCGTTTAGCTCGCCAAGATTTATGCAGGATTCAGAAAAAACTCTACTGTCTGCCTAGGGCAGTCGCCATTTAATACGAATTAAAGCTGGGGATCCTCGCCAGTGCACCTACCTGAGGAATTTGAAAAAAAAAAACCCTGGTTCTGACTAAGGACTGCTAACCGGCCTCACCTTTCTTGGCTGACACATGGTCGGCGCAATCCATCAATGACCACTTCCCTCCACTATCTGAAAGCCCAGAAAATCAAGGGTCACAGGAAGTTGCAGGTCTAGTACACGGCCACTGTGAACCAGAACCCACCAGTGTACCGTCAACAATGAATGATATGTGATGAGGAAACAGTTTTCTGTTGGGTTCCAGTTCCCTAGCTAACCTGGTGGTTAGCTCACTTGCTTTATTAACTACCTGCCAACTAGGTAGGTAGTAAAAACGGCCCCTACCTACTATGTATCATCTATCTACTTACATAGTAGTCCGCTACTTTTTAACCTACGTAACTATAGGTTAAACTTACTGCTTATTGAATGGGTTACCAAGATGAGACCAGGTAGTAACTCAGTTGAGGATCATCCACAACTGAGTCATAACGGGCATCCAGTGGATGGTGCACTGGTGGGTGCTGGTTTACTGTGGCCGCCGTACTCACGCCGGGATTGCATTACTTTATTAAAGACTTCCAATCTTGAGCAGTGTGAAAGCACAACATGACAAGAGAAAAGTCAGCAAAGCATCCAGCTGCAATAATATTTCCCCTAGTAAAGTTCTGAGCGGGTGCACGGAAAACGTTAACCTGCCACAATTATGGCGCATGCTATGAAGCATCCTAGAAGTACCGCTTGGATCCCTTCTCTCAACCTTTAATGACCACCCTCCAAGTTGTTCATCAGTCTGGCATAAATGCAAGGAACCCAATGGACTAATTCTACCTTCGCTCAGATTTGCATCCAAGAGCTTGCTACAAATTTTTATCAAGGTCAGTTCCCTTGTTGGGCTTGTTGCAGAGCTTCTATTGCGCTTGATGTAGAGCTTCTATTGCCGGCAATCTCCTCGAATACATGTATAGGGTTTCGTGGCTCAATGCAACAACAAGAATATTCATCATCCAATTGCCACATGCAATTCATCTCACATATCATCATGTCTTTTATGTGAAACCTAGTATGTCTCAAACACCAAAACTTAGGTTCCATGTCTTTGAAAGCATTAGTAATGTCATGAATATTTGACCTATAGTAATGATTGTATAATGATTCAAATTTGCACAAAGGCTCATATACTCTTATTTTCTATTAAGGTGGGCTAACTTGGTGCTTTTCTTAATCATCACAGTGATCACATGCAATTCATTGGGCTAGCAACCAACGTAAAAAGACAACAAAAACTATCAAGGCTATTCAAGTGTCACCTCTTTTGCAATTTCCTAAAACTTGTAGGTATGTGTTTCACACACAAACATTTGTTATTTTGAATTCAATATGTTTTGCAACATCAAAATTAAGTGTGTGTTCTTATTCAAAGGTATGAAGGTTGTGATGAATGGAATTTATTTCAAAGCTCAAGTAGTGATTAATTAAAACATGAACATGATATTCCTAAGTTTCACATGGGGTTATACTAGAAAATTTAATTCGAATAAAAGTGGGACTCGCATCATCTAGTTATTCCAAGTAATTTTGCAACAATTAAAAATCATGAATTTTGCATATATAGAGTACTACAATGATAATGTTTGCCAAAGAAAGAATTTCATTCAATGAATGATTAAAACAACAATGATGTTGGATAAGGTTTGTGCATATGCATGTAATTATGCAAATGATGGAGTTGTGCACCAATATTTTTGGCGATGATCAAGTTTATCATTCAAATCACATTGAAATGAAAGATCAACATGAGAACGAACTAGATTAATGTGTGTTTTAAATTATTCAACAATGTGCTCTTTGTAAATTATCATTTACCAATTTATGTTTAAACCAAATCAATTTTATAGACATTAAAATGCTTGATAGGGGAATAGGAAGAAAGATTTTAATGGTAACACATGATACCAAATTGTGATCGATCAATTTTTTTGGCAAAAAATCAACAAAACATGACATTTTTTTTTACATATGGATTATGTTGTTGCAAGTTTTTTTTTTGGAAATCATTAGAGTAAGCGATTTTTTTTTAAAAATTTAGGAAGGTGTCATTACATTTATGCCTATTGATTACAATTTTAAGAATATTTTGAAATATGTTGCTAGTTAAATCAAAATTTACCGAAGCATGTTTGCCACCCTAATTCAATCAAGAAATTGAAAAAAAACATTGATGAAGATGCATATCATTTACCTACATTTATTGAATTGAAACATATTGCATAATGTAATGAAATGTTTATTCTATCAAACCGCACTCTTTAAAGCAAGTGGAATAATCATCGATGATATAAATTATGTATGCCAATCATTATGCAGGTGACAATTACATTTCAAATATGTATGAAAGTTCAAAATGACATAGGTTTGGTGGAAATTTTCAAAAGAAATTCTCTCTATCACAAATTTTTTTAATTTCATGTTGAAATTATTGATAATTAAATGATCTTTTTCTATTTCCATTCTTTCATGTTGTTGACAAATGGAAAGCTTATGAAGAAGCCATGGAAGACCTTCACAAGGCTAGTGTTCATGACTAAACGATGAATTCATTTAAATAACACTCTTGAAAATCTCAAAAAGTTGTTGAAGGATTATTAATGAGCTTTTGTGGATTAGGACAAAATTTATGTTCAATAAACAAAAAGTGCATCGTCTTATTAAAAGGATGTTGAAAGATTATAAAGGAGCTTTGGAGGACCTTGACAAGGCTAATGTTCTTGACCCTAACAATGCATCCACCTTGAGGAGTCGTGAAGATGTTAAATACATGTTGCATGACAATCAAAAAGCCTTGGAGGACCTTGACAACGTCAATGCTTTTGAACCAAAAAATGCATCCACCTTGCGAAATCCTGGAGATGTCAAAGGGATGTTGAAAGAATATTAAGGAGCCTTGGAGGACCTTGACAAGGCTAATGTTCTTAAACCAAACAATGCATTCACCTTGAAGAATCGTGCAAATATCAAAACCATGTTGAAAGAGTATCAAGGAGCCTTGGAGGACCTTGACAAGGGTCACATTCTTGAACTAAACAATGCATTCACCTTGAGGAGTTGTGGAGATCTCAAATATATGTTGAAAGAGTATCAAGGAGCCTTGGAGGACCTTGACAAGGCTGATGTTCTTGAACCAAACAATGCATTCACCTTGAGGAGTCGTGGAAATGTCAAATACATGCTGAAAGAATATCAAGGAGCCTTGGAGGACCTTGACAAGGCTAATGTTCTTGAACCAAACAATGCATTCACCTTGAGGAGTCGTGGAGATGTCAAATACATGTTAAAAGAGTATCAAGGAGCCTTGGAGGACCTTGACAAGGCTGATGTTTTTGAACCAAACAATGCATTCACCTTGAGGAGTCCTGGAGATGTCAAAAGGATCCTGAAAGAATCTCAAGGAGCCTTGGAGGACCTTGACAAGGCTAATGTTCTTAAACCAAACAATGCATTCACCTTGAAGAATCGTGAAGATGTCAAAAGGATCCTAAAAGAATATCAAAGAGCTTTGGAGGACCTTAACAAGGCTGATGTTCTTGAACCAAATAATGCATTCACCTTGAGGAGTCGTGGAGATGTCAAAAGGATCCTGAAAGAATCTCATGGAGCCTTGGAGGACCTTGACAAGGCTCATGTTCTTGAACCAAACAATGCATTCACCTTAAGGAGTCGTGGAGATGTCAAAGGGATGTTGAAAGAATATCAAGGAGCCTTGGAAGACCTTGACAAGGCTCATGTTCTTGAACCAAACAATGCATTCACCTTAGGGATTCGTGGAAATGTCAAAAGGATGCTGAAAAAATATCGAGGAGCTTTGGAGGACCTTGACAAAGCTGATTTTCTTGAACCAAACAATGCATTCACCTTGAGGAGTCGTGGAGATCTCAAATACATGTTGAAAGAGTATCAAGGAGCCTTTGAGGACCTTGACAAGGCTCATGTTCTTAAACCAAATAATGCATTCACCTTGAGGAGTCGTGGAGATGTCAAATACATGTTGAAAGAGTATCAAGGAGCCTTGGAGGACCTTGACAAGGCTCATGTTCTTGAACCAAACAATGTATTCACTTTGATGAGTTGTGGAACAGTCAAATACATGTTGGATGACTATCAAGGAGCCTTGGAGAACATAAATAAGGTTCATCATCTTCAACCAAATGATCATTTGATATTGCAAACTCAAAAAACGTTCAAATGGATGTTAAATGAATATCAACCCACAATAGAATTATTGCCATTCAATTCAATAATTCAATATTTTCCATATAATGAATTGAAGTTTGGAACAAGTTTGGGGAAAGGAACTTTTGGTCAAGTGTATCAAGGTTGTTGGAAAGACATTAAAATTGCAATTAAAGTTTTAAAAAGGAGTGGCTCCCACAATGAAGGTGCAAAAAAATCTTTTATATCTGAAGTGCGCACTTTGGGATCAATTCAACATATGAATTTGGTTCGTCTTTTGGGCTATTGTATTAAAGGCTTAGAACATATGTTGGTGTATGAGTACATTTCAAATTCATCTCTTGAAAAATGGATCGATGAGGACCACCTTTTGGATTGGGACCAACGAATGTGCATCATTATAGGGGTTGCTCAAGGATTGGCACACTTGCATAAATGTAATCCGATCATTGTCCATCTTGACATCAAACCAAAAATATCCTTTTGGATCAGGATTACACCCCAAAATTGGCTGATTTTGGGTTGTCAAAAATTTTAGATGGCAAGGATGAAGATGTGGTATGTGCCCCACCATTTATTTTTTATTGGTTATGTGCATGCACACTATATCTTAGTGCAATTATGAACTTTGCAAATTTGAACACTCTTTTTGGGCACAACTTGCTAATTTCATATTTGCATTATTATAGGTCATGGAATAAATATGATAAACATTTACAATCTAAAATGAATATTTGAAAAGCACTTAATGTAATAATTTTTGAAATTACATTTTATATTACAAATTTTCTTTTTATGTGTGCATGAGTAATGACACAAGGCTTGAAACTTTTGTGATTGAAAACAATTCAAAAATAAATCATGGGTTCCTATTGGTATTAGACTAGATCTTGGGTATGGGTTTTATGAACTTCAACATGTATATGCAATGCATGTGACATTTGTTGATATTATTGATTTGTTTGGAAAATTCAAATTCAGATACAGTTAGCTTCAACTTCTACACTAGGAACAAGCGGATATATGGCACCAGAAATTCTTTTAAAGCAAGCATCGATAAAGAGTGATGTGTATAGCTTTGGAGTCTTGTTGATTAAACTTCTAAATGGATCACCATTCATTTTAAATGGAAATGAAGTTTTCATTCACAAATTCGTCCAATGGGCACAAAAGGTTCATGTCGAAGAAAATGGATTTGAACAAATTTTCAATGTTGTAATCGATAATTCAATTATTGGGTTTGACAACAATGAAGCCAAATCCTTTTTGGAAATTTCCCTTCAGTGCATCAAGGTAATTTTTGTGCCAAATCTTTTATGTGCATCATTCAATTTATTGTTAAGTAAATTTGAAAAACCCAAATCATGGATTCGATGTAGTACTTGAGACAATTTGAAATAAATTAAACTAGATTGTCCACTGAATGTAAAACTTCCTAAGAAGGTTTACGCATGAAAATGGTACATTCAATTTCACTTGGAATTATTTTCGACCATTTGCATGATTGATATGTATAATTGAAAGGAATATATTATTTTCAAAGTGAATAAAATTATGTTGTTGAATAAAGATATAAGTTGGTTTCAACATTATCTTTTGAAGGATATATGGTCAAATTGTGTCATTGCAAATTGAAACATGAACATGTAGTCCCATTTATTTGAACATTTTGCCATGGTTTGATTAATGTATAACTATTACATAATAAACATCTAACTTTTATGACATTTGTTTCTTGTAGGAAGACCCAAATCAAAGACCAGGAATCCAAGAAGTTTTGCAACATTTTGAAGGATTGAACAAAAAGAAAGGCATACAATATATTCCCACATCAATTCCAGTATATTTCAACATCTTATCGAAAAGATTTGTCTCCGCTTTCAAATGGAAGTGATTTGTATATTTATTATACGATTACACTCAACATGTATATTTAGTGTAACATTTGTCCATACCATTCGTTTATCCATTTTGTAAATGTGGAAAGGTATTCCATTAGGTCCATAGACTCAAAGTTTCACAATTATTTATAATATATTCTCATATAGCTTGGCAACTTGTGTGTTTTGTATAGATGAAAAATTAGATGTTTATGAAATGAAAAAAAAACATTTTTATAATCATTTGTATAATCTAGATGTATATAAGTGTACATATTAATTGGAGTCCTTTAAAAAAAATTACCTTTGTTAATAGTTCAAAAATTGGCCTTGGTTATGATGATTAGCTCTTGTTTAATATTGTGTTACACTTCTTATTTGACACATAAATATGTAGTAGGCACTATAGGAGCATTGAACCATTTTTCCAAGTGGATTTGGGCATATGGTCATGTCTAAATTTTCTAGTTCAAGATTTCCATTAATTGTTGGACATAACACAATAAATGTTGAAATGATGCCCATTTTTTCAAATAGACATTTTAGTCAAGTTAACATCCATCATTGTGGGGTACTAAGTGTTTTTTAGGAATTTTTAGACACCCATTACAATACCAATGGAAAATTTTGTGTTCATAGATTTGGATATACCTTAGATATGGGTTTATAAAATGATGATATACTTGAAAACAAAAGAATACATTTTTGCATATAGTTGCATGTAAATTATACACCTTCTAATTATAATAACATATGATGGGTTATTGCTCCTTTTCTTTCCTATTGACAAAATTGTAATGGCTCATTATAACTTGATTGCGGACTTCAAATTATGACCTCCACTAGGATAATATAAATTAATATGGTTCCATAAAACTTGAACATTCTAACGAGATGTTTGGCCTATGTTTGGCTTATACATGTTGAACCTTTAAATACCAAAACTAATCTCAATAAATGTATTGTTAAAATAATAATAACAAATAATTTATCATGTTCTCTAGGTTTAACAATCAATTGTGATTACATTATCAAATCATTTTCATTTTATGATCACAAGAATGTGACACTTATTTGTAACATGTGTAAAGTTCAAAACCTTCAATTACCGATGCATATTTTTGGCATACTTTAATTTATTGACAAGCTCATCATTCCATGAGTAGAATTGTAGGACTATGGCACTATATTTTAATATACCATATAATATCATGATATCCTTTTATCGTGGTTTCAATTGGCCTTTCCTCATGAAATTATCATGGATCTTCTTCCAATTTGATTCAAGTTTTCACCGCCAAAGCTCTCTTCCTCCAAGAAAGGGGATTTGTAATTTTTATGACTTTAATGTGTTATTACCACAATGCAAACCAATGCCTAATTGCATGGGGTGTTGTACACCATTGTTACCTTATGTGCTACAATAAACCTTGGGATTAATCCTTTAAACCTTGAAATCCACATTTTTGTCAACTTTGTGGCATGTATTGCTTCATTCAATGGTGCACTTGAACACTCCTCATTAGCCTTTGCTTTGGGTCAATCTTTGGTGGGGATGACTAGTTGAACATCCTAATGTGTGCAACCTCCATTCTAGACCTTACGTGTTATGGTTCTTTATGTGTTCATATTCTACGTTTAGCTCCTCTAATCACTTGGACACTTGGAAACAAGAGACTATTGATAATGTTCATGTCTACTACACACAATTGATCTTGTCAAATATCCACAATGACATTATGATAAAGAATGCATGTATTGCCATGCATAGAATCTCATATGAGTGACATGTAATCCTTAACACAATGTGACAATTAAGAAAAAACACATTCAAGGAATAGAATCAGAGGAGCAACATCAAAACCAAGGGAGGCAGGCTGTGCGTACCTTGATATTGTAAACTAATGGCAAGAAGGTATGTGGCTGAAATGCCCCTTTAGGGAAATTACGCAATGCATGGACCAATTTTTCAAATGGCAGTTTCACCTACCACCCCGACTGCCCTCCTGAATCAACTTCAAAAAAAATTATGCCCAATCACATGAGAAGAAATTGATTTTGTGGGTAGTTCATAAAAGAATAAGAGGTTCATTACAATAGACCAACAAAAGATATTACACACAAACAAAATTGGAAGAAAATATCTAATTGAAAAATAAAAAATAAAATTAAAGTTCAATTCTTTCTTACCAATGTTCAAAATGTCATTTCATCAACTATCTTGATAACCAACTATTGAGCCTTAAACAACTACTAAGAGTGAAATCTTTAAAGGCTAATCATCAATGTAAACATATAATTTTCCTTCTCAAAGAGTAAAGCCTCCAACCCAGAATCAATCAAATTAAAGTCAAGAATCAAACCAAATCATCCTCACAATATATGAGTAGTGACAACCCAACTTGGAAAACAATTATCAAACCCTGCATCAAAAAGTACCCATCTATTTCCATCAATTATTTCCCCCAAATTGACATAGGTTATGAAAACCAAGTGCAACATCACATCCAACACAATGCATTATCAAGAGATTGAACTATCATACAACATTAGTCATTATTACCTTAATACTTCAAACCTACTACTTACAACCTCCTACCAAAACAAGGCATGAAAAAATGAGGCACAAGAGACGACCTCAACAAAAAAGACATCCCACATTTGAAACATCATTGAGAAAGGGAAGGAGTACGAAAAAATAGTGATGAACCATTAGCTTACATACATGCTTGGATTGATCATTTCTTTCTCAAAATGTTCCCCCACTTGTGGCACTAGCTCTTTCACCAACCTTTCAAATTGGATCGGGTATTGATAAACCAATGGTAGATCCATTTGAACCCAAGAAAAAACAGGAGTGAATCAAATAGATTCCATAGTCTCCACCATATAACTTAGTCAACATATTGTGAATCTCCTATTTGTTTTGACGAACACACCAATCCCTTGCCAAACAACTATTGTTTGCAACAAAAGTTTACAAAATCAATCCTTGCGCCTATCATCATTTGGTTTTCACATGAGCAAAAAGAGTTGGAGAACAAATATTTTACTTAATTAATCTTTTGAAGGACCTTACCAAGTAAAGGCCCTCCATGGGTGCATGTAGAGCACCCTCAAGCAAAGCCACAAGTAACCAAAAAGCATCTTTTTCACTCATGTACAATAAAAACAACCTTGCAAGAAATCCCATTCCTTGTTCAAACACATAACATTTGCTATTAGTATACCTCAACTTCCAATACCGGATGCCAACTATTTTTACTTTACATTATGGTGCATTTCCATATGAAATTGAAGGGAAATTTCCAGAAGAACACTTTTAAAGTAACTATTGTTTCCTCCAACAAAAGTAAAACAAACACAACAACCATGTGGTCATAACCTTGTGAGTGTCACTCACCAAGTATTAGACCACTACCTTCCCTACTGACTACATGAGCTCCCAACAATGGATGCGTGTACAATAATTTGCACAAAATTTCAAACAAACAATCATAAAAAAATCTATGTCTCGAATTTCAAAAAAGCAAACACTTCACTATCATTATGTTGGCTAGGACTCAAGGGACATGTCTCTATTGGAAAAAAACATGTGATGGAAATGTTTGGGAAATATTGATTATATCTAGTTTTGCAATTGAAGTTTCATATAACACCAATTACTATAAGACAAATTGGTTTGATGAACATCATGTTGAATTCTAAGTGCAAAACCCATGGCGCTACTTTGATCCTTCGACCCTTCTTACAACATTATAAAAACCTGATGCACTCAAAATTTGACCTATATTTCTTGTCCTTGCATGCAAGCATTGCAATTTTTATGTTGGAATTAGTGCAACTTCCTAGTAATGAAAAAAATCTACAAAAACAAAACCTCACACACTCCTTGATTGATGAATAGTAAATCCTGACTGCCTAAAACAAGTTGCCACATTAGGCCTCATAGACAATCAGGGATGCCCTTGTGCATGTGGCATTTTACAACACGTGGCTTTCTAGGCACGTAGTGTTTCCAATTTCTACCCCCAAATTTAATCATTTTCTACCATTTCCACAATCTACAATCCTCTTTGTCAAGACCTCAGAACTATGAGAGATTATAGAAAAAAACCCCAAAAACATTTTGAAATAACTGTTATGTTAGTTGAAGAAAAATCAAAACTAACAACACAAGAATGCATGTGGCCATATCCTTAAGAGTGTTGTCAATGAAGTGTCAGACCATCACTTTTGCTAGATATTCAAAACAACCTTTCATTGTCCAATAAATGCATCTAATAATTGGTTCTAAACAAATGCTGAATAACCTCCAGCTTCATATTTCACTCTCATCCAAAACCCGACTTTATTTTTGGGTCTGTGTGAAAAAAAAAAGTATGTACAAAGGCAGTCTCAATACATAGAAGTCCAAAGATGCCTTCAAAACTTCACAGCACCACAATTCCCCAATAAAATATCGTGATTCTAATTTAGGGTTTTCCAACCATGCTTTGCTTCTAATTGGCGTATAGGTTTAACAATATAATCACATCGCCATGGCAAGAAAACAACCTAAAAAGAATTGAATTGAAAGATGACATCAATAGAGTAACCTAAATTTCAACTCTAACAACAAAAACGCTACAAATGAAACACAAACCTCTTTTTTTCATATTGTGGTTGGCCCTTGTTGGAGACTTCCACATGGTTGGACTTCATAGAGTCAAATCTTTCATGAGGATGGTGCACTACGGGAATCGGAGTTGGATTAAGTTCCATTGTCTTCAGTTACTATCACTTCTTAGCTTCAATTTCACTACTCTCATTGCTCATCTTATGTAGCCACCTAAAATATCCTCACTTCGCATCCCAGAAAGCAAAATCAAACACAAGACCAGAAGTCGAATGCAATTCTTTAAGACGTGCAACAAGTACAAATATATAGGAATTTGTCCATTGCCCCGATGAGATGATAATGCTTTAAAAAAACCCTAAAAAATTGTGCTTCTACTTTATTTACATATGTATGTACATATTCATTAACCTACAATAAATATGTATGTACACGATGAAAATACATACAATATGTATATGGTCTTCCTTGGGCTTGCCTGCAAGGGAGAGATTGGGTTATCAAGTTCAAGGTTCATTAAGTATTAACTTCTCCTTATTGAGTTGTCAAAATAAGGAGTTTGGCAATAAGTATTTTTTATTTTTATCACAAACTTACTTTTGTGCAAAAGACAAGAGGATTTTGAACCTACCTAAAGTGGAAAAAATTATTTTGGACTTTTGTAAAATTATTTTTATTTAATTTTAAAAAATCATAGATTGCATCCTAAATATAATAATAGCCTTCGTTGTGAAAGGTGCACTTAGCATCCTATGCTTTTGTTTTAATAGTCTTAATAGAAATGGACAACTTGTTTAAAAAAGTTATATCACACGTGCCAAGGTGCAAAGTAAATATATGTTAAATACAAATGAACATTGAATAAATGCAATTGATTTTATAGGCACCTTTGAAATAAGCATTTTTGAATCATGACAAAACACACATTTCAACACTACCCCAAATTACATCCACAAACATGTAAATCATGACTTGGCTATTTTTTGCAGAGTCTTCTCATTACACATTGCATACCTATGAAAACACAAATCTTGTACTCAAGAAGACAATCTTGTAACATCAGCATTAGGTACAATGTGTAAGGAAACTGAAGTCAAATTTTTGATCAGAGGTCAGGAGGCACCAAAAATGGAAAATGGGAGGAAAAAAAAAACATTCATGGAGCTGTTGAGTTTCTCCTTGCCAAATTTGCTCTTGTTTCCATCAAGTGATGGTAAAGCTTGAGCTCTTGCTGAAGCAGCATATATGTTACATTATAAAATAGAGAGTTTGAAGCTCAGAGACACCCACCTATAAACACAACTTACTTGATTGCAAGGGTACCATGCAATCATGAACTTTGTGGTTCTACTTGCTTTGTAAAATGACCTATATTAGCTGTGAAAAATGGCAGAGATGTCATGTTGTGAAATTTGGTGTTCCTCCATCACCCCTTCGTTACCTCGGAGTAAACGAAACTGGAAAAGACTGAGTCTGGGCAGATGGATCTTCGTAAACACAGAGCCTCCAACACAGCACCATGCCAAAGACCAAGATCAAATCTTCAAATTCACAATGTGGTCTCCCATATGACAACCTCATTTTGCTTAGGGAGCACAAAACCTCTGTGTTTTCTTTATAAACAGATATGGACAAGCATCCTGACAAGATTTGACTGCTACAACTCCAACAGAATTTGAGGGCACTTAAAACAGGGCTACATGGTTCCCACAAATTACAAGGCATTACAACACGACTTTGATAGATAATATTCATACAGTGGTGCTGTACCATATACCGCACTTGAATTGATTGTTTGAACCCACATATCTCATCTTTTTCACATATGGCAGCTGCAAGAAAGGAGAAATTCATTTACATGGTCAGGGAATGGGATCATGTAGGACTCCCACACCTTGCTTACCATGCCCACAAGAGCTTAGACTGGACCACATGAATCTGCTGGGATCCATGTTTACTATTTTCAGCACCCCCAACAGCTGCAACATTGCCAATGACACTCATTTTACAACAGATATGTGCACTTGCAGGATGTTATCAGTAACACATCAAGCAGCTAGGACATATACACCCAGCACCGTATATCTGTCTCTGCTGTTTTGTCCAACCAGTGGTCTCAGTAAGGACCCCCTGATTTAATTTCCTTGGGAGGATTTATATCAGAGAGATACACATATGCATAGAATGCTAACATAGCAGCACTAGTAAGAGGAATAACCCCTGTAGGAAAGACAAATTTTGTCTATGCATATCTCTGTATGAACCTGAAGAAGATGACCCCTGTGATAATTGTTTGGCCCTGAATATACCGCAGAGTGGACTCCCCTTGCTTCCATGCACCCAAGCTGGTAACACTCAAGGCCAGAATCACCCCTCCCAGAAGCACTCCAATTGTATTGAGACTGTGCTCCCTGTGATGATGAACTCCAATAAGCCTCCAACCACAAGAAGCACCTTGCATGGAATACCAAGGCAGAAACCATGGATTTTTGAGCCCTGCTTTATACTGCCATCTTCTCGATAATGTGCTTTGAGAGCAGTTTCAGCAATGTCCTTGACCGGATCAGGGGCGTTTTCTGCAACATAGGAGAGGCCTTCCTTACCTCTGGCAGGAAGTTCTTGTGCAGATGCTGCCAGCACTGAACTGGCCTTCTCAGATTGCTCTGGCAACTGGCTTGTTGTCTCCTAGAGTATGACCAATTCATTTCTGCAATCCTGGACTTCCTTGCTGGTCCAGACATTGATGAGTCCAGCTTCCCTGTGTTAGCCCTTCCCTTTTGGACCCTTGCCCTGCCTCTGATTGCAAGGCAGCTTTTGAGGATGTGCATCCATGAACAGGCTTGTCAAGCAAAAGAGGTTTTCTGAGGCCTCGGTTTAACAATTCTTCTCTGATTGGTTAACGAAGGTGGAGTGATGACTTACATTCACATGTATCGGACCACCCTCCAAGCAAATGCTGGTTCTTTGGCAGGTTTTGGCAGAGCTTTCTTGCTGCTATTCAATGTGTGAGATGGCCACCTAGGCCAGGGACTTCCCCTGGCCTGCCCTTGTTTATTAAGGTAAGAGCCTGTCCTTGGGGCTTATAATCTTTCCCAAATTTCTCCCTTCCGACTCCTGGTGGGGAGTTTCAAAGGTAACACCGCCTCTCTTTTTTGGCTTCATATTTGGGAAGCCAAATCGAAGCAGTCCTCTCATTGTCACTGCTGGTGGTCTGCACCTCCTCAACAGAATGGACTAGGCTGCATGCCTTCCAAATTCTTGATCTTCTCTTCAATGTCTGCTGGCTGTTCAGCTGCTGAATCATTTATTCTTTTTTTCTAACATGCACACCATCTAAAAGAAATTTGTTTCATGTCAATGCATATTTCAGTGTTTTAGCATTATCTGCACATCAGCTCACCCTTGCCACCTCAATCTCAAGTCTTGAAAGCATTTTTGTTTGATCGATCTATTACTGATGGTATCAATTCCTCTGATACGACAACTGATTACTTGCCTGGTTCAGTTGATGGATCTCTGATTTCGAGGTCTTGGTTTGTTGTTCTATCTATCTCCTACAGCAGTTTCATTACTGTGTGCCATTTCTTCTCTGCATCATCATTCTGGTCATGAAATTCCTGAATTTGGTTCACTCTTTGCAATTGATTTGCTCAGAGCTTCCTCTGGCCTGCAGTAGAAGCAGACCAATGCATCTGACATCATGAGACATGGGAGTAGGATCTAAATTTCATGGCAGGCTTTTGTCATCTGTCATCAAGTGTATATTTTTGGTGATGGTGGTGGCTCTACCATTGTTCCAACAGAAGAATGTGGTCTTCTTTGTTGGGGGCAAATACCGTAGTTAGTACCTTGGGCCATTTCAACACATGTCTGTCGAATAATTTAATTAATTAATTAGTTTTGAGTTTTTCATTATTATCAACAAATAGAATATTTTAGAAATATATTCATTATTATCTTTCACAATATATTTTTTGATTTCGAAGAAATATTTTTTTGGAAAATTTCAACAATTCCTGAAAATAATGTAATTAGTGTCGAATTGGCTAAGGTACTTACTACGATAGTAGTTACCTTGGCCTCAAAATACCTCCAATATCAAGAATTAATCATCATGCCAATGTTAATAATCTTTGAAAATGCATGATTTTTCACAAGATTGTGATTTTTGACATCAAAAAAATTATAACAAAAGGTGTCTTTGTATATTAAGTGATTTTATTACATTTTGAGTGAATTCACAATAGACAAGAACCAGTGAAAAAATAGCGAATTCAGTGGTTTAGTGAACAAAGACTAGTGAATTGCACTCACACTTTGTAGTATTGGAGTAGCTCTTAGCAAGAGCATAGGTAAAGCCTCCATTAAGGCAAGCCCCTAGTGCACTAAGGGCATGCTCACCTACAAACTTGCTAGGAGTGGATTCCAGCCCTAGGCAACCCACTTCTCCTCTAAGGACCCTACTACCTTGGCAGCTTGGACATTATTCTCAGAAATATTTGAAATTTTCAGAATTTCTTTTTTCTATAAATAATTTTTTTTTGGTGAAGGGAAATAATTGAATCGTCAAGGATATTCCATTTGTGGAAGTGAAAAAAAATCAAAATTAATTACTGAATTATTCAACAAACATGTGTGGAAGGTTCCAAGGTAATTAATGAGGTACATAATAAGAACATAGTGGTGAAAAAATAATACTTTATTACAGTATAATTCACTTAACACAAATCTCTCTTTGACAAGAGAGAATAATTAATGCCCTAATTAGGCTACTAATCACAAATAATTAACGAATGGGGTTGATTAGCGTTTGTATGTGTGTGTGTGTGAGTGTGTTGTGTGTTGTGTGAGAAGGAAAGCGCATGGATTCCGAGCTCGTAACAACCCTAGCGCTTGCTTTTGACTCTCGATTGTTCTCTTCCCGATGCTTTCTTGCATCTCAGTGATGGGTATTGTGCAAAACTTCGATCGGCGATCCCTGGTGTTTTTTTACGGCTTCCAATTTGGAGCTCAGGGGAGGAAGAATTCGCTCTCAAACAGTCAGTAGCTGTGGAGCGCGATGATCAGCATCACACTTTTTTTTTTGGTGTAAGTAAATAAAATTCTTGTCCTCCCCGGGGTCGTGCTTGTGCTTTTTTTGTTTCCAGTTGATTTTTTTGGATTCGGTCATAACCCTGAGCCACACTTATTTCCAGCTCCTGATTGCATTTCCTTTCGGGAGATGCACATGTTCATTTAAAGGGGGTTTTGGGGGAGTTGGAGATGGAGAGAGGTTGAGAGAGAGAGTGCGTGCGTGCATGTGCGTGCGTATGTGTTGATCGAAGTTTCCTCTTTCCAGCCTTGTTGTTGTTGTTGTTGTTTTAGTCCTCTTGCCATGCCTGCCTGAATTCCAATTTGGATACTATGAGCAAATTGGGCAGTGTCCCCTAAACCTAAACCCTAATTTGAAGGCCACCAAGTGGGTGTATGTTGTTGATGACATCCAGACGTTCCTACACTCAAATCTTGTTCTCCAATTCGCACATTTGCAGTAAATCTGCAAACTGTTTGTTGGGTTGTTGTGGATATGAGAAAAGCTCAAATGCAGGCAGAATGCCATTGTTTGTTTTTACAGGGTGCAAGAAACTAGGTTCCCCTGAGCTCACAAAGGGACATAGATCTCATGGGTGCAGCTTCAATCTATATTCTTTTGTGTAGAACTTACTACATGGAATGCAACTCTTAATTAAGCTGGATTTGATATTTCAGCAAATCAGTTCAGATGCATGGCATGGTGACCAGTTTGAAGCACTGGTCAGAAGTTCTGAAAATAGTTCAATACATGTGAAGAAGCAAGGAACAAAAGAATCTAGGGTTTTTCTTTCTTGGTCCTTGAGATCTTGAAGCTGTATGAGATACATGCCAGATCCAGTGAAAATCTAAGTCTAGCATGCTACTGAACTATTGATTGTGTTTGGGCCCTGATCATTTTTGAGAATGCAAGAGCTTGAGGGTTTTCTTGAAGCGGGGGCTTATGGGATATCAGAGACATTGGTTGAAGAGCCAGTGGAGGATAGCAAGATGTTCTTGAATAACTATGTGACTGCTATGATGTGGTTATGTCGTTGCTAACTGGTATTGTTTTCAATGTCTAGGTACCTGTTGCAGTTGGGGGAAGTGGTGATGTTCATCATGACTGCCTGAAGTGCTTGATAAGCAAGAAGGATAATTCCATTACAGAGGTTCATGAATGACAAATGCTCAATGAGCAGGGTTTTGTGCACAATGCAAGAGGGACTTATGTTTGCTGGATATTTGGTGCTGATTGGTGGGTGCTGATCAGATACAGCAAGAGTGCTGTAGCCATAAAAGAAATCTTTCCAGAGATCCAAGACTTGCAATCTATGAAGTAATGAGGTAGGATAACTGTGTGGCACCATTTGTGGTGCCTAGGGTCGTGAGAAGACAACAGCAGCATGGCTGCGACACATAGGCTGGAGGCAACAACGTTGAGCAGTATTGATGGAGTTTCTTTAACAGCATTGTCAGGACACCGGAGCTTCAGTTCTAGCCTAGAGAAATCTATTAATGTCCGAGATGGCCCTAATGAAGGCAGGGTCATGTTGTTAGGAGGGGGTAAGCCATCTGCAGCATCTCAGAATGGGGAGCTTCAACCCATGACAACAGCGGTGTTGTTAGATTTGGTCTCTGTAATAGACCTTAAGCCTTACCAGTTGGATTTACATCGTGTCATCAATGCAGCTGCTGGGACTCCGATCAATGATCCCCAGTCTAGACCCCTCAAAGCTTGTGGGGTTGAAGAACTGAAATGTGTCCAGCAATGCCTTTTTGAAAATGAGAAACAAGCCAGGTGATCTCTAGCTTTCCAGACCATTAGCTGCAACTGTAAGATTAAGGCACTCTTGAGGAGCTCTTGATGGATCACAGGATGGATTTAGGGCAGTTCTTTGGTAGGTCTTCAGTGCATCCCCCTTGGGTTGATGTAAATTTTCTTGTGTTGTTAAATGGCAGATTACGGATAAAACACCTGTCTGAGGCAATGGCAAAGCTCAACAAGATTCAGAACATGTTGCAAACCAGGAAGCGGTCTAGACCTGAGTCTAGCACACAAGAGCAGGCAAGTTTAGCAGTTGCCAGCAGTGGCCACATGACAACAACCACACATGGGAAAGTTAGCTCAAGCGCTGTACCCAATCATGTCAGCACTCTGGACATCATCAGTGGAGCTTCACGAGCAGGAGACAAGAACAAGAATGGAACTAATCCAAACAAGAGAGTTCGCACATCTATAGCTGATGTACGGGTGTGTATATGTAAACCCTTTGTAAACCCTAAAGTTTCAGGTTTAAGACTTTCATTATTGATTCATGATATTGTGCAGGTTCTTGCAAGCATATATTCTAACATACTAACTGCTGTTGGGAAAATTGCAGCTTGAGGGTCGCCCCAGCCATTTGAGTGTCCAGCAGTCATCCAGCATAATACAAGAAAGGGAGTGGGATGTGCCCAGGCCAAGCAGTTCTCTGGCCTTGCAAGTGGAAGACAAGGAGAGTATGCCACTGGGAACCAACCAAGGGGGTGAGAAGGTAAAACTAAAAGGGCGGCGCTCTAGTGTTAAGTCTGAGGTTTCCCCAGTGGTGGTTGTGGCCAATGGGACATCTGATGTAGAGCGTGACCACAAGTGGACTGCACAGCATCAACGGTTGAGCCTTGACAGCAGCCGCTCACGACCTAGTGAGGGGCATGGCTACAGGTAGGGCTCTTGGCCCATGTGATGAAAGTGAGTGATCGGAACTTGAAAAACTCAGCAGATTGACCAATTTCATTGGCACTCTGTAATCCCAGAAAGAGATCAACTTCAAAGTCTTAGGGTTGGTGATCCTTATGGTGGAACAACAGATAAATGAGACACTGGTACCAGAATCTGCTTTCTAACTTAGGGACTTGGTGTGTGCAGATCAGGGCCTGTGCATGGTGTCACATCTATATACAAAGCAGAAATATCAGCTCAAGCAAACAGTTTGAGTATGCGAGGTTTGAGTAAAGGGGACTCAGATGGTGTTACTCCTGGAGGGGAAAGGGGAGACCATTCGACATTCTCAGAGAGGGAGCACAACACTCTGAAGAATGAAGTCAGGTATGTCTCTTGCTCAATTTTTTTGTCTGACATGCAGATTTTGGTAGTATGTTGACACTAGTTAAACTTATGATGTACAGGGCAAGCTCTCAAGAGGAAGCTCATCCAACAAGCTTGCCTATTGTTACAAAAGCAAAATCAGCTCGAGCACCTCGTTCAAGCTCTGTTTCTGGCAGCAACCCATCTGGGTTTTTAAGCCGAACTTCACCTTTGCCTGAAGTCCAGGACCGCACTTCAATTGTGACTACAACAACAAAAGTGGAGCTCTCTTCAGGACCTAGTCATTGCAAGAGACCAGCTCCATCCCGGTCATCATCACCACCAGTGGCCCAATGGGGAATTCAAAGGCCCCAGAAGGCACGAGTGGCTCGGAGGCCTAATTTAAATCCACCAGTTGGGATTTTGATTCCATCTCGAGATGAAGTGAATGGAGCAGATGAAAATGCTATGGGGATGCTTGAGGGGAAAGGGAGCAGTTCAACCCTGACCGGTCCAAGGGCAACTACTCCAGTTGCAATTGGTGCTTCAAGTTTGGCTCACTGGATCAATGTTTCCAGCAGCCAGTCTCTTTTGCAAACAAAAGCTGATGTTGGGGAATCTATATCTGTTGGGCCCTTGGAGAGGGATGACTCTGACAAGAATGTTGAGAAAGCGAAAGAGAAAGACAAGAAGGCGGCACCGGAGTTGAGGGGGACCAAAATGGTAACCTCAAGTCAGAAATCGGCCGGTGTTTTGTCATCTACAAACAAAAGTCATGCTGTGTTGAAGGAAGAAGGAGTTCAAGGGGATGGAATCCGGCGGCAGGGACGAACTGGGAGGGGGTCAGTTACTGCCCGGGTGACAACAACTCCTGCAATTGCACCTCCAACTGAGATGTGTGATGTAGTACCAGTGAATGCAAAGCAGCTCAGAAGTCTCAGGGCAACGTCTGACACTAAGCCTAATAGGTGAATCATAAAAGCACAAAAATTTGGTATCATTACTTGCATGGGTCATTTCCTTCCGTGGTCTGTGTGTTTGTATATGGCTTAATGTTGTGTACAGGAAGTCTTGTCTGACATGTGTCTTTTGGCAGCTGCAGTCCTTATTGGATAAGGATATCACAATGACTCATTGATGTCTGTCCACCTATGGTAAATCTTTCATGAGTTTTTCTTGCAATTGTTGATGTTGTTATTTCTGGTGTAATCATATCCATCAGGCCACCAGGGCGACCCCCACTGAAGAAAGAGACCATTGATCATAAGCCTGCAACGAGGCAGTGGCAGGAGCTATCAGGTTTCTTGCTCCCTTTCCTTCAGAATTTTCTTGTCACATTTTGGATCTTGTGTCTGCAGGTTCCTGTTACTGGACGTTGAACAATTTGCTCTCTCATCTTCTTGCTTGGTGTATGAGCAAAATGCACCTGATTTTGTTATAAATCTGCTTATGCATGACTGGTTCTTCCTTTTTGAAAGGGGAATATGATAACTTGATCATTGAACAGAGACATGGAGGTAGAATGATTAGCTGTTCTGAATTTCTGAATTTCTCCAGGGGAGTTTGATGATGATCGAGAAGAACTTGTACGTGCAATTCAAAGTGCTGTGAATTTCAGTGGTGAGAACTTTATCACCACTTTCTTGCAGGATTTTTGAGACTTGGCAGGAGTAACAATAATGTGCTACTTGATCAAAATTTCAATTTTTTTCTGCTACCTGGTCAATGTTGTCTACTTCAGTTCTTTGGGTGCTGCAGATTTTTTAATTAACAGTCTTTTGGACTGTTCTCTGACTGCTGGATGCAAAGAGGGCACCTGTTTTCAATTCCCTATACAGTAATTTTGACCAGTCATATGTTGGGTTTTTGTAAAATTGGATGTTGCAGCAAAGGCTTGCTCTGTTGGTTTCTGGAAGGAAGTTGAACCCTATTTTGCTTACTTGACTTCAGCTGACATTTGGTACCTCCATCAGCAAGTAGGTTTTCTTGTTGTCTTATTTGCTTTGTGAAATTACGTTCGCATATTTGTGGATTTCTGAAATTCTTAGACTTGTACTTTACTTTTCTATTAGTTTTTACGAACTGTTTGAGCCACAAGTTCCCAATGAATTACTTGTCCTTCAACCCACATTTTCTCAGCCAGCAACAATGCTACCCATTGATTTACTGAACCTATTCTGGGACTTAGTTTGCATTTGAGGCTTGCATTTGTGGTCTTCTTGGGAGGCATACTGGAGTTTTTAAGAAATTATGTGGCTTTAACAGTACTTATGTTCTGGAGATACTGATCCTGCAGACAAGAGAACTTGAGATTGACAACACAGCGTTGCAAGTTCCATCAAATGGTGATCAACTTTTGAAGGTACAAAGAACTCTTTTTTTTTCCTTGTTTTGGATTAATTTTGTATCTGCTTCTCTCTTTTTCAGGATAGGCTGTTGCAATGTCTGATTTACGGATCCCTTTCTTCAGTCTTTGGACAAGTTGACAATTCACTTGCATGATTCTTCATGTGGGTTTGGTTTTTGGTGTAAGCACTTCTGTGTGTATTGACTGATAACCTCCATTTCTTTTTTTTTGTTTTAAGGTTGAGATGATACAGAGCTCAGACACTCCAGCTGTGTCACCGAACCCTGAATTGGTGTGCAACAAGTCCATGGGTAGAGTGAATGGGAGCAATGGAAGTGATGGGGGCTCTACAGCAGGAAAGCTTCAAAGGGATGAAAAAGCTGGATGCATTATCAGTGGGAGACAAGGATTCAATGTTGGATTTCTTGACAAGTTCTCTCTCTCTCAGCGTCTGATGTCAGCCTTCATAAATGTGCTAGACATTGAGAAGGGTGATGAACTTAGAACTTCATCTGAGGAAGCTTGTCGAGATGAATCTTTCAGGCAAAGCCACTTGCAAGATTCTGAGTTGTCACGTTTACACCCAGGTGGCCAGAGTGGGAACATGGATTTTGATGGAGGAGAGTCTGATTGCCTTGGTTCTGAGTGCTGGAGTCAAGGGATGAAAGAAAGAGGACATTGTGAAGCTGTTGCAGGGTTGAATGGCCATGCTAATAAGAGGATTGGGTTAATGCGCGTGAAAGGCGATGACCCAGGTGATGGTGACAACATTCTTGTCAATCCAGAAGGGGAGTATTGTGCAGACAAGGCTAACCATGAAATTTTTTTCTTTTCTAAGGAATGTAATCAAGGATCAGTGAATGCATTGGAAATGACAGCTTGGGAGTTGCAGTATTATCAAATGAGCTTAGATGACAGGCTTATGCTGGAGCTTCAAAGCATCGGAGTTTTACCTTTGCAATGGGTAAGCACTTGTTCTTTGGCCATTGACTTTGAGCTGCTTTCTGTATGAGAGTTTCTTTCAACTGATGTCCAGTCTCCTAGAAAGCATAACTCTTCCATCCATTTTTATGTAATATGAGTAAATGATCTTGTCTTGGTTTTGGTTGAGAGATGGCAAAAACTAATCTTTAAAGATTTTCAGTTTTAATGGAGAGAATCTGTTCAGATCCTAGTGTCCAATGAGGCATTTACTGATTTGAGAGTAGCTTGATCATGCATATTGTACAACAGCCTAACCTTCCACAACAAGAAGATGATGAGATCTGTGGTGAGCTCATGAAGCTACAGTTCAAACTTAAAGAGCAGGTTGTCACCTTTCCCTTCCAGTGGTGATTTTTACAGCTTCTTCTGTGCAGTTTTGTGAGTCATTCATTCAAGCTTTCGCTGTTGTTTAATGGAGATAATATGCTTTTCTGATGGTCACAGCTGAGTTCTGATGGTTATGGGAATTTCTAATTTTTGGTCCCACAGGTTTGCACAAACATCGAGCAAATCACTTGTCTTGAAAGAGCAGTGCAGACTGTCAAGGGATCTGAAGAAAGGTACAGTTCTTTTTGTTTTCACATATCCCCATAAATCCTGAACCCATCTTGTCTCTGTCTTCTTTCTTTCTTTCTTTCTTTCTATTAGTGGTTGGGTCTGGGTCAAATTTGATCGCAGAAACTTCTTGAGCTCTTATGCTTATTTTATTAGAGCAAGTTGCATATTCAATGCTCCTGTGAATACTATAGTGTCCTCTAGAAAGTTTGGATTTCTTGCAACAGACCCTGTTCTAGTACCAATAAAGCTTTCATGTTTATTTGAGACTGACCTTACCACAGGGCTCATGGATATCTATCTATCTGCCTCTGGAGAAGCTCCTTGGGTATTTAGTTCCTCCAAAAGACTTGCTTTGGGTACTAATAAAGGTCAATTTGTACCATGGGTGGGTTCTTATTGCAGGGCTCGTGAATATCTGGCCATGAACAAGCTTGTGGAAAGGGCTTACACACGCCGCATGGTGATGCTCCCTTGCCTTTGGTCAAATCCAGAACTGTGGGTTGTTTTTGTTTTCTGTAGACTTTTCTGTAATGCCATACATGACATTTGGTCATGAATTCATTGCAAATCATCTGTTATCTTGTATGATGATCTTTTTCTGACTGTATTTTGTATAATGGTGAACCTAATGGAGCTGGTCATTCTTGAGATTTGTAGTTGGACAGCTAAAGCTTAACTCATCCCTTGAGCTTGATGCTGAAATCCTTGAAGAGGGATGCACTAACTAAACAGTTTAATCCTTTTGTCAAGGAACTATAACCCTACTTTTTGGAATCCTGTGGAACCCAAATTGTGCACCTGAAGCTGAAAACATGTAATTGCAGATTTCTCGATGCTCCAAGGGGCCCCCAGTGAAAGGAGCAAGGTCTGCTGCTCTGGCATTTGCAAAGAGGGTCATTTCAAAGGTCCGAAGCTTTGAAGCAGGACATAGCTGTATTGTGGATTTGACACTCAGAGATCTGCTCTTCTGTGTCCCTTGTAAGACAATTGAGGCCAGTATTGACAAAGCCCAACAGATCATCAACAGTGAGGAGGCTCCTGTGTTACCCTCCGTGAATTCACCAGCCCTGAATCCTGCCATAGGTGTGCACCCACTCTTTCTCTTTTTCCAACTACATGACTGCCACATGTTAAAAGCACAGATCAGACAAGCTTAAGTTTGTACTTCAGGGGTTTGTTTTGGTTGTAACAATACTGGTGTTGAACTACCTGAAATGTCCCTATAAAGCTTAAACCCTAAACTGATAATGGACAGGATCCTATTCTAGATGTTTTATGAGTCATCAGCAGCAGATGTGTAAGTTTTGGGTGGCTCTTGCAGGGGCTCAATGGGCAGGTCAGAAGGTGGAAAGGGATTCTGTAGAGGATAATATGTCACCCAGAGCTCCTACTAAGCATATAACCACCAAAGATGAAGTATGGCCAATACGGGCAAAGAAAAGAGAAGCTCTTCTAGAAACTGTATCTGGATGGGGCATAAATTGCCAAAGTGGTGATACTAAAGGTAAACATGGTGAGTGGGACCGTGATGGAAAGGGGGGATCAGTAAGAGATGGAAATAATACTAATATTCCTTGCAGTGAGAGCTCAAGACTGGGAAATGTCAACAAGGGAGAGAGGAAGAAAAAGATGAAGTCATGGCAGAAAAACCGGCCTCTCTTGAAACCTGTGAATGGACTCTTTGCGAAGTCATTGACAGAAGAGCGAGTATCGAGTGACAGGGCTGTTTCAGAACAAATTTCAGCTCCGAAACTTGTCTCCTTTGTGGATGAGTCCATTCCAAGAATGCCAGTTGCTGAAGAGCTAGGACTTGGAATGATGAATGTGGATGGAATTGTTGACATCTCACAGTTGCCACTCCCAGGAATGGATGAAATGACAGTTGCAGATATGGGTCCACAGGTTCAGGATGATATTGGCTCCTGGTTTGACTTTGATGACCCATTGCAACCATCAGATGAACTTGTCATGGGTCTGGATATCCCAATGGATGATTTATCTGACCTGGGCATGATGATGTAAAATCCATCAAAGTGCCTGACCCCACCTCCCCTCCCTATTCATGACCTACCCATATGCTATGAATCTGGGGAGTTTTTTTGGCAAATACCATGTAAATCTAACAGCAGCAGGAGCCCATGGCAATAGGTAACCATCAGTCATCCAGGGTTGAGCTCCTGGTGAGTTTAAGTGAAGCTGATGTCAAACCCATTTGCTAGAAGCACTGCATCTCTTGTTATGACATGACCTGTGACCTAACATATTTGTTCGAGCATTGGTGGGTTCAGTTGATGCAAAGATCACAATGATGTAAAACCAGCAACAAAGAGCCGCATCTCTCGTTATGATGTTCCCACCATATGAGAAAGGTGTAATCATGTCGGTCTGAATGAAGACTGATGTAAAAGCCACAGCTATCAAGAACACAGGGCCTCATTGCCAGCAAATGATTGAACCATGGTTGGTGATTCTCAGGTGATTTGCCTCTTGCCTTGTACATTGAAAGTTAGTCCCTTCCAGGGCCTTTTTTTCTTTATCTGCTCCTGCAACATCTGTTCCTTGAGAAACAAAAAGGTACAAAGACTCTCCCTTCAATTATAGAAACATGGTTCTGTAAAGAAGGGGTCTGAAACCTAAACCCGACAGTGTTGCTGTGGTAGA
The DNA here is from genome assembly GCA_963921925.1 of Sphagnum tenellum. Taxonomy (NCBI): domain Eukaryota; kingdom Viridiplantae; phylum Streptophyta; class Sphagnopsida; order Sphagnales; family Sphagnaceae; genus Sphagnum; species Sphagnum tenellum. Next base: position 4,875,956 of record OY998155.1, read on the forward strand.
GAGTCATGTGTGTAACCATCCAAATTAGGTTTCACAATTTGAAATAATTCATTCAGGGAAATTGCATAGTGCTATTAATGTTATTTGTATGCCAGCATTCCAGTTTTCTCATTTGTAAAAAAGACAAGGTGCTCCCTCCTCCCTTTGTACCGAACTGAGTTATTTTTTGACAGTCCCTTGTTTTTGAACCAAACATGTGGAGATGAGTTTTAGGGTTTTGAGAGAATGTATATATACACAATGGTTGAATGTTTTCTCTACTGCTTTTGATTTAATATTTCTGCTAAAATTGTTTTGCCACTTGCTGGTAACATGCTAGTTTGAATTCTTGTAATGGTGGTTTCCTTGCTCCATGGCTTGATTAAGTATTATCTAATTTTTGGAGTTTTTCAGGAAAAATCTAGTTCTCAAACAATCCCGTGTCTTCAATTTGGATTCTTCAACTCTCTAAGGAGATAAGCGCTCCGAGAGACCAATGTTGACATAGTGGTGAGCATCTGGCTTGTTGGTTTTGTTGCTGCTAAGAATTTGAGATAGATTGATATACATCAACAAAGAGCCATCAATACATATATATCTATAACTAAATGGAGAACATAATAAAAGATAAATAAATTCTTGTGTCAAAGCATCACTCTCATTTGATTTCAGGGGATGCTAAGTGAAGCATTGTGAGGTGAAGCTAATGCACGCGATGCAAAATGCCCAAAGTTATGGGCAGGCCAAAAAAACTTTAGATATATATATATTTGGAGTCCATTTCCAAAGGCTTGGCAACAAGTTGTAGGGAATATAAAATTTTAGAAAAATTAGTATGGAAGCCTTCCAAAATCTACTGATGAAATATGGAAACAAATCCTAGGACTTAACAACAGTTGGACCCAACTTTTATCTAATAGTTTTGAAGATTATTCCATTGTTTAAGAACTCAACTAAGCCCATTAGTCCCAAATTGTGAACATCATGGGCAGTTGAGTGTTGTAGACATTGGTGCAAATGAGATAGATACCTTTTTATGATTAACTATATTATAACATTGTAGTAGTAGTGTTTTTCACAGGGAAATCCACAATATTGAAGTTGGAATAGCCACTATGGTAGGATTTCAGCATGTGGGTTGTTCTGCTTCAAATGAATCATTTTTTCCACATTTTTCCCAGTTCTGATGTGCAATTTTCATTTTGTTGAGAATCTCAGGAGCAAAGAGAAAAGTCATACACCATGTGAAATTTTTTTTTGCTGTACATAATAGTACCACCAACAGAAGGCATGCGCCAGTTTTGTTTGGATCTTGGTTTCAAAGGGAACCTTCTCAGTTTCAAACCTTGCTAAAAAATTTCAATTTTTGAAAAGAGCCTCACAGTTCCAGTACCAGCTAATTTTGAGAATTTTGACAACAGCCTTACAGTTCCCCCCAAAAAATAGGCTTGTGTGAATTTACAAAAAGAGAAGTAATGAAACGTACCCATTGATAAATACCCAATTCACATCCTCCAACTCAAATTGAACAACTCATTGCTAACCGCAAACGATTGTTTTCAGCTTCAAGCTCCCGCACACGCAAAAGCGCAACCTGAAAGAATGAGAACAAAACTGATGAATCAGTAGCTCATGTTGGAAATTGAAAAGCTTCCTGAGGACAGCTAAATCAAAGGATGGAACATTCAAGCAAATTGGATACAACCACCTTGTACAAAAAGTTTAACCAAGTGTCTTTGAGTTTGAGGAATTCTTTAACAGGAGTGACCCAAGAGCCTCTAACCTGTCATCCATCCCTTGAGCAGTTTGAATATGGTAGGATCTCAAAAGCAACAAAAACCCCCAGTTTTAGTTCTTAGTGTGCGTACTACCTTCAATTTTCTGCGCATTTCCTCATCATCACTTTCACGAAGCTGACGTTCCTCTTCCAGTGCAGCTTTCAGACTGTCCCGTTCTCGTATGCACTTCTCTAGACAGCGCCTATCTACAGCCTCTTGCTGCTCCATGTCCAGTAACTGCCATGGTGTGCATGCAATTTTTTTCCATCAGGAGTAAAAAAATGCTCTACTGTCTGAAAGTAGATGATTAGGAATTTCCTGACTCCCAAGGGCAAAGACCCATTTCCTGATAACCTTCACTCATGCTATATAAAGAAGCACAGAGAAGTAATTAGTTGGAAAAAGGAAGAATATTATGGATGACTGACTCCTTATGAGTGAATTTTTTCTATCTCCTCTCTGGGTGAGCAGGAAGAGGCATGACTTTAAATACCTGGGCTTCTAGTTTACGGTTTCGGTCGACTTCAAACATCAAACTTTGATCAGTGGCCTCCTCTAGTCTGCGACATCTGAAGTAAGAATATTTTACACTATCAGGAACAAGTTTATAGACTGGCTGTACAAAGTCATCCCACATTCAGTACTGGAATTTCAGTTGCCCGCATGAAAATCAGTTGACTTAGAAATGAGCAAGAAAAATCAAATCTCACATAGCAAGTTTTGGGTTTCGATGCCAAAAGAGTTCAGGGAATGGAAGTACCACATTGCTCTAGAAACAGAATTGAAACCCAAAAACTGAAAAACTGGGAAGAAACAAACAGGATACAAACATACAAAATATGCACCTTTCTCGAAGTTGATAATTTTCTTCCTTGAGCTGCTTGAGAATTTCCATCTCAACAGATGGTCTACAGTGGTCATTGGGAGTGACCACCTGCTGCACTTGTCCCACATGTGCTGAGTCTGCTGCTGCTGCCCTCCTCACAAACTGCACTTCCAATAGATCAACACCCTGGATTCTATTATTAGAGATAATGAAACATTGGACAATCCTGACCACTAACAACACCTTTTCATGAGGATAACAACAGCAACACTACTGTTACTGCAAAATAGCATCCAATACAAACATGTCAATCCTGGAAGCACATGTGCTATTGTCCGAAGTCACAAAATCTGGAATGAGGTACATACTAATGCAAAGAGTTTTTGAAAGAATGTGTGTATTTTGTGGACATACCATTCGACCTAGATCTTCCAAGGACTTGCGACCAGGAACAATCTCCTTAGGACCAGGCTCATTGCCCTGCCACCCAAATCCCAATTTTCACCTCTCAAAAATTATATATCAAGGAAGATTCTACTTGTCATGAAAAATCATAGTGCAACTCCACATCAAAGAATTACTAGATCCTCTCAAATCTGCCACATGCAGTCTCCTATCCATTGTATGAAAGGAGTTTTTTTTTAAAAATGAGTTGATGGAGCATGTGGTGGACACATACATACCTTTGAAACTCCAGAAGTTCCATTGCTGAGGGACCCACTTCTGGAAATTGCAGCAGTGGGTTCAACATCCTGACGATGAGATTTCACTAACGAATGATCGCCATACGTGAGAAGAACTCCCTTATCTGATGCCACTCTTATGCCAGCAATTCTAGCATCTCCCACTATTCTGGTGGATTCTTCTGGAGGCTCTGAAACTGGTGGTGAGATCGATGGAGCTTGTCGCCTATGCACAACCACCTCTGTGTTGTAACAACCCACTTTATGAAATTCAGGTTACTGGAATGCTGCACTCTTCAGGAGAAAAACAGGGATTAAGGGACTTAAATTAGATTCAACAGCAGAAAATTTTTTCCTCTGTCCATGGCTATATACAGGGCGAGGAACTAGATGACTCTTTTACCTCCACCTGTCGGTGAAACTGGTATACTCTTCTTTCTACCCTTCTTGCTTACATAGCCCACCTTCTGACAATTGTTTGCCCTGCCAGGAGTCAAAAGGCAACAAATTTGTCTGCCACAATGGATGATACAAGATTCTAATTCCATCAATTCACCAATCATTCAAGCATCAAACCTTTACATCCACCTGTAGTGGCATCATCAATTTCACTTCATCTCACATGAGAAGGTTAAAGGGTTTAGGGTTTATGAACAAGGGTTTTTGAAATGGAACAAACCAGTACTGCTTTTGCATCTGCAGCAAGCGGGACTCTAGACGTGCCAGCACAGTTGTGCGCTCAAATCCTTGCTTGTCATGAGCAGGTTGCACAAAGTTGGCTTCCAACACTCCTAGAACCCACAATGACAAAAAAGTTGATCAACAAAACATGACTGAAATAATGAGCCCCATTGTAGTTGCCATAACACTATTATGCAGAAGATCATCCAACTGGAATTCATCTGTTATGAATAGGAGGCCCCATGGTTGATTGTTCTGTCTGTATACCAAAGCAAGAAGGGAAAGCTCACCAATAACACCTCGCCCATCACTGCCAGTACAATTCCAGATCTTCCAGAATGGCTGCAGAAACCCACGAGACAAATAACACCGGTTAATACATCAGAGCCTAATCCTCTTGCGCAAACAAGCCTGTCGATGGATTTCCATCATTCCAAGCTTCACATAGACTGACTATTATGGAGACAACTTGCAGAGAGGGTTCTTCAAGGTTCAGGGAATTCAAACTGGGAGCAGTGTACCATCAGAAGTGAGTACCTTGATCAGACGGTTCTTGTGGTACACATTAAATCCCTGTAAGTTTACATGGTCCTTGGCATCCTTCACAAAACCAATAGTTACTACTGCCATCATCTGCATACACCACTAATTCACCGTCAACACCTCCTTGACCCATCTCATTGACACCTGAAACCCTAAACATAGAGCACTGTATAGTTATGCTCAACACCCAAACTGTAAGGCAGGCATTGGCCCTGGCCAATTGCTACCCATTGTAGGTTTCAGTTCATGGTCAATCCAGAGAGACAGTCTTCTTTTGCTATTTCTGAAATTCTCTGCAAGTTGGGAAGAGGAAAGCATTTTCATTCGTACATCACTTTCTTTAGAAACATGCGCAACACCACCCTGTGGTCTGTATGTGAGTTCCTGTGGATACATAAGATCGTCAACCAGGCTATGATGCTGAACTTCACGTCCCCGAAGAATGATTTTGAAGCCAGGAGGAAGCCGCAAATACAAAATAGCGACATAGCTCTGCAGCAGGCAGCACCACAAGTTAGCACATCTATTAACAGTGATCGGATGATGAAACAAGAAACAACAGCAGAAGATGACCCTCTACTGCACTCACACACAAGATCATCAAAGAGAAAGAAAGTAGTAGTGGTAGCAGTAGGTAACAAGGAACCACAAAGCAGCAGCAAACCCGTAAAGAATGGCGATATGTGAGATAGTGTGTGGAGTTGGGGTAACGCAGGGCCATCATGATCTTTTTCTCATCACGATTTGCTCCTCTGATTTGAATGTCCTGTTGTTCAGTGAACATGAGAGTAGTTAGGACAAACCTCTTGAAGGCTTGGCTTCATTTTTTTTTTGGGGGTCTTAAGCTCAAAGTGTTTCTCAGGAGAAAGAGCAGCCATGGAACGAACATATGACAAAGACTCAATGTTGAAACCTTCAGTCAGTGAAAACCATTGAAGACAATAAATTGGTCAATGACAAGCTCACATACATAAGGATCAGCATCAAAGTCAAGCTCAAGCTGACCCTGATCATCTTCCCATAGGTTGTACAGTACAATTCTAGTCCCATGCTGCTTCATCCCTGCAAACTGCACATGTTCACAGACATAATGGGTACAGATTCAAAGTCCTGGCATGCAAGGTGGGAGTGATTAGATTGCAACAACATTATGATATACCCATCACTGCAATAAACCCATCATGCTCCCAGATTGAACACTGGAGAGTTCGCTGAATTGGAGACAGAGCAAGGAGGAAAGAGGAAGAACACAGACCTGGTCAAATAGATCCTCTTCAGATGAGTAGGGAGACCAATGCAGGATGGTGTTCAGGTTATACGTCCAGTCGGTAGCACTGGTCCTGAACAACTTCCACACCTCCTCTTCTCCTATCTCATAATCTACCTGCACCATAGAAGTTGTAAAAAGCGGGGAGGGTCTGCAAGGACCTGAGCATCTGTTTTTGTGTAATTCATACCAATGAATTCTTTCCCCTTTGCAAAAACTCAGAAAAATTCATTTCCAAACTACAATCTTTGCAGTGATATAAAATTTGCATGTTTGCAAAATCAGGTTCTTCACTGGCAGTTGGAGGAAAAAATATCCAACACGTCATCAAGACATAGATCTTAGCAATTGTCAAGTTCTTCACTGTGCTCTCTTCATGACTATGATATCAGCTCCTATGCTATATTTTCAACATGTTCCTAACAATCTGATGTTCACTTGGATTCAGGCAGCCAAACAGGTATGAATTTGGAATGCTGAAGACATACATACCATGGGAACAACTATGTCGTCATGTCCAGTTTGACGTAAAAAAGAGAAAGACAGCATCCCAATGCTCTGAGTAGCCCTGCAGTAAGCAACAAGCCATTCTCTCAAGTCATAGCCTCTCACAAAAATCATTCAGCATTTACAGCTCTCTCTCTACATTCATCGCCTCTGCAGAAACCAGCCCACATCATCAAACCAATGACAATATTTGAGATGATATGCCCTACAAGGATATCCTTAGACTTTAGCTTCTTTTGGCTTGGACCCAATATGGAGAATGCTCTCAGTCAGCAGCTCTGGAGTCTGAACCATATGTTGTAATAGCCCATCTTCCTGGATTTGAAGATAAGAATTCTCTTGCAAGTCAAACGTGTGGGGGGAAATTATTATTATTATTATTATTATATATATAGGCCAATTGTTTTAGTTTTAATACCTGTGAGCATTGTTTGCAAGCGAACGTGAAAATACCATCACATCCGCCCCCAAGCGCATTGTACTTGTCTTGAATCCATTTCCATCTTCACATTACATGAGTAAGAACTGTAATGTTGGCAGCTGGTAGTGACTGTTAACAACATTATGTTTCTGCAATCTACAAACCACAGGCACTACTACAATGATGCTGGAAAAATCTGCATACTCATTCATCAGCAGGTCCATGGGAATTTCCATTCCACTCACATTGACCAATGGTGTTAGCACTTTTGCTCTTTGCTGAAAAGCCCAACGACATGCATTGGCGCATACAATCCGGGTCCATTCCACCACCATCATCTGCAAAGAAAGAAAGAAGAAAAGAAAGGAAAGAAAGAAAAAAATAAGGGATGCAATAAGAATGGAGTTTCTTCAACTGATGAGCAATTTATCAACAACCCAAATCCTAATACCAATTGGTGAAAGCTCCACACATAAATGAACAATGCTACAAAGGACCTATGGTTCCCAATTCCGACACTGGCTTCATTATCATCATACCAACCTTACCTTCAATAACGAGCATGGGTGCACCCGATTGTGGATCCCTTATCATATTCACACTCACATAAGTGGCACCATTTGTAACCTGCAGACATCACAAATCCCCCCTCTTAGAAAATTTTCTTCTTCCAGCCAAACCTTTCTTGCAAAACATCCATACCCAAACATGTGAGTAAGTGGGTCAGTGAGTGAGTGGCACATCCCTCATACAGTGGGTCCAGTGGACAACAATCTAGAATGATCTGATCCATCATAAGCATCCCAAAACTTGAGAGCTCCCTCCAGACACTCAATGCAAACCATAGACAATTTATTTATGAAAAACTGAATTGATTTATAAATTCTGCAAAACAATGGATGACTACAAGTAGCGAAGGGTTGTAACATTTCAGTCATCACCTCATCCAATGCATTGTCCAGAAGCTCAGCAACAGCTGCAACCCAGGAAGAAAAAACCATGTCTGAAGTAAGTAAGATACCCTAAAAACTTGCCATAACCACAATCCCGAACTCTGCCACCAAAGATCCCCAACTCCAACAACAATGTCACCTGTCATAAAGACAACCAGCTGGCACTGGCAGCACAAAAAGCAATACCAACACAGATGTTTCAATTGTAGGAAGGTGAGAAATGGCTTTTCCTCTTCTTCTACTTTCTTCTTCTCTTATGATGCACAACTATCAACTCAAGTTGGAGGGTCTTTCAAACCCAGAGTTCCAATTGCTGGGCTCCACGTTTAAGCTCCTGATTTTTTTATAAATTTAGCACTAGGGAATTGCAATCAAAAACAAAAAACATACCTCCTAATGCCCATCTATGACTGGTTGCATTTGAATGCAGAAATTTTGGATGAACACGCACATGATCGATTCCCCCTGCAAATGATTGAGTTTGAAAAACCCAACTGAGTTTGATCAGAATTTGCTTGATCCAAATCATGATCAGCTTCCTCAGACAAAGAAGAAAGATGGAAGCCAGCTTCAAGAAGACAGGAAAGAAATGCATCAACAACATGATGGGGGTAAGGAAGGAAAGAGTCTTCTTCTTCACTACTGACCCGCTTGATGCCTGACAACAGGCATAGGCTGCTGAGCTTCGTAGTCTCCAGCTTTCCAAAACTGCTTACATCCAGCACGGGAGTGAGCTGCATCACTCAAAGCTTGATGAAATGTGGGTGGTGTGACAACAATTTGAGGAGTTACAACAACTGCAGCAGGAGCTCTTGCTCGTCTGGTGGCCAACTCCAACTGCTGCTGTTGCTGCTCGTCATCCTCTGACATGGTATCTTCCATCCTCCTCCAAGCACCAAATCCACCACTGTGAACATCATCCTTGACAGGTTCCACTTTCTGACGCTTCTCAGAAACAAGCCCTTCCCAACAATGGCTTGTTGTTGTCACAGGACTGCCAAATCTCTTTCCTGAATCCAGTAGTCTTTGTGGGTGTTGTTGTTGTTGTTGTGTATCACCACTGTCGGTGCTGCTGGAGCTTAGCTCCATGTAGATCCCACCACAACCAGCCTCTTCTTCATCCTCCTGCTTCACTAACCCCATCGCAGCTGCAGACATTGTTGCACTCACTCACTCACTCCGCTGCTGAAACCAGAAACTGTAAACCCTCTGACATTGAGATTGCTTTTGCTTGCTTGCTGCTCTCCTCCTCAGACTTGAATTCTTATACCAAGAACAGAGCACCCGACAATCAGTCTGCTGCAACAGCAACAAAATGTGCAATGGGTCCAAGAATTCCTACTCTACAAAAAAATCGTTCTCTCTCTCTTCAGTGACAAAGTGGTATGCATCCAGGACATGAAGAATGTGGGTCTACCACATCATCACAGTTGTAATGCCATTGAGGAAAACCCATCTCTACAATTGGGAAAAGAATGCTGCTCTACATGAAGGGATGAACCAAGACATCGCACCCATTGCTCTAGACATGGTACAACAGTCTCTGACTTCGAGCTTCCAGACAAAGAAATGTAAATCACCCATTGCAACAAGAAATAGGAAATCGGCCAGACAGAAATTTGTGACCATCATGGCTTCGGTAGCAGACAAAACAAAAGAATTGTCTACCCAAATAAACACCAAACAAAAGTTACGAAGAAACACACCATCACTACTCACCCTGGCTGTCTATCTGTGTACCCTGTTGGTTTCTTTCTCTTGTTGTTCCTGTTTCTTTCTCTCTTTTCCTTACTGCAAATAAATTACAATCATCTGGAGTCTGGTGGACCCACACATAATCCTGAAAACAGCATTGCAACAAAAGCAACCGACTATCTTGAAAACAAAAGCACTGCAACAAGAGCAACCCACAATCTTCAAAACAGCATTTGCAACCAAAGCAACCCACAAAATCTTCACAACAGCATTGCAACAAAAGCAACCCACAATCTTCACACCAGCACTGCAACAAAACTAAACCGCAATCTTCACAATGCAAAGAAGCTTCTTCCTCATCACAAGCATGAAATCATCACCAATCCCAACACCCCAACATCAACAACAACAACAAACATGAAACAAACATGAAACCAAATGTTGGGTTACAAAAAACATGGTGATGATGATGATGTTGATGATGCAACCAACAACAAAACTGTGAAATCACAAGAAACACCCAACAACTAAAATTTCTTCAAGAGAAAAAGAGCAACACTCTTGCTAAATGTCTTATTATTATTATTATTTAACTTGAGAGACACAAAAACACATACCAAACCCCACTCTCTCTCCTTCCTTTCTTTTCTTCTCTTTCTTCCTTTCTTTCCTTCCTTTTTTTTGTTTTGTTTTGTTTGTGATCATCTTATTTCTTTCTCTCTTTTTTACCCTAAAACTCCAAAAAATGATATCATTTGTGCTCAATGCAAACCTTCTATGTGGGTTGCTACTACAAAGAGGAGTTGTTGTTTTGTAACTAGTTGTTTGTTGTTTGTGTGTGTTTGTCTCATGGAAATGAATTCAAAAGTGTGCTAATTCTTTGAATTAGTGTTGCTAATCAAAATGGAGCAAAAGTTGCATTAGCAAACAATAATTTCCACAACCTTTGGTTAGTTTTTTCTTGGGATTAAATCTTTTGGTTTGGTGTTCTTCCTTCCTTACAACCTTTGCTCATGTTAAAAAAATAGTTTTAAAAATTAGGTTCTATTATTAGAGGTTTTTTCAAACACAAATAAATGACTTGTGGTAAATGGGATGGGATTTGTTTGTTTGTAGGCTTTGCCCCAAAAGGAGAGACTATGAAACAATGGGTAGTTTTCAATTGGTCCAATATGGTGATCAACACAATTAGAAAATATAAATCCTTGTCAACCAATGAGGTGAGAGACTATGCACCCAATAGGCCCAATTGTTTTGCTTTTTTCTTTTTTTTTTGAGTTTGGTGTTCCCAAATGTATTCTTTATGTATACCAAATATATGGGATTGGTGGAATAATAGGCTTATGCCTATGTATGAAAAAAAAAAAAAAAAAAACCTATGTGACCAATTAGATTGTTAGAATGACATCCTTGGCACTTAATGTTGTAATAACATCATAGGCTTGTCCTTGGTGCAAAAGAAAGAAAAAAATTGTGATCAATGGGATTGTTCAAAATGGGTGCCTTGAATTCTTTTAAAGAGTTGCCATAGTGAACGAGTACTTTACACCATACATGTTACATTGCAAACAACATGCAAATTAGAACAAGCACAAGCTCTTCACAAGAAATAGGAGTTTGTTTGGCTTTACACATCATTCTTTGGCTTTACTCCGAAGATTTTGCTCTTGGTGCTCATCTCATCATACTAGTAAGAGACATGCTTCTAGCACGTTACTTGTGTTTGTTTGTTTGTTTATTCTTTGTTGTTGTAAGAAACTTGTTTCATGATGTTGGTTTTGATCTTCTTTGATGATAATAGGCACTTTGGAGGTGGGTGGATCTTAGCTTTTCTTTTCAGTTTTTTATATGGGTTTGATCTTTTGGCCAAGAGAGAAGAGAAATGTGTGTTTTTTTCAACTTTGAAAAACCCTAAACCCTAAATCCTTAACCACGTCAAAATCCAAAGAAGCTATATCATGAGTTGACAATATTTGGGCACTTCATGAAAGAAAAACTAAGTACGTACCTATGTGGGGTCCTGATGTGTGTGTTTTCCTTTGGAAATGATGCAAATGGATTATTGGTATGTATAGTAGTACCATTAAAAATTTGTCAACTAGACCTTGCTAGTTTTTTTCCTTAAATTTTCATGAAAAAACACTTAAGCACTTCAACCTACACAAGAAATCACTCATAAGAGCATTCTCCAGCAGCAGTGCTCAATATTTGACTCTACAAAAATTATTTCTCAACATCCAAGTTTAGTTATTTTACTCTTTTGCAACCCCATCCATAAAACTGAAACTGGTACAGCAAAAATAGGTGTGGGGAGTACTAATAGCAAAACCACCTGGACCAATCATTATGATAGATCAATCAGAGACACTGAGCAGCAGTCAGGTCATATTCATTACACTCTTTTCAGCAGGTGCAGAACAGAACGCCTTTTACCAGCCACAGCACAACTGTGCAATTGTGCTGAGCCAAAACCAATTTTTACATGAGCCAAACCAGCATGTTTTGATTTTTCTTCATCCAATTTTACTGTGCAGGATCACATACTCAACACCATTACATGAGCCAAACCAGCATGTTTTGATTTTTTTTTCATCCAATTTTGCTGTGTAGGATCACATACTGAGCACCATTACATGAGCCAAACCAGCATGTTTTGAATTTTGTTTTCATCCAATTTTGCTGTGTAGGATCACATACTGAGCACCATTACATGAGCCAAACCAGCATGTTTTGATTTTTCTTCATCCAATTTTACTGTGCAGGATCACATATTGACCACCATTGGGGATGCTCTAAGATCATACTCTGCAGATTTAGGGTTTAGGCTTTATTGCTTGTTATTTTGGGAGAGAAGTGAGTTGCCAGCATCTTGTCAAACACCTAAACCCTAGTAAACCCTCTCTGAGCATATTCCTCAATGCTCCCACATTTTGCATACATGTCAACCAAGCTAACAAACAATCCTAGGAACTCAAAACGCACATACACGATCCTTAATTGAAGGAAACTAAACTACAAACGTAAAAAAACATGTGTCGATTTGCCTAGTGTTGTTTGGAATGCACCTTATAGCTCAATTTTTTTCCCCTCTAAAAGGTTAACATTTCAAAAGTTGTAATGCTTTTCATTTTTCAAAATGCTCACATTTTTTAAATAAATCCTTTGTGATACCCTACAAGGATTTATTGTGTATCAAGAGAGAGAAAAATTGCACTAATAAAATTGATACAACTTGATTGCACTAATACAATTGATGCTCAATAAAGTGCATGGCCTCAAGCTTATCCATAACTACACATACTGCAACTCCATGTTCTTTTTACACAAGGACTACTTTGGTTTTGGGTTGTGTGCTAACAAAAAAATCCAAGTCTATAGGATGTGCCTTTTTTGAATTTTTTGATCTTGGGATGTGTAAAAATTTATAGGGATATATATATGTTTGCAAAACAACATTAGACATTTTATCCAAACACATAGCAATTTGTATAAAATTGCTTCAAATGTATCATTCTTATCAAAAAAGTGTTATTTACATTAACGAATGCTTTGACCCACTTTGAAATTAATGGTTTATAACTAGTTCAATATAAATTGGTTGTTCAACAAAACTTGTTGCAATGTCGGGAAAAGAAAAGAGATGGACACCCAAAACATAGTAGCCATGTTGAATTGACAAACATCTCTTATACACGTTGGAACACTTGAATTGAGATAAACCCTAAACCCACCAACTATGCACATACAACAATTTCACAATTAATTTGTAAACCCATTTCCAACCTTTGTTGATGGGCCTATTCAAATATGATTGTGCTTCCCACTCTTTTTCAGTCTCTTTGTGTGACCCTAATAACCATTGTCAACCTAGTCTTGAAAATAGTGACCTCCCAAGATTCTTCTCATCAGAAGCTTAGGAGTGATGAAAAACTCACAATAGGCAAAGTCATGTTAAATCATGATGGTATGTATTATGTACCGTGTGTAACTCATTTGTATCATTACTCTTGCACATCCAAACCTTTTGTGTTACTCATGATTTAGATAGCCCAAAAGATAAACCCTAGAAAGAACACCAATTTTTTTTTAAAAATTAAAAATAAAGAAAAACCTTCTTCTAAATTTAATGGTACAATTGGCACCATTTTTAATACATTATTTGTTGATATGGTGCCATCCCGACCTTTAAAATTTGATGTTATATTGATAGGTATTCATTCTTGTCATTAATGGATGCTAAAAAATAAACTTGAGTTTTTTCAGAGCTTGTCATAAATTCTTGTGTTGTGTCTAGGGACATAAAATATCAATTTTGCACATTCCTTTTTTTTCATTGCTCATTTTTGCTTTCAGGACTCTGGATGTAAAACATTATCATTTAAATCATTTAAATCATTTTTTTAATTTAAATTTTATATATATATAAATAATTTTCTATAATTTTCTACTATGATACTTTCATGTGAGTAGTGGAATTATTTCTATGGTAGTAGCTTAGCATGTGATGATTTTGATGGTTTTCAACACCTTGGCTTTCATATTTTGCACAAAATTGTATTTCAAATTACATCTAAAGGATTGTTTAATGTTGAAACTATCCCTAGGGTAAATTAGAGTAAATATTCTCATAACGCTAACCCACAATAAACCCTATAGAAAAGCCTAGTTAAAAAGTGGTGCTGAACTCAGTTAGGAAAATTATTTAATGGGTATCCAATGAGGTGAGTCGATATGAATAAATGGAGACCCGATTTTTCTTATTTTTGGCACGGAGTGGGGAACTTCATAATTTCTTGTTCTCAATGGTGTTCCCAATTTGTTCTATATACATGTCCTTTATTTGTTCTTAGCCCATCTGTTTTACCAAATGTTCTTTTTATGTTAATCCGACAATTCCCCATGTGTATTGCACATGTGTTCCTTAATTTGAGCCTTTGAATGCACACTCAACTAATTGATAGAAAAAAAAGGCCACTATTATGGACAAGCCACTAACATCATCACATATGATCTATGATGCATAATCAACTTCAAGGAGGAAAAAATATATATATATGAGAAAGTCTCATCAACATGACAATGCCCATCAAATAAACAAAAGTGGTGGACTAAAGGTTCACTAAGCTTTTGGAATTTCAATCAAGTAAGACTACCTTGTCTTCCTTAATGACAAAAAAAAAGGCAACCCTTCAATCAAGTAAGAGAGATAACAAAAGAAGGCAAATCCTTGAAGTAAGTCTTGCTTCTCTTAGCTCTTGGGTAGATCTCAAATGAGGTTCTCTCTCAACATGTTCGTGTATTAACTTTTTCTCTTTTTTTTTGTCTATATTTGCAACCATCTAATTGGTAAGATCATACTTGGAACATTAGGTCCAAGTCCACCAACCCTTTGCTTGCAAAAAGTTTGGACTATGAAGGAGCTATGTATGTATATTTGACATTAGGCGACCCTCAAAATAAATGAGTAGTGAAAATTGCTCCATCATGTTAGTGAATCGTGTCACTTGCATCATGGACAACTTGTGGGTCTTGGTCCTTAATTAAAGGTATCCCAAATTTCAATCCATGCATGTCTCCATTGTCAAATTTAGTGTAAAACATCCAAATAAATTGATATTAATTAATTTAATCTTGATAATTGAAGAGGTGAATGTAACAATTTGAATATATATATAAACATTATGTAAGACATTATTTTCTTAGAATTATTTTGCATGGTATTTAGATAGTCTTTAAATTTGACAAAATACCAACATAACTTTAAAAATAACACTTCTAAAAAGCTTTAGTACTTTTGGTTCAAACTACCTCTATAATATTTTAAAGGTAACTTAGAAGTGGACATGATTGGGAGACTCAAATTTGTTATTGGTTTGATAAGTATTATGACCATAGTACATTTCATCTTGAAACTTTTAATACAAAAATTGTTGATTTGTGTTTGGGCCATTATGGACAAGCATCAATGTGTTGAATAAAATACTTAAAAATATTAGACCACTTTGTTATCAAGCCTAAAGGACCAAGACCTTTGTACAAAATGATTAATGCAATGGTGTATAGGCCAAATGCAATGATTAACAATTTCCTTCTGTCCAACTTGGTCAATGTGTAACTAAAATCATTAAATTTGCTCTTCATTTGCTCATTTTTTGTCTATTGCAAAAATGAACTAATTATGTTTTTCAATGTACATTCAATGCTTGTAAAACAAGATTTTGATTGCAACATATTTTTATTTTACAAAGGATTGAACAAAAACAACAAAGTGAAAAATTATTGGAAATTTAACCTAAATTGGTAAACTATGAAAAAAATTTCAAAAGTAAAATGACCATGTTTATTGGTGGTTTAATTGAAATGTTTAGCAAGACCATTGTGATGGCAAACAAAAATGCATGCATATGATTCTTGAGATGTTTGTGACATCCATCAAAGTTTTATATGAATGTTTTTGCATGTACACAAGTAAACTCAAAAGTTTTAATAGACATTAAAACTTCAATTCATGTTCAAACACCTTTTAAATAAGTTGAACAAACCCAAAACCCAAAACAAAGATGTTTGTGGCTTTTGTTCTTCTAACCCTTACATATGAAGAAGGTAGAAGTTTTGGAACTTATGTTCATGTTTATATTGGATTTTCATGTAAACAACATTCCATAGTGGTTAAATGTTGTTTTTGTTCGAACAAGGTAGGGTTTGTCAATCTCTGAGTTATTTTCAATGTTGGGTGGTGTTACAAACAAAGAAGTATATTTGTGTTTACCTCCATGGCAACAAGTTGAAATTCACTTTTGAAATTTTTGTAAGCCCTATTTTTTCCCACCCTTTCAAAATCATTGTTTCCTTGCTTATCAATTATTTTTGAATACAAATATGCTCAAACAAGAAAATAATATTAATTTATAAAAATACAATTAATCATTTTTATTTTTTCAGATGAAGGAATATTTAAGTGAAATATTTTATTATCATTTAATCAAAAATAAATGTAATTTCCCTAATATATCACATATTTTATGTTAGTCATTTTTTAGTAAATATGAAAATTTCAAAAAAAGTAATTTTTTTCCAGATTTTTCATTTTGTTTTGAAAAGTGATCATAATTTGAAATCATACCAAAATATGTTAAGTACTTAAGGTTTCAAATTCTAAAATAAATATGCAACTTTGCTTCATAAAACATGTACATTGGACCACATTTACATGTCACAAAGGACTTTTGAAATTCCAATAGGATTTGAATTTTGAAACTCATGGGTTTTTAATATTTTGAGTGTTTTATAAATGTGTCTAGTAGTTCTTTAACACCCAAAAAAATCAATGTAAAATAATATTTATTTTTCAAATTAATGGGGCCTTTATAAAAATAAAAATAATTTGACACTACACCTACTCAACTTTAATGGTCAATTGTTCCAAACAAATCCTTATATTAGGCCCATTAATGGTTCAATTTATAGACTTTGACATTGAAATTAATTGTTAAAGACAAGTTCCCACAATTAACATGACATTTAAATGGCACCATTTAAACATACGTAAAAATTTTACAAATTTCATTGCTATCTAACATGGTTTTTGGCTTCTTTAAATGTATTTGCACCCTTTCATGCATTGTACAACCATTCACATATACATAGTTTTATATTATTCATTTGTGA
The DNA here is from genome assembly GCA_963921925.1 of Sphagnum tenellum. Classification (NCBI taxonomy): domain Eukaryota; kingdom Viridiplantae; phylum Streptophyta; class Sphagnopsida; order Sphagnales; family Sphagnaceae; genus Sphagnum; species Sphagnum tenellum. The sequence continues at coordinate 4,892,957 of OY998155.1, forward strand.
AATTGATGTTTGGATCTTTATTAGTTTTAATCCACTCCTTGATGAACCTTATTATCTAATTTTTGAACTTCATTTTGAACGCATTCTTCAATCAATGCAATAGTATGACATTGATTTGTTGCAAAACATTGATATAATTTGATGGAATAAAATTTACCAAATGTTTGTTGTATACCCATAGACCCAACAATTTGAAATCCACGATAAGGGAAAACTATTGGGTATAAAAACAATAAAAAAATGCTAGAAAGCTTTTGTGTTGGGATTGCCTTCTAATAGGCAATCATGTTTTTCAAAGAAATAACTTCTTAAAAACACAACAAACAACCTAGAGTGCCAATAATGTGGCAAAAAGGTAGCTACGTTCCTACCCCCAAATTCAACTTAGGTTTGGGTTGTCTTAGGAAGGGCATATTGCTTTCACCACTTGAAGTTGTTACCTTCTATTGTTAATGCCCTCCAACTACCATCCAAAGGTTTTTTTTAAAAATAAAAATAAAATAAAAAACATAGATAATTCAAAATTACAATATATTACATTGAACAAGAATTAACAACATCTACTTGCAAGTAGGAAAACAACAAACCAAAAGAATTGATTCTTTAGCCCTTATTGTAGTATCATTTTCTTGCACTCCAATCACACAAGTACATCATCTTCCTTGCAATATTATTTACAACTCTAAGAAAATCACAATAAAAAATGAAGAACCAACAAGCTTCCTCACTATCTTGATTTGTCCCATGGGCTCCAAATCTTTATTTACAAAATAGGCTTTTGTCCACATCTTTTTTACAAAGCCTTAATTAAGGATAAACTAATTTCCAACTAAATGTAGGACCACACAAATAGGAGTCATAGCAAATGTAATGCCTATTTAATTTTTCACATTTAGAAGTGGCAATTTAATTTGGTGTTCAAAAAATCTTGTTTTTTGAAATATTGTAAGGTTCCTATTATATCATTGAAACATGTGAATTAATTTGAAAATATCCAATGAATAAAAAGTTTTCAAAAAGAGTCATTAAGCACTACAATGGTTGCTTTTAAGCACAAAAATGACTTGTAAATGGGGTTCAAAACTTTAGAAAACAAAATATTTCTCAAATTGTTTTACATAAACCTTGGACATAATAGTATGTAAAAAATCAATATTTTAACAATTTTTTTGAGTACTTTAAAAAATATATTCCTAAGAATATTTTCAAAAAATAATCCCTTTAGTAGGTAGGTGTGGTTCATATTATTTCGTTTGCACCCAACTTTCCTATCCCAAGGACTATTCCCATTAGGCTAATTGGATAAGCTAAGGAATAACATAATTTGGACTTTTTTTTTATGTAGTTAAAATTTTTAAACTATTGTACATTCCAATATTCTAGTAACCACGTTTTTTATGACGTATTTGTAATCCAAACAATTCAAAATTCAAGTTGGTGGGAAGGCACCATGACATTCTCCATTATCATGGATGCAAACATTGGACATGGTCACATGATGAATGGAGTTCATTCGCATGGATTTCCATTCATGACTTCATAGTCCATTAATAGTTAATTCGTAATTCACTTTTGAATAATTTATAATTTATTTGTAATTCATTATTAAATAACTTGTAATTAATTCATAGTTCACTCTTAGATAACTTGTAATTCACTTTTAGATTACTTATATTATATAACTTGTAGTTCAGTTTTACATATTTTTAAATTGTCTTTTACTTTATTATCAAATTATTTCAGTTCATTTTTAATCAATTTTTGATTTGAAGATGACCCTTTTTCATTTTTACTTAAGTTTTAGTTAATTCATAGTTTAACTTTTAATTAAAACGACTCTTTAAAAACTTCCTCGGTTGGTGAACACATGAAAACTTTCACGAAAACTTCTTTGAACTAGGTTCCCAAATGGTTAAGGTATTTGGTGGCAATGTTTTTTGGTTTAATGCTTTCAACATACTTGTAACTACAAATATTGTTGCCACTACAAATCATCTTTATAAACATTATACCTATAATCTAGTTTTTCAAAAAAAAATTAATGAAGGTTAAAACATCTTCGTTTTCTATTAACTACTTTTAGGAAACGGAGGGCATTACTCTTGTTATGATGATAATTTTTTGATTGTTACTACAATGGGTGGCCACAAATATTGTTGAAAATAGTTAACATATGTCTCGCACTTGTGTATATGTCATCGTTCTTTTGATTTCATGGTTTGTTTGCAATGTTATTTCAAATTGCTCGCGTCAACCATTAATAAAAGCTTCTTCCACGCAATCCTAAATATTATAAGCTCTTCTTGCAAATATATGTATTGATCTTTATAAGCTCTTCTTGCAAATATATGTATTGATCAATTCTTATCATTCACATGTTCATTAAGACAACAACCTCTTCAATGCACCAGCTTTGCATCGTACATTTCCACAAACCCTAAACCAGAATAAGTACCACAAAATGGTAAAAAAAAAAGTGATTTGTGTTACTTTTGTTGCAAAATCTATCTATGAAGGATGGTAGTTTATTTTCCTTTGTTTTGTTTTGTAGTTGTGAGAGATTCACCGAACCGGGATGTTTCAGATCATGTTCTTGATGTGTTTGAAAAGACCTTGACAAGGAGCGGGTGTGTGAGACTGATTCCATGTTGTTTGGACTTGCAGTGCAAAAAGTTCTTGAATATTGCCATGAAACCCATACACAGACATGCACAATGCAGAACGTTTCAACCAACTTTTGTTCACCCACTTAGTGCTGGCCTTGTAAAGCTTGAGGCACACTTCACATTGCGATTGTTTTCTCTCCAGATAGTAGCAGGCATGTAAACAGTCCTGAACTTGTTCAGGCGTGTACTTTAACAATCCAAAAGCAGACAAACATGCAGAAATCAAAAGAAGGCATCACATTTCCTCCTTGGTATAGGAAAAAAACACTCCATATTAGTTTTCCACAAATGTTGACATTTGATTCCAAAACTCAAGTTATGGAATGAATCTCTTTTCAAGATACTCAAATCATCTCAGGAGAGGGAATTTCTTGAGATCTCTCCTTGGAATTTCGTGTGTCCTGAAATTCCATCAGGATTGACTTATTTACCATGATTTTCTCACATAGAAATTTGCTTACACAACAAAGTGCACTTTATTTTGAAAACCTGTCCATAAGTCTCTACAAAAACTTCATGTTCCCCAATGCATTGGTTACAGGGTGACACACAAAAAGGAGCACAATCACCATTACCATCTTTGCTATTTTATTTCTCCAGAACTTCAGGACCACAGCTCTCAAATCACAAGGGAGAAAGGCATGAGGTATAGTATGCATGGCAAAACAAAATAATCTCAATTCATGTTTGATATATCCAAGTGTATCACAAATGATAGCACAAAGCACACTAGAAGCCTAATTCGACAAAACTTCTAATAAACTCGCACAGGCTTCCCCATTGTTGTCTTCAGGTACAAGACACGAACCTGCACAGAAGAATAAAGCCATAAGAATTGCAGTCCTGAAAAGATGAGAAGAGCTACAAACCAGCACAGACACCCACACCTACACAGTATGCACTAGCCGCAGCACACGTTGAATAAGCAGCCATAAAAAAAAACAGGAATTACTTACATTCTGCCAGTTCTTCTTGAGCAAAGAAACTAGGAAGTTCACACCAAGTTGCACATTTTGGAAAATCTGCTTCTCTTCCATGCCACAGTTTCCAATGGCAACACCCATGCACAACACCTTCTTCAACTGGAACTTGATCATGGCCTTTGTCTCTGTCCCCTTTGCCTCAAGTGATTCTTGGTGTGACACCAGAGAAGGGAACTTGCCAGCCTTGTTCAATCCTGGCCCCAACAGACGGGGAATCTGCTTGATCACAGACTCTGATGCAAGAAAAGCATGGTACTTCTTTGCAAGCTTCTTCACAAGCTTCTTATTCTTGTTCATCTTCTTGAGGCTTTCAACATCCATGGACTCCATCCCAATCTTGTTTGCCTGTCCCATTAATTGCAGCTCCCAATCATCAGCACTCCACAACTCTAAAAATCCATTTCTGAGTAGAAGAAAGAATTTCGCAGTGAGAATGTCCATTCTGCAAAGACCTGCGTCAAAGGGAGGGAGGGAGAGTGGAAGGAAGATGTATACATACCTCTTCCACATGCTGGGCATCTCCGAGCATGCAGACTTTCATGTTGGGTCGAGGAACATGTGGCAGTTTCACTGAGCCGCTGAAGCGCTTATCCTTCTGAGTATCGTAATTCTTGAGCCCAATCTGGAGCTCAATTGTCTCTGTGAAGTTGCGATTCTTTTCTTTCGCCTCGGTGGTCACCTGGCTGATGGCCTCCCGGAGAACATCACTCTGAAGCTTACTGTAACCCCAAGATCAAGGTCATAGAACACACGCATTAAAGAAACGCTTCCCATTAAGTCTTCTTCAACCGCAGCATCCAGAGACAATACACCTCTGAGAAATAGAAAGAATTGTTTACCTGAAAAGAGTAAGACCATCAACAAGAACAAGAACAACAAAAAGAGCTTCTCCCTTTTCGTCACGCAACGAAAAGGGAGCTGCTCCCCTAAGAAAATCCTAGGTACCCATTTCGCGAAGAGTGCTAGGACAACTGTCACTCTCCGCCTGTGGCTGGGTCAACCACACGACGCAATTTTCCCTCACAAAACGGATCATCATCATACAGTAAAGTTCCATCATCATCATCATCATCATCATCTGTAATACACGCGACACTCAGAGACACCATAACCGTAAGAACTCTAACAGAGAAAAAAAATACCACTCACAGAAATAAATCACTAACAACAATCCTTCAACGACACTAAGGCCTTCTTTAGAATGCTTCATATCGTTTGTGAAGAAACAAAGCTATCATCTGTGATTCATACATACGGAAAAAAGGTCCATGACACTGCAGATAGAACAATCTCTACTCACGACTAAAAATGGCTTCTTCTTGCATTCTATCTTGTCAAAATAGGAAAACGATACAGAAGAAAACGAAGAAGAAGAAGCACAACGAAAGGAAGAAAAAAAACGAGAAACTATCTGGAAGAGAAAAGACGAGAAAGAAAAACTATCTTCAAGCCAGATATTCAAGACGTAGAGCAAATCAATATCATTTGCCAAAGAGTCCACGCAACGGACCTCATGGTTGGCGATGGAGAGCAATCCGGGGAGAAGCCGCCGCCGTCGAAGAACGAAACGCGCAAAGGAAAGAGGGTCTGCAAGAAAAGCAGCCGGAGCTTTTAACCCTAAAACTGGGCTCGAAATTCCAAACCTAAAACCAGGACCCCGAACGAGCAGGCTCGGAACCGAACCACCCATACTCAGACGACGGTTGTAAGTTAAAACCAGAACCAAGCTTTTTAGGGTTTGTTGGGGGTGGTGACAGAAGGGACTAGGGTTTAAGCTTCTTGGTGACATAGAATGGCTCTGTTTAAGATGTTGGTTTTTTGGGTGTTTAGGGTTTTTACCATTAAGGCTACCCTTTTAAAGTTTTTGGTGTTTAGGGTTTTAATATGACAAATCATAAGGCTAAGTTTGTATGAGTGTTAGTGTTTAGGGTTTTATTTTACCATAGGACTATGTGTTGATTTTGTGTTTGTGGTTTCTTTTCCCCATTGGGTTATGTTTAAAAGGTTTTGGTATTAAGGTGTTTATAACTTTTTAGCCATTGCTAAAATTATGCATTCATCAACTTTTAATTCATGAAACAATGTCATGCCCTTTTCTCCATCCTTCATGACCATTATTGCCTTCATCCCTTGAAATACAACCTTAAACCCTAAAACTCTCAATTCTTTAATGAAACTTTTTGATGCATTGTAAAAAACATTTCATTTGAATCCAATTGAGTTTGAATGAATTGAATTGAAATTGAATTGAAGCGAAATGGGAGGGATTCAAATTGGTGCCAAAGGTGCATGGCGCCAAAGGTGCATAGCCTTTCTGCTCAGAGCTACCACCGTAAATTATGAATGAATGTCAAACAAACCACCTATTGACTTGCACAGAGATGCTTTGAGGTCATGCAGAATCTCAAGAAAAATTAACATTGCTGACCAATCATGAGAACAAACTTCCGAAAATCTAATATTGCAGTCAAACAAAATGGTAGCCAACATGTATGGTTAGGCAATAGATTTGTACTCAGTTGAACATTTACAAGTCTACCAGCCATCTGATTAGGTAGGAAAATTGAAAGGCGTCAGTAAGTTCAACATTAAGATGTTGGCTTGGAGATTGAGAAACATCCCTCACCTGGATTTCACATATAGACACAGAAGGATACAAACTAAATACTTAGAAAAACAAGAGATTAGAGAACATGAGACTATCAAGCTCCTGTGGCTCCTGTGGCTCCTCTAGCCTATTGGTCTAATCCTGCATCATGCAACATCCCTCCTTTATGTAGAAGAAAAAAAGCACAGGATACACTGTCCTCCATCCATAACATACATCCCGAGACTTCAGTGTTAACTTTTTTAATTACTCCAAATCTGCAGGGACCTTCGGTAAGAGCTTGCTAGGTGTGATTAATATGGTCTGTATCGTGGCTCTATTCGAGAAGATCGATGACCACCTGGAATACCTCCTCCCTCAGCTGTTTGGAGTGGACCTACACCACCATATGCACCCCACTGAACCCAACCCAAAGGAAATGGCTCAGATTGTCACATCCAACATACAGGAACAACCTAGCAACTCTGACAGTTAGAACATGGTTTTATCATATTGAGATAAGCATTTCAGGATTCTGCCACTGGTTTCATCAGTGTCTAATAGTCACCAGAGATGAGGATTTAGCTAATATGCAGGATGTTTGCCATGTTGATTGGAGTAGAACATCAACCTCAGAAGCATAGGAAGTTCAAAACCATATGTTGAGTTCTGAATCAAACACTCTTTTGCCTGCTATGCTTAAGAGCTCTCTATGCCCAAGCCAAAAAAATAAAAAACAGTGGCAGACAACATTCCCTGGATATAATGACATACCCCAGTATTGAAATCTAAGCTGCCCTGAATTCCTGCATAACCACTGCCTGGCAGAGATGCATTGCTTCCTCTGATAGGTCCTCCAGCTCCACCTGTTGCAGATGCTGCACCTGAACTCTTCAGATACGGTGAATTTGCCATCTCATCATGTGGTGCAGCTCGGTCAACTGCAATCTGCAGAATAAATATCCCACAGATTATGTCTAGAGTATCACAATGTCACATGATTCAGGTCTGCTAGGTTGTGAATCAAGGGAACCTTTTGATTAGTCTTCGTAACCACAGCTTCCTGCCACAAATGCCTTGAGAAGTAACTAATCATCAAAGCTGGAGAGCTGGAGAGAGACAATCGTCCAGGTATGCAGAATAAGCTCAGTATAGTTGCAAATAAGAAGATATATACATCTGAAATCTCTTACCTGATGCCCAAGAATCTCATGGGTTCTAAGAGCGACGCGGTCAGCTGCGCCTTCATCAGCAAAAGTAACAAAGCCAAAACCCCTGTGTGATGTCTTCTTTGCGTCCTGTGATGATCATCACCATGCAAACAGCAATGTCAACAAATGAGTCTCCCAGATTCTGGTAACTTGAAAGCTTTTTCCAGGAGCTATGATATCCCACCTTTGGGACATAAACATCTGAAATGCGCCCAAAATTGTTGAAGTAGCGTCGCAAATCTTCAGCTGTTGCCTCAAGTGGCAGCCTCCCCACAAAGATTTTTGTTCCTAGACTTCTGAGGGGTGCAACTTGTGGGGCCCCTGATCCATAGCTCCCAGTATGTGCACTACCTGGGCCACCAAGCCCAGGTCCACCATAGCCAGTACCTGGAGGAAGGGGTGGGGGCCATGCATTTGCAGCTGCCAAAGCATTGTTGATGCCAGCTGCAGGTCCTAATTCTCCTGCAAGTGCAGAGCCTGTGTAGTTATATGCCCCAAATGCCCCTCCAAATCCTCCAAAACGGGCAGCATTAGTGTACACTCCATATGCTCCATAAGCTGCAGCTCCAGGAAAACCCCTTCCCCACATCTTCACACCTTCCTCCTGTTGCAGAGGAAACAAGCAGGTTGGGGTGGAGGCTGTGTAATATTCTCTACCAATTTGATACATGGACACTCAATTCTAAGAGATCCTACATCTAAACTCCAGAGTGTCAACAACAGCATACCTTGGGAGTGGCTCGGTCAACAGCAATTGTTGATCCACCAAGTTCATGTGATTCATTCATTAGCCTGTCCACAGAATCTGCAAAAAGTGGGACATTTATTGCGAAGTACAGTGAGCTCCATAGCTCTACAAAAGAAGACAACATTCTGGAACAACATTGTCAAGACACCTCCAACTTCTGTGAGACATCTCCAACACAATGATATGCAAATTGAGTGTAGCACAATCAAAGCTTCAAGAAACTGATGGGAGATGAGAAGGTGTTTGCCAGAGAAGACAGAAAAGAATTTACATATAACACAAGGGAAAAACCTGCATATTCTAGGATGCATGCATACCAGCTCATGTATATTTTGCCATGGATAGAATGATCATATTGTCAATCCTAGTCATTGGAACCCTAACAAGCAGCTCTCTTTCTTGGTTTTCCAAGACTGTACTTTCCCAGTATAAGGAAATCATACTGTACCTGGGTGCTCATATGTGACAAATCCAATGCCACGATGTGCCTTTGATGCTAAATCCTGCAATCAAGAAAATAAAGTCTACAAACATCAGGTTTCACTTTCCAAGACCAATGACAACTGATGGTGAGAACATAATGTAGACTCTTGCTAGACTTGAACACACAAACATTAAAGGAAAATGAAAGAAATCAGGGAATTGCCTTGGGCATGTAGGCATCAGTCAATGCACCATATTTCTCAAAGTAGCTGCCACCATCCCACAACCCAACTGTGAGCCATGAGAAAGATATAATGTTAAAACTGCAGACTTCACTACAAGACAGATGAAAGCAATCAGAGCTTTCTTTAGACTCACAGCAGAACAAATACATTAAAATTCTGCTTGGCTTCCAACCTAGGAAACTGACTGAACAAGTTTCCAGATCTCAAGTGATTGTATTACAACTGTTCAAAGGACTAGACATAGCAGATTACAAAGTCTTCAAAAGGACAACATGGAACCCCTATATTTGGAGCCATAGCCATAAATAGCATTGAGAGGTATGCACCATGTAGGTTAACTGCAATGGAAAATGGGACACATGGAAGCCAGTATACATTTCTTGAACACTGGCAAAGAAAACTAAGCAGGAGGACTCAAAATGCTCGGCCCCTAAAGTGAGCTGGTTCTATGATTCCAGATATCTGCAAAAGGCATCACCATGGCAGGAAACAGATATGAGACCAAGGCAAAGTAAAAAACTGTACCTGCGAAACATTTCATCAGTGACAATTGGTGGGATCCTTGCCACAAAAACTCGAGTGATTTTTTTTGCAGGTGGTTTCATCTCTTCCTGGTGCAGACAACAGAAGATTCATCAGACACAACTCCAAAAACAGATTCAGATTGAGAGTCAGATCCAAATTATAAATTCTTCCAGCCAGGAGTGATATAGCAACTTGGTTATGTGATTGAACACAACAACACCAAACAACCCATGATAAGATCCACAATCAGCAGGATGCAAATATTTCATTTCAGCTACATGCTGTGAACAATTCACCTGCAAAAATGTATCAGACCCATGAGCCACAACAATAAACCTCAGATGAGTCACACACAAAACTCCTGGCACACAAAGTTTGACATTTGAAGCTAAGATCACAGAGAGTAAGCTATATCTCTACCAGAGGAACAAGGGTTGGCACTGAAAGGAAAAAGGTCATCCACATAAGGAGAGCAGTACCCTTGGAGTTGCAACCTTCACCTCCAACATTCTGCCATTCAGGGAATGCTGTGTGGAAACTGCTTTCTGTGCATATAAAACAGTGGGATGAGCATTTGTTAATGAACAAACAACTATGACAAATGACCCTTACAGTAAGAGAAGCCAGAGTACAACTTGCCAGACCAACAATCGAAAAGGACATGCACATTAGTGCCCTGTTGAAGGTTTTTAAACTTAGATTACAAGAAACAGTGTTGTGTGATGCCACACATGGATCTATGAATCACAAAAAGTGTCCATATGTCTGCAACTTATTGGCAAATTATTTGATCACCTCAAAACTGTTAGCCTACCTCATCCTGTATCCTGGTCCATAGGTATATAGAATTGAATGACATCACATACTCAAGTGGAAATAAGTAGGCAATAGTTGCAACCTTTTCAAGCTCACCACAATGGAAAAAAATAGATGAGTGCCACAACTACTTAAAAACTGTTTACTTCAAATACACACCTGTGCATTTTCAGCACTTGAAAATGTCACATATCCAAATCCACGGGATCGTCCTGTTGCACGGTCCTGGAAATTTCAACAATAGTCTTGGTTAAGAATTAAATTCACCAACAAGTTTAGTGCACCTAAATGAAGAAAAGAATAAAAAATAAGGGTTGAGATTACTAGCTGACCTTCATGACAATGACATCATCAAGTTCGCCAAATCTCAACATATATTGCCTTAATCCTTCTGTATCAATGTCCCAAGGGATGCCCAAAACCTGGTACCCAACACAGTTGAAATTTGCCATCACTATGATTGCCACTTTTAAAACTTATGACATAACAATGCCACCCTCAAAAGCAGTGACATCCTAAGTCTTTCACATCCAGCATTGCCTGCTCAAGGAGATGGAGACACCTACGCTTGCACATTAAGAACAGAAGCTCTTCATCATAATTAAATCAGTCACCATCAAATCCTTTGCATCCAGAACATGTAGTCACACCAAACTTACCACCTGTGATATCCTTTGACAGTGGAAAAAATGACATATGTGAACACATGGCCCCTATGGCATATATGTGAGCAGTGAATAGAGGTTAGGACTCATCACCACCTTCAGCATGATATGGGTTCAAACTATCACAAGTTATAAGCAAATGTTACCCATGATAGCTGACTGAGCTATTAGGGGATAGCTGGGATCCAACATGTGGGGAATATTCAGTGCTCACGGAGGCAGCAATTAGAATATTTCCATCTTGGAGAAGATGCCATTAGGGTTAAGGGATGAAGAGACTCTTGGTCATGTTCGCAGGCCAAATGTGAGTAATTCTCCACCTTGGTAAGTTTCTCAGCCAGCCCCTATCCATCAAGGAAACACATAAATTGCATGCTCCCTCAAGGTTCTCACCTGGCTTTAAAACCCAGGAGTTAGGAAATGCACTGATTGGTGCCCAGTACAGCTTAAGCTTGAAAGGGGATGTTGCTATGGCACAGACTAATCATTCTAACTGCACCTCTGTGTCTGAATCCTTTGTTAAGAAGAAACTAGTATAAGAATCATGAACCCAAATTGTTTGCCACAGCTTCCACTTGATTCAACATGTTTCTATTTTACATCTCTAGGATGCCATGGGCTGATAATCTTCTCAGATATGAATCAGTGAAGTTGCAATTAGGAGATATAAAATGCCTACATACCACAAGCTTTCTTGATCCAAGCGACAAGTTGCCATCTCTGGAGGAGGAATGCGCCATAAGGAATAGTAATAAGCACTGAGGTCCTTCACCGCACAAATGTTCCCAACACTGTTTTGGACTTGTTAAGTGCCTGCAAAGCACAGTGTTGCCACTCTTCTTTCCTCTCCCCTCTCACTCCTCTCTCTCACAGAGCTGCTGTTTCTGTTTCTCACACTCTCGCTCTCCTTATCCCTGCACAAACACATTCTAGGTTCATACTCTGCAGTTCCCCACTGCTGCTCTCCCAAAACAAAGATGAAACAAAAGACAAGAAGACCCAGACGCCACTGTTGATAATTAATCATATGCCACATCATCACCATCACCATCAGTCGACATAGACTGGATCTAGCAAACAAGACAGCAGGAAACCACTGGACACCCATTACTCAGATCTCAATTGCAGCATTGCCACATGCAAGGCTCTAGAGAGACAATGCAGGAAGAGTCCATGAGATAGTCACCCTCTGCAAAACTCAGAGAGGGAATACGAATCCACATGTTCTGTCATTATAAACATGCACAAGACATACATACATTTGTTATTACATTTGTTCAAGCCATTTGTTATCAGGTATCAAAGGACTGGACACAGAGAAAGACTTCACTGCACTTGGAGACAATGGCCAGACTACTGTAACTGAGGTTTGGATTGTACTTCACCAACATCGGCATTGCTCTTTTGTTGGACAAACAAAGGTGGAAACAAAGGTAAAACATAAAGCAAACGAAGAATTGAGAAAAACCATCGACATTGCACAGTTGGAATAAGAAAAGGAAACCAGCAGACAAGACACTCCCATGTCTCCCTCCCTCTCTCCAACCCCCTTGTCGTTGCCTTCTTTCCTTACCACTCTCAATCACACAGTAAAGGAGAGAATTTGATATGGTTTCTTGAGCAAAACAAGCTCAGTCACAGCATGAGAGGCACCATAAGAGACTGGAAAACCCTGGCAAAAACACGAAACTCTTCTTCCCACACTTTTTTCCTTTGGTTCTTTGTTTCTTTGTTTCTTTCAGTTTCACGCTCAACTGCTTCTTCGGCCCTGCGCTCCAACCCTCTCTACCTTTGCCTGCGTTCAAATGCAAACCCTAGCCCTCCTGTGTTAACCTCCCTTTCCTTCTCTCTGTTACAGAATGATCCTTCGTGTAGGAAAACTTCGACAACAAATCGCACTTTCCTTGTTTGGCTCTGAAACAAACGGATCGAGCAAAAACTCTTAAAGCGTCCGTCCGTGCTTCATCAATTTCCTTCCGTCTCTCTCTAACTCTGAATCCAGAACGCGTCAATCGCTGCTGCAAGAGAAACTCCAGAGATTCAAAATATATATAAATCAGTCCGCCTATTCCTCCATAAAATTGGAGGAACCACAAGCGCAGAACATACGCGCTTGCGCTCTTAGGGAAGATATATTTCAGGCTTCGAATTCTCAGCCTACAAAGCACGGGAACAGGAGTCACGAAAGAAATCCGGATGAAGAGTCAAGCGCGGTTTCGTTCCAGCTTCTCAATGCCTGTTTTGATAACTGCAACAGTCTCGAAAAATCAACGATCTCCACACGAGATTGCTGAGCTCCTCTTGCACTTGTCCTCTCTCTCGCTCCCCCATCGCCCGTCGTCTCTCTCCTCTATCTCCCGAGTTTCACTTCCGGATTTTCTAGGGTTTCATCCATGAGAATGACAAACTGCTCCATAGGTACCTATATCGTGCCAGTTTCATCGATTCTTCAACACTTGCATTTTTGGATTTCTTCTATGATTCATCCATGAGGATGAAAAAACTGATGCTTGCCTTTGCCGTGCCAGTTTCTGGATTTCCTCTGAAATTTCATCCACGTGGATGAGAAACTGATGCTTACATATGTAACACCAGTTTCATCGATTCTCAAGCCCCAACCAATTTTTTGATTTCTTCTAAGATTTCATCCACGAGGATGAGAAACTGACGCTTCCCAATGTAATTGCCCGTTTTCATCGATTTTCAAACCAAGCCCCCCTCCCCCCTCCCCCAACCACTTTTGGGATTTCTTATAGGGTTTCATCCATAAGGATGAGAAACTGATGCTTACCTATGTGATAATGCCAATTTCATCGATTCTTGAAGCCCTCAGGTTTGGATTTCTTCTAGGATTCCATCCATTGGGATGAGAAACTGAGTCTTACTTATGTAATGCCAGTTTCATGGATTCTCCAACACCCCCATTTTGGATGAATTCTGCTCACCCTTCAAAATTTGCAAAACCTAGCCTTTTTTTTTCTTTTTTTTATAAATTTTTTAAAACAAATATATAACAACTACATTCTAATTTATATAAATGCAATATAATTATAACTATAATTAAATCTAAGTAACTGATTTAATTATAATTCATAAAAAAATCATAAATGGATTTTTGTAAAATATCCTAGAATTATTACTCTAATGGTTGTTTTTCATAATTCATATGGGATGTAAATAAAACCACTTCCCCATTTATATGCTATTGTATTGGATTTTGACACACAATATGGATATATAAATAGGCATCAAATTTATTATTTAAAAATATAAATTATGTTATATATTAATTTGTATAAATGGACAAAACATCTTACCATTATTAAGCAATTTTGAGTTTATTTTAATAAATGTGAATTTAAAAAAGCCTAAGTTATCCTCCTTCCATGACAATTGTCTATTTAAATACTTGAAAAAATGTTCAAAATAAAATCATTTTTGTGGATGGGGGCGAGATCATCATTCATGCTTTAGAAATATCACATTTAATGTTCCATTTAATTTATATGAAAATTGAATTTTCAATTTACACATTAATTACCCTTTGCAAATGGTATTCAAAATTGTTGTGCATTTTTAGGTTTTGAACAAAATCTTCCCAAAGTTTAAACTCTAGAGTACCTAAAGAGTTTTGAGTTGTTGAAATCAGTTTAGGATGGCAAATTGTGATATATGTATATATGTTATTTGAAGATGATATGTTAGTAAATATTTCCATATATTTATATATGTCAAGCTTTTCATGAATTTTTTAAAAATAATTTGATGCAAGAAGAAAGTGATGGTCGTATAATTAAACAAGATATTTCATCATGTAGTTCACAATGTTGCAATTGTTTATTCCATTTGTTTGCTCATTGTTGGTGTCGAAAAAGAAGGATAGTCTTGGTGCTTCTTGGGCTTGATGGTGCGGGGAAATCCACTCTTCTTGCAAAATTATGGTAATGAACATTTATCTTGAAAATTCCAAATTCATAACATTTCAAGACGATTGTTTAATTTTATTAATTAATTAAAAATCATAACATTTATCCAATTTGATTCTAACAATCATCATTTAGAAAAAATGAATAACTTAAAACAATTTGACAATTTGGTCCTTAGTGGTAACAAAATATCAATTCAAAATTTTTGTAATTATGTGATATATAAATTAATTGCTATTTTTTGAGAGAATTTTATTTTAAAAATTTTACTATGCAATGAACATACTTTGCATTTTCATTTCCAAATTATTCTAGTTGAGTGCATATATGATATTATGCAATTGTTTTGTTGTGGACAAACATGTAATTTTGTTAGTGGAGAAGACCAAAATCATGTTGTACCAACATGGGGTTTTGACAAAAGAACTTGGAATACACGGAAATTTCAAGCATCAATATATGATTTGGGAGGAGGAAGGAGCATTCGTGGAATTTGGTCACATTATTTTGCCGAAGTAATTTTAAACAATTTTAGATTACGTTTTGTCCAAATTTGAAGGCTAATTAGATTTCAAGCTTTTGATGATTTAATTTACATTATGTTAATATTCAAAGCCATCTTGAATATGCAATGAAAATGTTAGAGGTAAGAAATATCAAAAATTTGATACTAAATTTTGGGTTTTATGTTGTTCATTACATTTACATGGGGTATTATGGCAGGTTTATGGGTCAATATTTGTTCTTGATGCATCAAATGATTTGCGCATGTTGGAAGTCGCTAATGAATTCCAAAAAGTTGTGAAAGATGCACATCTTAATGGAAAACCTATGCTTGTGGTTGCAAATAAACGAGATTTGTCATTTGATTTGCCTATGAATGCCATCCTTGGTGTTTTGGGACCCATCAATAGTACATATCAAGCTTTCATTGAATGTAATTGTAGATTGTTGGTAATTTGCACATACGTTATGACCTTAAATCAAGCCTTGAAAATTTTGATCTTATATATAATAGTTTTGCCAACAGTTTAATAATATGTCAAAAAAATATTGAATGTAGATGGTTTTATTTTATATGGAATATAATAATGATAACTTTGTGTAAGGATGGCTCTTCTCCAAAGTACTCTTATGGTTTAGAGGAATACCCAAGTCCCTTTGCCATCAAACTACAAGAATGAAGATAGTGGGAAACCTTCCCCAATCAATACATATGACAAATCTTTTAGTATGAAAGAGATTTCCATTTCATGGAGGTCCTTTCCATTTTGTGAAATGGATTTCAATGGAGTGAAATCCCATTCCACCTCACAACGTCCATTAGAAAACAAAGGTGAAAAAGTGACAAGTTTGTAAAAAGAAAAAATAGTGTTCATATTCCTTGCCATTGATGTAATTATAAGTAGATTTGTATATTTATATATGTTATCACATCTTCAATATGGTTCACCCTATTTTGTTTTTTGTTTATTTGTCATGAACACAAACTTGACAATTTTAGTTTGATTTCATGGCATGTAAGAATAATGTGGAGGTGGATCAACAACTTAACAATGGTTTGGAATGGTTATTGGAAACAATACAAATCAATTACACCAAACTTCATCGTCGTGTAAAAATGGAATCAACTATCCAGGTATTTCAAAAAGGGACTTTTTTCCATGCATCCAAAACCATTTGTATGTAAATTTTATTCAAAATTTATGTATTATGGTTATGAAATTTGAGCTAGAAGGATTAAAATTAGTTGTTCATGACAATGGATGTAGAAAGAAAAAGAATACACAAGCATAATTGAAAGACAAGAAGAAAGCAAAGGATTCAAAGTAAGTTTCTACCAATTAACATGATATTTGGGGGAAAATAACAAAAATAGTCATATCAAGTTGAGCTTGATGTTTTTTCAATCTTTTGTAAATTGGAAGGAATGGGATTTTACCTAATCTATCATCCAAAATTAACAATGGATGTACAATATTTTGTTTATAATCATGTGATTATAAAATTTCTTATGTATGATGTTTGTAAGATTAAATTACATTTTAAGATTTCCATTACCAATTTGCAAACAAAATTTAGGGTGGATGCATGTAGGCAAGAAAAACAACAATGGTTACATTGAATACTCAATCACAAGACACCAAATCCTTCAACATGCATGATCAATTACAATCAAATGTTAATGCAAAATGCATAAATGCATGGATAGGATCAACTGACATTGATCCACCTATGTGTACATATAAACATGTAAATGAAAAAGGACAGGAAATAGATGAACCTTATGTTGATTATGAGAAATCCATGCAACCTCTCATTGAAGAATATGATGTAAATGTAGATGAACCCAACTATACTCCCAATGAAATCATTGCATTTTTTGGAAAACCAAGTGATGAAAATGAGTACAATTTAGAAAAACAAAACCTTCCTGGCCAAACAACATGACAACTTGTGTACGTTGAATTACCATTTACATGATATACCAGTTTTATTTCATTAGATTTATGCATCATTATGTGGAATATCATATCACACATTTTTGAAAATGTTAACAACCTAATTTAATGCAATCCCATTAAGAATTTAATTAATTCTTTTGAAAAGATATTGTGAATATATAGTTGGGAAAATGTGCAAATTATCATCCCATCCTAACTTGATGAAACAAATTGTATTTAAACATTAATCTAGCTTATAATGATCATGATCCATTATTTTTCAAAATGGGAATCCATTGATAATCGAGGTCCAAGGACTTGGATATTTCAATCATCATTTTAATTACAATATGTTATCATTATTTTGGATGAAAGGTTCTATCACACGAACAAGATTCTTTTTTAATGGGATGACCATGCTCTTCATGTTACTAGTTTTTAATTATTTTATTACCATGGTGACAACTACAATTTACTTGGATTGAAAATTTCATCAAGAATATTCTATCATTGATGTGGTCATATTTCAAACACGTGAATTGATAATTGAATACTCATGGTTGATTATTCATGTTCATGAAATTAGTAATTAGTAAGTTTAATGATAATTAGTAATTGTGTTTAAATATATATATATTTTGGCATTCACTTTTCATATTTTTTGACATCTTGCATAAATTGGTTACTAAAGTATTTTTTAAAAGATTATTTGATGAACAAAGTTGATTGAATGCCATATAAATACATTAAAAAATAGTAGCCTAGAATTTTTTTGAAATTCTTGGAGTTGTGTCTTGTAATTTAAAGATAATTTAGTAATCAAAGGATTAAAAAAGTCATTGTAAAGTTTGTCACTCAATTTTGCAATCAAGGGAAATTTCATACATTTATTAATCAACATCCAATTTATGACAACATTGATTTCCCAAATATTTTGAATATATATGTAATGACAAAATAAATGTATGCATCGTGCCAAATGTCATTCAATTATTACATGAGACACAAAAGAAAAAACAAGAAAATTGGAGGGGAGCTTACAAAAGTCATAGGAAAACCATGCATATGTGCATGGTGGAAAATCGACGCATATGTTAATAAATATTTTTAGAATCAAAACAAGGAAGTTGAAGTTACATTATTTGGTGTTATAATGAAAAGCAACAACATCCATAAGGTTAAAAGATTTATAATCATGATTCACATAATGATGGGAGTAAACTTTTGAACAATGCTAACATAAAATGTTGTAAAGAATTGGAATCCCATTTAATCATGTTGGTTATTTTTGCGTGGAACTACTATCATTATTTGTTGAACACTTAAAACAAATCCATCATTCTTGCTTGAGAAATTGCAAAAAAGTTAAGACTCATGTGTGTACAATGGAAAAATAACCCATAGGTCAAATAAATATTAATTTTGAATAAAGAAAAGTAAGTTGAAGGTGCATCATTTGGTATTACAACTAAAAAAACCAACATCTAAACAAAAGGTTAAAAGCTCCAACATCCATAATTTATAGAATGATGGCAATAACCTTCTAGGTAGTCTAAGTGCAATAAGGTGCTAAAAAAATTGAAATTCCACTCAACCTTGCTAACTATCCTTGTGTGGAATTACTATTATTATTTGTTAAGTACTTGAAGGAACCACCATATTTGTTTGCCTTTAGCTACAAGGTTTTCTTTCATTAACAATCCATACATCATCCACATGGCTTGATTAACTTCCTAGTTCTACTAACCTTAAAATTGTCCACTTGTGACACAACCACATTTTTTTTTATTACAAGTCATTATACTTTCAAAAAATTCAAGAATTACAAAAAAGATTCACCTAACCATTAATGCCAAAAGCTCACCATTTATGTTATTTGTCAATAAAAATTTAACAACCAAGAAAAACCCAAAGAACTTCTCTTGTTCAAATTTCCTATGGGTGGCTTTTTGTTTTAAAAAGTTTCATACCTTTTCTTTTAAAAGACATTTAAGAATTTTGTTAAAATTTGGGGCATAAATAGAAACCATATGTTGAATTTTCATTATTTTAACATGTTAACTATAGCAAATGGTACTAACTCAATAAGTTCCAACCAAAAAAATAATGTAAATTTTATTAAAAATGATTTTTAAATTATTATTCTTTGGTTATGAAAAATATCATTTTGCTTCATTTTCATTATATTTTGATAGTTAATCAACAATTTAAAACTCAGTTGGTTGCTATGTGTAGCAAAACTACATAATTCGTGACATCCTAAATGACATTCCTTAGCAACTAAACCTTGGGTTATCTTAAATTTAGTTCTACTTTCAATGTTATCCTCCAAAATATTTGTTTTCTATTCATATCTAATTATTTACATATATATTTTAAAGATGTTCAAGCTCTTCCACACAATGTTCCCATCCAAACTCCCATCATCCACTTTCCTATTAGCCAAGTGTAGGGAACACAACATTTCTCCTCCATTTAGAGTAATGTTTTTAATTAAAAAAAACTTCGGAAAAATCTTTTGGAAGTTGGTTCAAGCCTTTCCCCAAGTGGCATCATTTTAGGATATTCCTTCCATTTTATTTTGAATCTTTTGTATATCATATGCATGCTTTTATATTTTTCAATCTTGATTTCAAAATCTTTAATGGCTTAACCACTAGTCATTCCCCTTTTTTATTATGGCTTCT
The DNA here is from genome assembly GCA_963921925.1 of Sphagnum tenellum. NCBI lineage: Eukaryota > Viridiplantae > Streptophyta > Sphagnopsida > Sphagnales > Sphagnaceae > Sphagnum > Sphagnum tenellum. The sequence continues at coordinate 4,912,883 of OY998155.1, forward strand.
AGTAGTTTTAGGATAAGTTAACTAACGTCATAAATGAATTTCCTTGGAAGATTTATATGGAAAGGGTAAAAACACACACCATAATGAACTTTTTTGAAAGTCGGAGTGGTAATTTATTTTGGGTTAATCAAATTTTGTTGCATACAACTCAAATTCATTTAAATTTTTAGCAAAAATGAATTCAAACATATCAAATTTTATTTTAATTTTACACAATTCATTTTTATATCTAAATTGATATTTTTCAATATCAACATTTAATAGATATGTTTTAAAATGTTTAGTCTAAGGTGATATAAATTTGGAAATGAAAAAGAAGCAATATCATTTAAATGTTTTCATTTGAAGCTTAATTTCATTAGGATCAAAATACACTAAATATGAATTTTCAAATTGATTTTCAATTGCCCATTTTAGTTCACCTTAATGTGCTTTCATCCAAAAACATTATAAATTTTCCATCTAGATGATAATTTTAGTTCATATGCCACCTTTTTAAGCCTACTAATAATTTTGAAGGGGACCACAATACCTTGGTGCTAACTTATAACATTTGCCCAATTTTAATTGAATGTTTTTTTGGGAGTTACTTTTAAGAACACCAAGTTTCATAATTCAATTTTTTTGAAATTTTTCTTTTGAGCGACATATGTCTTGGGTTGGCTTGAAATATATTTCCATTTTTTTAAAATTAATTATTTTTGGGACTCCATTCTTTCAAGCACATAGTTGATAATTTTCATTTATATATAGAAAAACATGCCAAGATGGCAGTGTTAAACAATCCTTTTCATAAACTACTTCAAATAGAATCATCCCTTTTGAAGAATCTTAAGATCTTGTTATATGCAAATCCCATCCAATGAAGGTATTCAACCCAAGAGCTTTGTTTGTGAGCTATAAACATTTTCAACATAGTTTTTAATGTTTAATTGGTCCTTTTCTACATGCGCATTTGATTTGTGATGATATGTTCTTGTTGTATGCAAATCGCATCCAATGAAGGTATTCAACCCAAGAGCTTTGTTTGCGAGCTATAAACATTTTCAACATAGTTTTTCATGTTTAATTGGTCCTTTTCTACATGCGCATTTGATTTGTGATGATATGTAAAATTATAACACAATTTTGTTCATAATGTTTTTGGAACAACAAGGTCCAAAACCCATCAACAAAACTAGAGTTCCACTCAATTGTGCCAATTATCTTGGTGTAGAACTATTTTCATTGTCTATGAAGTACTTGAGCAAATCCACCCTACTTGCTTGCTTGTCGTGTTATTGAGCAACTACTAGCTACAAGGTTTCTTCTCATTGATAGTATGTCAATGTATCCTACATCATCTCACACATGGTTCTCGGGTTGGGATTCCAAAAATCATGAACAAAATTCATAGATGGTTTCTTTGGTTCCTGTATTTATACTCACGGCAGCAGCTATAGCACAATGTACAACTAAAGGAAGCAAAGAAAAATCTCAACAAGGTGATAGTTTAGATGTCTGTTACCTGCTGCACAGACTCACAAATTGTGTGATTGGAAAACCACCCTCTCATCACATAGACACAACAGATTCATCAGTCTTTGACTTGAAGGCTTCACAACTCGGCAACTTTTGATTGTTTCCTAGAGCATAATTTCATCCCCAATTGGGGTTATATTACTTGCTCATCACCTCAAGCTAAAAAGGAGGAGCAAAATTTCAATTCCCAATTCCAGTTATATGTTACCTGCTCATCACCTCAAGCTAAAGGAGACATTGATGTTGTTGGAGAGTATGAATAAAGAGCAGGTATGTCAATCATATGCATACCCAAAGAGACCCAATCAAAACCTGATGGGGTTTTACAAGCTTCTCATTGGAATGGGTTGGATTCAAGGAGATGCATCAACTTTGGTACAGTAGAGGACTTCAGTCAAAAGGATTTAAGGTTGGGGTTTTTCAGAAATCATGAACAAAGTCATGGATGGGTTTCTTTGGTTCCTGTCGAAGGGCATTTTACTTTGTGAGTTCTGCAGCTACTGCACAATGTTCAAGCTAGAGGAAGCAAAAGACAAAAAGAAAAACTGAGCAAAGTGATAATAGTTCAGATGTCTACTACCTGGGAAGCTTGTTTTTTGTCAAGGTTTCAGAGATGGTGAAGAAGATGTCCAGCACGGTTTTCTTTCGTTCATCAACAAGGTGGGGCATTTCAATGGATATCTGCAGCTATGGTGACATGATATCTGCATGTCATCTTCCTTCTTTCTCGTTCTGTGATGACAGCTCCGTATATTGCTTCCAGGCACTGCAATTTCCTACTCTTCCAGTGCACTCTCTTCTGTGTGCAGCTTCTAAGCCGCGGCAGTTCCTACCCCAAGATCCTCCTCCTCCGCGGCCCGGATTTCTCACTCCCGAGAAAGATCTCTCTCTATCCTCCATAATAGTCTGCCCTGCACGCTGCCCCCTTGCAGAGCCGACAGTAGTAGTAGTGCCTGTGCTGTCTCCGTCGATTACTGCTCCTGCAATGGTCGTTCTGGGGCAACAACGAAGCAAGGCGAAAGGAAGATCATGTCAGGAAAGCAGCGATTCCAGAGAACTTGCAAGAAGCAAGACGACTTCCGTCGCACAAACAAACAACGATGCACACGTCTCGAAAAACTCCGGAAAAAAAGCGAACTAGTAGCACGTGGTATCATCCATCTGGACGAGCAGGTGTGGCCGGGAGCTTGCAATCTCAGCAGTTGTCTTGATATTCCGCATGCTGTTTTGCTTGCTTCTCGACACGTCCTCATGCGGAACTTGTCGTTGCCATCATCAAGACATCATCAAGAGTTTGCGTTCAAAGTGCCTACGGACGACCAGCTCGGGAGGTACTAACTAGTCCTGTTCTGATTCTTTCTGAAGAAGAGAAGAGAAGAGAAAGAGAAAGAGATTGCTCTGTGGAGTGGACAGTCCATCACTTAAGGAAATCGTTTCTACAAGATTTGCTGCTGCGACAACAACAAGATGAGGGCCATCGAGATTACCAAGCCAGGCGGTCCTGAAGTCCTGGAGATCAGGGAGGTCCCGGATCCGAAAGCAGGCGAGGGAGAAGTGGTCATCAAAACGACTGCAACTGCATTGAACAGAGCAGACATCATGCAACGACAAGGCAACTATCCGCCACCTCCAGGCGCTTCTTTGTACCCGGGCCTTGAAGTCTCTGGAACCATAGAGAGCGTCGGCCCTGGAGTTTCCAAATGGAAAGTCGGAGACCAGGTACGCTTGAAGAGAAGATGAAGAAGAAGTAGAAGAAGATGCCTTGCTTGCTTGATTGTTGTAGATGGTGATCAGTTTCTTGGTTGTGCTGCAGCAGCAGCAGGGGTTTCCACAAGGGGGGAAAAAGCATACAGCCTCAGATCTTGTTTGATATCAATTCCTTAGCTTCCTGCTGCAGGTGTGTGCATTGCTTGGAGGCGGAGGATATGCAGAGAAGGTGAATGTGCCAGAAGGTCAAGTGTTTCCAATCCCGAAGGGTGTGTCTCTGCGGGATGCAGCAGCGATTCCTGAAGTTGCATCCACAGTCTGGTCCACTGTCTTCATGACCGTGCATCTTCAACCGGGTGAAAGCCTTCTGGTATGTCATCATGCATGCATGCAACTGTCACCTTCTTCAGCCAATCTTCTTCACACATGAAGAGATCATTCCAGAGTCATTAGATTCTTTGCTGATTTCATGTGGAAGGCAGTTCTAGAGCCAAGAGTATTACTGCAGATTACAGCAGCTTCTGTTTCTGAAGAAGAAGATGTGCACTGGATGCAATTGGCACTAGTCTATCTTTCTTTCTTTTGACTGGTTTGTCTTCTGAAGATGTGCACTGGTTGCAATTGGCACTAGTCTATCTTTCTTTCTTTCTTTCAACTGGTTCTTCTATAAGCTCTGTGATCGATCAATACATGCTTCGTCTTGTCTTGCCTGATTTTCTCGTTGTGGGAAAGACAATTCATGAAAGTGTTTTTTGTTCCTTGGATGCAGATACATGGTGGTGGTAGTGGTATAGGCTCATTTGCAATCCAGCTTGCCAAGGCAAAAGGCGCAAAAGTGTTTGTCACTGCTGGTAAAGAAGAGCTCTGTCCAACACAGCAACAACAAAAGTTGCTCACCTTAGTACTACTGTTTTCCTCCTCCTCCTCCTCCTTCAGCTAGTATGAATTCTTGTGTTTGTTCCAACAGAGCTAGAGTTTTTTTTCCATGGCACACAGGCAGGCAGGCCCAATCAAGCATGATGAAGTTGGACTGGAATTTTTTTTTGCTGTTGTTGTTGACAGGGAGTGATGAAAAGCTCAAGAAGTGCCTTGAGCTTGGCGCAGATGTTGCAATCAATTACAAGACTGAGAACTTTGTTGCTCGGGTAAAGGAAGAGACTGGCGGTAAAGGTGCGTGTTGTTCACACATAAATCTCCTAATATTTGAATGTAGATTGATCATGCACTTTTGACAAGATTTGCATTCTAGCTCCAGGAAATTTTCCAGATTTCCTTATGCTTTCTTTCCTACGACTGAATGATTGTCTCCTCCATGTACATACTTGAACCTTGGATTGCAGGTGTGGATGTCATACTTGATGTTGTTGGAGCTCCATATCTGAATAGTAATCTAGAGGCTTTGGCCTTGGATGGGCGGATCTTCATCATTGGGCTACAAGGGGGAGCAAAGGGAGAGATCAACCTTGGGTTGCTTATGGCAAAGCGTGCAACTATTGCTGGTAATATATTTAACTCTCCGAGCTGCTTACACTTTGTATGTGATTACAAAACATTGTGCCACAACAAGTGCATCCTCTTCTATTTTTCAGGCTTTTGTGGATCAAAGGTTGCTGCCAACAGAAAAAGTGGTGTAAGCAGCTAAGATCATGGTTGTTGGTTGCTTTGGTTGGTACAGCTGCGGGATTACGCAGTCGGCCAACAAAAGACAAGGCAGCAATTGTACAAGAAGTTGTCAAGAATGTGTGGCCAGAGATTGAAGCAGGCAAGGTTAAGGTAATAGTTGAGGATGTTCTTCCTTTGGAGAGGGCAGATGATGCCCATCGTATTTTGGAACATGGCACACACTTTGGCAAAGTGATACTCACCACCTAGAAATCGAAAGCATCCTAGATCGAAAAACATCCTGCACAAGAACCAGCTGCACTTTCTCTGCATGTTTCATGTTGGTTTTGCAAAGTGTTGTATACAGTTTGTTTTTTCACTTCTTTAATCCAAACACAACAACATAGAAAGTTTCTGGGACTCAACAAATGCATCAGAGATGTGATGATTGCTGCAAACTTGGAGATTGGGTTTAGTGGCAATTTAAGAGGACTATCTATAAGGAATAGGACTGCATTGGTAAAGATGCAAACATGCTCATGAAGTTGCTACTATTTCTGAAAGACACTTTCTGAGTAATGAGCAGCTATTAGTGAGTTGAATTCCATTCCAGTTGTAACTCGCACAAATGTTGGAAGAATGTTATAATAATGTACTTACGAATTGCTCTGATTGTCAAGCTGGAATTTTGTAGTCACATGGATCCTCGGAATACTCTTTCTTTCAAGTCAGAAGGAAGAACTAACAGGTGGGTTTGCATCAATCCTTCTGTGTTTTTATATGGTTGTTATCATTGTCTACTTTTAAAAAATAAATCTTAGAACAAGATATGTGTTCAGAGAAGTTGCTCAAGTTATAGCACTTTGTCAGAAATCCTTCATTCTCCAAGGAAAACAGTGTTTAAAATGCGCGTTTCAGTTTGCTAAGCACCATTCTAGTTTGCTCTTGCACAAGTCAAAATGTTAATGAAAGATTGTGGCAAGAGAATGGGACAATTTGAAACACACTCTCCACACAATCTTTGCTACACTGTTAGAGTGTGCTTTGTTCATTCAAAGTTGCAAAACACTTGTTCTTGCATTTCTCCAAGATTTCATCCTTAGGGCTCTTGGTTGCTACTCTTATTATAGCTTAAGTCTTTAATTTACATGCCAAAACCATAAGGTTTTTTCCATGTTGACTATACATATATACATATATATATAGATATATCTGATTTTACTTGATGTAAGCATTTTTATAAGAATGCATTTTGAATTGATTTGGGTTTTCTTTTGGTGTTTTGTACATGCGTGATTTTTATTCGAAAAGTTGTGAAACATAACTTGTGATTACAACAGCTTGAAGGTTTCAAATTTGTATGATTGTTGTGGTGAGTGTCAAACAACTATGTACATTTGCAAGATCATAATGTATACACAAAGCACAAAGCACTATCGATGACATCATATGATCCGAATTTATATATTAAGGATGATAGTTTGTTTTGCTTTGATTGTCATGTTGAGATCTTCCACCCCACATCACCTCACATTGTGCATTTGGTATTGTTGGAGCCCTTCAATGAATAGGGTTGGCCTAAGGTGGCTTTGTAATGTTTAGACTTTCAATGTAGGGTTTATTGAATGTTGAATAATAATATTGCATTGAAAGAATTCAAGACAATGATAAATTAAAGATTATAGGGAAATTGAGGTGCATTCTTGGTATTGTTGGAAAGTCCTTTGAAGTTGGTAGGGTTTAATGGAGGTGATGGAGGTGATTTTGTAATTTTTAGATCTAAGGTGTGGGAGAAATTGGGTTTTGAGTAATCTTTGTCATTACAAGTTCAATAAATGTTTTTACAAAATCATCGAATCTTCTTGATATTACACCCTCAAATGATGTTGCAAGCATCTTTTGTTGCACAATTGTTATTATAACAAAAATTAAGGGGAATCAATGTCTTTTTATATGGAAATTGGACATGAATGTAACAATGACACCAAAATAAAAAATAAAATAAAATGAAGAACAAAAAAACTATAGAATTATTTCAGGTCCTCTATTTATAGGGAACAAAAAAATTATTTTAAAAAATAAAAAATTGCACACAACATTTGAACTGACTATAATGTGAATACTTTTCAATGGCGTTTGCTCATTTTTTTGTGTGGAAATATGATAATATGATCTTAAAAAAGTGGGGTGCTTTGCAAAATTTGACATTTAAAAAGTTGTAGCCTTCTAGTTTAACTGGTGTTTACAAAGTGTCTTGTGTAGTAAACCTTCTTTATACTTTTGTGTGATTTGTTTGAAAGCAATATAACATGAATGATTGAACAAAAGTCATGAGAGTATTCTTCAATAAATTGTAAAGAAAGATTTTAATACAATCATAGAAATTCATTTATGTAGATACATTGTGACCTAAGAGGAACCCTAAAAAATGTCAAAAATACTACCTTAAAATGACAGTTGATGGAGTAGAGTGATTGTGATGAGCACACTAATCATATGGTGCTTATAATATCATGTTTGTTTTGTGTGTTTTACGTTTGTAGTTTGTGCATTTATGGAGGAAAGAGAATGTGGATGGTTTGTTCCTTTTAATTTAGATCATAAGTGTATGAGCTTATCTATGTTGGTTTTGTTCTTCATGAAAACTCATGGGAGTATGACTCGTATTGGTGCTTTGGATTATAGAAAGATGAGGAGCTACGAATATTTAAAGGAGGGACAATTTGCAATTTGGCGGGGGGGTCTGTTGGATGGTTATTAGAAGGATAGAGAAAAGAACTGAGTATTATGAAGTTTGTTTGGTGTATAGTGAAGTTAATAGAAGGTGTTATGTAAAAATCATTGAGAGATAATTGCTTTGCATGCATGACTTTGCTCTTTGAATTTCTACTACGTTGGAAATGTAGAATTTGTGGTAGGTTGTTAGTGATAGGTTGGTGGTGAAAGCGATGCAAAATATAGGAGGTTCATGAGTGATTTCTAATGGCATTTTTTAAGGGTGTTTCTGTTTGAGTGTGGGAAAAAATGAGTACCCTTGCTAGGTGCTCTAAGTTTGGGTTTGCAATTAGTTTTCACTTGAAGTCTAGGAAATAAGGGTTAATTTTTTATTAGGGTTGGGATTGGGCAAAATCTCTCTTTCTGTAAAAGCTTTTGGGATACATTGGAATATGGGAATGGAAAATGCCATTAGAGGTCTATGGATGCTCAATTAGAGAGGATCCAAAAGGTTTTGATTCATCTATGCTCTAGTAGATAATGGACAACTTTTGCTTTCATGGAACTTTCTTTAAACCATATGCATGTCATTTGTTGTAACTAATATTTATCAAGAATAATTAAGAGGTTTTGGTAATCACTATTGTTACAAATTTCTAACTTCAAGGTTTGGATGTGAACATGAAGAGGTTTTAGGGCATCAAGGAAGAACATCTTCTCCTATTTTCAATTAAGGGTGTTTACCCATGACAACAATGGAAACAAGGAAAAGGAGTGATGGAAATGTGGTGGTGTTTATGGCTTTGATGTTTTTATGTTGTTTTCTTTTATTTGGGATGAGTGAGTTGAAATGGATACTATTGGACACTAGTTGAATGTGAACCAAGGGGGTTGCCAAGCAATGGGGAGCATGCGAAAATCTCACTATGGAATGGAAGAAAGAAAAAATAACAAAGTAGATAAGTGGGGAGGGGGATGAATTTTGTTTTGGAGAGGTTTTTAGAAAAGGAAGGCTAGATTTTGGAGCTTAAATAGAAGTACATGGAGATCCGTTGTGCAATGTATTTCAAAAGGCAAAAATTTAGTTTAGGAGGTTAAGAGGTGGGTTTGAAGGTTGATGACAAAAGGGATGATGAAGATCTTAGGGGTCTTAAGAAAGAGTTGGAATCTTCTCAATGTGTGTGTGTTGTGTTGATTTGCATATCATAAGAAAACACCATAATTTCTGGGAACTCCGAAAACAATCATAGTTTGTTGAATTTTACAAGGTGGATCACGTAAGGGGGGACTTTGGTTATTTGCAAAACTTGTGAAATAGTTAATGAGGAGTTGAAATGTGTTGTTTTTTTAAAAATTTTCTAATGTGTTGTCAATTTGAGGGGTGGTGTCATGAATACTAGTTTATGTAATCTTTTTGGACTCAAGGGTCTATGACACAAAATGTAATCTGGGACTTGGGTTCTTGTGAAAGTTTAATGTTGTTTTGGGTTTATGTGGTCTAAAGAAATTGAGAAGAGAAGGGAAGTTAGTGGGTTCAAAAGAAAGAGATGACAAAGATTTGACACCTTAGAGACCTCAAACCTTCTTTATTGATGAAGGCAATAATTTAGGTGGCTATAGGCTCAAGCCAATGGGTAATGCTAAGAGTGATTCTACCATTCAATATATGTGTTCCTTGTTTTGATTATTGTGTGCCCTAGTTTTTTGCTATACTTTTGGCCACAACACAACTTACGAAAGTGAATGTTCACAACTTTTAGATTAAGGCTTCCTTTAGACGAAGAGTTGAAGCCAAAATTTTTTGGGGTCGATAATGGAAAATTTAACCACTTCTTGGCTCATTGTATGGTCTCAAGTTGTTAATAAATTATTATTTGTTTGGGAGCCGATGAATTCATGTGTAAAGCAAAAGGCCAAAAATAGGGGTCAAGGCTTCAACCCCCCCTATGTTTTCATTCTTTCTTTCTTGCTATCATATTTCTTTTCATCTTTGCTTCCTTTCTCAAACTAAACCCTAAAAATCAAACCACCGTGAATGTGCATAGGCACAAGACTCTTGTCACTCTTGTGTTTTTCATGGCCATATCCCAAATAATAATTAAAGAAAAAACTCCCTCCATCATTCTCAAAACAAGCATAAAAGCTCCACAAGAAAAGAGGAAAATGAAAAAAGATGAAATAGAAAATAAAAGATACAAGCTTTCGTTTAGGGTTTGGTTTTATCTTACAATATGGATTTTATCAAGAGAACAGTATTTTATTGCAGCAACATACGCCCCAAGGGTTGCAAATTGGCCTGCCATGTTGTTAAGTATCCTTTTTATGCCTTTGTGCCAAGTTCAGGCCATAAAGTGATAGATTAAAAAAATTATTTTCTTTTTCAGCCTTCACTCCTAGTGTAAAACCCTTGGGGCTGATTGATTTTAATGATTGCACCGATAGGAATACTTGATTGATTTGAGTTCAAAACTTGGCCTTGACTCCTAATGTAAAGTGGGCCTAAGTTAAATCTTAGGATTAGATCGAATTAAGCCTAGAACTAATTGTGGTTAGAATTCTAAATTACAGAGAAGAACAAACTAAACTAATTATTAGGTTGAACGGCACTTAAAACGCTTTAATACTAGGTAGATACCAATGTCGACAAATTCCTCAATTTCGAGAGTGTTAAATAAGATTCTCGTGAGCTTGACTTCAAACATAACCCTACTGATAAAACCAAAACCTTTGAAAAAAGGCTTTTTAAACACAAGATTAGGTTCTTCAGGTAAGCAAGAATTAGATTTTCTTTCAAAGAAGAGAGTTTGCAAGGGTATGTATATACACAATCCTAAGTTATATACAACCTGACATTGACATAAACTTTACTTCACCCAACTTGTCACACGCTACCCTTGATTGTGTTGTTTCAACGATAAAACAAAGCATTTCAAGTTAGACCCAATGAATGAAAGGTACTCCATGAAATGGGAAAAAAATCTTGCAATACGCACAAGAACTGAGGCAACTCTTTAGATCCCGAATATATGGTTATTTATAAATGCATCTTGTATCTTACTGCTCTTTGTCCCCTTCAAGTAATCTGTTCACGAGTTCTTCAATTTGTTGCCACAGGAGTTGCAGCTGCTTTCTTCTCATCTGTCACAATCCCAACTTTCCTGAAGTAATCCATCTCCTGCAAGCAGACAAAATCATGACAGCAAACTTGTTAAAAAGCGATCCACAAGCTACTACTCAGGGAAAGAAAATATTAGGTGAAAGGACAACCCACAAAGAAAGCATCCTGATATCCTGCCCCTAGAAAAGAAGCACAATGCTATATACTCGATCATGACCAGGCCATTGAATTCCAGGGAATGCTCAATGTACTACATCAGAACTCACCTCACGAACTCATCTATTTCATGGTCATATTGACCCAACAGGTTAGGCTCATACTCACCAGCATTCTTTTGTATATATCCAGTAGTACACTGCGTTCCAGCTTGGTTTCATTATATGCATCCACAGTATCCATAGCCTGTTCATGGCACAAAACAGTTCTTGCTCATGAACAATACATTCATGTTTGAGGAAGATGGGAAACAGCCATTCTTGGGGTAGTACCCCACAATAGAAAGGCAGATCTGATGCTCAAACAAAGACATGAACTTATAAACATTCACAATAACTCATTTTGCACAAAGAGAGGAGACAAAGAAAATCACCTTAAGCCATTTTGCGAGATTTGGTCGACCAGCAGTAACATCGTAGTTTTTGAGGCCAGAAAAAGCAATTTCCAACCTTTCAATGAAAGGGACATATGCAATGTCAACCTGGCACATGCTTACATGAGAAGTTTCACAGAAAACAATTGGGAACATATAACTGCCAGCACATCCTCGACAGTAAAGTAGTCCAGTAGAAAATAATTCTTTTATTTAACACAAACTGAAGAAAAAATCATAATATGAACCTGTCTCAGCAGCACATACTTGGAAATGAAGGTCAAGGGCTAAGAATGGAGTAAAGAAACTGGCAATCCACTCACCAAGCCAAACTTTCCAAGGAAGAATGGTCCTTCGTTGGCATATTTTCCAAGTGCATTCTCTACATAGTCAAATGCTGGTCCTGGAAAAAATAGTGCAAGCATATGATGAAGGGAGAGATGTAACACAACAGAAACAGATCATCATCTCTCATCATGGTGCTTCCTTCCCAAAACCACAATCATTCAAGGACACCCACCAACATACATATGTTCTCAAGCAATTTCTTTTTTCCCTACTCTCTTAATCATGCAGAAACTGAGACAAACAGGAATGTGGAGGACTCTTACCTACGGTCTTATCAATATCAGCTGGAGCTGCATCCTTTAAGCTCAAGGCAGTATAGCCCGCCTTACCCAAGGTGTCAATATACTTCACGAGTTCTGCAGCAGCCTGCTTCTTGTCTTCTTCCTGTCACCAAAGTATGAGCATTATTCAATTAGAATATTGCTTTCAGTTTCTGCAATTACTCACTACTAGGTACAGATAGTGTGCATGCATCACAAAGAAAATGAGGGAGAAAAACCAACAAAGAGATGGGAATTTGGGTACACACAGTAGGTCCAATGGTTGGCCCTCCAAATTCTTGGTCAAGATACTCAAGCAAGTCCAAGCTTTCACCCTTCACTTCGCCTTTATGTTCAAGTGCTGGAACCTACCCTCCCAAGTAGAAATCAGAATAAAATCCTACTAAAATGGACTCAAATTACATCTCAACAAGCATGTAGTAACAAATGAAACTGATGAGCTCTTTGCATGTAACTCACTTTGCCAACAGGATAGACTTTCTCCTTGTACCAAGCAGGCTTGTCACTAAGACTGATTGGCACGCACTCTATTTCATCCAATCCCTGAAATTCCATCCACAAATTACCAGCTGATCAACAAGCTTCCAAGCTCTGAATGGCACTTTACAGTGTGCAATATCAAATTGCAATTCTCCACTTGTAAACCTAAGCAGGTCCTTCCAGTTTCCTGAGCCTGTTTATAGCACCTGTCTTATGTCAAAAACCTACCGGTCAACTTGTACTGGACCATTAATCAAAGTCATGCTAAACAACTTGCCAGTTGCAACATTCACAATACACCCCACACACAATTTTTCCATCATAGCTTGGTCAATCAAAGTCATGAAAGACAGACCTTGTACTTCTGAGCAATCCAAACACGCTGTGCATATGGGCAGAGAGCACTATAATACAGTCTGCTCACACAAACATCCCCACAAGGTTACTATTTGCTTTGAACCCTCGAAGCCAGAGTAAAGATTGAATATATTCAGATACAGGTTGCTGCACATATAGGTTTACAGGCTACGTGAACTCTAACACCAGAATTCTGCTCAGGTCATGACAGATTGCGGTATCTAGATACCATGAAATTCAGGATTTTCAAAAAAAAGATGATTGCCTAACCAATTTCTGCCACATCCAAGTTGGGCCACAGGGTTTCATCATTACCAACAAGCAAAAATGAGGCCTAGAGAATCTTGAAGGTAACAACAGAAAATCAGGACAGTACAGGGACCATTGTTGAACTGCTGCTGACATAAATACATATAGAATAAGATTTGCTAGAGACCAGTAACCTGCACAGAGCACAACTCAAAGCATGGCCTAAATGTGGAGCAATGGGGTCACACACCTGGTTGTGCCATTAAAAAGAGGTGGGCACTCTGACTTAGAGTCGAGGTCCTGGGAGTTCACATAGCTGCAAATCATCCCTCCCCCACAACCGAACAGGTTTTTAAGTTCCAAAATCCCATCACAGATATCACTGACAGTCAGTGGTAGCCTCTTCCCACGAAAACCAGAGAAAACTAAAACACAAGACAGATATGTATATATGAGATTGCAAAGAAAACTCAACAAACAACAGGTTGAAGCTAACTGTTGTGTCAGTTCCTGCAAGAGTAAGATATGGTCATAACCTTATGAGCATCACTCACCATCAGGCTATATCACCTTGACCATGAAGGTTGCTGCCATGACTCTTTCCCCACTAGCTTCATCAGCTCTCAAACAGCAGGAAAACCACAACACCTTAGATTACCCACAACACCTGATTCTTTTATGAACTACCCATAACAAAAAAACAAACAAAACTAATTTTTGCCACACTCCAGAGAAATCTGTCATCACCACAGTGCCCTTCTTGCAGCACAAGAGTTTTGAAGTGCACCAGACTATGTGCAGAAAAGAATACACATGACAACAGAATTTTGAGTTGGCAGTAGTTTGCACTGAATGCATGCACAAAAAACTTCTTTCAATGCATTATTATCTCTTTCTTTCTCTAAACCCAAGAAGAAAGAGGTGCATATTTGCAGAGGATATCTGCTGGAGTGAGATGCAGCTCACAGAGAGGTAGACGGCACGACAAGAACCAAGAAAGAATCCCCTTTGTATATCTATCTATCATGTCTCTCACAGACCTATCTCTGTGAATTTCAGAATCAATACTTGCACATACCCATCAATGAATTTAGATCATGAAGCAGCTTCAACTATAGTTGTAGGGAGATTGTACCTGGCTACTGCTGCTGAAGCCATGCTGCAAACCGAGAAATACCCTTTTCTGTGTACAAGCTGTGAATTCAGACAGTAAGTGGATTGTCCTTGGAAGCTGTTGCTGTTTTGAAGCAGCTGTGGATAGGGCCGAATCACTGGATGCACAGCAGGAAAAGAGCAAATCCTGTTTGAATCCACAAAAATTCAGACCAACCAACATTTCATCAGATCAACAACAACAGTACAACACCAGGCCAATAGAAAACTGGAGATGCAGCAGGCAGCAGCAACCTAGCATGGATAGAAGGAAGGAATTATCATGCAAATAGCGTGAACAGGACCAAATTCTTTCACAGCAATGAATGAGATTTGACAGACACCACAGATGCAATATCTCCTCCTTCTTTGCACAAAGAACTTGAACCCAAAGAGATACATATCACAGCCACCAGGAAGATCCTTCCAAAGATTGCTAAGAAATCTTTGCAAGGATTGCTGCGAAAGAATTCTTTGCAAAGATTGCTCCAAGAAGAGCTCCTTGCAAGGATCGCTGCAAGAAGGATTCTTTGCAAATATTGCTGCAAGAAGAACTCTTTGCAAGGATTGCTGCAAGAAGGATTCTTTGCAAACTTGTTACAAGGATTGCCATCACTTTGGATGCAACCAAAGAATCAATCCCAGCATCATACAGGGAAAAGCAACTCTGCTCTTCTATGGTACAAGAACACAGACACAGAGAGAGAGACAGAGAAAGACAGAGTAGTGGATGTGCACATACATGCGAGGATTGTTGGCGACGGAGAAGGTTGTCGTGGAGACTGGAATCACACAAGAAAAGCTGCAGCTGGCCATCAGTTCGCCCTTGCTCCTCTGTCTCCAATATGCTTATATAGGTGCACAGCAGCGCGATGAGGCCGGTGGTTGCGCAAACTACAGTAATGGTGCATGCACGCACACGCATTCCCTCGGGAAGTTTGTCGCGAACCTTCCCTCCCGAGGATGAAAACGGACGAGCGGGGCGGTTCGATCTTGCTCGCTACGGATTCGAACTGAAAGCGTCGGTGAGCAGAGCATCGTGCAGTTCGTAGTGCTTCTGCGAGTGCGGCGATAGCCAGGGTTTGCATTGCCGGAGGGATACAACAAACCGCAGTAGAAGCAAAATAGAGAGAAGAAGCAGCAGTAGCAGAAGAAGAAGAAGAGGACGACGACGAAGAAGAAGACGAGTAGAAGGGACGAGGAGCGACGACGGAGTGTCGTGCATGAGGGGATTGGAGGGCAGCGATGGCGGATATGGAAACCTCTTGGGAGGGCGAGTCGCTTCCTCCGCGGAAACGGCTGCTGGCGGGATTGCGGCAGAATGGCTGGCGGGCTTCTTCGTCGTCTTCGCTGACTTCCACTGCTGCTGGCGAATTGCTCCAAGGAATCGGACCGGAGCAGGAGGAGGGGGAGGAGAAGGAGCTTGCGGCAGTTGACGGGGAAGGTGGTGGGGATTTGTCCGTTATGGTTTCTTCGGGCGCTGAGTGTTCTTCAGGCTTGAAGAAGCCACGGATGTCGCAAGAGCGGGCGAAGGAGGAGTATGCAGACCACGTAGATCCATCGCAGTCGGAGCGGCTTGTTCTCCCTCCTGTAAGCAAACCTTCACAAGGAATCCCAGTTCCAGTTTTTTCACATGATGATGCAGCAGCAGCAGCAGCAGCTGCTGCTGCAATATCTGCAGCGGCACATGCTGTCAAGGTGGCGATGGCAGCCAAAGAAAATGCCGCTGCAAAAGCCAGTATCGCAGTGAAAGCAGCAGCAGCAGCAAAAGTGGCTTTGGAAGCAGCTGCTCATGCAGCTAGGGATGTGGCTCTTGTCCAGGCTGAGCTTAGGAGGAGGAAGACTGTAAATGTACAACCTGGATTCTCTGAAAGTTCTTCCAAGCTGCTGCAGACTTTTGTAGCTCCAGAGAGCCAAACAGAAGAAAGGATCTTGGAGAGGACAGAGGTGAAGGCAGAGAGGACAGAAGAGAGAGCAGCAGCAGTAGCAGCATCTTTGGATGATGAAGAATTGGCCCAACAATGGCACAGAGTCATCAGCAGCTCTCCATGCATTTCTCATAGTCTTGGTACTCCACTACAAAGGAAAGAAGCTCCAACAATACCAGATACTGCATCCAGTGCAGTTAGTATGAGTAGCACAGATGCAGCGGCATGGCCTCAAATCATTCAGACATCTCCAACTGAGCTTCTTCTGTTGCAGCCTCCGAAGCAACAACAAACAAGGGCTCAATCAGTGATGCACCAGGAGTCGAAGCGATTTGATGATGCAAGGGTTGCGGTGAGGCATGAGGTGAAGAAGAAGATCACGGAGATTCATCAGAGTGATGATGCTGGAGGACAGCAACTAGATGCTTTCGAGCATTCTAGTCCCAAGTTTTCTTCTAAACCTAGTAAGCTCTCAGTTTCAGAGGAAATCTCCAGTGTGATAAAACCAGCAGAAGCAACTATGGAGGGGGTTGGAGCTTTTTCTGCGAGGGAAGAAGATTCGGTGATAACTGCAGCAGCTGATTATCCTGCAGACCTTGTGGAAGATTCATTGACAACGACAGCAGCTGAGCATTCTGCAGAGCTTTCATTTGATACCATAATGGCAGTTGCTGATGCAGGAGCCTCTTCTACTCATCTCCTTTCTGACAGCTATGAGAGGAGACCTGACCTTCTCCAGGAGATTCTTGAGGCTGCTGTTCTTGCAGACTCTGCAATGTCGCTAGATGAAGGAGGAGGTGCTGATGCCTTTACTCCTGAGAGTGCATATAGGGCAGAATACTTTGAAGGTTCAGTACAACAAGAAGGGCATAGCATTTTTTCTGATTTGCTTGCAGAGTCAAAGGAAGATGAATTGAGAATGATGCTATAGTTGTGGATGTTACGCCATCAGCCACTGGGACACCACCCATTGCTTGCAGCAATGCAAGTGATGGTTTTGCAAATGGCACATGCAAGTAGGGATTTGGAAGATCTTGGAGCAGCTGAGATGGTGGATGATGCAGACATGGCCTCAAATTTTTCTGGAGTAGCTGAAGTTGTGCATGCAGATATCCAGAGATAGCTGTGAAGGATTCTGGAGCATCTGAAGTTTTGTATACAGACAATGCACGCATGATCTTGAAAGGCTTTGCAGCTGAAATTGTGCATGCAGATGGTGCAGACACTGCTTTAGGAGATTCTGGAGCAGCTGAAACTTTGCAGAGCAGAGGTGCCCCCTAAGGTTTCACCTGGACAAGTTTTATGAACTGGTTCAAAGGCAGATTGGTGGCAAGGAAGAGGTAATGGCAGGACAATGCTTGGAGAAAAAATCAAGCAAGAAGAGATAGAGGTGGAAACATGTTTGGGGGAATTTCAACTATGGATGGTCAAGGTTTGTGGTCAGGCTGTGAGGGAACTGAAGATGTTGCTTTTGGGGTTTCAGGAATTTCAGAAGCTAGTCCTGATCATTTGCTTGCTTATTCCCAAGGAGGAGGATGCAATGCAAGTGGATTTTGGAGGAGAGAGCTGTAGATGGTGGCGATTTGAGACCAGATTGCCAGGAAAATCTAAATCTGTCTTGGGTTTCTGACTGAAGTGTGTGATCTGCAAGCAGCCATTGTGCACAATGATGCAGGCTCAAGTGAAAGCCTAGCACATGCAGCTCAAGCCACCCATGAAGAAACAGTTGCAACCTCGCCATGGAACAAGCTGAAGGTGCTTCCTGCTGCAAGTGAAAGCTTTAGCAACTGGAGCTAGTATGTCTCTCCTTTCATCTGCTGGACACATACCCAGGCAAACTATTGCTTTTGCAAGCAGACCAGGTGGTTGACATTTGTTACTCCATCAGGTCCTTAATATCCCTAATGTGACCAACTCAGATTTTGAGACAATAGCATCTAACTATGGTCCTGTCTGTGTAATGGTTTATTCATGAAGGCATGAAGCATGTTCAACCTGCATTAGGCCATGCTCTGCAACTGTCGCCTTGGACCAATCCAGTCCTCTCAGTTATAGTGAAACACAACTGTGGCCAAAAGGTCTGATGTCACATATGGTAGTTGCTTGATTGTTCTCTGCAATGCTGAACTTGTCCCATGCAACAAAGAAAAACTGTCTCTGCATGCTTTCTGTGGCTTCTCTGTTGTTTGTATGTTGTATCAAGACATGGGTGATGGCCATTTATTTTATCAGGTTGGAGAATTCATCATTGATTTTGTCACTCTTCTTCAGAAGTGGAGTTGTGCATGGTTTAACAGTTCTGGATACGCAAGAATCTCTCAAAAGAGAACTTTGCTGGTTCAAAGCTGCCTCTTCAGTACTCCTGTGGCTGCTCTGTTGCTTGTCCGTTGTATTAAGACATGGGTGGTGGCCAGTTTTTCCATGAAGTTGGAGAATTGATCATCAATTGTGTCAGCCTCCTTTAGAAGTGGGGCTATGCAGGTCATAAAAGTTCTGGGTATATGAAATCTCTCAAAAGAGAACTTTACTGGTTCACTGTGCAGTACATGATGTGGTCTCCTGAAGAGAAATCAGTAAGTGCCAAGAAGGTACTTGGGCCGTGGAATTCCAGCAGATTACTGTGCTTTCAACACTTGTGGTACGGTGGAGTTCAACTGGATTGATGTGTATGCTAGAGCATGTGCAGGAACAAGCTGGAATGTGTGTTAGGGATGCGTGAAAAGTGTTGTTGAGAGTTTGTTTGATTTATATGAGAAGATATGGAAGCTCTGCAGAAAGGATACTTTGGGCCAGGTTGGGAGGAAAGTGATAAAGAAGAAGCAGTAGCTAGCTCCAAGAGGAAGGTGTAAGTAACTACAGCACCATCATGGGTGCCTGCCGACATGACAATGAGGCTTCACATACAGTTAAGTTTGTGCTGTGCTGCAAGTACTGCAAGATTGTTGTCACTCATGAAAAAGAGTGTGAAAAATTGAGTACAACAGATATTATCATGTGTCTCCTGCTGATACAGACTTTTGGGCATCTTCCATGCTTTCACATGGATTCTGTTCAGGCAACTTCTTAGAATTCTGTTTAGTTCTTCTTGTGCATTGACCTTGACACCATCTACATTTTGTCTTTTGTGTAAACATACTCTTTGTTCAAGCATCTGTTCAAGCATCTGGAAGACTTCCACTTTCAATGAATGAAGCTGTCAGGTAGTTAGTGATTATTGTCAAGAGCTATCCTCTGGTTTCAACAATCATGGTATGGTGTTGTTGAGGCAGAGTTTAAATATGGTCTTTGTGAATTTCTGTTCAAATTGTGCAATGTTGTTCTGCAGCTGTTGTGCTTCTGAGTACAATCAAAGTGAGTGCTGTTGGTGATCTGGTTGCTTTCAGTCTAGAGAGGCCACAAAACTCTGCAGATAGAAATTTATCATCACCTGAACTGTATGCATGCAGAATGTGGTCCTCTCCACACAGTATAATGATGCACTTGGCTGCAATTTGGTGTTTCTAAATAGAGCTCTCAAGTTTGTGTAATCTGGAGATGCTTGGAGCCCAATTTGAGTTGGTATTTGTAAAGTGATTTTGCATAGCAACCAAATTCATTGTGCTCTGTTTGTCTAGGAACAATATCTGTAACTGTATTGGACACACGTTTTGTTGAACTTCCATTCAGATGTACTGGCCTGGAAAAGTGCAGTTTACATGGGTGGTTAGAATTTGAACAGAGAATTGTGTATTGAGCGATTGGATGACAGTGTTGAGCAGAAGTTTTGAGCATAGACCATTTTTAATAATTTTATGAAAGCTTGAAATTGTAGTATTTGCTGTTTGGCAAGTTGATTTAGGTATGAAAACCATTTGAATTTTAGACTTTCAACGTATGATTATCAGATTTTTCTTTTTGAAGTTGCATTTGATGCCAAAACAGTTTTGAGTTTATCATCTTTGTATTGAAGATGCGAAACTGGTTTTTCCTGATCAGGAGTGATAAAATATGCTGATCTCTGTTTTTTGTGTTTTCTTGTATACTATCAAAGAGCCTTCAAATGTTTGTTGTTGCAAACTAACAAAAAGTGTAAATTGATGACACATTCCCCTTGTGCAGGTTTTTATATGCTCATGAGAATGCAACCTTATAGCATTATGTAATCCACCCAATGAAAAAACGAGCTCCTGGTCGCATAATGGCTCTCCTCCTTATGGCAAGTTTGAACCAGCAACAGTTGAAATAGGAAATGTTTACATAAAGTTCCACAAAAAATGAACTCAACAGTTCACAGTGACACCTGGTGAACATTCCTCAAAATGTCAGACCAAATGAAAGCTACATTGTTTTGTAGAGTCTCTCCCTTGCAGGCAGAGCCTACAAACCCACAATTGCAGAGGCAGAATGCCAACCCAGAAATTGCGACTTGTTTTTCGCCTACCAAGTTTGCTGAAGACAAAAAAAGATGCTCTTCATGTCAGTAGATTCAGCCAAAGAAAGCAGCAAATCTTGCTTGAACACGTAACAGGTGGGTACCAGAATTCTATAGAAGAGTTCAATAATCACTAATTCTCAACAACAGAAAACTTTGCAAATAGACAACGTTTTCCAGACCAGTACTTTGAAATGAATTCTTAGCATAAGGATGTTTGCACCTTACCATCTGTGATGCATTTGAGCCTCCTCCCTCAGCACTTGCTTTCATGTCTTGGAAATCCCTTCCAAACTGGCTCAAAATATAGTGTCTACATGACTCCACAGTCACACCTGTGTAATTGTATAATCATATCTATCCTGACCAAACATGGCCCTCACAGACATTCAAACCTGTTTTCTACACATCTTCTACCTGCACCATGAAGTTGGTGAAAACACAAAACTTCTGCACAACACTGTCATCCAATCACTCGAAACACAATTCTCTGTTCAAATCTAACCACCCATGTAAACTGCACTGTCTTCTCTCCTTCCTGGATGTTTTTTACTGTTTTTCTCTTGAGAGAGTAGCATTAGGTACTTGACAACCCATTTAGGCCTCTTTAAACAAGTTCATATATCAGAGGACTATTACTCAATGCAAATTCACTTCTAGACAAGGGAAACAAGATCTCTGGTGTGTTTCAACTAACAAGTCAACTGACCAGTGTGCATCTTAGAGCATAAAAGTTGAGAACAACAATGCAGCAACTCCAAAAACAGGACCACTCAACAGAAAGTATTTCTTTGCTGCATAGTCACAAATTAGTATAGCAAAAAAGATACAGTGAAGCAGGTTACAATCTATATTGTCAGATCAGTAGAGGTTAACACAAACAAAACTGAGAGAAGATGGGTATGGCCCAAGGTCATGGCACACCATTGCATGAGATATCAATTATCAGAGTTCATCAACACACTCAGAAACTTAATTATCAAAACATTAGATGCAAGGGCGGCAAATAGGTGCTATTGTTGTAAATTCAAGGCTTAAGTTGGCCAGGTTAGAGTTACAAGTTACAGCAGACTTGGGTCTGATGGAGGTACAAATGTCATCTGCCTGGTCCACTTGCAAAAGCAGAGGTTTACAGGGGTAAATGTGTTGCAGATGAAAAGGGAGCCATACTGGCTCCTATTGCTAAACCTTGACTTGGAGCAGTGAGCCCCCTCACTTTGTTCTCTGGTCAGATTGTAACTCTTTCTTCATGGGCTTCAGCTGCATGTGGAAGGCTCGGCCTACTACACAAGGGTTGCCTGCAGATCACCAGTTTCAGGCCCAACCCAAACCTGCTTGATCAAGTGAGGGCATATCTCAAGATTCCTTGCAGCCTGACCTAGAATATGCACCATCCACACTTGATTCCTCCTCCAAGACTGCTTCCACAGCATCCTCTTCCTTGGCAACAACTGCATGATCAGAAATTGCTTCTGAGACTCCTACATGGTCTCACACCCCAAATGACACAGCTTGAGTTTGCACACAGTTTGACCATGAATGTTAACCATCCACAGGTGCATTCTCCTCCAAGCTAGCTTTCACCACAAAGTCTTCCTGGGCAGCCAGCAAAGGCTCAGAACCGGCTTCTAGACCTTCTATAGGAGTTACCCTAGAGGACAAATTGACCTGCACCATATCAGCTGTTCCAGAATCTTTCAAACCAGTATCTGCATCATCTGCACACACTACTTCAGCTGTTCCAGAACCTTTCAAAGCTATCTCTGCATCTTCTAAACCAACCACTTCTGCTAATTGAGAACACTTCAAATCCATGCCTGCATTAGCTGCAACTACCATCTCAGCTGCTCCAGAATCCATCAAAGCCATGTTTATGTCATCTGGATGCACAAGTGCTGCTCCAGAATCTTTCAATGCCATTGCTGCATCATATGCCTCCATTATCTCAGCAGCTATAGACACTTTCAAAGCCATGTTCTCATGATCTGAATGCCCAACTTCAGATGAATCTTTTGAAGTCATGACAGCATCATGTGCACTAACCATGTCAGATGCTCCAGAAGTTTCCAAATGTGTGTCTGCATTGGTAATTCCCACATCTTGTACAGCTGCAGAAGACTCACCCACATTATGTAGGAGAAGTTGTGGCCCTGTGGGAACCAGTGGTGCTTCATCAAAAAGTCTAGCATCACTCCTTGATTCGCCTTCCTCAGTTTCTACTTGCAAATCAGAAAAAGAATGATTTTCTTGTAATCCTGCACCTGCATCATGTTCTGACTGAAGTATTTCCGCATGGACACTTACATCAGCTCCTTCATCAATAGACATTGTAGAATCTGCAAGAACAGCAGCCTCAAGAATCTCCTGAAGGAAATCAGGTCTTCTGTCATGAATGTCAGAAATGGGATGAGTAGCTACAGCATCAGCTTCCACCATGGCATCAAATGGCAACTCTGCAGAATTCTCAGCTGGCACTGCCAATGAAACTTCCCTTACAGGTGATGTAAGACAATGAGAAATTTGGGGAGAACTGTTGATGGGTCTGTCAAGCTCCCAAGCTGATTCTTCATTATCTGGTGATAACGCTTCACCGCACCCTGCTTCGTTTTCTTCTTTCTCCACCTTCACTTCAGCCCTCGGTGATATCTTCTCTCTATGGCTGTCTGTTTGTACAATTACCTGTGGTTTTGCAGAACTTTTTGCCAATCCAGGTTCTGAACTTGCAGCTTTCCTTTGAAGTCCAGCATGCGCTAGAGCTGCAGCCCTAGCTGCATGAGCAGCTGCTTCCAGCGCCACTTTTGCTGCTGCTGCAGCCTTCACTGCTACACTTGCTTTAGCGGCAGCATTTTCTTTGGCTGCCAGAGCCAACTTGACAGCCTGTGCAGCAGCAGCCTGTGCAGCTGCTACTGCATCGTGTGAAGACAAAGGGACGGCCATCCTTTGTGATCCTTGCTTTACAGGAACAGGGATCCTAGTGCCTTGCCGTCCATCCCGAGTCTGCCTATAGAGTTCCCGCTTGGATGCATCTGCACGGTCTTTATCCTCAAGCTTAGGTCGCTCTCGTGACATTCGTGGCTTCTTGAAGGAGGGGTTGAAGAACTCTACCACCGCAGAAGATGCTGAAACGGCGACCCTGGCCTCCGTGCTGCAATTCACTCCCCCATGCTGCTTGATTCTGCGCATCCCAGTGCTCTCCAGACCATGAGACGCTACATAACCCTCCTCTTGCTCCCCGCCAACTGCCACAACACCTTCCCCTCGATCGACCGCCACATCCTCCTCCTCTTCCTGACCAACCTCTCGAGAAAATCCCTCAACCCCATGGGACACAAGAGGAGACGAGGAAGATCGCCAGCCACTCTGCCGCAACCCTACCAGCAAGCGTTTCCGTGGAGGAAGCGATTCGCCCCCAACCCCACCCATCACGGCATGACCTCCATCAACACCATCAGTTCTACATTCGGAAGATTCCCAAGGAGCAACCGAAACTGCACTGGCGCCCACTTCCATGTCCGCCATCGCTGCCCCCTCCTACTCCCCACTTACGCACCACGCTGCATAACCCTAACCAAGCTTCATAACCCTAACTACGCTTCTCCGTCTTCGTGTTCGTCTTGCTCCGCTTCCTTTTCCTCTTTTGTTCTGCTTCTACTTCGTGCCGTCCTATTACAACACGTTCCTTACTTCCACCACTTGCAAAAAATCCACGACAATTGCCTATTGCGAACTGCGAATTTCGGATGTTGCGAATTGCGAGCGATCATGCACGTCTCGACGGCTCTTTCTCTTCTCTCGCCCGCTCTCGCGTGCACGCGACGAGAAAGAAAAGAAGACCAAAAAGATCTGACCGTCGGATTCTCGATCCGTGTTGCAGATACATAGAGATCTGACCGTTGGATCTCTCCTTTACAGGCCTCCTCAACCATAGTCTCGACACGGTGTGAATGAGGAAAAACTGAGGGGAAAAAAAGCCCTTATTTCCCTCAAGTATTTTACATTCTTGAAGAATTAAAAAATATATATATTAACTTCAATTAAATTTTTTTTTCTCAATTACTCTAGATTCTTCAAAAAAAAAGAAAAAAGGAAAAAATTCTTCAACTTCTATTTTCCTAGTTGGATTTTTTCTTTTTGGTGTATTTATCATAAGTTTGTATTTGTTTTTAACCCAAGTTGAATTATGATGTTGTGTTGTATGTATGTGGCCTTAAAAACTAATTCCTTTAGTTATTATGCCTTTTTCTTTTCTTTTGCACATTTACATTTTTACGTTCCCATACTTTTTTAATAAAAAGATCCCCAATGAAGGAATCCACTATTAAATTCACAATTGTTTCCAATTTAGGTTAAGGTAGTGTGCTTAGAAGTTGCTTAATTTGGCGTTCCCATAAATGACATGTATTCTAGTTGTTGAAGTTCCCCCCAAAGTCCAATTGAATTGGCGTTCCCAAAGCTCCCCCCGCACAGGATTCCAATTCCCAAACGGCGTTCCCAATTAAATTCTGCCACACAAATAATAAAACGAATTCAAGACTTTCTAAAATTGTGGAGAGGTAACAAAACGAAGGGAGGGAAACGGGGCACTGGGGGAATCGAACTCCCGACCTCTCGCACCCGAAGCGAGAATCATACCACTAGACCAAGTGCCCTCCACATGACACAATGTTTTCAGATTTAAGTATTGATTAAAATTTTACCAGATGGAAGCTAACTCTGATACCTGAGATGATACCCGGACGGGCCCGAGTGCAGTTTCTAATAACCGCCCAGCCCAGGGTTTTTCCCCCTTCGTTTGTTAGGTTTGAACTGAGGACGAAGAGGAAGCGGAGGAGGAGGACGACGACGGCAGCGCTTGCCGGGGTCGGATTGAAAGCTGTAATCGATTTTACAACAGCGGCAGCGCGGGCTGATCATCACTCTACTATTTGGTGTTTTTTTTTTTCGTTTTAAAACAATTTTTTTTGGTACGTTTTGTGGTCGCTGCAATGGTGAGTTTGAAGGTGCGAGTACCGTCGCTGGAGCGCATAGGAGATGAGGAGGATGCGAGGAAGAGGGAGAAGAGGTTGAAGAACGTGGAGACAGTGTTACAGAAGCTGGTAGGTCGAGAAGCGCGCATGTGGCTTATCACAGCTCTGGCATCTCTGGAAGTTCCTTCGCAGGTGCAGGCATCTTGCTTTCTTGACCTTTTCTCCAATTCCTTGCGCGCTTCAAGGGTTTCAAGAGGCGATGAGGAGGAGGAGGAGGAGGAGGAGGAGGAGGAGATGCAAGTAGGTGAGTGTTTTTCCTGAGCAAAGCTTCTCTTTTGAATTAGGTCAGTTTTTACTGCAAAAGGAAATGACTACATGCTTTTTTGCTTGCTTTTGTGAAGGGGATTCATTTCAACAAGGCAGCAGATTCTTTGCCTTTAGTGTGACTGCCGGATGTTGCTGGATGTTGCAGGATGTTCTACCAGCTTTGTGTATGTATATTTTTGGTGAAATCAATGCAAGCAACCTCTTCAGAGGCAGCTCAATTGTTGTCTTTTTCTTTGAAAATCAGAATACAGTTCTACCCCTCCCCCCAAAAAAAGGTTCTGAAGATTTCAAACCATTATCTTGTGGTTTAGGTGGGGTTGAAATGCAGTTGCTGCGGATGGTATGTGAAAACCGCCCTCAGTGGGTTGCAAAGCTAATAGCCAAAGACAGCAAGCTTCTGCAGCGCTTCTTTTCAGGTACTTTTTGCAGATTGCTCTCTCTCTCTCTCTCTCTCACAAAATCATGTTTAATTGAGCACAAACTTATGTGAAGGAAGTCTGTATACAGCTTCCAGTATTCATTCTTTATATATGGAAGCATGCTTTTGAAGCTTTGATGATACAGACCAGTTGTGTTTATGATTAGGGTTCAGTTGTCATGGTTAGCTTGCAAGAAAAGGGAAAAGGGCAATCTCTAGATGGGGAGGACTATGTACAACATGACTCTGAAATTGGTGCAGGTGTAGTTCTAGGGTTCAGTGCCAGAAGAGGATGATGTTGTAGTTTTTTAATATTATGCTGAGACTGGAGAGATTTTCTGGTTGACAGGAGATTCCAAAAGAATATTGCTTTGGTTCCAGAACTTCGCTGGGGCAGGACAAAATGACCATCAACGGGGAGCAAGAGCATTGGCTCGGTATGCTTTTTTGCACCGGGAGGAATGTTGGCATGAGCTGGAATGGAAGGGAAGTCATGCACAAGCTCCTGCAACAGTGGCTGCAAAGCCACATTATTTCTTAGAGCTTGATGTGCTTGAATCAGTCAATAATTTCCTGGAACAGGTCCCTGGGTTTTGGCGCTCTGAAGAGCTCAAAGACTCCCTCAAAGATGGCGAGTTTCTATCCTTGAATTTTACATTTTTCACTCAGGAATTGCTGAAGATGGTAAAAGACCAGGTTTCAGAAGGATGGCAGATTGTTAAGGATTATGTAGCTGATGAGTCTTTTTTTGTTCTTTGTCAGCGGATTCTTCACATAGTTAAAGACCGTGACTTTCTTACTTTCATAAATGACTTAGGACTTGCCCTGTCACGTGTTAGAAATAGAACTGTAGCTCGTCATGGCTCTTCAAAGCAGGCTAAGACTGGAAGTCTTGAAAATGTCTCCCAACATAAGAGCACTAGCTGGATAGAGTTGGTTATGTTTGAGGGTTTGCAGTGGAATACCCTAGAGGAACTGGTGTTCTGCAATGCTTGTATTAGTCATGGGCGAGACCTTTGGCGTTTACTGCAAGAAGAGGAACATGAAGAAGAGGCACATGAGATGAAGTCACACAGAGATGATATGAATTTGAAGTTGGAGGAAGAAGAAAGGGAGCACTGGGCACTTAGATATAAAGTGTTGAAGCTGAGAAAACCACTTGCATGTAAGTTTTTGGCAATTGAATCCTGGAGGTTGTACTACCAATTGCTGGTGCTGCCCATGGACAAAGAAGCCTTTGAGGCCCTACTCACTGATGTTGAGCTTAGCTTTCGATGCTCTTCCACTCTGTTGGAAGCTGATGATGACAGGAAACATAGAAGCCCTGGACGTGTTAGAAGTAGGAAGCGATTCAAGAAACGAAGGAAGGATATGAAAAGAGAGAAGTTTGACCTTGATGATGATGAGACCCTGACAGATAGTGAGGATCATGTAGCTGGTTCAAATTCTGTGAAGTCCCTATCAATAGATGACTGCAGCTGGTTCCTGTCCATTGACAACTACACTCTGGCATGGACAAAGGTACTAATTCTTATTTTTCTGTGCTGAAGATCAGGTTGGCCATTCTTGGTTTGAGCTGTAGGGTTTCTTTTCACTGGGACATTGGCAAACCTGTTATTTCATTTTTCTGTAGTTATCTACCAGGAATATGGTGTTCCTGTTGCCTGACATGTGATTGATCCATCAATGTCTTTGCAGAACCTACAAGCAGAGTTGGCTTAAAGATGGAATCATTATGGGCTGCTGATGAGGGAATGTATTTGTTTTGTGATGCAGGCTGACCTTGTAGAGCATGTTGTGGCTCATGCTGTGCAACAGTGGTTCCAGTGGTGTTTTACACACTGGTGAAACCAAACCCATTTCAGAGCCTCCCTGAATCAAGCTACAGGTGTGGGTCTTACCAGCATGTTATCACCTGGATGTTTTGCAGATTTTTGACAATCAGCATCCAAGGTGTTGTGCTTAGAAGGATATGTTCAGGGTGCAGGAGGCTGCAATCACTGCCTTCTAGGTAGGTGTCTCTATGCCTTAGGCTTAGATGATTGCTTGAAGAGTGACAAGCTATTATGTTACAATGGTTATTTCCATAGCAGAATTAAAATGTTGCAGAATGAATGAGGATTTAAAAAAATATTAGTCATTTGAGTTGAGTGCTAGCTAATATCAGGATGGGGTCATCTGGCTGCTTTACGAAATGTGACAGAAACTAACAAAGCCAATTTTTGTGCAATTGTTGGCCAGGAATTTGGAGGAGATTACTAAATACTTATCTACACCACTGTTGGGTGCTGACAAAGTCATTGGGAAGTAATGGCAGCTTGTCAGTGCCTTCCATGATGAAGGTGATGACCTGATACTTTGACTGAAACTCATAAGTTTATGACTGCTTACCCATTGTTGTTGTTTTAAATTTTGCTGGAGCTGATGATCAATGTGGATATATTAACCTTAATTTACACAATGTTCAAAAGACAAAATCCCATAATGAGTTTAGCAATTGTAACATGAATTGCATGTATGTTTCTTGCATTAAAGCATTCATAATTATTTGGTAGTTTTCTCACTGTGTTTTAACAGTTCTCCGTTTGATTTTCTAGTGATGTTAATTTGTTAATTTTTTTGTTTTTTGTTTTTCTTTCCGATTGTCATGTGAGTGTATTATTATTAACAAATTGATTGTCACAAAAATGTTTACAACATATTTAAGAACATAATTCTTCAAAAGTTTCTACTGAAAATTATGTATTGCAAATGTGGGACTTGGCAGAAGGGGAAGGGGGAGATGTTGTTACTACATGTTCATATGCAAAATGCGCATTCAAATTTTGAAGTTAGGAAATCAATACTGTAATGCCAAATTGGTATAAAACATCATCCAAAGCTTACATACCAATTTCTTTCCTTCCTTCCCTACTAGCTACACACAAACATGCATTAGTTTTACTTTTGTGAATGATTTTGTTTTCGAAGCTTGATTTCATTCATGTTGTCAAAGTTCATCCATCTGCATTCATCCATATATTGATGAATTATATGGATGAATTTTCATCATGAAAGTGCTTGAATTGGGAATCACCAATGCAAACATGGGAAAAAATTATAAATCAAGTTGTTTATTAAAAACGTTTAATTAATTAAATACTATTTTTGACATTTAAATTTTAAAATTGACTAATAAACTCATTTTTTGAGACTTTTTTTGGGGGTTAAATTTATAAAATTAAAAAAACTAAAAAAAGCCTTGTTGAACCAAACCCCTTTCTTTTAACCCACCAAATCCTTTTTTTCCCCTCCACAATTTCATTCTCATCCTAATAAAAACAATACACACATTCATCCAAGCTCATCTAAGAACAAAAGAACCTTTCTCATTTGTTTGTTTATTGAATTTTATAAAATAATTGACTTATTAAAATATAACTATAGTATAATATTTATAATAGTATTTATATTATATAATTACAACATGGTGTGTGTGTCTTTTACTTATCTCTTACTAATTTTTTTTTTTCTGACGTCATTTCGCTTTCATTATCTCTCTGGCATAATCCCATTGGCTCCCGTTCCCTGTGGAGTGTTTTGGGGGGTGGGGGAAGGGAGAGCCCGGTGAAGCACGGGGCGGGGGGGGGGCCAGAAAGGGGAGCAGCACGGGCCGACGGGGGGCACGGGCGGGGAAGGACCGGGCGGGGCAGGGCAGGGCAGGGCAGGGGGGGGGGAGGGCAGGGCAGGGGAGGGCAGGGCAGGGGGCAACCTGTATCTAATCAAATAAAAATATAATTTCAAAAAAAAATTATTTTCATTATAGAACATATTAAAAAAATTATAATCTTTTTAAAAAGAAAAAAGAAAATAAATAAATAAATAAATAAATAAATAAATACATAAAAACAAAAAAAATGAAGATAGACAAAATAAGAATAGAAAAAATAAAAACATGAAACAAATAAAAAACTATAAAAAAGGAATGGAAACAAATGAAACAAGGAAAGGGAAATACAATAAAATAATTTTTAAAAAAAAATTCCAAAAATGAAAAAAACTAAATAAAGAGTAAAAAATAAGAAAAGCCCTACTTGAAAAAAAAAGAGGTGTGTCTTCTTTCTCCAAACTTCAAACTTGCATCCAAATAAATATATATATAAAACAATAATAAAAAAAATACATAAAAATAAAAATAAAAAAGTTAAAAGTTTCTAAAACATGAACCAAGGTGGCCGAAGGCCACGGGCACCCACTAGTAATAGTATAATAGTATTAATAATATAATAATTAATAATAATTAATAATTTGTTAATTATTTTTCCCCTAAAAAAAGGAATTGAGACCAATGGAAGTGCAATAATCCCCACCTATAGGCACCTATGTTTCTGTTAACATTATTTGCCTAGTTTCCTACCTTCCTGTCTACTTTCCTACCCTGTGGGTGTCATCTGATTCTGTTGATATCCATTTTTAGGGTTTGGAGCTCTTCATTGTTTTTCCAGTGTGTAATTTGTGTACGTTTTTTGCTGTGTTGTGTGTGTGTGTGTGTGTGTGTGTGACCTTGTGAGTTTGTGTGTATTTTTTTTGCTTGCTTTTGCATTTGCGTATTTTTTTAAAGTGAGGTTTGGTGTTTTCAAGGCCGCTTTCTGGCGTATTGCATTTTATGGTAGCTGCTTGTGGAAGAGGGGCGGGCGGGCGGGAGGGGGGCAGAGGAGAGAATAAGAGATGAAGGAGCCTCCACCTTCCGCGGCCGCGAGTGCAGTTGGGGAAACCGTGAGTAGTAGGAAGAGGATGAAACCTGGTTCCAAAAATGGACAACAAGTTACAGCGCGGAGACCATCGCGTGAAGAGGAGCTTGCCAGGGAGGCTGTACCGGTTCCACGGCTCCAGAAGACCCCACATGCGGGTCATAAACCGGAGAGCTATGAGGATATGGAGGATTTGGAGTATCCAGCATTATTGTACAGTGTAATGGAGCAGCATTTGCCATCTAATTGTTTAGGGGCGTCACGTGAGAAGAAGCTTGCAATGCTGGAGCGTGTTTTGGCCAAGTATCGACCTAATGGTGAGCGGGCAAAGGTAAACCCCTAAATTTCAGCAACCTCGATATATTCAACCTCGATTTTTTCCAAGTCAAGTCTGAAAGATTTCTCCATGAGAGATACATGAGAAAGGAAAAACAGATAATAGAATTGCTGAGTGGGTTTTTGTGCGAATTCTTGAACCTCCCAGTAACAGAAAAGAAAAGAAAAATGTGAAGGATAATTAAGAGCACATGATGTTTTCATGAAGGCAGTAGGGTTTCAGTATTTTGCATTTTCCAAGACTGGATTTCTCAAACTTGATATTGTCATACTGATGGTAGTCACTCTCGCAGATGAAGAATCCCTAAGACAGTGACTACCACCACTATGTTGCTGTGCTTTGTTTTCCATATTTCCTCCAGGTGTCACAGAAATTGCATGAATGCGATACAACCAGGGAGAGTTGCATGCTCCTGTTCCAGACATTTCCAAATCCCTAATTTTGATTTTTAGGTCAGTTGGGTCCATTGGCTATAGAGGAAAATGTATGAATAAAGAGTAAGAGGGCACAAAAGTAATTGATAGTGGCTTAGAATAGAGGATATTTGCTTCTCAGTTGTGAGATCTGGCCTCAAATGAACATCAGGGGCACGGAACCCTAAACCATCATGATGACTCATGGTAAAAGCAATATCCCCTTTTCTAATTCACTCCAATGCAGAATTTGCTTCTAGAACCTGTTTCCTATATGAAGGGATGTGCTACTGTGCTCATTTTTTTTGTGACAGCAAGTCAGTGTGCAGTCTATTGGTTACAATGGTCTATAGTCTATACCCACTGTGTGGGGGAGGTGATGAAGGCAGTGGGTAAGTTGTGATAGAAAAGTCATATCATACAGGTTACTCTCAATAGTCTCTAAACAATTGAGGGACTGTCACTGCTGTCTACACTGGTAGTCTTATAATTCATTTGGAACTTGTTCTTCCCTTCTGTGTATTTTCTTCTTGCCTGTTCTTTAGTCCTTGTCTGGTGTTTTTCTTTTTCCTAATTTTTTTTGGGCCTGGTTCTGGTTTCTTTTAATTGTGAGCATGGGAGATTTTTCCATACTCTTGAGAGTTGCCATTTTTCTGTTGAAATTGGCCAATAAACCTTAGACTTACACCTAGAGCTTGACACTCCAGGAAAGCAAACTACAATTATGTTTCTGATGGTATCCTGGTGGCTATTTGATTTAATTTGTTCTGTATTATGCCAGGGAATAAGTCTGATCCACCAGCTCAATGATATTTTCTTTAGGGAGTACAAACACTTGGACTGTCGTGTTGGGTTTTCTGATGGGTTTTTTTCATTTTGTGTACATTAGGGTGTTGGTGTGCACATGATCACATCCTTTGGTTGTAGGCAAAGATGCTGAACTCAATATTTGTTTTGATCAAGTTCTTCAAAGTTACTACCCACAAATCTTTAGATGAGTATGCAACTTACAAAAGTGCTTGACTGTATGGAGAAGCTCACAAAATGACCTTGGTCAAATGTGGAAAAGCAAGTAACAAACATCATGGATGTGGCTTTGTGGCCTTGAAAGTGTTGTGTGTATCAATGTTGTTGAAAGGGTTTAGTATCCATAGTTATACCTGTTGCTGTCAGAGGTTTGCTGTATACATGATGGAAGGGATTGGTTTGTCAGTCCTGGATGGTCAAAGTTATGTATAGAGAAATACATGAGCCAACACTCATGAGTGCTGTAAGATGGTCAAAAGGTTTTTGATGGAGACTTGGTGGTGTGCTTCATTTGAGTGCAGAAGCATCAGGAATACAGAGAGAGAATACGAACAAATTATCAGGTTGTGCCTTCTTCATCATGTTCTTTTGCAAAAGGGATGGATATGTGAAGGTGTTTGATGAGAATTCACCAGTTCTCAGGGTATTACAGGGAGACATAGACTGTGGTCATTCTGTCATGTATACTGAACTTGTGGTTTACCACTGCAGCCACTGCATGAAGACCTTTATAGTTTTGCTCCAGAGCGATTCTTTGTGGGCTCATTCTTGGATGCAATCAAGGATGGATCAGAAGCTGCCCTACGTCATATTCTGATTGCGCATTCCCCAGGCGTTTTTACTTTCAACATGCTGAAACCTGGCTTTTGCTCCATGATGTTGGAGGAGGTGTGGGCTTGACCAGAATTATTTTGATTGGAACTGTTGAATTAATTCATGGATGGCCTACACAGATAGGGTATATGTGTGCCATCTCTGTGTCTGCCACCTGGAAATTCAACCTGACATGGTGCTCTGTGTACAGGTTGAACACTTTGAGAAATGGGCTCAGGATGCAAAAGTCAAAGTTATGCGGCCCAATACAATGAACAACTATGGGGCAGTGCTAGATGATATTGGGATGGAAGACATGTTAAATGAGCTGATGACCAGCTACCTGAACCCCATGGCTGCTGGTGCTTCACTGTCTTGTCTTTTTGCAGCACTCTATTTTGAACCTCTTGTCTGTCTCTTGTTATTCTCAATTCCATTTTGTGGTGTTTGGATCTTAGGCTTTCTTCTTCCCTCTCTGAAAGTTACATTGTCTTGTCAAAGTGCAGTGTTATTTCCGAATGTTGGTGGGTCTTCTCTAGATTCACACCATGGTTTTGTTGTGGAGTATGCCATGGACCGTGATCTTGATCTTGGTGGGTGTCACAATCCTTGTACTCTTCGAATAGCATGCCCCACTGGTTCACTGCTACCCCCCCCTGCTCCTCCTCCATCTTTCACCTATCTTGATGGGTGTGTCTCTGATCTGCCATGTTGAAACATCTGCAAGATGAACCCTAGCTGCAGGCATCCTTAGGCTTCTGCACAATTGGTGGTGACTGATTATCAGCTGTGGAAGGCAAATATATTGTCAAATCTTCCTGTAGAACCTACCTGCTTGCAAATTTCTGCTATGTTTTGTTGTTTTGACTATTGTTTTTATATGTATTGATCATCTGGTAGGATGTGGAACCATAATTGACAAGGATGTTGACTAGATGCTGATGTAAGTCAAGCTTGTTTTATCTTTCAAGGATTCATGATCTAAACTTGAATCAACTATCTGATCCATTCATCAGATGAGGTATCAATCTGTGGTTGATGTAAGGACACTTTGGTTTCATCTCTTTTTGCAAAAATTGCATCCTTAATGTTCACTATTTTCATGCATTGCAGGCTTTCATGTTGATGACTCAGAGGTCACCCTTAATGTGTGCCTTGGGAAACAATTTGACAGTGGCGAACTTTTTTTTCGAGGTGTGCGCTGTGACAAGCATGTAAATGGAGAAGCTCGACCTGAGGTTAGGCTCCCTGCCAGTTGATGGGAGGTTTAGGACCTAAAATTTATGTTTGCTTTCTGTGTGAACAAGGTTGAACTTAATAATAGTCCTTTCTTATGTGTTCATCAATGATTGTAGGAGGTGCTGGAGTATTCACATGTTCCTGGGCATGCGATACTACATGCTGGCCGCCATCGCCATGGTGCTAAGGCCATAACTTCCGGCCAGCGCACCAACATGATTCTTTGGTGTCGAAGGTGAGATTTTCGGTCTATTTTCATTCTTAGATTTCTGTCTTGATGTGATGTCAAGTGTGACATTCTCACATCCACTTTGCTAGCATCAAGTGCTAGCCAAAACCATGACTAAGTCTTTCCCATTGCTCCAAGAAATGATAGAAACTCAGGATACAAATTGATTTGAACAAATTTGACCCAAGTTTTGAGTGGATTACTACTCTTATCTACAACCACTATTGGGGGACTGATGAAGATGGTGGGGAGTAATGGCAGCTAGTCACTCCCATGCATGATGAAGGTGATGGTCTGATTCTTTGAGAGTGACACTCACAAGGGTTATGATGCACATATTCTTGTCATTGACACCAAATTTGTTTGCTTACCTTAGATGTATTTGTGTAGCTTCTCTGCGATTGCATTGATGCTTGCTAGCCTCATACTTCCCAGATAATTGACCACACTATTTGGAGTTAGATCCTTTGTGGTTCACTGTGGAAGCGCAGCCTACATGCCTACTAATTGGCTTTGTTGGCAGTTCTGAGTTTCGGGAGTTGAAGAAGTACCAGCGTGATTTTTCAAGTTGGTGTGGAGAGTGCCTATTGCGAAAGAAGGAACGCAGCCGTTGTCTTTCAAGTGCAAAACGACAGTTAGCTTCCTAACAATGCTAGTATGCTTGATGGCAGGAACATGGCATTTCATGTTTCCGAGTGTGTGTACATTGAAACAAATTGTGGATTGAACGGTTTCCTAACACAGGCTCCTCTTCCGCACATTGTCAAATGAGTTCATAATTGTAAATTAGGCACATGTACATTGGTTAGATTTATTTCGTAAGCCCTTTATGCTCATGTCTGTCAAGCTCGGGCAAGTACTTCTTTTGGACTCTAGTGTTACGAAAGCCTTGATTGTATTACATTTATTCCTTTCCATTCATTGTTCTTTGATGCATTTGAAGTGTGGTATGAAAGCATCTACCTTGATCTCTAGCCTTCTACAGTGTGATTATTCCCATATTTATTGGTTGCAATTGGTGGATTTGGAAGCATCCAATCAACTAAGTTGATAGAATGGTACACCAATGGACATGCTTTTTGAGGTCTTCCACTTTTGACCAACTTAAACATTACTTCAAAGTCCTTTGACACTCTATTAATCATTTATGTGTCTTTTCAATGCTAGGTCTTTTGTTAGTTCCTTACCTAGCATAGTTATATTAAACTCCTTTAATTAATCGATTCCATGCAAAGATAGTCATTCCCAAAATCTGAGCATTCCTTTCAGAATTGCAGATGAATTTGCATCCTCATTTTCGTTATTATTTTCATTTCTGTTCCAAAATTCATTCTCCCTTTTTGTCTGTTCCGTAATTCAAGTATTGCTTAGTTAGCATCCATGTGTAATAAGCTTGACCCATGTGCTATTGTTGGGACATTGCCAATCCATCTTTTATGCCCATTTGTTTCTTTGACTTATGCCAAAAGACAATGAATTCAGTGTCATCCTCCTCCTTAAGAGTCATTGCCCTTTCATACATCTTTGCACACCAATTTCTTTTCAAAAATCATTGTAGTTGCTCGCCTCCACATGTCCTGTGTCTGTTTTGTAGGAGCTTAACCAATCCTCATCGTTCTTGGAGTCTTTTTACCATCCCAGTACACACCAAGGATATCTCTGGATCCCCTCCATATTGCATGCAACTCATAATTCATCTTCTAAATAAAAGTTTGTTCACAAGAATTCCATGGATACAATTCACATTGGCTATTGGAATTGTAAGCAAATCCAATTGGCATAAAGAAGATCAACTTCAACTTGTGAAATAAAGGCTGAATCAACAAGAGTTCACCATGGAACATTCTCCCTTCCTGTTGTCTAAATGATGTCCGAGTAATATGATTGTATCAAATGGAGCCAAAGTTGTAAGGTCCAATTTGAGTCAAGTTGTTAGTGTCCTCTGCTGTTTTCGATATTATCCCTTTTTAGGTTTCGAATCGTCCAGTCAAAACTTAAGTAGGACATTTGATTGTGGCAGTGTCCTTTTTGGTTAGGGTTAGCCTTTGGGTGAGGTTCAACACATCAAGACAAATGTTTGAAACATCTTGTTTGGGAGATTGGGAAGTTGAAGCCATGTTACTCTTAGATACACTTATGGTGGTCGTGTTAGTTCAACACATCAACACATTGACACATAATGTAATGGAATGTTTTTAAATGGAAAAGCTGCAAATTCTAAGGTTTTTTCCTGCAATTTTCCAGTACACAGATGCTTGTCTTAATATCACCATTTCAAACTCTTTTCATGAAAATTATAGTTGGTGTTCCTGACTATTTGAGTTCTGTGCTAAATACATTAGGACAATGGTGCATCCAAAGGCTAAGGTTGAGAGATGAATTTACCTAAAATACTAGAATTCTAAGATAACAATTAAACATTAAATCCCAATGTTTACCGTGTTGTGGCATACTTGGCATTTGTTTGAACATTTAAAGCTCAACATTGTTTTTAACTATGCCTATCAATTGCCCTAAAATTTCTAGTTTAGGGTCAACATGTTAAGTCTTGGACTTGCTAAGTGGAAATGTTTATGGCTACATTTATAAAAGTGCGGGAAAGAAAAATTGCCTCAAAAAATAATAACCAAACATTCGGACACATTTTTCCTTGAAATGTGTACTAGAGGTTCACAAATCAATGGACATCTCAAAGGCCAATTTTGATCAAAATTAATACTTCGATCAAAGCACCTTAAGGATATATTGATCACGAATTTTCCTTTATTGTCAGCTAATGAATAGATAAATAAAACCTGAAATTGCTTGGAAAATACACGTGGTGCCGATAAAGCAAACCTTTTATAGCTTAGGTGAGAAGAGGAGAACAAAACAAACATGGAATATAAAATACTAAGCTTCATTTTCCCAGTGTATCATGAATTGCTAAACTTATTGGAAAATTGTGAAATTGCTTGAACATGTCTTATGGTTCAAAGCAATATAATCTATTCATCCATTTTTCAAGCACCCATTTTCCAATGAAAACATTCTTAAATTGCTTGGATACGTCTTATGAATCAAAGTGATATAATCCATTCATTCATTCATTCATTCATTCTTCAAGCACCTATAGATGTTGTCAAATTGCTTGGATGTGCCTCATGGATCAAAGCAATAGAATCCATTCATCCATTCTTCAAGCACTCATGTTCCAATCTAGATGTTGTCAAATTGCGTTGATCAAAGCCTTATGGATCAAAGCAATATGATCTATTGATCCATATATTTCAAGTACCAAATTTCCAATACAAATGTTGTTGGACATAGATGATGGGTCAAAGCAATATTATCCATTCATCCATTGTTCAAGCACCCATTTTCCAATCTAAATTTCGTAGGTACATATTGCTTCAACACGCCTTGTGGATCAAAGCAATATTATCCATTCATCCATTGTTCAAACACCCATTTTCCAATCTACTCATGATTAGAGAGAGAGAGAGATGATCCATCTTCCCCACGATTAAAAAAATGGGCAAATCACTTGACATCAAGTCTACTAGCAGCCCGAATACATTCAACATGGAACAGGTAATTTGTCTTCCATAAGCCTAACATTAAAGAGAAGGCTGAACTTATTCAGTATGTAGCTAATTTCAAGCAGTTTTATTGCTCCAATTGTTAGCTATACATGAGTTATTGTTACCGATTGCAGTCTGTAAATATGTTATTTGAAGTGAAATAGTCTAGTCCTGAAAAGTCTGTACACATAGTTATTGTTTCCAGTTGCAATCTGCAAATATGTTATTTGAAGTGAAAAAGGCTAGTCCTGAAAAGTCTTACCAGTTTTCATTTCATTCAAGTGATGTGCACTAATTTATCTGTCTGCCAGAACGCCGACAGTGTAACTCCCATGAAAACCAATCAACCATGTCTGACCTTGACAAAATTTGCATCCATGACCTGCAAGGCAATGTCAAAATATCATTTGCCTCATATTCCTGATTGTTCAGAATGTTGTGAAAGCATCATCTCTGGTCAAATGTGCTGCTGTTCATACAATTTTGCTGCATACCAGCTTGTGAGCTGAAAAATTGCTGATCAGTCTCTAGTCTCTACCAGTGATGGGTGGGTATTTGATTTTCATAATAACCACTCATTCATGTTTTCAAAAAAAATTCAGAATCAAAGAACCACTGGTCCTGGCATTTCCAAAACCTCAAAGAGCTGCCAGGTTTCATGGAAGAACTAGCAGTTCTCTGGACGGTTCTTTGCCTTTTTCAATTCTTTGAGAATGGTGATTATATATCAGAATTAGGTATCATGCATGATCAAGTGGGTGTTGATTCCAATCTGGCTTTACTCTCCTGGTTGAATACAAGACAAGGATGCCAGTTTCTTGAATTTCAAAGATTCCTAGAATTATAAGAAGATATGACACATGAAAGCAAGAGAGTTACTTGATGTGATAACTGGTATGCTTCTGTTTGAAGGAGTGAACATCTCGATTGTAAAGTTATAGAGGCACATTCTTAATTCAAAAATCCTCGACATCTGCAAAAGCCAAACCCCAACAATCCCATCAACTATGTATTGACAATAACTGTCAATTTACCACTTTTATTCATTGCTTTTTGTTGCATATACCAGTTTTCTTTCTCATGGATATTCTTAGTAGAACAAGATTGCAATGAATATGCTGAGTTTGCAATTAAAACCTGGGAGAAAATGGATAACAAAAACACCACTTCATATTGTGATTTTATCATATTCATGGGCCTTCTATCTGTATCAGAATCTAATGAGCAGCAAATTGGGAAGGATAGTTACCGTGGTGTGCGACAAAAGCAGGGGATTTTGTTCTCCTCAATAGGGAATTTGTAATCATAAGTGAGCTCCTCACCAGCTGAAATTGCGCGCTTTGAGTAAATCACCACCTTTTTCTGGCCTTCTACTGATATAATCTTTGTGTAACAGTTTGGCTGCACAACATGTAGCACATGCTTTTCTCATGATTTTTCTTTTGTGAATGAAGAAAATGCCAAGAGATAGTGGAGCAAAAATTCATGTTCAAGGATGATCTTGGAGCACCCAACTATGAAACAGCAATACATTGGAAATCCATTAAAAATAGCATCAATTATGTTACACAAGGCACAAGGTCCAGGGTACAAGGTTGAGGTTGTAGGGTCTGGAGTTGTTGGCTAATGAGTTCATGGTTAAGAGAAAGTTAAGGCTCACATGGTAGGTGATGTAACAATACAACAAGAAGAAATCATAAAAAGGAGTTGTCATTTGCACATTACTGTTGTGCAGATAACAAACTGAGAGTGATGCAAGAAAAGAGTTTAGAGTTCAGGCTTAGAGCTTACATCACAAGAATGGTTGATGAATCTGGCCAGGCCACCTCGTCTTGTTGCATCCACCTGTATGAAAGAGAAATTCATCTGATTTTCTGAGTCCACTAATAGCAGGATAATCTAGATACTGATCAGACGACTGGCAGCTTATAAAGCTCCAGTTTGCTCTTATTTAAGAAGATTGTTGAATTTTTGTGACAATACATACATGTATGGACAGAGAGGTGAGAGAGAGAAAGCACCACAATGTCATCATCAACACGGAACAGATAACTGCTGCCAATTCCCAGGGTTTCGTACTGATGTTCACGTAAATCTGAGACCTGCAAATTGTTGACAAAAGAATTGTCCTGCTGCTTTGGGTGTACAACCTTTTTGCATTGATGTGATGTGACATTCATGATGGAGCAGGAAAAATGAAAATGCTATTTCATATATCTCAAAGAGGCAACACACAAGAAATGCTTAAACATGAAAAGACCTGAAATCACCACAATTAATCCCCTACTGAGTTTGAAGGGGAGAGAACCTGCCGTCGAACAATCTCACCCACATACTCAATTACAAAGTCCCCCGCATCAATGTGTTCCAGTGCCAGTAATCCCCAGTCATGGATCTTACTATGTTGAAATCTCAGCCGCTTCTTGCGAGCCTATTCACAGTGCCCAAGCATCATGGCACTCTTTAGATGTATCTCAAAACCTTACAGAAACCACCCGATCTGAATATGCAGAAGAAGTTGAGTTTAGTTAGTTTTGAGTCAACGAATGCATAACCTTGAGCTGATTGAATTTCAACATATCAGATCCCTCTGCAGCAATAACAAGCTTGCGAAGAGTAGCCCGGTTTGTGCGAGCAGACTGAAGGTTGTTCACAATACTTGAGCTGGAGTGCTGCAGGAATGTGAGATTTGTAGACTCCTTAAACCCCTTGAACAATCTCCGCTTGGCTCCATTACGAGACCACTGACGCCACACCCAACCTTCAATGGAACACCGTGCACATCCTTGTGATCTTGGACCCACCAAAGCCTTTCTTTGGCTCCTCTTTCCCACACTGCCTTTCAGCTCAATACCAGGCCGACATTCAAGACTTGAGCCATGAGTGCTTTCATTTACAAACCCTCCCTCACTCACTGGAACCAGAGTCATAATCTTCCTGGAGGAACATTTTCTCAGCCATGGTTTGAACTCTTGAACTGCATCCACTTCTCCTCTACTTTTGACTTTGCTGCATTTGACCGCAGTTGAGAATCCCAGTGTCTTCTGTGAAGACCCATGCTGTAGCTTTTGTAGTGACACTGCACTCAGGCCAAGAATGTCCATCATAGCTCTGTCTTTCAGCCTTCCTTCTTGAGCATTATGTCTCATTACTCTCTCGGCTTGCTCTTTTCTTAAGAGAGCATTCTCCTTAGCTGCAGTACTCTTAGATTCATAGTTCTGCCTTGAATTTCTCAGCACCCTATTTTTTGCTGTTGAAGGCGTGGCAAGGTTTCTGCCAGACTCCCTGCCTCCTCTGCTCTGAAATTGGGAATTCTTGAGCACACTGACAGAAGTTGTCGTCACCTGGTTTCCAAAGCTTGAAGGCATGGCATCATTTCCACTAGCAGGTGGAATTGGAAGCTTCAAAGAAAGATCAGGGCTAGTGGATATTGAAGTGTCCACAAAACTGCTCGTCTTTGGTGTATCCTTTTCTGCCTCCATATGTTTCTTCCCAGGGATTGTTCTAACCACACAGC
Source organism: Sphagnum tenellum (assembly GCA_963921925.1). NCBI lineage: Eukaryota > Viridiplantae > Streptophyta > Sphagnopsida > Sphagnales > Sphagnaceae > Sphagnum > Sphagnum tenellum. The sequence goes on from OY998155.1 coordinate 4,954,701, forward strand.
CCTTTTTCCTTTCGGCTGTTACACTATCAAGTCTTGAGCTTCCTTGCAATCCAGGTTGCTGCAATGAAGTGGGCAAACAAGTAACTGTTTCTCTTGCCCTACTTGCAAGAGGCTGAAGTCTGCGCTTTTTCAGCAGTGGTGCACTTTGGTCATCTACCTTCAGACCCTCCACTGTAGCTTCTATGCATGAGCGGTTTCTGATCTTTGTGACATTCAAAAATTTCCCTGCACATGTATTTGCCTTTGCTTTCCTTCTGTTGAGCCGCTTGAGCAGTCTGTTGGTGAACATGGCCTCCTCAGTGTTTCCTGCCAAAACTAATGGTACCTGATTCTGTGGTTGTTCATGTTCATCAATTGTTCTTGAGTTCTTCAGATGAGAATTCCTCACATTGTTGCTTTTCACATTATGCGGTAGCCTTTCAGAGTGTATGGCTGGATTGGCTCTACTTGTGGCTTGAGAACTGGATCTCTTAAACTTCATGTTTTTAGCTTGCCTGATGCCCATGGGTTGCAGTCTCTCAAACCAAGCCATAGAGTTCCTCTTCTTTCCAGCTATTCTCTCTGCTGAAGTTGGCTTACAGCAGGGAGATGCAGCACACAATGACTGTCTGTTCTTGAACTGGGATCTCTGCTCATGCACAGCTGGGTCTTGAAATGGCGGTGTCCTTCCTCCCAGGGATATGGCAGCAGATTTCACTGGGATCTCCACCTGGAGATGCCTTCTGAAACCTGAGCAGAAACCACAATAATACAGGAAAGAAAACACTTCAGAATGATGTATTCTCTTCACAAGCTCAGTAACTGGGTGTCTAGTAGCCAGCTCTACACAGTGAGAGCAGGAGTTTTTCTCCAGAGAGAATTACCATGTAGTGGCGGAGCTGTTAATCCAGGAGATTTTGAGCTACATGTGCTCATTACACCTGCTGGGCCAAAGCCTGGTGGAGGACTCAATGATAAACTGGGAGTTTGTATTTTTCTTGATGTCATCCATGGAACTCCACCCTACAATGGAATGAACAAATCCATTAGAACAGAACTGCATTGTTACAAGAATCCTTCCTATCTGAGACTCAGGTTTTGTTTGTCATAATGGAGTTTCCAGAAATGGAGGATCTTGACAAAAGGTGTAGTAGGCAGAGAAGTTACCTTGTGTGAAGGTGATGCAGTTGCAACACCACTGAAGCCTGGAGGCATAGACTGAAATGACAGAGATGGAGGCTGATTATAAGATATCCGAAAGGGTCTCTGCAAAATGTATAAGACTCAAAAGACTCTTACTACCTTTCAATATCAAATCTTTGTTCCAATGAAACAACCCATTAGATCTAAACTGATGATCAAATCCAAAAAAGTTCAAGCTATAAATGTTATAAAATTACCAAATATGATTTCTTTCCAAGCAAAGACAGCTCCTTTCTAGTATCCACAGACTTCCTAACCTTGTGAAGAGCAGATGTAGGACCCAACAGTTAGAGGATTGAAATTCATGCAGAAAAAAATGATGCACACATGTAATGGTTGTCCTCCAATACTTGCCTGCATTGAAGGGCTTGCCATGATTCTTTTCTCTGAGTTCAATGATTCAGGTTGCTTGCCCATGATCCGCAGTTGCTGTTGTGAATGAGCCCACTCACGGAGAGGCTGGCTGATGACAGAATCAAGGAAGCCCTTATATGCAGCTTTGATGGTGACTGCATGAAGATGTTGCTGGATATACTCGAGAGCAACAGCTCTGGGACTCTTACCAAGGGAGCTGTTTCCTGTGCTATTTTCACCTCCCTGTTCTGAGAAGCTGTGATTGGTCACCAAGGTATGCTCAAAGATCATGCCCCTTTCAACTAAAACCAACAATTTGTCCAAAGGGAGAGGTGGAATCTGGGCTGGAATGTGGCAGATCTAAGACACAGAAAACAAAGATTATCATGCACGAACTCAGATTGGAGCAAACATTTAAAACTTGCAGATGCTACACAAAATTTCATCCAATTGAGCTGAAGCATTGTGTAGGTGAGATGTGATTAACTGAGATTTTCACAAACTCGGGTTTATCATGAGAATAAAAATAGATGGAAAACACATTGAGAGTCAGCTGTATGAGGGACACAGTGACTATGTGCAAACTTTCCTTTCAGTTTATACGGGTTAGTCCTCTATTTGATTTGGTCTAAAGAGTGGAAAAACATTTGGGTGTTTGGGATGAATGAAGAAAAACTGTATTAACATTATTGCCTACAGGTACTGAAGTACTCAAATTTGCAGAGTTGAGAAAGTGGGCTTCATAGCCCAACAATCACCTTGAGAGAACCATAGAGTTGACCTGCATGGAACCACTGCCATAGCTGCCACGCAGTAAATGGTCCCTTCATGCTGCGATCTGCCCCTTCGTATTCCCACACGGGTTCCATCCATACCTGAAGCAGCATCAAAACCTTCCAAATGCTCAGTGTATGCTCCACAATGCCTGGGAGTTTAAGGTCAAGGTGGATAATTTGAAGTGAAATCAGACCTGGTCATGGACACCTGTGCTGGGGTCAGGTCCTCGCATATCCCCTGCAGGTATTGTCTGTCTGGGTGGCAGATAAGCACCTTGGCAAGAGTCTGCATATCCTGTATTCAACACATGGTGCATACCCACCCTTGGTTGTTCCAAGTGCAGCAAGCCTGGAGATGCAGATGTAGTTTTCAAGAACCCTGAGGAGCTCAAAGGAAATGACTGGGTTGTTGATTGTATGACTTGAGAAGTGCCTCCTGGCACTGAGATCACAGGGCAGCCCTCCAGTGAATTCCCTGGCAATGCAGTCCTGAGTTGTGCTATCCCACTGATGGGCTGCTGTGATTGATCAATGATACATGCAGAGCATGACTCTAGATTTTCAATTACTAGCTTCAGCAGAAATGGTCCTGTGTATACACCTGATTGCACCTGATACATTGGGAGATCACTTGACAAAAACCCAGTTGCCAAAGCTTTTTGTAAATGCTCTAGTTTGTAGGGTCCACTTAAGCTACCATTGACATCATGATAAACCCACCCATTTGCAGCTCCAACAGGCCCTGCGCATGCTGCATTCTCTGATTCCACTGTCATTTCTGGTTCAGGCTCATAGGTCCTGCATGATTTGTTTCTCCTCCAAGGCCTGGAAGAGACATTCTGTTGGTTGATTCCACTCACATGTCCTCCATCATCATCATGGTCTCCCTGTCTATCTGCAATACTTCCATGTCTGCAAGTGTCAACATACTTGCAGCTTGACTTTATACTATAATTCAACTCTCTTTTATCAATTGTTTCTTCAATTTGCACTTGCAGCTGATGGGTTCTCTTTACTGACATACTGTCAGCATAATCTGAAGCTGAAATGAGTTTCCTATCCCTGGTATGCTGCTGGCCTGTGTGACATGGCTTGAGAACAGAAGAGATGACTGTCCCTTCAGTGCTGCTTTCACCCAAGTGAAGCTCCCCAACAACACAATCATCCTGTTGATTAGCCCTGTCAAACATGGATGGGGGCTCACAAACCCTCCACATGGTTATTGGGCATCCTCCAGTGCATCCAGAGTGCAACAATTCCTCAACAATATCATTCTCTTGCTCATCCAGTCTTGCCTCCAGTATCTTCTCAGGTGCAAAACATATTCCACTACTTTGCAAGCTCTTACTGAACTCCTCTTCAGGCTTCTTTACAACCAGGGCTTGTGAATCTACATGCATGTCAGGTTTCACGCTCCTCATTGACTTCAATTCTTTACTAAACTCCCTCTCTTGACTGGCTAGATAGGACTCAGGCATGTTTGATGCTTCAAACTTCTTGACCTCCCCTTCTTCAGTTCGAGTCTGATTTCCGCAAGGCTCCAGGACTTGCTTGTTTTCAGGAATGTTGCAGCCTGAAGTTTTTCTACCTTGTGGGTCATCAAATGTGACATGCAAATCTGACAAACCTTCATAGGCAACCTGGATCTGCTCTCTCCTATAAAGTTCAACCATAAAAATTCAGATTAGTTCACTCTCAATGCTCTTTTGACCCTGTGTGAGTTCTTTGCAAATTTTTATGTCATGTTCTCCTTCTCCCACAGACAGGTCTGTGCATTACCCTTATCAGAAAAACACTAGCACATCTGCTTTTGTGGAGCTGATCTTGTCCAACAGATGTGATAGTTTGTTAAGCTGGATAACAGAAGTGGTTTACAAGTGGGTAGAGGGGGATAGTTCAGGGAAGCCCTGGGAAACACCTTTGCCCATCCTCATCAGCATCAATATTCTGCCCAAGAACATGACTATGTTCTGGAGCTCCTTCATGATGAAAAACTGGGTGTGAACATTCAAAGCCTCTTTTTCTGTCAAAACCCAAAACCTCTTGATCACCGCTCTTAGTTTCCACATGTCCTTTGGCTCCTTCAGATCTGCCATTGAGGACTTCTTCATTGGATTCTTGTACCCCAATTCGATCTGGATTCACTTCAGTTGCAATCCATTTCTCATCCTCTATATCTCTGCCACCAGTTGTTGGAACATCCGTTTTTCCGAGCTCAAGCTTCTTTGCTTCACCAGCATGGATATCCACCTGCTGTAAAATGCTGAACTCACTGGTAATGCATTTTTTCTTCATGTCCTGCACATTCCCTGTAGTTGCTGCTGTCTCTGACATGTCTTCTGACCTTTGGCACCTTGGATCATTGGAACTGTCAAGATCCATATTACTGCCTGAAACTCTATCATCACATACTTCTTGCTTGACGTCACCTGCCAAATCTGGTACAATGTTCTGAGCTTCATGGATCCAGGTTGCATTGAGCTCCAAACTCCTGCTCGCAGCCTTGGAGTTCTCCAATATTTTGTTAGGTGGGAATAGCAAGTTGGCCTTCTCTTCCCCTGCACTTGCTTGGTCTTTGCAATCATGAGTTTTGGTCTTGATTTCATCTGCTGCAACAGTGTGTTCCATGGCCTACTCCAATGTCACAAAGTGTGCACCATAGAATAATCAGTCAGCATTGCAGCTTCAGCATAGCAATTTACACACAGTCTGGTTGCAGACTTAACACTCGCCTAGTCTGTGAATATTTCAGCTCAGTTTCTGCAGGAATACAAGAAAGCCTTAACATATAGCATATGACACAATAAACCCAGAAAAGTTCAGCAAGCTTACAGAACTGAAGCTCTCGACAAGAAAAGTTTACCACAAAAATCACAGGTTACATCCATAAGCTTTTGAGCCAAACTCTCCACAAGAAAGTCCAAAATTTTCATGTACTACACACAAAATGAAGCTACATATATAATCTAATTTTCAACAATCAGACCTTGTGCTTTAAAATGACTCTGACTAAGTTGAAAAAACACTACAGATCCAAGTTGTTCCAAGAAAATGTAAGGAACACTCTATGAAGACACAAATCCTGTTCCATTTCATCTGTCATGGGTCTTACTGGGTATGTTTCACAGAGGCTGTCTTCAAAGGTGTTATCTTGCTTATCTTGTGTTGAGTCATGGCACTTGTCACTTCCTTGCAAAAGGCTGCTGGGTTTGAGGGGTTGTCCCTGTAACCCACACAATGGTTGCTCAAACAGAGATCTGATGGAAGTCTTGTACTCACCTGTTTCCTGTTCAAAATCAGATCTCCACAATGTTTTCTGGATTTCATCTGCTGGAAATCACCAGAATTATGTACTTACTACTCATGTTCAAAACTAAATTAGATACAGCAATGACAATGACTCATATTAATAAGAAGGGTCACTGAAACAAACAGAAGGAAACAAACCTGCTGTATATGCAGAGAAATTCCGGGACATTCTTCAGTAACCCCTGGTGGAGGTGGCTCCTCTGGATATTGAGAAGTGACAACAGATCCAGTGGGAAGATTATCCCATTGCAGACCTGTAAAAAAGGAGGCAAGGGAGTTATTGAATATCTGCAAATCCAAGAAAGTCCAGTGGAGCTGCAGCAAATTGAAAGTTGGTGAACAATGGAGTCATTAGATGCACCAGTGTAGACCAAACCCAACCACACGTATTGTACATCTAATAACCTGGAAAGTATAGGCTTGCAAATGAACACCTTCTGTTTTCTGTTCTTGGGCTGCATCTATCAATGTCATCTGTTGGTTTGACTCCAAAGATCTAGTCATAGATGAGCCACACATCTCATGTAAGGCTTTGCCATAAGACAAGTAAATTGGAACACAACAACGAATGTCACCTTGCTGTCATCTTAGTGAGAGGGCAGGTCATTGTGTATTTTAGCTTTAGATCCTCAATTGACTTTGCAGAGGAGCAGTGATTCCTTGTGACAGCTGAGAATGTGATGAAAGAGCTATGACATTTGCACTCTCTACCCGGGAAGTCCGGCAAGAACTTGTGTTCTGATCATATGTACAACATCTAGATTGGAGAAGATGACTATGTGAACATCCAAGCACTTATGAGGTAGTTCAGTCTTACATTGGGAAGTCTTTGTCTGCTGTGTTCCAAGAGCACAGCCCTGCTGCCCAACCAGCTTCATGGTCATTTCCCCCTTGCACCTGCAAATCCTGTCCATGTCCACTTCCAAATCCTTGAACAAAACTTCCACAGGGTGTTTCCACTGGAAATATTATTCCATCATGCTGTTGCCCTGGATAGAAATTGCAGCTCCTTCCACATTCTCTTCTCGCTCTATCCCTGCTAATTGCTGCAAAGTGCCGCTCCAATGGAGTGGAAGCAAACTCTTCCTGAGGATAGGGAGAGGCAGTGTCTGCTTGTGCATCGTCACTGAGACCCCACCTGCTGATAAGGTATTGTGCATGTTCAATCTGCTTCCTCCCCCAATCCTGGTCACACAAGAACCCCCTGAGTCAATAAACTGTTATTGAAGATTGTATCAGCAGTAGCTACCAATCAGCTGTGGACTACTTTGCACCCTTGGGAAATATTCACAACACAATAACTATCAAACAGTCAATCCAGTGTGACAGTTAGCCACAGAAACAGCTACCATCCAAATACAGATCAATTTCCAAAGTGTAGAACCTGCACAGGAGTTGTTGCATTATGGTATCCAGGGTTCACAACACAGTTCTCATAATCCGTGTTGCTTGGCAGGAAATAGTTTTGCTCCACATAACTTCCCTCAAAAGTATGCTGGAAACCTTGCTGTAACATCAGTGCCTGAAACAGAACCGCCAGAAAGCAATAGATGACCACAAGTTTGTTTGAGGATTCTGACGCAGTGTCTGTGGCCTTTTGCAGCATAGGGATGTTATTCCTTCTACAGTGCAGGAAAACATCACTCTTCAATTATGGACTCAGGAAGTGATGGATTTATCAATAAGGTTCAAAAATCAATAGTGCCTTATCTGGCTCTGGTGGTGCCACTCCAAAGCAGAAACCAAAGATTTGACCTTGGAAATAACAATTTCTCAAGGGACCCATTGACTTCAACATGGAAAGGGTGAATCCTTAGTGAGAACAAGGCTCCCCAAAAACCCAAACTGAAAATTATTCCTGTCTTTTATTGCCTAAGTGCACTTTGTGGACTGTACATCAAGACTCCAAATCCTAATGACACAAATTTCCTCTTACACAAGACTTCCACAGTTTTCTCTAGATGATGCACACAACATAAGATTCTGATCAGTGTTGACACTAATGTAGAACCACGTGATTCTGATCAGTTTTGACACCTATGTCAAAACATTCAATTCTGATCAGTTTTGACGCCAGTGTAGAAACTGCAATTCAGATCGGTTTTGATGCCAAACATAGGATTCTGATCAGTGTTGATGCCAATATTTTCTTTTCTTCTTAGACCTGAACATCATGTGGACAGAAAAGCTCTCAAACTGAAACATCCAAATGTCCTCTGCACGTTTGAGTGCAACATCACAACAAAACAGAGAAGAAGCAAAAGATGGTGCTGCATTTTCTTTTGGCCTTACCTCAGGAGCTTGAGTGTAGTAGGGAGGAGGCATAGATGGGGAAGATGGCTGCCACACACACCCGTGCTGCATTTTTCATGCAAGGTTCCTGAAACCCACATCCCAACTCATTTCCTCTCATATCACTTCAGAGTTCTTCACAGCCATGAGCAATGGTAATCAATTCAACCAATCTATCATTCATGTCCAATTTCTCTTCATAATCAATTCATTATTGGCAAAACAAATGCAATGTTTTGGCACATCCAAAACCTGCCCAAAAAAGAAAAAAACAGCAAAATTTATTGCTGGAAAAGAAAAACAAATGCGATTTTGAAAAAGATCCGTCAGGTGACTCTCACCAAAATAATGTTTTTTTCACACCAAGAATGATTGCAGCAGGCATACAAAACATTGTCATGGTTGTAGGTTTTGTTTCTTACTAGTCCGCAGTTGTAAAATCAAAATGGATCTTCTTCTTCTTCTTCTTCTTCTTCTTGATGGTTGAAAAACTGGAAAGCAGATAATAAGATACGGTGTGGAAAATGCGCCAGATCCAAACAGCAACCGAAAACAAAGTACCAGCTCTTCTATAATACTAACAGAGAACCAGACAGAATTGAGACACAAACAACCACCAAGATTGATACGGAAAAGATGGTTTTCTTTTGAGAAAAAGCCTTGTTGTTGTTTGTTTGTTGATGATCGAAAACAAAATACCAGCTCTTCTTTAGTTCTAACAGAGAACCAGACATAATTGACACAAACAATCACCAAGACTTACTGGGAAAAGAGCAGCAGCAGTAGTAGTTGCTGTTGTTGTTGTTGTTTGTTTGTTGATTGGTGATCGAGAAAAAAATACCGGCTCTTCTTTACTTCTGACAGAGAACCAGACACAATTGACACAAAGATCCACCAAGAAGACTTACTCGGAAGAGATGATTTTCGTTTGAGAAAGAGCGTTGTTGTTGTTTATGTTGTTGTTGTTTGTTGTTTGTGGATCGATGATCGAAAAAAAAATGCCGGCTCTTTCTTTAGTTCCGACAGAGAACCAGACAGAATTGAAAACAAACAATCACCAACAAGACTTACTTGGAAAAGATGATTTCCTTTGAGAAAGAGCAGCGTTGTTGTTGTTGTTTGTTGTTTGTTGATGGTGATGCAAAATGTGGCGATCTGTTGTTGCATGCACTCCTGATTCCGGCAGCAAAAGATTAACACAAATCTTGTGGCAAGGTAGAAACAAAGACAAAGAAAGAAAGAGACATTAGAGGAAGAAGGGAGGAGAGATCAAGATGTGCAAAAAACTTCGGGAGCGCAAAAAAGGTGGTCGAGAGCTTCTTCGCCTCGAACTTCTTCGCCGTACACAGTTCCGCGTATACGCAAACAGAAACTACGGCTTGGTAGGTAGTATTTTGTTGGGGTATACGTAGAGTATTTGTCTTGGTGTAGAGGTACCAGAAACTACGGCTTTGTAGGTAGTATTTTGTGGGGTTATACGTAGAGTATCTGGCTTGGTGTAGAGGTACCAGAAACTACGGCTTGGTAGGTAGTATTTTGTTGGGGTATACGTAGAGTATTTGTCTTGGTGTAGAGGTACCAGAAACTACGGCTTGGTAGGTAGTATTTTGTGGGGTTATACGTAGAGTATTTGTCTTGGTGTAGAGGTACCAGAAACTACGGCTTGGTAGGTAGTATTTTGTTGGGGTATACGTAGAGTATTTGTCTTGATGTAGAGATACCAGAAACTACGGCTTGGTAAGTAGTATTTTGTGGGGTATACGTAGAGTAGTTGGCTTGGTGTAGAGGTACTAGAAACTACGGCTTGGTAGGTAGTATTTTGTGGGCTGTATTATTTCTGTTTCCTGTACATGGTATAAGTAGAGTTGCCATTTTGGTACCTCTGTACGTCTACCATGTACGTATAACAAGATAATACGCCCCCCCACCACAAATACTACCTAGCAAGCCGTAGTTTCTGGTACCTCTACACCAAGACAAATACTCTACGTATACCATGTACAGAAAAAAAGAAGAATACACGCTACAAATACTACCTACCAAGCCGTAGTTTCTGGTACCTCTACACCAAGACAAATACTCTACGTATACCATGTACAGAAATAAAAAGAATACACCCCCACAAATACTACCTGCCCGGCCGTAGTTTCTGATGTGTGCACCCGTGTCGGGCGGTTCTCACTTTGTTTTGTGAGAACCGGCCAATTCCGGTTCTTTCATTATGTTATGCGACCCTGATCGGTTCTCTAATATTATTTTTTGGGGCCTCAGGTGAGAACCGACCAGGTTCTCAAGATTTTTATTTTTTTCCAAATTCACCCGGTTCTCAGATAGGGCGGTTCTTGCATACATGATGACCGTCGGTTCTCGTTTCCGGTTCTCACAACCGAGTTCTCTTTTTTTGAAATGAATATTTAATTTAATAATTATGTAATTCGTTTATTAATTAAAATAACTATTTAGCTTAGAATTTACTTTTAAATACAATGAAATTTGGGGAAAAAATTATTCAAAATTTACAACTTCACAACTTTGTCCCTTTCAAAAGCTCCTTCAAATTCTTCTAACTCTTCTTCTAAATTAAAATCACTAACCCTAAACAACACATCCACCTCACCAGGTGGTGATGGTTGTTTAAATATATTAAACCCTAAATTATCGAGAACCGGATGCAAATTCTCTGAGAGAGCTTCTCCAATTCTCCAAAATTAAAATAAATAAATAAAGAGAACTGGTTTTCACAATTGGTGCTCGTTCATGTGACAACCAGGGGTCGGTTCTCCATCCGGTTTTCACAATCAACCATGTCAACCAGTTCTCACTGTGAGAACCAGTCTGAGAACTGGGTCAGGAGTTGAGAACCGCCCAACACTGGTGTGCGGGTATCAGGAACTACGATTCTGTAGAATTTGTGCGGGTATATTCATTTTTCTGTGCATGGTATAAGCAGAGTTTCCTTCTGGTACATCTACACCCATGTTGTGCGGGTATCAGAAACTTTTGGCTTGGTAGTAGTAGTACTTGTGGGGTGTATTCTTTTTTTCTGTACATGGTATACGTAGAGTAGTTGGCCTTTTGGTATCTCTACACCAGTGTTTGGTGGGTATCAGAACTGACACTTGATCCCTCCGGATATCACCCCTCTTTTTCAAATTATTTTCCCAAGCATACACCGAATTTGATCACTAGCCAAATTTGGCTACATCATCTTATGGATGATTGCCAAATTGCCAACTTGCCTATTCACAAAATTGAAAAAAAGAAAAAGAAAAAAAAAACCACCATTGAATGCTACATTGGCATTATTAAATAAAACATCAATTTGGTTTTATATAACCTTAGTGAAACTCCATGGCCAAGGGAAAAGAACTTTGGATATACCAAGGTTATATAATTGTCATTTTCAAAAAATATAAAATTAAATTGTAATATTATTAAAGTATTTAAGGGTAAATAGTCATATATAGTTGAAGACATCTTTATTTTTTATTTTCAAATAGATGAGAAATGAGAAGTAAGCTTTGATCATTTTTTTAAAAATCCAAATTTAGTTGAAAGTTAAGGTAAAGCTTTATTTTCTTTTATTTTCTACTTATATGATCATTCTACTTGATTTCATTTATGGTAATTTTTATTATCATTATGATCATTTTAAAAAATATGATTTATGTTACAGTTAGCAGTTGATGTATTGAAATTCAATTTAGGAATTTAAATTAGATTCCAATGTCATTAGATATTTTAATTACAATGAAACAAAATTTCCACAAAATCAATTTACTTTTCTCTGTCAATTGATGAGTTGATCATCACTGGTAGTGCACAGCAGCACCAAGCACAAATTGTATTTTGGTCGCAAAGAAACTGCATATGTTTTAGCCAACTTCAAAACAGCACTACCAACATGTGCACACAAAGTTAAGATGAGGATGATCTAGTCAAGAAAATTTCACTGCCACGATTAAGATGATAAGGATACAGTCAAGAAAATTTCACAACCATGATTGCAGGTTCTTCTTGAAGCATTGAAATGCAGAGAAAGAAAGTAGTAAAATATAATTGTGAATCAAGACCTGTGCAAGTTGAAAATTTTCAAAGGTTGGATTCCCTTGGAGAAGGGCTTCTGAAAAAGTGTGATTGAATACCCGCCATCCAACGCACACACACAAACACACACAATTGAATTCAAGTGCACTAAGACTCTAGGATTCTACCCTTGGAAAAAGATAAGAAACTGATGGGGACCCATAATCAACTACCCCAGACCTGTTGCACATTCATGAGAATTATGAACTCTCAAGGCACATGCAGGCACAGATGTAGTTAGGACCTTATCTTTGGAATGCTAGGCTCCATAATGATGACTCCAATGATCTCAATGGCAAGCATTTCACAGACTCCCTGCCAGTTATTAGTTGGATTGCATCACTTTTTTTGCTATCCTGTGGGATTGCTCCTTTGATCCAAGAAATGTTAAGAGAACCAGGTACAAATGATTTCTCCACAAGAGAATCAAACATTTGTGCTCCATCTTTCCTGGAATAAGCCACATTCCTGGAGCACACATGGTTGATTCTTTTTGTGCTCCAGCTTCTTGAGTGGATAACAAATTATATGACCATCTAGCAACAGTTGCTCACAATACCACAGGCAGCAATGAAACTATGAAGCATTAGAAATAATGTGAGTGCAGAAAACACATATTCTGACCATGTTAGAGACATTTTTGTTAAGACAATGGGACAAAAGGAAAACGGTCTGTTGTTTTGCAGGAAGAAATGAGACCATGAGTTTTACTAATGCACAAGTAGTCTTTACAGAAGAAGATGGCGAAGAATGAAGGGAATTAGTCACAGCACTCCGACACCCTTGAGGCCAAGAACGATGCCTACGCCGATGATGTGTCCCATGACGCCGCATGCCAAGGTGTCTGTGGCGGTGAAACCGGCGGGATCACCGGTCTGGAGGCCTGAATCCCTATCCACCAACTTCAAACCGGCAAGAGCTTTCCTGTTGGCGGAAGGTGCAAGACCAAACCTTCCAGCGAAGAGCATGAGTGTTGTGGACGCAACTATGATCTGTTCGGAGCACGAAGCAACAATATCATCATGTGCAGAGAAAGAAGGGCATGTTCGAGTAGATACTCCGCCATTAGAAGACATATACATAGAAAAACAAGGAGCATGCATGCATTCACAATGTCCACAGACAAAACATGAACAATGAAGGATACTGGAAGAACTTACAATGTTCGTGGGAGATCCGATGAAGTCACAGCGAGCACCTAAGGCGCCCTTTCCCTTGACGGATCGTGGAAGCATCGCCTGCATCATGCATTGAGACCAGAATTGTTTAGAAAAGTGTGTACCAGAAACAAATCTCCACACAAAAACGAGAAGCGACTGAAGAGAACACTAGGGACTCCAGGAGGAAACGAAGAGAAAACCTTACCACGCTTTGGACCTTGCTGAAGCTAGTGCTAGCCTTAAGACCTTGAAACTCCTTCGACAAGGGAGCAGCTGCTGCGGTCACATTGACGGAAAGCGCTGCTGAAGCGGCCATTGCTGCGATTAGTTAGGTCTAAACAATTTTTTTTCAAGAAACAACAATGAGCCACTCTGCAAACGCGTGGAGACACAACGGAAAGCCAAACTGCCAGAATTACTGCGAACACAACACACAAATGCAAAAATCGCTGCAAGGAAGTGCGAATTTCTACAGGAGCTTGGCGATGGTCGTGGGGGAGACGAGAGAGCATTTCACGGGCAGACCACAAAACAAATCCGTTTCACTGGGTTTCAGTGGTAGGTATCCTATCCGCTTTGCAATTGTTGTGGCATGGCTGACGACATGCCCACCGGGCATTCGTTAAAACTTTCTCTTCGGGCAGGGATAGAAGATAGCGTTCTAGGATATCCAATGGTCCAATCACAGGCTGAGTTCCCAATTTCTCACCATCCGAAACCAGGTCCCGATCGATTCCAGGTTCGCAGTTTCCAGGTGTCGTTTTTTGGGGGTCAAACAGTTTTGTTACTTCGATGCGACGCTCTCTTCGCAAATTGCATTGGCTGCCAGGTCCCGATCTTTCTAATTGGCGAAATGAAAAATGAAAAATTCGAAAATAAATGATTTTTGGAGATTCTCAAATCGCCAAAATTTAGAATTAATAATGAAAATCGAATTATTTCTATATTTGCTTGTCATTGTGTAGCTAAAAATGTAAAATCATGAATAAAAGATTTGAACTTCATATTCGGTTTATAGCCTGATTTGGCTAAATCTTCTTATGGATGATCGCCACTTTGATTTGCAAACACAAATTCATACAGAAAAGCACTGGTCCCGATTGACTCCAGGTGCTCAATTTCCAGGTGCTATTCGTTTTGGGTCGAACAGCTTTGTCACTTCGACGCGAAGCTCTGCTCTGCTCTTAGCACTTTCCGCAGTGCTGTGTTGTTGCAATGGAGCTTTGATGAGTCCGAAGCTTTTAGGGTTTTTTCTGTGAACTTCTTTGGGTTGTTTCTTCGTGGATCCTTTTCTCTCGCATTAGAAAGAATCTCATGTCGTTGCTGCATTTCATGTGCTTGTTGTTGATGGGTACTTACAATTCGTCACTTTCACAAGAAAAAGAATTGCCCTGAAAGATCCTCTTTGCCGCCCAAAGACGTACAACAGCTCTATTTTACGCCGAATGCAACATGATCTAGAAACCTTGCAGTCGGTAGTAAGTAGTATAAGTAGCGTGAGCTAGAATAAACCGAATGGAGTTTTTCTTCGAAACAACAAGCTCTTGAGAGAATTACATTAGGTAGTCCAATGAAGGACGAAGAAGAAGAAGAAGAAGAAGAAGAAGGTGCACAACATGTACACGGGGGACTGCACGTGTACACGACAGCTGATCCGTGACAAAGTGCCAAATTGAGAGAGAATATGCTCTCAGGATTTCCAATTTAGAAATGAAAGAATCTAAACATGAAATGGTACAAGTGTTGAATGAATGGAGCTCTCCTTTGCCTCCTGCTGCACTCCACCCATCAAGTCTGCTCATAGGCATTTGAGCCTGGTATATATAAGGCTTTTCTTCTTGATTCTTTGTGTTTGGCCTATGGTGATTATCTAAGCCTCTGTTATAGTACCATGCGTCAAGAGATTGAAGCAGGAATTGGAACTCATGGCCGCCGGCTGAAGTAGCAGCTACAGCTAGACGTGTCTTGAAAGAGAATCCTTGACCAAAGAAGCCGTGGCCAGCATGAGTCCAAGCGGACGCAATGCATCTTCCACATCGCTATGGCAAGCCCAGTCCTTGAGCTTCTCGTCACCCGGCCAGGTTTCGGGAATGTTAACCTTGCCGGAGATTTGTTGCCGAAACAGCTGGATCCTGGCTCTCGGCGACATGCTTTCGAGCGGCCTACCAGCAGCTTCCCAAGCTGCAGCTGATTCCGTCGAGGAGCTTACATGATCACCGTCCCAGTAACGCCCCGAGGCTTCGACGACCTGCACAAACCTAGACCCATCTTCACATTCTTCTGTGTCATGGGTTTCTGGCTCAAAGTACTGAGAACCAACTTCTACACTACTTATATTGTCTACCGCGACATGCGCACAGAACTGCGCCAACGAGGTCGACGACAAGTCCTGATCCAATCCGTCAAACCCAGCGCCTTGGTCACTACAAGCAGGAGAAATCCACGGCATCGAATAAGCTGGTTCAACCGGCATGGAAACTAAACTAAGCTCTGTAACAGATTGACATGGTGGCTCCGTGGCCGAAGCTGTAGACCCAGTCCTCGAATTCCTCGCTCGCCTCTTCTTCAAACGCTGACGCTCTACTGCCGCAGCAGCATCCAAGCTTCTCCGCTTCTCATAAGATGTCGCCCTCGGAATCTCCTCAGCTTGCTGATCAACTCCCCGCACATATTGCATGCTCTCACCAGATCGCTAGCTCCAAGCTGCTGCTCCAATCACCCTGATCAGCAATTCAAAAGATCCTCTCTCTCCTCCACGGCTTCTTCAGCTGAACTCTCAAATCCTTCACGACGCCAATAACATGAACAAGGAGATCCCAAAAGCAGCCACAGCAGCAGCAGCAGCAGCTTACTGAATATTACGACAATTACTTACGCAAAACCTCCCAAAAAACAAAACCCACCAGCTAGAAAATTGTGTATATTGTCTCCTGAGAAGAACAGGAGCAAAGCTGGGATTGTTGCGGAGTCTGTGTGTGGAAGAATAGAATTCCCGTAGGAGCACTGCACGGGAGACGAAACATGAACTTCCTGTTGCTACTGCTACTGCAGCCACCGTCACCCCTGCTACCACCTGCAATCAAGAGCTTCTAAAGAGGATGCAACCAGCTGAGAATCCAACCAGAGCTGGATTCAAACTGAGTATTCAAAATCCATCTGATCAACGGAAGTAGGAGAAGGAAAGCGGCAATCAGAAGCGAGGATTAGATTCCGACGGAATGGGACTCGGAAGTGGAGTGACGGAGGAGATTCTTCGATGATTCTTCGTGCGTGATACTGGGGGACACGACTGTGTCACTGTATGGAGTGTATGGTCAAGAATGCACGACAGGGAATCGACCAATCGCATGCATCGCGCTCTAACATCCACAGGACTTTTCTCTGGTCTGAAAACAAGCCACGTGTGCCTTTTCCTTCCCTTTCCTTCCTCTGTGTTTTGTTCCCGGTAAGTTACCGGGATTTCTGATTCAATTCAGTTCCCCCAGAAGTTCCCTACGCTCCCATCAACACCAAAAGAAGCTTTGGGTTAATAAGATTTGGTTTTGATTTTCAAAATCAAAATTTCTTCTCTCAAGAACCAGACCCCGAACAAAATTGCTGTGTGAAACCAAAAGCCAGACAAATTTTAATTAATTTTTTTAAGAATCAAAACCCAAAGGTTCTTCATTAAAAATAAACCGCCCACTGGGTTTCAACTTGCCCATTAATTATGTTTTTTCTTTTCCAAACAACATGGGTTTCCATGGTCTCCGGTTACATTCTGATTGAGTGATGAATTCAGAGTAATTTTGCTTTGATGACGGGTTATCAGATTGGTGTACGAATGTAGATGATTTCCTACTAGTGAGATGACTATTGTTGCAGAAAAAAGAAAATTAAATCGGGCGTTGGCAAACAAGCAAACCAATATGATTCAATATCATCTACATTTGGAATTTATAGAACCACTGATAGTAGAGCTAAATTAATCCCTTTGTATTATTTTTCCATATCCTCTTGTGTTTGGACAAGGGAAGTAGACATTTGGATCAAACCTAATTCCAACTGGCAATATGTTGCGGGTCTTGTGGTTGTCCATCCATCCATATTGCAATTTCTTCCTTGACCCCCAATGACAGTTTGCACCTCACAAAATACATCAAATTTATTGACAAAACCGTTAGTTAAAAGAGCGTCAGTCCCAACTACAAGGTCCATTGCTGGACTGGTGACAGTACTTGAGTTACCTGTTTCAACCTGCAGCTAGAAAACAGTATCATTTTCCAGAATAGTCAAGATAGCAGTAAGCTCAGAGAGATCTCCGTCCTTTGATCCTTTACCTGACTGATGATGTGACAGTTTTTCACTACTTCAAAAATCACCTTGAGACTAGCACCATTTTTGAACATAGTCAATGAGATATGTGACTGTATGTCACACCCATTTACAGCCAAAAAGTTGCCACTTCATACAATGTAGGGGGAACACCCAAGTCAATGCCACATCAAAGCACATTTTCAAAAAATCTTCACAAGCTGGCCTCCCAAGCAATATGTTGAGAATTAGCAAGTGCAGTTTCAGTTCTGCATGATAAAACTCTCTTTCGTCATCATTATCAAGACCACCCACAGCAAAATATCATCACATGGGCATTTGACTGCAAATATTGCCTTACTACTTCATCTTGGTGGGTGGATTAAAAGCTTGTTGAGTCATTACTCACTTGAACAGCAGTTCAAATGATCTCCTCGCCTTCCATCCTTAAAAAAAATGTTGCATTGTCAAGCATGTAAGTCTCCAGGATTCAAGGTTTCTATCATGAACAGGTTGAGATAACCAGTGTCAGCGGTGATCAGCACTGTGCAGTGCATTTCGCAGCTTCACATTTTCTGCCTCCTGAAAATATCACATGCAAGACAATGTTAGCAATTGCCAAGTAGAAATAAACACCACATGGAAACAACTGTCAGAACTGGCAGGCTGGAAATTTCAAGGATTATATATAAATAGCTTGCTATGCATTCTGTTCCAGCCTCTATTAAAAGATTGCAAAGAAAAACTCCACAAAAGCATGCAAGGTGAGTGAAGAAATGTTGTAACAGCTCTGTGCAAAAGCTGCACTACCACAATAAGTACAATTGCAGTCATAACCTCAGGAACATCACTCTCAAAGTATCAGACCATCACCTTCACTAGGAAGGGTAGTGACTAGCTGCTATTAGCCCACATTCCTTACATCAGCTCCCCATAATGGGTGTAGATAAAATACATAACTATGTGCTCAAAACCTAGGGCAAACGATTGTACAAAAGCCTACTTCCTGAGCTTCTCTTGCATTTCCAGAAGTGACAGGAAGACTCAGTCATAATGTTGGCTGGCAATCAAGAGGCATAGCTAATGAAAAAATCGGTATACCATCATCCACATTCAAGCTGCAACAAGCTTGTAAGAGTAAGCTTGGAAAACAATTATAGAAAAACCTGCTTCCCAAGCTTCTCTTGCATTTCCAGAAGCGACAGGTAGACTTAGTTATGACGTTGGATAGCCACTCAAGACACATAGCTCATCAAAAACCACAATACTATCCTCATTCAAACTGCAGCAAGCTTGCAAGGAGAAGCTTCATTTCATTTCAGGTTGTAGCTGTGCAAGCAAGTATCTAAGCCAAAGACATACAGAGACCTACAGAGAGTATATATATGTGGTTAGGAAAAGGGCTATTTGAGCATATGAGTGAGGGAAAAGCATAGCATGCAAAGCAAAAATGGAGGAAATAAGCACCTTCGCAACAAGAGCATCAGAACTCTCACACACTTGTTTTGCTAAGCCTTCGAGCTTTTTTAGCATTTTTGTGTACAAATCTTCGAGCTCCTGCACATGGCCTCCCTTACCACCTGAGCTTATCAACTTCTGCAGTCTGTCAACAGAAAAGTCTTGAGAGTACATATCCAAGAGAGCTTGCTCTGCTTCTTGTTGTTGGCTGCCCTTCTTTTCCTTTCCATTGATTACATCTGTTGTCTCACCTTTGCCATAGCTTCTTCTTAAACCCTCTTCACTGTATCTTGGGGAGCTTTCCATTCCCACACCTCCTCCAATATCTGAAGGTTTCAAAAACCGTGGAAAAGGTGCAACTGGGGCAAAGGAATCATAAGATCCTCGAAACGCAGGACCAATGTTCACAATTTCAATAGTGCAAGGCTCAAACCAACCCCCTCCGGAGGCTTTGCGTCGGTATTGAAATGCTCTGTATTCATGTGTATGAGTCGCACTTGAAGACAAAGACTCTGAGAAAATTAGAAACAGACATGGGGATGATGAAGGTACTACAATTCGGTTTCTCCCCATGTCCACATTCTGTGAGCTTGCAGCAGAATTGTCTGAAGTCGAACTGATGCTTGCACCAACACCTTCTCTGGAAGAACCACTCACTGCGAATCTGGGGCTTGCAAGCGAGACTGCCAGTCCGCCATTTCTAGCCTGAGGTGTTCTCGTCTGTACAGGAGATTTGCAAGAACTAGGGTTAGGGTTACCTGCTGCATCAAGACTCCCCATCGCTTCTGCCAGTCGAGGTTTTGAGCTCGCTAGCTCCTTTTCTACTACTGCAGCAGCGACAACAGCGGGCATGGTTCGAAGATTGGCAGTAACAGCTGATTCCCGCATCGATGGTCTGAGGGGACTTTCTCTGCGACCGACAAACCAACCGATGGGAGCATCACCACCTCTCTCATCCCTCTCGCCCACCATCTTCGTGACCTTGGAAACATCAATACCTCCGGCTCCATCATAAAAGCTCATGACTCTCCCTGTACAGCAATGGCCTGTCACCGAAGCCGTGAGTTCGTCCCTGGGAGCTTGAGGTCCGGTTTCATCATCCACCAAGTCTAGGGTAGATCGCCTCTGAACATGTCCGAACAACAAACCGTCACAATCTCCTTCCGAGGAACTGAAGGATTGGATGATCAGCGATAGAGTAGCACCTGATATTGCTACTCTCTCCACCACAATGTCCCCATCTGCAACAGACTTCCCAGAAGCCATTTCTCCCACTCCCCTTCCCCCCGCCCCCACCCCAAAGCAGCAACAGCTCTTCTTCTTCTCTTCTTCTTCTTCTTCTTCTTCTTATTGCCCCTCTTCCTACAGAATTAGGGTTTTTCACAAACCACAGATCAGAGTTGCTCTTCCGTCTTCTCTCCCTTAAAGCTGCTCACTTATCACCGCCCCTGGCGCCCAAATTGCTCATCTTTTTCCCAGATTGCTTGAACCCAAATCGCTCTCAAGATGCAACAGACACTCCTTTCTACAAAACATTAATCCACAACAGAAACCAAACACGCAACAAAATCACCACGACGATTCTCGTCGCGCGGCAGAGAGAGAGAGACTTTCTCAAATCGCCACCATTTCGAGAGGACGTGAAGAGGACGACGCCATGGATCGGGCAGGCGGGAGATTTTAATTGTTTTTCCTTCGGGCAGGAGAGTCTCAGTGACTCCTCTAGAGGACAAAAATTACAATAAGCAAAAAAAAACCAAACCTTCAATTACAAATTTTTAAAAATCTATTCAATTTTAAAATCTACCTCTTGCCATTGATTTCAACATAGCAGAGAAATCTGCAACTTCACCTTGTCTTTGGGCCTCCTTTCACCCCGAATCTCTCTTTTAGTGGTATCCGTAAGTAAGGAAATTTTATTAAATCTCAGCATGAAATCGTGGGCATTGTGGAGTAAGAAGTAATCAAATGGACATGAACCGATCATTATTACGACTAATCATGATTCGTTTTAAGGTATTCGGTGCCTTATTTAGATGTCCATAACTTAGTTTCACACTACTTTAGACCATCTCCACCAATTCTCACAACATGTTGTGACCCTCCAAAAATATTTCTCACATCCAATTTTTTAGTTAAGTTAATAACCTTTTTTCCAACCCCGCCCATTACGTTTCCTCCTTGTGCATCTTTTGCATTAGTGTTGTTTCTATGCTTCTTTGTGTAGGTGTTGATTTGTTGCGTCTTCTTTGTGTGGGTGTTACCTTAGTGCTTTGTGTGCATCTTCATTGCGATACATAATATCAGCCTCTTTCAGTTGGTTTTGTTCTTGATGTGTTTCATTGTTGCAATAGTATATAGCATTTGTTTTTTTCATTTCTATTTATTTTGAGCATCACCTTGTGCTACTATTCTAATGTTGCATGGGTGCAATGTTGTGTGTGTAGCTTCTTAATGGTTCTTTGGTTGCCATTGACATAACCTTCATTGCATAGTTACAACGCATCTTGGCGGCTTAGATTGCAAGAATTTGCAACAATCTAAATGGTTGATCATGTGTCATGTCTTCTTCTTTATTATAGTTGATCATGCATCACCTCTATTTTGTGGTGTAGATGTTGAAGTTTGTACTATCGTTCTATTTTTCATGGCACTATTTCATGGTGCATGTGTTTTCTGTGGTTGCAACCATGAACAAGATCCTAATTTTGTGATGTAACTATTTTTTATCCCTTAATTTTTTTTTGTATATTTCCCTTGTCTTGTTATGTTTGTCTTCAATTTTTTTGTGTTTACATGTTTATGTTTTTTACAATGTCTATTCATTTTGAAGTAACTTGTTCTATGGTTTTTTCAAACGTTGATGATGTTATAAAAGATGTGTTGCTTGCATCCTTGTCAATTTGTTTAAACATTTTTTTGACCTTTATATATCTCTCTAAATAAATTTGATTATGAATATATCATTCATCCTTTTATCTTTGTTGTTGATTCTTGTGCATATGGTTGTCATTTTTTTTCCTAGCTTTAGATTTTGTTCTTTGCCCTTTAGCTTTTGTTTCTTTTTTTTTGCATTTGATTATCATGTGTTTCCTAACCTTGATGCCATGGTTTCTAGATCTGAACATGGTGAGGGGACAAAGGAGCTTGTTCCAAAAAGCCATTTTCTTGATCTTGATGAAGAGCTTGAAAATGTGAATAAGGGAGGCCCAAGAGTCAACAATCATGTTGAACTCTAAATGAAGAATGTCTTTTATAGGTAGAAAGTGTTTCATGGTTTTGACACAACAAAATCCATTACTAACCTCTTAAAATTTGATTTTTTTTTAAAGATCTAGAGGACATTGTTTTGTAAGTTACAAAAAGAGATGGCAACCTATGTCCTGCAACCAAATATGGTGCTTTCCCATCTCTTGTTTTGCAAGCTTCAATTTGTTTTTACAAATATTCTTTAAGGTTTGGGGTTTTTTTGCAATAATTCGAAACCTTAAACACTACATTTATCTAAAAATATTTTACTTGGATTTTGTTTTGTTTTGTTTTGTTTTTTTTTAACCTTTGCAATTGTTTGTTTTAGAAATTCCAAAAGGGTCTTTTTTTACATAAAGCACAACAAGGTTTTCCATTTGCATTATTTTTTTCATTGTTTATTTTTGACTTAATGTAGATTATACTTGACTACATCCAACATGTTTTTCCTTTGAAGCTATGATGTTTTGGTGCCTAAATCTGAAACCTTAAAACTTAATTTGTCTTTGTTTTCTTATTGTTTTGTGCCTTTTCATGAATTGTTTATATTTATTATTGGACCTTTTTTGTTTTGTAACAAACTATTATTTATATTTTCTTTTATAACATCCAATATTTTATATGAGGTATTGAAAGATTGATAAGGCAAAGGCAAAAGCAAGGTATTGTGGAGTCAAGCAAAACACATATAGTTCATTTTAACATCTTCACACATGGGAGGAATTGTTATGTGAAAATTGTTAGTGATAAATCAACTTTCTAATGCTGGACAATTGGTCTTGGCAAATCAATCAAAAAATCAAATGTGCTATCTATTGAAAAGGAGCACATAATGTTGGCACAAGTTATGTGTCAACCACCCTTCAAATTGGCCTAAATTAAAAAATTTGGATTTTTTTTTATGTAATTATTTTTCATAATGGGTTGCTTTGAACTTTGAGCTATGGATTTTGATAAGCTCAATTTTTTGTCATTACCTACTAGTGCCATTATAAAGTTTTGTCAAGGGATTTCCAAGAATTAGAAAATAAACATAACATGTTGTTCTACAAATTGACATTAACCCATTGTTGATTGCCCAATTTTCAAAGTGATCAAGACATACAAAAAGCTTGCTCATTGTCATCCAACTACTTGGCATGTTGACAAACTTGGGCCACATCTTGTGTTTTTTGGCCCCAAGCCTAAATGGAGGGCTTTTCATAAAGTATGGTTTACAATTCATTTTATTGGTTGAAATTAACTTTGTCTTATTGTAGACAAATTGATCGTTGATTTTCTAGATTTACAAGAAAAAATCTTGTTCAACAAGATCCGCATAGGTGTTGGGATTACACAAATGGAGAAGCACTTGTTCCTTGAAAATATGGTATGAAGGTAACAAGCCAAAAGGATCCTATTTTTTTATGGCAAGTAAGTTTTCAATTTTTATTTATTTTTTATTTATGATCATTCTTGAGTTTTTCTTTCATTGTGTTTGAATAGGTATTTTTTTGTCTAATGATGTGGTCAGTTGTGTTTGTAAATACAATTAAAGCGATAAACATTTGTATAATAAAACTATGTAGCAAATTATTTCTAGGGAGTTTAGATATGGTTGGTTGTTACATAATGAGGAGGACTTTAGCAAAAAGAAGGTTGTCTACAAAAAGATGAAGGTAATTGGATTAAAATTAACTGTTTGTGTTATTCCATATTTGTATTTTTTATTTTGGTTTTTTTCTCACATCTTGATTATTTATGGAAGATTTTTTTGATTGTGGTGAAAAAGATACGTGTTAAATTGGAGCTATTGATGTTGGTGCCTTTGGTCTTATGTTTGATGGCATAGGAGGTCTTGTTAATCCTAGCATCCATGATGCTTTAATTACTAATGTTTTTGGAGTTCCTTTTTGAACATATTTATTCATTTTCTTTTTTCCTTCTTTTAATTATAGTGTTTTTTTTGTTGCTACAAATTTAAAGAAAATGATTGGCATAATTGTTGGTGTCGCTTCTATAAATCGAAAAAAAAACCTTATGCATGTTCTAGATTTCATTCCAAATGGATTGAATGTGCCATGTATTTTCAAGATGTTTTTTTGAATAACATGTTTGAAAAAAAGCTTTTGAAATACAAAGATCACTTGGATGTGATCTTCCTGCATCACCCACTTGGGACCATCAATGTGAACATTGGTTTTGGCCATATCTTCAACCATTTGCATAATTGCCCTAAAAACATTACCTACATTATTGATCTTAGGTTTAGTCTTACCTTATGAGCACCAAGAGTAGTAGACAAGCCCTAAGTTTTTTTTTTTTTCATTCTTGATGTTTGACAATATGATAAACATTTTTACTTTTGTTTCCGTTGCATACATTGTTGTAACACATGCATAATAAAAGATTTAAGGAAGGATTGTGGATAGGATGAGAAATCAAGGCAATGCCTTAGATTTCATGAAAAAGCCGATGGCTTGGGGGTTTAGGGTTTTAGGGTTTAGGGAATCTCAACGGTTGTTGAGAAACTACTAATGCCATGCATTGTGTTGGGTTTTTAAAAATATTATTGATGTTGGTTGATCAATGGGAGGTTTTCTTGGTGGTTCTTGGGTTTGATGTGTAGACATGGTTGATGGGAGGTTTTTTGGGGAGCATTGCTTTGGGTTTGATTTGTTTTTGGGAAGTGTTGGGACTTCACAAGGATTTCAAATGGGGTTGGGTTGTTGAGAGGCTAGTGATTCCATGGGGTTTGGGTTTATTTGTAATATGGTTGGTGTTGGTTGATAAGGGGAAGGTTTTTTTGGGATCATTGCCTTGGGTTTTTGTTGGAAAGTGTGGGGATTTATGCATTTTGATCCTCTCACCTTGGTTTTTATTTAACATAGAAATGCAAATGTTATTGCAAATTAAGTATTTTGGCCTTCTAACCTTGGTTTTTATTCAACATAGGAGTCCAGATTGAGTATTTTGATCCTTGCAACATGGTTTCTATTTAATTCTATAAAATAAAATCAAAGCATTTCTGATTTTCCTTTGTTTCATAAATATGCTTTGTTGATTGTATTGATTTGCTGCTTTTTAAAAAATTAATGCAGAACCTGAAATATATATATATATATATTTTTTTTTTTAATTGAAAATTTTAATTGAAAAGGAAAAGAAATGAAAAAGAACCGAAAAAGAAATGAGAAAGAAGTAAAATATCATTAAAAATAGAAAATTATAAAAATAACTTCCGACGGGACGGAAGTTCCCCTGCCAGGCTGGCGGGTACCTTCCGCCCGTACCTGAAAGCTACTCTGACAGGCTGTCAGGAGTCTTTGGCCTAGAGAGAGAGAGAGAGAGACTTCTATTGACTGATGAACCTCATCCAAGATTTCCAGTGAAGGGTCGGTCACATACTGACTCTTGGTGGAGATGCTCTCAAAGACCTTTAACTTCATCCACAATGTTTTTTTAAAGTCTGAACTTCATCCAAATTACTACTATAATACCTGGGTTTGTTCAGTAACAAGGTGGTTAATAATAATATTATTATTATTATTATTATTGTTATTATTATTTTTGTCATTTTCTTTTTGAAGTAAAAGTAATATTCTTTTACAATTAGGCACTTCACCTAATAATGAAGCTACTGTTGTTGCTTCAGAGTTTCTTTCAGATTTTCAGCATGTTGGTTACATTTTTTTCATTTTTTTTTAATAATTAATTAATGCCTTCCTCTCCTAGGGACTTCCGTATTCACTTGCCATTTACAGGTCCAAATGTAGTTTTTATACTACTTATTTAAAACCTGAATTTCATCCACAAAAATATCTCGCCTATACTTAAATAATTCGGGAAAAGTCAGACAAACTTCAACAATTGTGCATGATGAAGTATAATTAGTACATAGCACAGCACGAGTATTCATTGACAACAACAAAAAAAGAGTGCAATCACTTACAAGACCCACCCAATGCGGCTTGGTTGTGCATGCACCCATCAATTGCTTTGAAAACCCAAAAGTAGTTTCATGGGTTGATGATGCTGATGCTCCCCCTTCCTGCCAGTTGCAGAAAGAGTAGATATTTCAAAGCTTTGAATGTATCAAATTGAAGCGCTTCTTCTGAACCCAAAAAGCAACAAACAAACAAAAGTTGTGTACAGAAAAAGTGTTCACCGCAAGCATCATTTTCTACTGCCTGAAACATCAAAACATCACCAAGAAGATAAATCTTCAAGTTGAAGAGCATAATCGTGACAAGATAAGGTTACAAGAGTACTGAAATCCAGGCCATGTCATTCAAACTAATCCAAGAGAGATAGGGACTAATCCAAGAGCAAAATTAAGAAGCTACAGACATCCTGTTACCATATTTCTGTTTAGAACTGTAAGTTAAGACAAAAGAAAAAGTAATCTACAAACCAAACAGGTGCTCTTACTGGAGGCTGCAGGTGGCATGAGCTAGATCCATCTTGTGTAGCCTTACACCCATGTCATGAATTGCATCCTCTGCTCTGCTCTGCCTTCACACGAGCTGCTTTCAGCCATTGGCATGGAGTCACTAGTGTCAAAATGGTGGACTTGGGGTCAGCCCCTGCCTAAAATGTGCACCACTTTTGAACTTCTGCCTTGCTCCCGCATCATTAACGACTGGATTGTGCTTCCAGTGAACTTAATTCAGCTGATCATGATGCACAGTTCACCCTCAAAGAGCATGTAGGGATAGGAATTGTCTGGCTAATACTAGTGTTGCTTCCATGCAGATGCCACAATAGGGAGCAAAAAGCATACTAGCCTTGTGATGAGGAACAGGAATGCTAATTTTAGATATGCATCATCTTGCAACCACTTTTGTGGGGAGATGGCCCAGGGATATGGACAAACTTCTTTGACATCAGTAGTGCCACCATTCAAGCTGCAATCCAAGCGCTTCACTGACTGACTTTTGGATGCAGATTTTATTATACCTGCAGTTTCAATGCCAGATACTCATTAGGGAGCTATGTTATCATGTGGCTGTCCATGATTGGTTGATTGAGGTCACTCTGGATTATTGAAGCAAAGCTGTTGTCAGCTCATGGAAAAGCGCTATATCAAAACCACAAGAGAAAAAAGGGGAAATCCCACATCTGCTCCTTAAGTGCATGCAACCTTGTAGACCTGAAGAAATTTGATACAGAAATCCAATTCTCATGCTCCTCACCTGTATAATTCTGATAGAAATAAGTGAATGCCTGTAGAGTCCTGGATCCATAGTAACGAACTCTTGATGTCCTATTGTGCATAAACACAATGGGGAAGCTGTGCACTCCATAATATGACAACACACTGCACACCAAGCACAAAGACTTGTTATCAGACTCACATGACAAAAAATGCAGCAAGGAAAGGTTCTTCTGTAAAAATTTGCGCATGATGCTAAAAGGAGCACAACCCAAAGATGCCACGGTCACTGCTGTGGTATTTTCATCATATCATCACAACCTAACAGTGTAGGATTGAAAGGGTCAAGAGCTGACCTTGGCCGAACAGAGGACTCCTCTACAGCCACATGATGGATTGTGGGGAAGACTGAGGAAAGCACATCATAAACTGGGCGCACTTCTCTTGAGAAAGGACACCAATTTGCATAGTACAGAACTGCAACATAGGTTCCATTGCTGCTATGCACCAGATCCAAAGCCTTTTCCAATGCAGTTTCATTCAGCTGCATTACAGACCATCCAAAGACCGACTCATCAGTACATAAACATCAGCAATCTTTCTTGTAGTGCTTGTGCTCCTCCTCATAGAACTGAACCTCAGATTAATTACACATACGTTCCACACTTACAGAAACATCAAAACCTCAAGACAATAGATGCTGATTAAAAACCCATGGCATGTATGTTCAGGAAGCTTACACCAAGCATAGTAAAAGCAAACAAATAAATCAAAGGAGCTGAACTCTGAACTCAGCAGCAGTACTATTACTGTGACATGAGAAAATAGATTGACCCCACTCGCAAATCCTTTCTTCACAGTTCTGAGTATCTCCTAAGTATTGAACTGAAGATGGACATCATTGTTCAGTTCACATATTCAGCTCACTTACACATCTCAGAGAAAAGAGAAGAAGCACATAGGTTACAAATCACATATTCATCTTCCGCATGACCAGTCTCCTATAACTGAAATACAACAAATCCATCAAGTTTCCTTGCTTGATATGTGTACTCTGCAGAGTTTTTCTACAATAGGTAACACAAAATGTCATCTTGGGCTGCAATTCTGTACTCTCAATATTTCCTTAGAAACAGCCAATAAGGCTTGCAAGATCTATCCAGAGTGATGCCACATGTTTCATGTTTCATCAAACAAAAGCTAAAACTCCCAATTCAGAAGGTCTCATTCCAAGAAGAACTTCATTCTTGCACATGTTTGTGGATGGTTTTACTTGTACAAAGACCATAGAACTGACAATTGCAAATTGAGAAATTCCCAAGAGCATATAATTGTCAACTGCTCCAATTCTCACATTGCTGCAATCGTACAATTCAAGAGCATACATACAGTTGCAAACCCACAATTGTAAAGTGGAGATTCCAGACTGCCAGACAAACATAAACACATACTTTGTGCACAGACCTTTGTGGCTTCTTATACTATGAAGAAGTCAAGTCTTCCTGCACACTAAACTGTCTCAAGAAAAATAAAAAATCATGATGTGTGTGCATAGTAGTAGAATGCCAGAGGATTCATTTAGACCCCAGGAATTCATACAAAACATGCAGGAGGATTTACAGCAGACAAAACAAGACAGGGGTGAGCTTCTTCTTCTCAAGCAGAAAAAGAATTGTTACTATCCATCTCATATGTCTGCTGCAGCAACATCATCACTGATTTTATACCCATCATTCAATCATCTCCTCTGGAAAAGAAGGGATCAAGAATCAAAAGAAGAGTTCTATGAAGTGCTTGCTTGCTACATGTGCTCTTACCTCTGCAACTCGAGGAAGGAGAACTTCATCAGCGACTTCCTGAGGATGATGATGATGATGGGTAGCTGGACAGTTTTCCTTGATGGGTAGAATCGCTTCTAGCAAAGTAGGGGGTGAACAAACGGAAGCTGCTGCTTGGTCTCCTTCGTGTGCTCCTCCAGCTATGGCGACGAAGAAACTCAGCAGCAAAAGCATAACAAAAGAGAGAGAGCCGGAAGAAAGCTGTGCAAATGGAAAAACCTCCACGGCTGCTTCTTCTGATGATGATGATGATTTGCAAGCTGTTTTTCTCTGCAGCACACCACCGCAACCGGGCCTTGAACTTGGTAGCCAAACATTATTCTTCTTCTTCTTCAGCACAAACCACCACATCTCTCCGCCAGGAATGCCACAGGAATGGTTACACACAGAAAAGAAGATTTGCAAGAGGGAGCTTCAGAGATGATGCAGCAGGGCTCTCTCTCGCGTACAACCAAATCTGTAAAATCTCAGTGCAAATGATCCTGTGATCTTTTCCTGATCCGCGCTCTAAACCCTAGAATCTGGTTCATCCAGTGCCAGCCATGGACAAGAGAAGAACAAGAGTCGGTGTTCGGGTAATCCTTTGCGGTCTGGGTCGTAAGCTTAGAGAGGAGCTTGCAGCCATGGTGCTTCTTCTTCGGATGGATCCTCAGCAAGCACTCGGGAAAAATGCGAAGTGCACGTTTTAGGGTTGAGGGATCTCGAGAAATATGTACCAGGCCCACAGCAGCAAGATAGTCTTGAAAGGGAGGCAACGCAGGAGAAGGAGATTTGGTTTGCAAAAGGAAAAACTAAACCGGGAAGAGTGTGTTTCTTGGAAGTTTTGGGTTGTGGGTAGCCATGGAAGAGAAGAGCGTGGAGACTGGAAAGGATCCTTCACCTGCTGCTGCTGCTGGTTCTATTGAACCTCATAATGAGTCTTCTTCCATGCTCACAACATCAAGCATGGCTGCTGCTGCTTCTTTGGCTTCTGTAGTAGTAGCCAATGGATTGCCTACAACAGCAGTAGAAACAACACTCGCGCAACCAAATTCTAGCTTCAAGAAACTGGACTGCACAGCAGCAAGAGAAGAAGAAGCAGCAGGACAAGCAGCAGCAAGAAGTGTTGGGGATGAAGAAGATTTGCTGCCCAAGAAGAAGCGGGCGAAGACCAGTCATGAATGGGTGCAGACGGTGTTGAGGCAGACTGCAGAGATGGTGATGGTGTTGGCAGGGATGGGAGCTCTGAGAGCTGGGCTCTCTCCTACTCCCCTTGAATGCAAGCTTGCTACAGAGGCTTATGAGAAACTGGCCAGCTTGGTTGAGAATGTAGCTCCCCTACAGTTGGTTTCTAAGGATGCCGTGAGCTCTCTCATTCAGCAGCTCAGGGTGGATGTTGCACCTGTTGCTCCCCAGCAGCCCAAGACCTTGAAACCTTTTGTGATTGTAAGCCCTACTTACTGCCTTCCATCCCTTGTCTTTCCTTTCAAGGATCTAAATCATTTCACAGCTCTTTGTATTCTGCACATTTGATGATGTGTGCATGTCAGAAGGTGGTGGGTGTGCCAGCCAGCATATACCCAGAGGGTTTGATTTCAGAGGAAATCTGCTCTTTAGGGTTTGGGGCTTTGTGAAAATGAAAGACAGTAATGGGCAGTTCAATAGGAAGGATAATGTGCTCTCATAGAGTGTTTTTTCAACCCAGAAAATTGTGCATGTTGATGGAATTTTCTTTGCAACTTTTACTGTGGTGTTGCAGAAGCCCCCAGCTGTGCAAGCAGCAGACGGGAATGCTCCAGGTACAAGTGATTTTTCCTTTCACCTCTTATAGGTTTGTGCCTGTGTTACACATTCCATTTGAGTATTGCTGGCATGCTCCGTCGTGCAATGAAGGAAGAACCCCTGCAATGCCGTATCAATTTTCACATAATCTTATTATAGAACATGAAAGTCTCATTCTTTTTTAATTGTCCAAATTTCGTGAAAAACAGTATAGCTCAGTGTGTTTTCCTGTGACTGACCATGCTTCTGTGTCTGCACAAATGAAACAGCTGTTTCTTCAGCAGATCTTGGAGCCACAAAGAGTATTATACCCCAGGATCCTGCCTCAAAAGGTGGTGATAAGCAGGTCTCACATACTGTGAAAGGACAAGGAAAGCCACCAAATCTGCAACCTTCTCAATTGCCAAAGGAAGGGCCCACCCTGCCTTCTCCAGAAAAGCAGGGCACACACCAGCAACTGGCAATGGGAATACAGCTTCTGATTAAGCAGCGCTCTGTTCCCACATCATCAGCTCTGATCTCCAATGCCTATCAGAGTCCTCCAGTTGCTTGTGGAGTCTGCAAATTGATCGCACATGATACAAGCAGTGTCCTTGTGTGTGATGGGTGTGAGTCTGCATTTCATGTGGCTTGCTTGCAGCTCCTCAACCCTAAAGTGATTCCAAAGAGCGACTGGTATTGTCCCAAGTGTGTGATTGCAAGCGGTGGCAGGCCACAGGCGCCAAAGTATGGGCCACTCCGGCGTGGACCTGGCTCTCAGGGATCTACTCGGGGCTCCTGGGGTTTGCCGGTACTGTCACTATCTTTGGCACCCTTTGCAGGATTTGAAGTAGACACTCTTGGTTAGAATGGAACTCTGGGCAAATGCCATGCAATATCCTGATGATTGTTGGAGGCATGTGTCCAGAAACCCATCAGACTCAATGTATCCTCTGTAGAGGAGTTTCAGTGGAGTGGGCATATGACCTGTGTTTGCATGTTTCTGTGGCCCATTTTCAACAACATTTTTCATTCTGAAAGGATCATCTGACAGTGTATCGTCTCTTTGAACTGTGTGTTCCAGGGAGGGAAATCAAATGAGGCATCCATTGGGCAGATGGCAGGGAAATCTGTGGTGCTACAGAAGACAAAGGAAATTGGAGCAGAGGTGATGCAGAGTGTGAAGGAGCCTGTTGGAATCAGGAGTCTAAATTCGGCACTTGACAGCACCAAAACCACTGCAGCTGCAGAAAAAGAAAGCAAACTGGTACTCCTGGAGCAAAGGAGTGGAGATGGTTCTGCAGGAAGCCAGATGAAAGTATTCTCAACTCCTCCAGGAACTCATGTAAACACCAAAACAGCATCAAGGGTCACATCCACATTGGAGGAGGCAGTCATTTTAAGTGTGGAAATCCCTGGCACTCCTAAGACTAGTGCAGGAACAGCAGATGTCATGACCAAAGAAGCAACTATCATTGAAGCAGCTCCTGCAGTAGCTGTGACAATTCCACCACCACCAGCAGAGGAGGAAACAGCCACAGGTGGAAAGGATGTCACAGGGAAGGACAGTTTAGTGGAGTGGGTTGGTTCTGTGGTTAACATTAGCCAAGGGAACGTATACTATGCAGCTTGCTCTGTGGCAGGAGTCACTATGCGGCTGCAGGATTGTGCTTTGTTCCGTCCTGAGAGTCCACAGGATCCTCCTTACATTGCCAGGCTACAAGTGAGTTGTGTTACTGAAGCAATCCACAAAACCAGTACCAACCAAAATGTTCTGAAAAGTCAGGCAAACTCTGGTTCAATGTGGTACAGACTTCAGATCTTTAGGAGGTTGTCTTGCCAATCACACTGGAAGAATCCAATGAGTTGTTATTTCTTAAGGCAGTTCTTTCGCAGCGGTGCACACAATGCTAATAATTTATGAGGATTGCAGGCACTTTGGGAAGAGAAGAGCACAGGTGCAAAGTGGGTGAAAGTGAATTGGTGTTATTACCCTTCAGATCTGCCCATGGAAACAGGCCGGCCTGCATCAGAAAATGAGAATGAGGTCTCTCCCATTCTCAGTCTGAGTATTTCACATAGATGGTTGTCTCCACATGGGATGCAATTCAGACATGACAAAATGAGTTTTCATGTCAGGAGATCTATGTTTCACAAGACTTTGTAGGGTTATGTTTCAAACAAAGCATAGAAAGAAGGAATTGGATCAAGGAATTTGAGGCTGGCTGCTGGAGTACTTATGCTTTCATAGGCGAAAATATGTTAGGAGAGACTGCTCTTGACATTTGTGACTCTCTGTCTAACTGGACACATGAGCATGAATGGGAGTGTTACATTCTGTCTTCAGGAATTATGCCCACATGGATTACAATCTGAGAAAATAAGAGAATCAAAGAAACACAGAATACTCAACAGTTGAGCTGAAATTAGGGCAATGAGTGGGACTGAAAATATCAGGATGCTGTCATCTGTCCGTAATGCACCCAACTTGGGCTGCAAAAGTTTAGTGTGAGCTTTCAATCACCAGAAGGGCATGGTTGTGGTGCAGGTGTATGAGTCCAATCACAGTGACAACAATCTAGTGGGTTCCATACATGGTCCATGCCAGGTGCTGCCACCTCTTCAGTACCAGCAGGAAATAGAGCGGCGGGCTAAAGGGACCAGTGAAGGTCTTCCACCTATTTTCTTGTGTCGGTATGTAGCCAGAACTCCTTTTGGCAATAAACTGTTATCAGGCAGCATTCTTTGTGATGTCTGTTCACAAAACAACTGCAGATATCTATCTGTACATGGCTAAGAAATGTGTTAGTGAATCTGCTGTGTGCCACTTTATTGCAAAATAATATATACAGAAACATTTTGTGTATTGATAGTGGTAGTTGATAATAGTTTATTGGCATGATTGTGGTGACAGGTGGTTTTATGATGCACCAAGAGGTGTGTTTCGTGCTTGTTCTCAAGGGCCGTCCAATTAGGTCTGACATCAGTAACAGAGACAAGCCTTAACTCTTCTTCCCCTTCTTGGAGATTTGCTAGGGGTATGGTTCAGTGAGATCTTCTCCAGCACATTGGATGGTGCATCCAGTCCAGCAAGGTACAATATCCACAAGCATGCAGGGTTTACTTGGCATTTTGGAGATGTTGGATGTGTTTCAAGTACAGAAAGGTGCTGTGACTCGGTAGACACTTCAAGAAGCATCTGTAACTGGAGTGCTTGGGCTGGGTTCACCACCTTAAGTCATCAGCTGCCTGCAGAGAGTTTATCAGCATTCCCTTGGTGTTCATCTATTTTCATGCATGAATCATGTGCTGATGAAGACTTGCACTCTGAGACAGAAGGACAAATACTAGAGTTTACAGCTGTCACCAGTGTCTTCTCAGAGAGGTGCCCATGTAATAGCAGGAGATCATGTTGCAGAGCAGTCACAAAAGCATGGAAGGTATATTTTGCTACCAAAGAGTGAGAGCTGAGTGAAAGAGGCTAAGTCTTTGCCATTACCACCTCAACATCGAAGATGATGTACAGTGGATGGATGTCATCGCAATTGGCATGTAGATAGCGATGCAAGCAGCAATGGAAAGGATTTCACTATTGAAGTATGTGAGAGGATGGTCAGGGTGCCTGCAGGTTCAGATAAGTGGTGCAGGAGTATTTCCAATTTTGGCAGTCACTGCAAGTTGAAAAATTTTGTTGATAAATTCACAAACACTTTTGTAAAGTTCAGGACCCAATTCTTGTATTGACAGTTATTTGGTCTGTTTAGCCATACTCTTGACTTCTTGCTGACAATAAAAAAATAACTTGTACACTTGTGCGACAACCATGCCCTTCTGGTGATTGATAGCTTACATTGTACTTTTCATGGATGTTGATGGTCCACAGGGTTTTTTGTTTTTTATTTTTTCTGTTTTTTGTTTGTTTTTGTCTTTCCTAGTTTGGAGCTTTCTGTGGCTTCTTGAAGAAGTGTTAACCTTGCTGTGGGCTTTTGTTTCTTCATTGTGAGAATGGAGATTTCTCTATTCTTATATGTAAGATATTATCATGCATGATATCTCGAGAGTGTATCATAAGAGGAAAATATACTTGTATAGGGTTTAGTGTGTACACAGGTTTATACTTGTGACATGAAAATGTAATTCTCTCTCATCAATCATGTATATGAAGAATCTGGGCATTCCATGATTGAATATGTTCTTATTTCTTTCCTGAATGTGTATTTTCAAATGCTGCAAGTATGGTAAAGATGAAAGTCATAGTTAGACTTGTTAGCCATTGTTTGGTAGATATATACAGTGAGACCTTGGAATTGTTTGACTGGGTTGTAATGGCTGGAAATGGCTCTGTTAGGATTTTGCTGGTGTGGTTGCTGCAAAGGCTCAATGACCCAAGTAAACACTCAGTGCCTGGCAAACTCATCAGGAGCCAAGAGAAATGGAGAAGGTGAAGTGATGATATAGGTTTAGCCTTAGTGTTGATTTCAGGGTTGAATATGGCTTCTGGTGAAGATGTAGTTATGAACCTGTGACAATTGCCAAATGAGCCAGCAGCACCCACAACTATGGAAGTGTTGCTGTCAGCAGTCAGAAATATGGTCTTGAAGATCAGGCAAAAGGATTTTGGTCAATGAAGTTCTATGATTTTTATGATGTTGGCCAAAAGTAAAGAAGATAAAAAGGCTCTGGAATCATACAGTACAGTCATACGAGCCTTTGCATCATCAATTCTCTTCTTTGCTCTGCTTTCTTATCATGCAGTAGCCCTCGTGGTGCAGGACTCAAGAAATGCAAGATCAGTGGTTGCAACCCAGGATTTTCTCAGGTTGGAGGTATTAAACATGTGGGGAATCCCTTGACTTGACCTTAAGTCTCATCTTCTAAGGTGTCTTGTATTTCTCTACATTGCTTATTGTCCTGATAATGAAGGTTGATGTGAGGAGAGAATAATGAGCAACAATCTTCAAGAGTCAGTATTACCATGTGTGTTTTCCAAACTGATGCCTGATGGGAAGGTGAATGACCACAGTTTGGTATCCAAGTTCCATCTCAATGTTAGTTCACATTTCAAGCAAAAAGAGGATCTACGATTTCTGCTTAAAAGGGTCTGTTCCTACTTGTTAAGTGTATTTGTTGTCTATAGTTCATGGTTCTCTATAGTGTTTACAATGAACTGACCAGTCTCATGGGCATCCTCAAGTATGCTCTTAGTTTGCTCCTGCCAGGCTTTGCCAGACTTCTGGGTGTTCTTTCTTTATTCCTGCCAGGTCCCCAGGCTTCAGCCACCCTTTGCAGCATCTGGCCATTTAGTATTGTGCCTTTGTGTAACTCCAGTGCAGACTTTCAGCTTACTGTTTGGTCCTCATGGCAAAGGACATTACAATATTTTGGTGATGCATTGCATCTATGAGGACATCAAATCATGCATGCATTTTATGACCTTGAAAATATTAGACTCTTTGTCTACCAAATGTGGAACTAGATGAGAGACTCACATGAGAAATTCACAGACAACAAGAAGAGAGAAACCCAAGTTCAAACTGGATTGAAAATCATGTAGACTACTACCTACTGAGCGAGGCAGGTCGGGGTAGTGCTGAAAATCAAATCTTTCTAATTCATAGTCTTCCAGTGACTGTGATTTTTGCATGAGCAAATTTCCATGCCGCCTCCATTTCATGTATTACATTCCTTTTGCAGTGGCATATGTTTTCTGCTGTCAGTGTGAATAAAATATATCTCCATGAGCTGTTGAGAGCTTCTCTCCATATTTGAAATGAAATTCCTTGTTGCTGGGCTACTGAAGTTGCAAGTTTTGCTAGTCCCCCAAAAGTTGGAATGGGGTTTAAACCCTAAACCCTAAACCCAAGAACATCCAGAACTCTTGATCCACCTTCTTTAATATAACATTTGCAAAATGGCAAATTTCCTTCCTTCCTTCAGTCTTTAATGTTTTATTATGTCATTACGTACCAAAATAAAATACCCTTTTATTTCATGTGTTCTATAAAACATACAAAGAATGACTTTCCCTTCCTTGAAGACCTACAATTTGATTGTACTCTTTTGCACCCAACTTAATGTTGCACTATAGTTTCTAAAAATAATTTTCTTAAATATGCCTCGTCCAACTATTTCATTGCATGAATTTTTTTGCCTATGCAACCATTTTTTTAAAAAAATTTGAACATGTTCCAATAAAATAGGTATATATATAAAGAATGGAACACCTTTAGGTTTGTCAAGTGATATTAATAGTGAAAAACTTCCCCAATTTTCAATTTTGCAATGGAATACAAATTCATTGTGCCTAAGTTAATTCCTAACAAGAAAAAAAATGTGGGAATTTTTGAAATGAGACTAAAACAAGTTATTAAATTGAACTCATGAATGTGTCATTTAATACACAAACCAAACAAGAGACAGTTAGTGCATTTCATAAGGCCAAAATGGTGCATGGACAAACCATGAACTAATTTGAATTCATAAGACTCAACATGGTCTCGATTTGGGAGCAAGCAACACCCTCCTCCATATAATATACTTTGTAACTCCAAACAAAAGTTACATTCAAATGACAAATTCCCAAAAATTCTTAAAACTATTAAATTATCAACCCAATAGTTATGAAGGTTCATTAATTTCACACTTCAGATTGAATTGAAAAGCTTTGAAAGAAACCTTTAAATTTATTGAAAAGAAATTTATGATGACACATCAAACTTCTTTGCTTTGACTCTCAACACATCCGTTAAAAGGTTAAAGCTGTTTTGGCAATTTGATTTCAAACGCTTCAAATTGTCATTTAATTATTGTTACAATTTTATTTTTTTGAGAATGTGAGGCCAATTTGTTGTAGTAGTTTTCAAGACGTTTTTGATGGTCTAAAGAAGGCTAAATTTGGACAAGGTTTATTCCCAAAACCTTGATCTAAAAATTTGAAATGCCCCAACATTTTGAACATTCATTTTGGAGTGTTGGGGCTTGTTCCCTTACATTTTTTCATGGGAATGTGTTTGAATCAAGGAATACCTTGACCTCATTCCTAACATGTTTTCCTTACCTTGTCCAAGCCTTGGTCACAAGCTCAAAGTTAGAATTGCAACAAATAATAGTTTTTAGCAAATCCATGCACATTAAAAAGAATCACCATTTTCCTCCCTCATGAGTTTCTCATCGAACAACCTCACATTTAGATCATCCTAAATATGATCAGCTATTTTGAAAAGTAGAGCACAATCATCAAATATTCATAGCTTTCAAGTTGACTAATGAAAAGAACCATCACGTTGGTCTCATAAAAAATCATGCTTACTATGGTATCTAGCTCTTCAATTATCAATCCAAGTTTGTTGATGTGCTACTCCATGATGTCATTGGGATTCATTTGTGACATGAAAACCTTCTTTATTAAAAAATATCATCAACAATCTTTTTCCAATGTAACATTGCTTCCCAAATCCCTTATGCCATGGTTTCCTTTGGAATAATCATTATGTGATTATTTGACAAGCTTCAAACTATCAACTTTCAAACTTTGTTTTCCTTATTGGTGTATTCAACAATGCCAACAATATCAATTTGTGGTTGAACACCTCCATCTTGTCAATTAGTCCTCACAACTCCTTTGCATGTAAGGATATTTACATCTTGAACCATGACAACATGTTGTACTTACATTCAAACTACTCAAAGGACAAGCCAATAACTTGTGAACAATTAATGTCAACGATGGATGAGTTAAAGATGAAGAATGAAGAAAGAATTAAATGTCTACAAAGAAAAAACTTAGTGTATTTTCATCTCAAGCAAAGCCAACACATACGAAGTGTACTCAATTCCATAACTAAACTAATGCCATTATTTTAGTGCAGGTCACATTAGTCAACCAATCGATCAAGAGAAATTACCAATTTGCTTATCTTGTTCAATCACCTATTAAATACTTGTCACTAGCTCACAAAGCAACTCACCGAAGCACATGCTAAACTCACCTAAACTTTTGCTATGACAACTGAAGATTCAATTTACAAGGTGACTTACAAAAGTACATGCTGACGCCTCTACTAGTGGCAACTTAATTTTCTATCGTTTACTACTAGCAATTTGTTGGCTTTGCTTTTCACGATAGAGATGTTGTGATGCACCCCTAAAACAGCCAAAGTTTGACATCCCTTCAATCTAATGTCATGTGAAGCCCCACTATAGAAACATTTCCAGCATAACTGAAGGATCCACTTGGGCTTCACCGTGCTTAACCACTACATGTTTCTCCAATTTAGTACGGCGTTGAGTAGTTATCATCCTTATGGATGTCATTTAAAGGGCAGAGCCATTATGTGACCCGCCACTTGTTTTCTACTACTACTACTACTGGGCAGCTCAATCTTTAGAAACTTTGCTGCTTCATTGTTTGCTAGAAAATTTGACCATAGTTCAACAGTTATATAGCAAGTTGAACCTCTAACAAGAAAGTTCAAAATCCAGAAAAAAAACAAAAAAACAAAACAAAAGTTCAATAAAAATTTTAAGAAAAGATATTGAAGTCACAGTTTTCATGGTCATACTTGATGAATGAATACTCCTCAAAATGTGGGACACAAAATGAAACTAAATTGCAAGTTCCATAGTCTCTCCCTCCCTTTAGCTACAGGCAGAGTCAACCAAAATCAAATAGAATAAGAATCGCCTCATCCATGGATTCTCAATCCATGTTTGTTAAGTAAAGTTTTGAGCAAATCAGATCATGTGGAGTTTGGAGTAAATCAGATCTGCCACATGAATGCGAAAAATTCGCCACATGTATGTGCATGGGATTCCCCCAATTCATGTTTGTAAGTCAAGTTTTTGAGTACAGCAGATCTGCCGCATCAAATTCAAAAGAAGCCAAAAACAAAATCCTCCAAAGTGGATATAAAGTGAAATATAAAGAGACCCTTTTTTCAGGATGGCAGCAAAATCTTTGTCAAAGATTCTAGCCGTCAGATTCTAAGTCTATGCTGCATGAATTTACCGCTTTCTCTAGCAACAATAATTTTTGATAGCTGAAGTTGCAATTTGCAGACCACAATTTGAAAGAAAAGAAAAGAAGAGGAAAAATTGTTGTTGCAAGCTAAAGCTAAGGAAGAAGGAAAGAAATCAATCTGAAGTTGAAAATAAAATGCATAAAATGGTGCTCAACTCATGGGATCATCCTCTTGAATTTTGATTGCTGTGTTTGTTATTGCTGATCAAGGGAAGTTCAGACAAAATTAATGTTTGACTGCTATAGCTTCTTTACAGATTGTATGGTTTTTTGTAGCAATTTTTGACGATCAAGAAGCTTGCATGGGGGAGAGGGAGATGATCAGAGAAGATTAAGAGGCATCAGATTAGATCAGTAACCATAACATGGAGAAGAATTATAAGATGTCAAACGGAAATTTAGTTGCAAGCTCCAGCTCTGGATCAATGCGTAATTTTGCTGCTGCTGAATTTAGCAGCTCCGACTCACAAGTACTTTCAAGGGAGGAGGAGGAGCTCGCTCGATCTAGTGTTGCCAAAGCTTTCTTCCGACATCGGAGCCTTGTGGATCACCAACTACATTCCTTCAGCGAATTTCTGGAATATGGATTACCTGCTATGCTCTATGAAGCAATCCCTCTCCAGTGCTCGCCACCGCCGCTGCCTGCAGCAGAGAAAGTCCACAACAACCCAATTGCAGCAGCTGCCGACGGTCACGTCCAGAATGTTGCAATTCATGAGGACGGCGGAGGAATCATATTGCCGCCCAAACGTCGAGCTGCTCGCCTCATCTATGGCGATGTTTCTTTGGCCAAACCCTCCTGCATTGTCAAGCACCGGATGCAGGATAAGGAGAAGAATGTAGAGGCCATCGTCGATCTCCTTCCCCATGAAGCTCGTCTCCGCAACATCTCCTACTCTGCTTCTCTCTTCGTCGACATGTGCCTGGAGGTAATTACCAATCCAATATGCAAATCCTTTCAAGGCCTTCAGATAGCTGCATGGGTGATGATGGATTTAGCTCTAGTAGCATCAGCAGCAGCAGCAGCAGCAGCTTAGAGAATTCTCTTAGAACATGGATTGTTGCTCATGCAGGTGTATATACCCAAACTAGCTGCAAGCCCAGCTGAGACAAGAGAGGAGGAGGAGGAGGAGGAGATGGTAATCCAAATGAGGAGAGAAAGAGTGTGTATAGGCAAGGTACCCATCATGGTCAAGTCACAGTTCTGCCATCTCTATGGCCTCAGTGATGAGGAAGCAGCCAAGAAAGGCCATTGCGCTTTCGATGCAGGAGGCTACTTCATCATCAAAGGCTCTGAAAAGGTTCTGCAAAGCTGCACTCAGCATATTAAGCTGCCTAGCGAATGATCTCTGCAATTTTTTGCTGCTGTAATTTCTTGATCAAGAAGCTGGTGTATCTGCAGTGATCATCATGCATATATCCCTAAATCCTAAACCCTTTGCCAATGCAATACCTGATTTATATGGAATTTTGTGAGCTACCCATTTCTGCTGAGCTTGACTAGGTCTTTGCAAAAACTATTTCATGGAAAGCTGCATGCAGGTTCTGGTGGCACAAGAGGAGAAAGCTGCAAAGCGTGTGTACGTGAGCTTCATAAAGAAGACAGACATGTGGATGGCAAGTTGTGCACCACCATGGAAGGGATTCACAAGCACTGGTCACTTCAATTCCAGACTTTATAAAACATGCGTGAAGCTGGTAAAAAACAAGGGAGGTACACCCATCTTGTGGATGGGCTTGCAGCCATGGATCTCTGATTCTATCCCTGTGGTGATCATTCTGCGGGCACTAGGGATTTGCTCACACAAGGAATTGCTAGAGAGGGTTTGTTATGATCTATGTGATGTGAGTCTCTGTGAGTTTGTTTTGCCCTCCATTCAAGAAGCAGATGATTGTCTACTTAGCTTCCTGAACAAACACAAGGCAGCTTACAATCATGAGATTCTTGGTTCTGGTAGTAGAATTGGTGCTGCTGCTGCTGCTGCAAGTGCCTCAATTAGGTCAAAAGTTTGGGTCCTGGATCAGAACCAGGCACTGGCATACTTGGGTGCAAAGGTGGTGCATAACAAAGAAAGTTCTTATCTATCTCTGGTTGAAAGTGGGAAAAGAGTAATTGCAAAGTTCCTTGCACACCTTGAAGGAGGGGAAACACGCAAGTCATACTTTCTTGGTTACATGATGAACCAGGTTTGTTGTGCTTCCATGGGAAGGCGTCTGGAGGATGATAAGGATAGCTTTTCCACCAAGAGGCTTGATCTTGCTGGCCAGCTCCTTTGTCACCAATTCAGGAAAGCAATGGCCCATCTGCAGCATGACATTCAAAAGCAGGTTGGAAAATTCTTGGGGCAAGATGATGCAGAGGAGCTCAGTTCCATAAAACAGTTTGTCAATGAAGCAGTCCTCACCAAAAACTTGCAGGCAGCTTTTGCCCTAGGAAACTGGAACACAAATGAAG
Source organism: Sphagnum tenellum (assembly GCA_963921925.1). Classification (NCBI taxonomy): domain Eukaryota; kingdom Viridiplantae; phylum Streptophyta; class Sphagnopsida; order Sphagnales; family Sphagnaceae; genus Sphagnum; species Sphagnum tenellum. The sequence continues at coordinate 4,997,046 of OY998155.1, forward strand.
GGCTCAAATGTTCTGGTGTTGTGGGTAATTTGAAGAGAATGAACCCAATGGCCACTTTGTCACATCTGCGCCAGATCCGCCTCAATGTGCCAGCCCCATTAAAACCCACTGATGCAGCTCACCATCCGTAAGTCTTTTCTTGGACTGCAATGCCACCTAAAAAATTCTCCCCTGTTCTTAACTTAAGTACAAAGATCTGAGGTCATGCCTGAGATGTCTCAGTGTGCAGATCCTTTTTTTGATAGCCATGATTCATTTCTGCCAAGCACATTGATCATTGCATTGACTGATGATTGCACATGTGCACACCATGCTTGGGAGGGACAAAACCAGCAATTTTTCATTCTGGGGGAGAATCTGCCCAGTGCAGACAAGCGATGGAGCAGAATGTGGTCTGGTAAAGAATATAGCTCTCACATGTATTGTCAGCTCTGACTCAGCTGAAGATCCAGTGCTGCAAGTGTTGAATGACTTCGGGATGCAAAACTTGGAGGAGATTTCGCCCTGCACTGTGGCACGAGCTGAGAAAGTATTTGTAAATGACACCTGGGTTGGCATCTTACAAGATGGCTCAGAAGCAACTGTGCACACTCTGAAACAGCTGCGAAGAGCTCAACTCCTGAATGAGCAGGTAGGTTAAAATCAACACCAGGACTCAATTTTTCAATACATTGTCCAGCATTCATGTCATGATCATCTTCCTGAAGTAAGGATTGATCTTCTTCTTCATGTAGTAGTACTTTATAGGTACACTCATATTTGGACTGACTCATCAGGTTGAGATCGTGAGGGACCTGAAGCAAAAGGAGTTGCGGGTACACACAGATGCAGGTCGGTTGTTGCGTCCACTCCTGATTGTGGAAGGCCAGCGTTTAGTCATTGGAAAGCATCACCTGAAGACACTGAAAAGTATGTGGAGGCAAGAGAGCGCAGCAGCTTCATTGTGTTGGAACTATTTGCTACAGCAAGGAGTGGTGGAGCTGCTGAGCACAGAGGAGGAAGAAGGTGCTATGATTGCATTGAACCAAGATGATTTAGAGAAATCGCGAACAGATCCTGAATACGGCGGCAGTGGCATTATCTACACACACCTGGAAATTGATGCATCCTACTTGCTGGGACTTGGTGCCACCATGATACCCTTTCTGGAACACAATCAAGCCTCCCGCAACCTGTATCAAGCCGACAAGCATTGCAAACAAGCGATCGGTTTCTACACAACCAATTTCTTGGGACGGTCTGACTCTTCAGCTCATCACCTATTCTATCCACAGAAACCCATTGTCACAACTTGCGTTGCAGACAATTTCCTCAAGAAGCCTGAACTCAACAATGGCCAAGTTGCAATTGTTTCAATACAATGTTTGGCATACAACCAGGAAGACTCTATTGTCATGAACCAGGCATCAATTGATCGAGGTCTTTTCAGGTCTGTGAACCATGTGAATCTCTCTCTATAGAGCTCATTTTCACACAAGAATTGTTTGCAAAGAGACTCTGATGGCATTGATAATCTCAGTTCACAGGTCAATCCGGCACTGAGCAAGCTCTAGTACCAGTAGTTGCATTGCTGAACCACAAAACCGCAACTTTCTTTTTTGCTGCTGCTTTTCCTGCAGGTCCTTGCATTTCAAGACCTATCGAGGTGAGGAAAGGCACAATGTGGATGAGCATTTTGGTAAGCCAAGTGTGTCTGATGAATTACGAACATGGTACAAACACAGTTTGCAAAAGATTGAGCAAGATGGCTTTCCTCAAATTGGAGAATGGCTGGAGAAGGGGGACATAGTGATTGGCAAGATAACAGCTGAGAAGGGCAATGCAAAGCTTGTTGACACCAGCCAACGCCTCAAAACGCATGAGCAAGGGCGAGTTGACCAGGTGCTTCTGGCAACTGAGGAAGATGGACACCATATAGCCAAGGTGTGCTTGCGCTTTGCCAGAGCACCACAAGCTGGTGACAAATTCTCAAGCATGCATGGCCAGAAGGGGGTGGTGGGCGCAACTTTCAAGCAAGAGGATCTACCATTCACACAACAAGGTATCGTGCCGGACATTGTCATAAACCCTCATGCATTTCCTAGCCGCCAGACAGTTGGACAGGTTCTTGAGTGCATGCTTGGCAAGGTGGTGGCTTTGAGTGGCACATGGCACAATGCTACTCCATTCAGCAACACCAACACTGGATATAGCATCATGGAGCAACTGCATACGTAAGTTTCCCATAACTCTGGAACAGTCAATCCCACATGCAGAAATTGCATATCCGGAGGTGAATAATTATCATGCTCACTGCACATATTAAGCCTCAGAAGTCTTCAAAGGTGCAAGAACCTGATGCAAGACGAGTACTCATACCTCTAAAACCCTCAAAATCTCTAGATCGTTTTCATTTTGTTTTCTGGGGTGGACACATGATTCTTGAGCAGGTGTCAGTTTCAAAGAGGTGGATGTGAATCCATGTGCAGTGGCACAACTGGTAAGCAGCTCAAAGAACCCATCACCATAGGGGTGACATTCTACCAGCGCCTCAATCACATGGCTCAAGACAAGATCAAGTGTCGTGGCCAGGGAGGACCTGTCAATGTGCTCACACGCCAACCAGTAAAGAGTCGAAAGTGCATGGGAGGTGTGAAATTTGGAGAGATGGAGCGAGACTGTATGCTGGGTCATGGGGCTTCAGCTACCTTGCGGGAACGGTACTTTCTGTTGAGTGATCCATACCGAATGCACATATGTTCAAATTGCCAGCGTCCAGCCACCATGGATAAAACCCGCACATCACTGTGCCATTTCTGCAAGACTAGGAAGCATGTGGTGCAAATCAACATCCCGTATGCATGTAAACTGCTGTGGCAGGAGCTTCACAGCATGGGCATATCCATATACATGAACACCAAGCTCTGAAAAAGCTCTGAGCTGGTGTGCCAGCAGCAAGCACCTCAGCTTCTTCTTCTTCTTCTTCTTCTTCTTTTGCATTCACTGTTACAACTAAGAAAAGCCTTTCCTTCTGGTCCAAGAATCCTGTGACTCTCTGCAGACCACATCCAACAGCAAAAGAATTGGACATAAGCTTGCAAGGAATTTCAAGGGTTTACGGTTTAGGGTATGCTTTCCACAGATAGAAGAGGTTGCTAGAGTAAAGTTTTTTGAGGAGAGAATTTTGCAAATGGGAAGTTTTGGGCCATTGTTAAAGAAATGTGGATAGCCTACTGGATCAATTTCTTCAAGCTTTCTTCACTGAACTGCAGTGAGTTTTCTTCTGGTGAACTTAGTAGATCCAGAAAACAAGACCATCTCTGTGTAAAACCTCTGGGTATCAAATACCCACCCAAGAATGATCCCAGCAATAACAACAGAAATATGAAAACATCACCAGAGTCTTGATAATATCATGTTTCTCCATTTTAGGTTTATTTGTAGGTGTCCTGTGAAGGGCAGACCAAAAATCAAGATATGCAGCTCTGTGTGGCCTATGCTTGGTATTCTTTAGTAGAAGGCGATAGAATAGTGCACATTGCATTGGCCACACTGCTTCTAGCATTGCCCTACTATTTCAAACTGGTAGTTATAATGCAAGAGTGGTGTTTCCTGGCAAACCATATGGGACAATAAGTACATTTACTCATGGCACACAAAACTTCATTACTTCAATTGGATTTACACTACACATTGGATGCCTCCAGATAGGGTTTTGGGGGCGACAGAGAGATTTTCTTGGCATGCTTTTCACTGCCTGGTGTGTGCTTGTTGGCAGGTGAAACGAAGATATTGAGCTATGTAAGGAGGAGGCATGGCCACACTTGGTGTTTCAGACTTGCAACTAACATCACTTTAATATCATCAATAACATGTCACAAATCACAATATCACGATTTGTAAGATTGTAAGTTGTTATCAATCCCGCCCAACACTAAAGGGCTTTCTTTTTGGATCTTCTCAAAAGTGTGCAAGCAAAAGACCAATAAACCTCTAGGAGCCTTGCAACCATTAAAGTAGTAAGTACCACCTACACCTAGTATGTGGGTGGGCCACAACAATTGTCAATTACATCCAAAGTAGTGTGCAAGTTATTCTTGGTGTTGTCTAGTTCTTGAATTTGAAATGAAACCAAAGTTTTTTTTTTAAAATTTTGTTTGATAGAACCTCTAGTGTATTTCTTAGAACGTTGTGCTTTTGGATCCACGAAATGGTTGGTTTGAAAAACTTCCCATAAAAATTGAAACATGGTTTAATTTAACAAGAAGTTGATTTCCATTTACATTGTATGTAACTAAAACTAAAAAAAATATGTAATATTTGTTCAATCCAACTATTGTAAAAACACCCAAAGATAGGAGATTATGTATTAATTGATATATAATAGTCATTTAAAATTAATAACTTGTACCTAAAAAGAAAAACTTGATTATTGCACTTCTAAAAGACTTTTAGTAATATGACTAGAGTATGTCAACTTGTTAAAAAGAAGAACAACACATGATCTAGTTTCAAGTTTCATTTTTCATAAGAGTTGATTTCACGGTTTGAATTCAAATTTGGTTTCAACAGAACTTTGAACCTCTAGTCTAGACAAAGAATTCAAACATGCTTCTAATACCTAAACTTGGCAACATTGGTTATTTATCCAACCTTGTTGATAAACATGAAGTCCTAAAGAAGACAAAGTAGTATCATTTAATTCCCACCACATGGCCCAATCAAAACTAGTCAAATATTGAGCTAGCAGCCATTTTATGTTTTCTATGCATATTTATAAGTGCAAACTCAATTTCATGCTAATTAAAGCTTAAACTTCATATAAATTACCTTTTCAACCCAAGGTATTACTATTAATCGACTTGTTATAATGTGAACATTACAAATCATTCATAACTTAATGATAATGTTTAATGTTGTTCAAACACTTTTCATAAAAAGATTGCAAGAATTAATTTCATACATTGGTGGAAATCACACAATAGAAAATTGTGCCATAAATGATGTTGAATCTTGATTAATGAAGCGAGTGTTAAAATTAATACTTGGTTTTGAAAGTCCAAACATTCCATTTTCACCCCATATATTTTATTATTTTTTGTTTCCTATTCATTGTTTTTTTTCATGAATCTAATAGTCAACTCTTTTATTTTGCAAAGATTTTATCTTCAAAATCAAAGATTAAGTTGTGTGCATTTTCATTTGGATGATTGGGCTTCATTCTCAATGTTTATATTCCTATTTAACTATCTACTTACTATTTTATGCATATCTTCATGATGAACTGTGTATACAATTAGTACAATAAATGCACAATTTTGTGAAAAATATAAAGCATCCACCAAAGGAAGTTATGTGTTTTTCAGGAGTTGTCCAATCTTATTTGACTACTAGGTGTTTCCATGTTAACACAAGCCAACCCTCCACCCATAGATGAATATTTTTCATGGAATATTTTCAAAATATTTTTCATTTATAAGTTCTAAAAAATAGTCAAAAATGATTTTGACTTTACAAGATGTTGCATCACATTATAATGTAAATATATGTTTAAAGAATCTCCCCCAAAACATGTCATGTTTCAATAATTTCTTAAAGAATAAGAATGTTTATGGTGCTTTTAAAACACTAGTTATAATGTTTGATGAGTATTTTTTAAGTATTCTATCTTCATTAGATTCATTCCCCATAATATCACATATTTTCATAACATGTTACAAGTATGTCATGATTATTTTCAATGACTTATGACATTAATTCAAATTTTAACATGAAAACATGCAAAATTAAACACTAGTTACAATTACTTTGGTTCCTATTATTATGATTACACCCTCTTATCAACATCTTCACTTAAATGGAAATCTTGATCAATTGCATTGGAGTTTATTGTATTGTAAAATCACATTAATTTCATTGTCTCTCACAAAAAAATAAAAATTCAATTCATGAATTGTGTTTACATGCCGTGGATTAACCAAAAGCATCTCCACCCATGGACATAGACACATTACATAGGATTGTGATCATGTGTAAAATGGCAACCCCAAACTATTAAAGGTGGTTTAGGTCACCTCAAGCACCCTAACCTATCCCTTATGATTTTATTTGCAAGTCCACAAATCAAAAACCCAAGATTATTGCATAATGTACACCATGCACTCCTCCAAGCTTAACTTGACACAACGAACAACACCCTTGCAATGAATCCCAAAGCCTAATGTTATAACATGTTGTAGCATTCCTCTAATGCATGACAATATAACACATATTTGCAAAGACATTCAAAGGTTGACACCAAATGCAACAATTGTAACATTTCCACCGCATGACATTATTAACACTCCTTTAAATGCATGATGGAAATGTAATACGTGCCAATGAAAATCTCTTAAACTTCATGTTGCCTACAATGATTGCAACACCTTTAAAGCCCAAAGTCATAGTGTGATTTGCATGGACCAAATGGTGGAAAGATGAAATGTGGGGTTTCTAGCATAACTACAATATAATCTTTAGATGAGGAGGCTTAGGATTACCTTGTCCACATGTTAATTGATTAACAACTTTAGGACATGTTTAATGATCACATTATGAAAAGGACACTAAGAGGTTTATGCCTAGGAAAGCTACCAATTTGCAACGTGTGAAAAACATTTGTTAGTCATGATCACATTTTTCATGATTATTTTACCAAGAACCATGTGTATTATGGCAAGTTATTCAAGTACGAATGATACAAAAGATGAAAAAAAAGTTGCCACATAAAGGATCACAGACAATATTATTTAAGATAGGCGACATATTTTGTTCAAATGAAAGATGCAATAGGGATATGTGGGTTGTTGAACATTCAAAATTGTATTGGTGCATTGAAAATGTTATTGTATGGCATGTTTGTACATGCGATTGATGAATATTGTAAAATGGATCAGAACATTACAATATTAGAGGCTATGAAACATTCTTCAAGTTGTTACAAGTATTAGGGCTTGTTTTTAGTCACATTACTTGAGGCAACCAACCAAGGTTAACCTTGTGAAACAAAAGAAAATGAATGAGAATCAAGGTTTCCCTATAATGTTTACATGTCTTGGTTGCATACACTAGGCATGGAAGAATTGTCCAATAATTTGGGAGGGTTGATTCCAAAACAAGGAAGGTAACGTGAACATCATTCTTGAGGTTATTACTAATCAATAATTGTGGATTTGACATGCCTTCTTTGGCCTACCAAATAGCAAAGATGATATCATGATTTAAATAGGTCCCCTCTTGTTAAGGATATGTTGATTGGTGAAAGACATGGCTTGAACTTCAAAATTAATGATTTAATGTTCACAACATATTATTTATTTGTTGATAACATCTACCTTCACTAAACTTTTCTTTGTCCAAACAATTTGTGAGGCCCAAGATGAAAGGAGGTCTCATTTTGAAATGATGTAAGAATCAACAATGAAAGATGTAAAAAGATGTTTTTCATTCCCCATTTGCCTTATTTAAGCGTTGTTCAAAATACAAGCATTCATCAAGTGATGGCCTTGTTGCCTAGGCCCCCCTAGACAAATAAAAGGATGCTTGGATTATATAATGCATATGGGTATTGTTAGAAAAAAATTGACTAAAAAACTCACCCATCTCTGCTTTTGAATGAAAAACGAGGATGGGATAAGGTTGTTTATGTGAAATGGTTATGTTTGATCAATTTTTTTTAACACCTAGCATGTGTTTTTGTGAAACACAATTCATCATAAAGTAGGTGTATATACAACAATTGCTTCATCTCCCTCCTTGTTTGTTTCATCTCCTTCTCATTTGTGTTAATTGATACCTTCCTTTGTCATCTACATCTTTTTCGAGGTGCCATACTAAAACAAAATCAAAACCATCATTCATGATTGGTAAATTCCAAAATAATCCAAAATAATCCCCACCCCCCCCCCTCCTGACAAGAAGTTTTTTATTAAAAAAAAAGAAGGAGTAATGAGCTCGCTTGGAAAAAAAAAAAACAAAACACATGATTCTTGTGGTTCTATGGGGAAAACAATTATAAAAATAAAAATAGGGAGTTCATAATTCTCTTGGCAAAAAAATAAATAAATAAAACAAAATAACAAGGAACTAATATTTCCATGCAGTTTTTATTTTTAAAATAGCATAGTGCTTTGGCAATGGTGACAAAAGTTTTGCCACCATCCCTAGGGAGCTATGAGCTCCTTGGCCAAATTTTTATAAAAACAAAAAAACAAAAAACTTGTTCTCACCTCTATTACCATCACCAATGAACTACAAGTTCCCCTAGCAAAAAATAAGGAGCTACAAGCTATTGTGGCAAAAGCTTTTTAAACAAGAAAAGAAGAAGAAGCTAGTATATTTAGTTTGGCTTACTTGTGGAATGTTGGCACCTCAAATTTCTATTACAAAAAACAAAAAAAATGTTCTCACCTCCATTACCATCGCCAATGAACTACAAGTTCTCCTAGCAAAAAATAGGGAGCTACAAGCTATTGTGGCAAAAGTTTTCAAAACAACAACAAAAGAAGAAGCTAGCAACTTTAGTTTGGCTTATTTGTGGAGTGTTGGTGCCACCTCCTCCTCCTCCTCCTCCTCCTCCTCCTCCTCGCAATTCCTCCAAGCAACAACTCCTCACCCCTTCTCCAAGCAATAGCAAACTCCTCCTCCTCTAAGTAATAACTTTTTTTTTTCTCAAGTAGCACTTCCTCCAAGTTAGGGCAATGAGGGGCAAGGATGGGTAGCTAGATGGGCAAATGGATGGGTGGGTAGGGTAGGTAAAGTACATGGCCAAGAAACAAAACAAAACAAAACAAAACAAAAACCCTATATATGTGTGGGGGAAAAAAAAAAAAAAAAAAAAAAAGACCCAACCTCCTTGACTACACTAGGTCCAATAACTAGGATGAGCTCAAGTTCATCCAGGACGGAAACTGGTGACAGTCATGGTTAGCTAAGGAAACTGAAACCCAATGAAAAAGAAAAGTTTCTTATTCATCCATTCATCCATCCATCAATCTATTCATCCATCCATCCCTCCATTAAGGTGCACTGGTGGGGGTGCTAGTGAGAGCAGGTGACGGAATGAAACGGGGTAAGTGTGCAACAACCGTAACAGGCAAAGGGTGAAAATGGGTGAGTCCGTGTGGAACAGTTAAGCTGGTTGTGTTGTGTGGGTGGTACTTGTACTGTGTACCGTTGTACCCTAAACCCTAAACCCTTTACCCTTTAACCCTTAAACCTGCACAAAGTTGTACAAGTTGGATTCTTCCACGAACCTTTTTATTGGGCCCTTTTTGGCCTGCCAAGAAGGCAAAAGGATGCAATTTTGGTGTTCAGATTCATTATAGAGTACAGTAGTAGTAGCTTCAAGGGATTTTGGTCCCCCCTAGGTAATAATTCATAATTCATAAATAATAATAATAATAATAGGTCTATTTTTATATGAGGATTTTTTTGAAAGATGGTAATTTTTTGTCTTTTTGTTTGAAACTTGAGAGATTATTTAGTTATAAAGTTATAATATCTTTGGAGAATTTTGGTTACTTTCTTTCAGAGGATTTTTTTTTTTGAAGATTTCTTCCTTTTTTGCATGATGGGTGAAATATTTGAGTTTTTCATGATTCTTCTTTTGCCTTCTTAAGGAAGCTTTTTAATCTACTTGGCAAGGTCACAATGTCACACACACACACACACCTTGTTTTGTTGTGTTTTTTGATTTCAGGGAAATGATGCACTGTGGAGTGCATTACAACAAAAGAAAAGATTTGTTGCAATTATGGGGACTGGGACGATGACAACATCCCTCATGAAAAGCCACATATTTGTGTACATTAAGTAATGTTCACACTCCCTTCCTTCCTTCCTTCCTTCCTTCAGCAAAAGCTTTGAATGATCACACCTCTCATATAATCATCTTAACAACCTCCATCTCCAAAAATGCACTAGACAGACTGCCAAACTGGTGAGCTTATTACATTAGATATGCACATTAGATCTATACATGTAAATAACATCAAAGTTTAGGTAGTTAGTTTGATTCATTCCAAATTCTGTATGTGATCAGATCATGTGTCTGTCTGTCTGTCTGTAACTCACCTCAAATGTTCCAGCCATCTAATAATTGATGTCCAGAGAATTGATGTCCAGAGGGTGCTGCAAACTGCAAACCAGTCATAGGCATCCATTTTGGGCTGTTTTCAGAATTCTTTTGACATAAGGCAGAAGAAGAAGAAGAAGAAGAAGAACATCAAGATGAAAAGAAGAAAGTGCTTTCTGCTTTGGTGCAATGGGTAGTGGTGGTGACGTCGTTACAACAACTCAACTCGTGGGAACTTTGCTGAACTTTCCATCCTCCCCGCATGCATATATGTGGATCTTCGACAAGGATACTTGTAATTAATTCTCAGTATGAACTGACATCCACTTATGCCAGTGTTGTCTGCTTCTTAGTGTTTTTTTTTATAAAAAAAACTTGGGCAAAAGAGTCCATTTTTTCCTAAATACCCAACCTAGAAACCACCTAATACGATGTCAAGCAAGGTTGTTTTAGAGCTAAGTACGCTAAACTCCCTTTATAATCATGCCCTTGCTGACCACTGTTTCTTTCTTTTGGTGACACTAACAAATTGTCATTCAAACGTGTATAGTCACATTCCATACAAGCCCTTACAAAATTGTGACTGTAGGCCCCAAAAAAAAACACCTTGCAAATTAGCCTTTGTATGCTAGAATAAAGGTGTCAACAATTGTTACATGGCTTCTTCTAAGCTTTACAATGCATTATTAGACTTGAAGAAGGTTCTGATTTCTGCCTGTTTTAATGTGATGTTTTTGTATCTCGGCAACTAGATTTTTTACTTAAAATTTTCTGCTTTCTTGGCAAGCTCACATATCTCTTGCTTTTGTACAAAAACAAGTTGCCTCTTTCTTTTCTTTTCAACCGGATTCATTGTTAGTAGTTTACATAACTTGAACACATAGCAACACTAACATTTCCAAAGGGAACTATAGTTTACAAAACCTTAATATTTGTCCCATTATAATCACATTTACTAAAAACACTTTGCAAATGTTTTGTGCTAGTAATGAGTGTGATAGTGACTGAAAAATTTAACATTTCTTACTAAAATGGATGATTATCAAAAGAAATTATGTGACTCAAATGGGTGTGTGATCATAAAAAGGGTTTATTGTATTTATTGTATGAATTGATTTCTCGTTGCTAGTGACCCAAAACATTAGAGTTTAGAGCTAACCACCTTACCAAAAACATGTCTTCAAAACCTGGATGTATGAAGGGTATTGGTTCTTCCCAAATTGATATTAGACCAAAAAGGTCTTAGAGAGTAGGAAATAAGAAGGTTTGAAATATTTGAAAAAGATCTAATATATGAAATTCTTTAGATGATCCAAGCACCAGGACGATCTGATATATAACATACGAACTAGATACCCGCCCAACACTGGTACAAACATCATTGCATGGTAGTTGTTCTTTAGTACCCTTTCTGTGGTTTGATGTGTCTTTACTATCTAGACAGTGAATCGCCCCGCCATAATCGAAAGTAGTGGAGTGCAGAAAAGCCCCAACGCACATAATCTTGCTGCCATTTAATCAAAAGCTGTTTTTGTAATGCAGCGGTTTCATCAGTTTTTTTTTCTACCAATTTTGGTGGTAAACTGAGTTTCATCCTGTCTTTTCCTTTTAGGAGTCGACAACAGAATTGTTGTTGTCTGACACTTCACCAGTGGCTGCTGCAATCGACATCATCAGTAAGAGCATTCTTGTCGTTTTAAAGACAAGTTGTTTAGTGGCGGCTGCTGTCATTTACATGAAGTACAAATGTATCAAGTGCGGTGGGGGTGAGGTCGGGGGGAGGGAGTTCCAGGAGTAAGGCTATCTCCATTGCAGCAGCGCAGCTTCACTCTCTCACTCGGAACTCACATGCTAGAATGTAGTCAGAAATCTTCAAGCCATATTCACCCCCTTAATACATAACAAGGCTCTAAGGCTTACACCAGGAAGAAGTGTAATTAAGATTGGGATTTTTTCAAGATGGGTCTTTTTTTTTTTGGAGGATTAGTGATTTTTTGTCGTTCCCAATGGGTTTCTAACATGTTACCCAAGTTCCCAATGTGTTCTCAACATGTTCCCAATAGTTCCTCATTGGATCCTCTATCCTTTTCCCTTAATTTTTACTCTTGTAACCTATATAATAATCAGCTTGAAGGAGAAGATTACAACATATCTATTTTGGAACTGTCCAAAGCTTGTTTAAATAAATAAATAAATAAATAAATAAATTATGCTTCCTATATCAGAATAGAAGCATGTTTTATCACGATTCCCTTTGGCCACCACCTTTAGAACTTATACACATGGAAGTTGATCCATGACCAAACAAGATGGGATTAAAATATAAGGTGATATTAAGAATGTCTTAGGGAACATTTTTGGAACCAGATGGGAACATCTTGGGAACTTGAGGGGAACGCTGTGGGAACACATTGGGGAATAGACCCAAAAAGCCAAAAAAAAAAAAAAAAACCCTCCCCATGAACTAATAATACTCCCATTATAAACTGGGGGGTACTTATTTGATGGGCTTGTGGTGTCAAGCTAGTAATGATAATGGATGAGTGGAATTGCCACTTTCAACTTTGGATGCTAACAGTTGAGCTAGGAGTTATAATGCACTCTCTCTAGTCATGAAAGAAGAAGGGCCATGAATTGGGTTGCTTATAATGTTATGGGAAGCTTCTTATCATAAGATCTTCAAGATTGGAAAATCTCTCATAGCCACCACCACCAAACAACCCATAAAGAAGAGTGTCCAGTGAGGGCTGCCATGGCCACTCACCACATGTCCCTCCTAAACCAGTGACTAGTAAAATTAAAATGCCTCATAACTAATGACATGAATTGTGGGTGCAGTTCATAATTGTCAAATTTTATGTTGGAATGGTGGTGCATGTCAGAGTAGGTTACTAGCTAAATGAACAAAATGTGAGTTCTTTAGTGGTCAGCATTTCATGATTTTTCTACTTTTGCTTCACCAAATGATGTTCACTTGTGTAGCCTAGTTTTTCCTTTTCAAAACCATTTTTTGTAATTTAATTGGATTTTCAATGACGAAAATTACTCAATTTTCAATACCTTTTGCACTAACAATGGTCTAAAATTTTCACCTTCATTAAATCCTACTCACTCACTCAAGGGTGTTTCCGACATAATCAAAAGTGCACCCAAATTTCCCTATAATTTTTAGTTTTGGTTTAAGTGAATTTTCAAAGATTTTTTTTTCAATAGTCAATCATTTTTTCACCATAGGTTGAAACATTATGAAACCAACGGTGCACCCCTATTTGTTGAGGACTTTCCAATGGTACCCAGAACATGGCAAGAGGTGTTGTGAATTGGGAGATCTCCACCATAACAAACAAACAACTTTCCCTTCATAGATAGATTGGTAAACCAAGAAAATTTGTATTGCAAAATATGTCAATTTGGTATTCATAAGCATAGAATTTTTTTGGGTTCAATTTTCAACCTTATGACAAGTACAAAGGATTTTTTTTCAAAAAAAATGGTCCATTATTTCCACATTATGAGGAAAAAAAACTTTGAAGTCAACATATTCTAACAATAAGTTGTGGCATGTTGCTAAAATATAGTATGATTGTTAAACTTTTCTATTTTTCTTTCTAACGTATAGCCAAATTTGATTGAGTTTTGTTGTGAATGATAACCAACCCACCTCCTTCACAAATTTGAGGAAAAAAACATTGCTTACAAATAATAAACCAAATGATACCAATGATAATGATACATATTATATGGGACTTCATCTCACATTAAGTGAATTTCTTTTAGCGTTTAGGACATGACTAGTGTGCCATTTGTTGTGATTATACATTGGCAAATTAAACACATGCATATGTTTATGAATGATGTGAATTGTATTTTTTTGACAATGGAAACAAAAATATTGCAAAAGATCATCTTTTCTCATTTTGTTATTTGTAAGGAATCCATTAGACAAAGAAAAATATTTGATTGCAAACACATCAAGAAGACCAATTATCATTAGATGGGGAACTTGAACATCATTGTAAGGGCAATATTTTTTGTAAATCATAAACAAATGATGATAATAATCAACTCAGCTATGAACTAGTTTGATTGTTTATATTTTAAAATGAAAATTTACAAACTTGGAACAACGTAAAAGATGGAAGTTTCTATGAATGTGTGCATATTTGTCACCTTAAAAAACAATTGCTAATCTAATGGATCCTTTTCATTGCTTTAATTTGTGGTATTTCCAACCTAAATGTCCCATGTATATGTTCATGGAGATTTGATCACTTAAATCAAGGTTAATGGTCCTTAGATTGTGAATGTCATCATTTGTAGGGTTTTATTGTCTTTGTATGTTGAGCTTTCAATGTGGAATTTAGCCTTCCTTGTGTGTTCACTTTTCATTTTAAAAATTGTTTTGCACTATTGAAACATGGTTTTTTGGTCAACAAAAGGCATTTAATGTGGAACTTCAAGAAGGGATCTTTTGTGGATCTTGGGCATGAAGCATGGAATAAATTTTGGGAATTTTTCATAATTTTCCAAGGACTCCTAGTTTGTAATTACAAATGGTGTGATATAAGGAAACATTCCAATCCACATCAATTGTGCATCCACACCCACTCATGGTAGCACAACTACTCCAAGGAATTGTTCATTAAACAACGATGGGACAATGAGGGAGCTCAAAACATGTTGGAGACATTCAACACGGGATTAATTAAGATTAATAAGGTCCACCTATTTAAATCTCAACTTGGAGAAATATTATTTAAAGGTTTTTATGAGAATCACAAAAGGTTGATACTCAAAGATCACATTTCAATCTTAATTAACTACTAACCTAGACATGATAATAGTAAGAAATGAAATTGTTTATCACATAAAGCACATGGTCATAACCAACTTCCTAAACAACAAATTGTAAGAGTTTCATATGGTGAATTGATTTACATTCCTTAAACACATTCCTATAATAGGTGTGAACTTCTTGTTGGATGCAAGAAAAGGATTTTATTTCCTCTCTTTAATTGATGTAGAAACTACCAAATGTATATTCATGTTAACCCCATTCAAATCTTCATGGTGCACAATGATTGTTCATACATGAACTTATCTTTCAATTTTCACATTCTTGAAAGATTGAAGTTGCTTGTGTGAATATCTTTAGAAATGTTGCCTTTGGAGTACATGACTATCAAAATAAGTATTATATGAAAAATTGGTACAATGTTTAAGTTTGATGATACAAACAAGATGCAATGATATTTAAGGTTTGTACTATGGTAGATTATAAAAATGAATGGAACATTAAAGTTCGTATGTTTAATTTGAAAGGTGGGTGGTTAAAGTGTGCATAGACTAAGACTACAACAACTTGGAAGATTTAGTAAGCAAATGCACTTAACTCAAAACTAAATGTGTAATAAGGCCTAATGTTGCAAATGTTAAGAATGCATCTTTGTCAAAACAAAAGATTCAAATAATAAGGTTACAATCTAAAGGACCAAAGATGCACAATGAAGGCTTCACGGTGGTGTATGTGCAAGTGGAACCGCCAACTTAACCACCCTAATAGAAGGGGCATGTTAGATGGGAAGAGGACCTCCCTTGACAGCACATTCCCCCAATATGAAACTTGTCATTAAAAACATTATGAAAGGGAATTTGGCTCAACCCATACACAAATGTAAGCATTTCTAGAAGTCAAAATAGTAGACACCATAACTAACTCTACAAGATGGGGAAATGGAGCATCTTGGCCAAAACGCAAGAGTTTTTGTGATCCTTGATACAAACATTCAACCTTCCCAATTGTAATCAATGGAATGGTCACTAAGGAAAATAAATGGTAACAGAAAAAACTTACATATTACAAATCATCTTTCAAATAAAATCAATCATTTAGAATTTTTAACAAGAAAAGATAATCAAACTCAAACTTTGAAACTACATTAGAAGGAAAATCAATTGGGAAAGGGGATCCAACCATGATTTTTTTTATAGAATTAAAAAAAAATTGCATAAGGTCAAGATAATGCAAGAGAACATAATTCAAATTCTCTTTAAATGATGATTTTGCCATCCAACAACCCCATTACGACTTGTGGGCATTTAAGATAGGTAGCAAGGAAACAAAATATGGAAGGAACACAAAACAAGCTCTTCAATCATCTAATGTTGCCCCATGAGGTTACATCTACTAATTTATAGTGTGCATGGGCTTAATTTGAAGAGGAAGTTCACAAACTCAAATGACATGTTTAGGGATTTATGCCTAGGGCGGATGTTGTGTTACTCCAAGAACATAAGCTTAAAAGGGAGAACACAAACAATTTAGGCATGCAACTTTAGAAGGATGTAAGTTGCTGGACAACAAAAGCATTTCATGGCTATGGGAATGAACAAATAGCTGGATGTGGTGGCATTAACATCTTACTAAAATGGTAGATGGGCTAACTTAATGGTACACTATGAAATGGCCCTAAAGAACATGGTGTAATGGCTAAGACTAAAATGCTCACATGGTGAGTAGGTAGGCATTCAAAATATCTATGTCCTTAATGGAACTTTAGAAAGATTCAAATTGTGGAATTATTTTAGGGAGGGGCCACCAAGAGATTATAGGCAATTCATGACTTTAACATGGTAGAAAACCCCCAAGACAAATCCTTCGTCCATGTAATAGGATGATGTCAAACAAAGAAAAAATGGCATGGGGTGTTTTGAAAAAAGGCACCCTAATTATTGGGGAGCTATTGGACCAATGATATTTTCAATTTTTTATGGGACAATCTACATAAAGGCTTTGAATGCTGTCTTGTTTGACTATATAGGATTATGTAGCTTCTCCTCAAGAAGGGGATGCATTACTTACATCATAAACTTCAAGGGCCAGGATTTGGTAATAATAATCATTCAATTAATTTTCCATGGGTTTGTATTATCTATAGATGGATGTCAACGCAAATGTTGTGCACATTATTTAGACATGGATGTTGTATTTATATTCATATTATTTAGACACGAA
Source organism: Sphagnum tenellum (assembly GCA_963921925.1). Taxonomy (NCBI): domain Eukaryota; kingdom Viridiplantae; phylum Streptophyta; class Sphagnopsida; order Sphagnales; family Sphagnaceae; genus Sphagnum; species Sphagnum tenellum. The sequence continues at coordinate 5,014,154 of OY998155.1, forward strand.
TGTTGTGTGCACAACATTCGTGTTTAAACAACACACGACATTTATTTTTATACAATATCAACTTATGAAAAAATAGATTTCATGTGATTATTATTGCCAAATCATGGGCCAAGGAGCTTATGATGTAAGGCCAACAAGTAAATTATTCATGAAGATAGTGGTAGGTTTAGTCACCACCCAATTTTCCATACAAGTTGAGTTGGGTGATTCAATGCCCATAAGGCCCTATTGGAAGATGAACAAAAGTTATTTTGATCAAGTGGAGGGGCAAGTTGCAACAATTTGGAAAAAATATAAGACAAATAATATTTTTTTGGGTTAATATGTATAAGGTAATTTGACTTTACAAAGTTTTTGATATTAAACAATTACAAGTTTTTAAAAGGGATAAAAATGGGAGATTGAAGCTAAAAATTGTTTAAGAAAAATTCCAAAATCTTGTACATGATTCCAAGTTGCAAAAGATTGCATGAAACTATATAAACATCTGAAGTAAATTGAAGATTGGAAGGTGGAAGTTGTCCATGTTTGATTTAATTGCAAATGATAAGAGGAATTGATCTTCCAAAAAAAATTTAAGCCATTGGTTAAAGGAAAAAAGGAACTACAATCATTGTTTTGAAAAAACCAAACATAAACAATACTTATTTTTAAAAGGAATTAGATGTGCATGCCATGATTTTTATTGGCATTTAATGAAGCAAATGAACAATCAATAGAACTAATAGACTAAAAGAGGAGGCCTTAAATGCATTCCACAAAAAGTTACTGAATCTATGAATGTTACATAAGTTGCTCCTTTTGTAATGGAAAAGTTTTTTGCAATGCAATGGTTAGTCTAAAGGCAAGGCCCTTGGACTAGATGGGATTGTGATTGAATTTTATGTGAAAAATATTTGTCCTATCATTGGAGAAGATTATGACAACATGATCAAGAACTTCATCCAAGTTAGAAGACTGTTCAACGGGGTCACAAAAGGGTTGACTACTTTAATTTGCAAGTTTAAAAATAAAGAAGATGTGGGCAATTGGTGCCCCATTTCCTTTTTGAATCTAACCTATAAGATATTTGCAAAAATGCTACAATTGTGTTTATAACCATTTTTCATGAAGGTGATTAATATTAATCAAAACAACCTTTCTTCGTATGAAATATATTTTGAGGGTGAAAACACATTAAAGTGGTGTACATAATCATGTCATAGCATGTTGGATTATCATTCAAGGGCCATGGAACAAAATATAAATGAATAATATGTGAAAAAGACTCAAACAAATAATATTACATTATATGAATTTCATGAATAGACTTTGAGTTACCATAACATATTAAACTTTTGAAGTGTTAAAAATCCAGCATCACAATTCATCTCATATGATTATGGATTTGTTATATTTACTAAAAGTTTTAATTGAGTGATTTTTTTATACATAGCAATGTGATGCCATTGATACATTTAGGAAGACGATTTTCAACTATTTTGAAAACCATAAATTGAAATATAAAATGTAATATGGACTTTTATTTTAACACTAATATGGACTCCACATATGCTAGAAAGTATTCCACTTTAAGGTGTTTTCACCCTTGAATAAGGTGTTGTTAACTCATTAGATAATTGATTGAACTAACAAATCTAAGTGGGATATGGTGTTGTTAAAACTATACAATTATTTCCTAGGATTTCCTTTTCTAAGTTATGAGGAAGTTGGGGATGGTGATTAAGTTCATTATTTCCTAGGATTTCCTTTTCAAAGATGTAAAATTTGTTGGCAACATGACATAAACATTCCCAATCAATAGGGGAGCGGGGCAATGCTACCCACTTGCCCCCTATTTTTTCCTAATTATAGGGGGAAACATCATGGTATTAAACGAGTAATAAACAATGGGGCAATTTAGGGATTTGTATGTTAATAAGAAAAAATGAACAAATTTTTGGACATTATGTAAATGTGCACCCCTTACTTTAGGGGGCAATGCAAATAATGTAGATAAAATAGTAGACTTTAAATAATTTCTTACACATTTTAGGGCTAAAGTTTCATTGGCAGAAAAAATTGGCATATTGGCGCTTCAACCTATAAGTTCCAAATTCAATTAGAAAGTAATAGTGGAAATGGCCAAGGGAAAAAAAGATTTTAAATTTGCTGCGAACCTCCTTTGGATTCAATTTGAAGATGCAAGATGTTGATCCATTCTTAATAAACAAAATTTAGAAAAAACTCAAGTTCTCGAGTACCATCCATTTTTTTATTGATGGAAGAGGAATCATTGTGAAACGTGTTAAGCTTTGACACTCTTTGGTTTTTCATGACAATTTAAGCTATATCAACAAAAGCAATCTACAAATGTAATTCAAGCCTTTTCTAACACACAATATAAACAAATATAGTTCATCCAAACATAATAAATGGATCTTGAACTTGTAATGGATCTTGGTGCAAGGCTTCAGTTGACATGGTATATGATATGGAAAAAAAATTCAAAAGTTTGGAAGGCAATTAGTAAAACCATTCACCTTAAGCTTCCTACCAAAGTGGAAGCCATATGTAATGTTCAGATTTGGTGGTCAACAAACTTTTGAAGGAAAGGTATCCATGACTAAAACATAACATTTCCATCAAATGGGGTTTTGAACAATTGGAAACCTATAAAACCTGTAAATTTTGGATTTCAAAAGCTTAGAGGAGGCAAAAGTCACTTACCAACTTATAAAATAAAAATGTGGCAATTGGCATAAGTTGATTGAAATTGTTTATAAATGTTATAAATTTAAATTTTTTTATCCCGATAGGAAAATTGTAATTGGATAGTGGATTGAATTATTCATTATAGACAAAAATTCTATGTCTTGTTTGGTGGTTGAAACCATTAAGTTTTTCTTGCCTACTTGCATAAAAATCAATGAAGATTTCTTCATTCCTACAAACCTACCAATTTACCAGGTTAATATTAAATCTAATGTATTAATTAAAAGGAACAAGTTGAGGAGAAACTCCAAATTTGAATTGTGGGATCTTGGAACAATTGTGTAAGTCCCTATAATTTGCAAAGGGCTAACCAAAGCCTTTTTTCACCTATTTCATGATAAAATTCAAATTGGAACTTTGATTTGGAATGGTGGACATGGGTAGACAATAAGTCTTTGTTAGATTACTTTGTCGAGGAAGGGAGGAAGTTATTGAATAAAAGAAAGACCTTATGTAGCAAGGAATATTAGAGAAATGACCTAACTTGCTAACCTTTCATTATGAGGTCAAATGGTACAATGTTTTGAGGAAGACCCCACAAAAAAAAAAGAAAAAAAAAAAAGTAAGTTTTGTGTGTTTTGTGTTTCATAAGGTGATTGCCATCAATTTTTAGATAGCTCCAACATGTAAAACAATTGATGCAAAGTATCCATAGTGTGATCGAACTACCTAAGAAACTTTGGTCCATATGTTCTATGATTGCCACAAGGCTAAACTAGCTTGGTACTACGCAACTATTATTATCTTCGTACTTAACCATCCTTCAAGGGTGGAAGGTAAAATGAAGAAATTTGACATCATACAATGTTTGTTTTTTTTACAAATTGCCCCAACTTTATATTAAAAATATTCACAAATGTAAAACATTTCTAAAGGGTGTAGTGATTCAATGTTTGTGGATTAATAGGAATGAAAGATTTTTGAAAAGAAGGTATGTTCTAAGCATGCATGTAGGTGTAAGCATTAATGGCATTATCACATATGATAGACTTGAATGGGAGAAAATGATGTAGTCCATGGACAAGGTGTTTGGTGCCTTCTTTTGAGTAGGAATGTCTTGTAATTTTCATATGAAATGGTGCCCCCACTTCACACTCTATGCCAAGGAATTTTGTAGGGTCAATGGAACTTTCAAATGCTTAGAACTATTTTGTTTGTGACCTTTTTGTGGTTTAGGGGAGATGCCTTCCCCTGGCCCAAATTATTATTTTTTGTTTTTTCTATGCAATGAATGTTTTCCCTTTTGTATCAAAAAACAAAAAATGAAAATTGCAAACTTGATAAAAACTTAAATTATGTACATCAATCTTGAATTGTGTGCAATGGTGTTAACATTTTGATCTCATGTCTTGGAGTGAACTCAACCCTAAATTAATGAAAAATAATGAACTTTTCAAATAAGGAAACATATAAACACAAAATGATTTAGATGAGAACCCCCAACATCCAAGTGCTTCCATTTGTTATTCATGAAAACAAAAGTTAACAAAAGTTATTCATCATCACTAACCAATTTCATTCTTTACACAATAGCAAATGAGATTACATCATAATTTGAATTGAATGGTCATTAAGCCTTTATTTTTGAAAATGAAAATATTTTACAAAACACAATTAATGAGAGTGTGTTACAAAATATGTTTTTGTACAATCCATATCGATAATTGTAGCAATCTTAAAATATACTAAAATTTCAAATAAAAGTTGAAAACTATTATTTTAATTAATTGTGCATAAACCATAGCTATACTTTTGATAATTTATTAGTGGTTTCAACATTTAAAATAGGATATTAATATTTGGTTAGTAAACGCATTAGCCTTTACATATTAACTTACAACATGTAAAATTAATGGGTGAATGCATTAAGGTTGATTATGTGTAATAATCATTATTATGTGTACTAGAACATTTCCAAAAGTCATTTCAAATTTGCCCTTCAAAATTACTATTAACAAACATTTGGGGATGGGGACAATTAAGGGTAATGATCAATCAAATGATGTGGCCATTTGTTGCAATGCCCTTCATCAACTTTTAGTTCATATGTCATCTTTTTCTTTTAATCATTTTTCACATGTCCAACTTTTATGTATATCTTGTCCATATAAGCTAGAGCAACTTGAGTCCATCTTGAATGTTTTGTGTCATCTCCTTTGAATCATCCTTCTTGTCTTTCACAATGGAATGTGGTAGAGCAAAAGGGGCCACTCGTAAAAACATTGAACATTGTTTTAAAATCTTGCAAGCTTAGTTTAAAATAATAATAAATACATGCCGCCAATGGGATCATGAAATTATAATTTACATTTTCATGGCATGTGTGGTTTTATATAATATGATCTTGGAGGACAAATGTGATGATTAATTAGGGGCTATCAAACCAAATGTTGGTGTCCAATTTTGTTGAAGAATATATTTTTCAATGTTTTGACAAGGCATTAAAACCATAGAGAATTTAGACATACATTTTAGACTTGGTAATGAACATTTGTATCAATTAAAAATCAATGAAAAAAATTCACACATTTTTTAGTTAAGTGGTTCATATGTGTTTTATTCCAAAAGTTCAATTTCATGTGGGTTGTTGTAGCTTTGTTGTGTTTTAACAACTACATTCACAACTTGAAAGGTTGGACATGGGTTGTTTGGAGTTATTGAATTGCTTCCGTGGTATTCAAACTATCCATGATAGTTGGCATATTCATGACTTCAACTAATATGGTTGGAATTTCTTTTTTGTTTTCAAAACTTTTTCAATTTGGAGGTGGTGCACACCTTAATTCCTTATACATTTTAGCTTGCTGTGTGATATCGTTTAACAACAATCAATGGTCTATGAAGTTGAATGTTGCATTTTTAGGGTGTTGTGTTAAGGATAGACTTATGCTATCATTGTAAAATAGAATGGGTAGAATGGGGTTGGATTAACTAGGACATAAAAGTGGGCAGTTTGAATTGGTTTTATGTTGGGAAAACCAAGAATGAACTTTGGAGAATTTTGACTTTTGAAGATTAAAAGTTGTATTGTTTTTCAAGAAGTTCATGCTACAACTAGGAGAAAATACTTGATGAAGAAGAACTTTTTTGATGATTTTGTACTTGTTTTATAGTTTCTATTTTCAATTCTAGGTTGAATTGATTTTTTTTATAGTTCATTGAAGATATTACTTTAGTTTAGATATGAATTTTTGATCATTTTAATAAACTTGATTTTTTGGTTTTCATAGTTTTGTTGTGGACAAAATTTGATAGTTTCAATGATAATGTTTAAAGTACAAAAATAAGAATTAGAATAATAGAAAAATATTAACATTTACCATGTTGTCACTTGTATTTTTCCAAGCTCTTTTGAAACACATCTTTAGGTGAAAATTTTGATTCATTCGTAGCTAAAAAACCCAAGAAAACCCATTCTATTTTAGTTAAGTACATAATTAACCCATTCTTATTCACTAAGGAACTCTAGTTTGTTAAGTGGTATGAATGATAGTCAAATTTTTTAATCTCAATTTTGGCAATGGAATGAAGAAAGTTGATTCACTTGTTCCTTAACATTTTGCAATTGAATAAAAGGGTGAAATTTTTGGTTGATGCAACACTAAAATCCAATGAACTTTCCATCGATTTTTTTGAAATGCTTAAAGATACCCAATCACAATTGGAACATTTGATGCCTTATGATTTTGAAAGCTCATAATTTTTAATGAATGTAGATTCTTTTAGCATATGAATAGACTATTTTTGAGCTCATGAAAATAAATTTCTAGTGCCATATTAAGCTCTAAAACCTAACATGATTTGGTTTCCCAAATTGCCCTTTGATTTGTTTCGACTCATTTTGATGATTTAAACCTCAATCTTTCAAGGTGTCATAACTTTTGGATTTTTCTTTCATTGGCCTATGACTTTAGGCAAAGACTATGCATTTATTTAGGTTTACAATATAATAAAACTAAATTGGACTTTATGGATAAAATTAGGTGATCTTCAAACACAAATGTATAATATGCTTAGTAAATTTTTTTTTGAATTTAAAAATATAAAAATACATATTGGAAGCATATGATTTGATATTCCACTTATTTCAAATACATATTCCATTCTTATGCATCTTATTTTATTTGGTCTATGTGCAATTTTGGTTTAATGGTGTTTTTAAGAATACAAATAGTTATCTACAAAGTAAATGAGTTCATATGACATGCAACTATGTTAAAACTAAATAATGTAAAAACATCATGGCATGGACCTTATATATTTCACATCTTTATTTTGGCAATGTGAATTTATTTTATTACAATTTGCATCGAGACCTTTACATGGTAAAAATAGAAGTCTACATTCAAAGTGTAGTAATCCTTGAAACCTTGTTAAAATTCCTATTGCAAATGCCACTTGGGATCTTGGGAGTCTTTTCCTTTGATAACACATCTTGTAACACCATCTCACTAGACAATGTACTTGGAGGGCACCTTTTATCTATGAATGTCCCTCCAAGAATACATGAGGAATTCTACACCTATAATAAGAGTGGGTTTAGGGTTTAGTTTGGGTGCTGATGAAGTGACTCCAGTCAGATCATAACACAGACCATAGTACATAAGAGACCATAGTTTGCTAGCTTTTAAAACCCTGTCTATACAGAGACAAGGGTTATAGTATTGTGGTACTAATATACAAAGATTGTTGAATAGGCTTGTTATGGTTGTTGGATTTGGTGGTCTGAATTTGTTTTTTCTTAATTATCTTGAGTGAGTGATTGATTTACTAGTTAAATGTGTAATTGGGTTTGATAGGGAATTTTAGACGAATAATTGAAATGATAAAAAGAGAACATTATTTTCAATGTTCAACATAATAAGGTTTTGTGTAAGCCTAAAGATTATTATTTTTAGGTCAATGGGATTGTTTAATTTGGTGGTCTGAATTTTTATTTTATTTTATTTAATTTTTTTTGTGTGTTATCTTTAATGAACAAAGAGTTCAATGTGTAATTGTTATTTGTGGATAGGGTTTTAGCACACGACTTGTGCACTTTGTTATTGATATTGAGAGGGTTAGATAATTGGTCATTGTTGAACTTATTAATAATGATAATAATAATAAGCCCAAAAAATGGAAGAGAAAGTAATTTTATTATTATCAATAGTGAGACTTTTAACAGATTCCATGTTATTTGTACATAGACAAGGGGTATTAGTTGAGGTAAAAAATGGTGACAACCTAAATGGAATTTGCATGTAGCCAATGAGATGGCTGAACAATGCAGACGGCTCATCTTTTTTTGCCTTGGGCACATAGAATCAGATTGGCCCATGCAAAAAAGACATGCCAATTACAAGGAGTTTTTAACATGAATTATTTGAAGAATTATTTTAATGTATCTTTTCTCGGATTTGAAATGCAAGGTGCACAAACCCTAACATTTCTATGTACATTTTCAACCCTAGGGTTTATAGCACATTGCTTGAGCTCTTTGTTCAAGAATGGTTTCACCCAACTAGCAATCAGTGATTAGTTAGATGAGTCTCCCATGTCAAAGGCTCAAAAACTCTACAAAATGGGAGTCGAAAGGAATTATAAGCATAATATTGTTCAACAACAACAACCAAAAAAAAAAAAAACCCAACAATGTTGTTCTTGATAAATAAGGAAACCAAAACTTCCAAAAAAAGAAAGACAAATGTTTTGTTTTGTAAATCACCGAAAGCACATTTCTCAAGACTTCACAACCAAAACAAATTTAGGTGAAATCCTCAAGTGGTTTGGTTGTTCACCTGAGAGAGAGAGAGAGAGAGAGAGAGCTCTCTCTATCTATCTATGCTCCACACTTGCTTGGCAATTATGCACCCAAGAGTGGTTGTTAGGTAATATTGAATGGACTTGAGAGTTTTCATGATAAGGAGCGAGGTGCTTGCCACCACCACCACCACCACTCCCAGAAACAGATCACCTGCCGGTAGTTGTGTTGTTGTAGCTCCAAATCAATGAATGGAACCTAACTTTGCTCAAAGGACTACCAATTGTCATTCCAAAAGTACATTCAGCTCCGCACCCGTTTCTTCTATTGATTGCTTGCCCATCCTTGAAGACCCAACATGCAATTTGCTTATATGAGATATTTTGGCAAGAGTGAACCAGCACCCATCGGCAACACCATACACGATGAATAGTTTGTATTATGGAATGATGAAGCCTTTGCCCGTTATGTTTGTTAAGGTGTGAGCTGAGCCCTTTTAGGATTAGGCAAGAGGACCCAACCTACATAATGGGCATCAAAGGGACTAGTCACGCTGATGCCCCTTATGTTGGGTAAGGTGTCAGATGAGTCCCTTAGGGTTAGGCAAGAGACCCACCCAACATAATGGGTAATGGAGAGACTAGTCACGCCCGTGCCTCTTATGTTGGTTAAGGTATCAGCTGAGCCCTAGGGTTAGGCAAGAGACTCATCCAACATAATGGGCAATGGAGAGACCAGTCATGTCCATTGCACCACCTTATGTTGGGTAAGTTGTCAGCTGAGCCCTTAGGGTGAGGCAAAGAGACCTACCCAACATAATAGGCAAGGGAGTGACTAGTCACATCCGTGTCCCTTATGTTGGGTAAGGTGTCAGCTGAGTCCCTTAGGGTGAGGGAAGAAACCCACCCAACATAATGGGGCAGGGACCAGTCAAGCCCCTGCCTATTATGTTGGGTAAGGATTAGGGCACAGCACAAAACCCACCGAACATAATGGCTAATGGCAAGATCATTACATGACATTAAGGTTTGGGGGTGGTAGATTCAACGATTACGAAACAAAAAGTTCATGTTCAATAAACACATTTAAAAATCATTATTAGGAGTGTATGAACATTATTGGAAGGTTATATTACATAATGTGGTCAAGGAAAATGATATAATTTGTGAGACTCAAAATTTCTTGGTCTCAAAATAAGTTTGATAATCGTTTGAGAATTGGGGCGCAAATGAAAATTTGAAAAAAAAACTAATTTTATTCAAAAATTGAAATTGATTCTTCAGAAAACTCTTGCAAAAACCAAAACTAACTATTCTTTTCAACCATTCTTTTTAATAAAAAAGATAATTGTTCAACATTGGTACCCACCATCCAACATTTATCTACATATTTAGTACATGACACACTTCTATTTACATACATTTTATACATGATATGTACCACTTACATTACCTACCTACTTATCTACAATAGTTACTCACTTATGTAGGTTGGTTTGTTGTTACCTAGGTAGTAGTGTCAGGTGGATGTAGAAGGGTTAGCTCGAGACTTAGTTGTGGATGAAGTTGTGGTTCATTCACAACCCGAGTCATAACAAGTTTCCAATGGATGATGGTGCTGGGTCACATAATTCAGATATTTGGATGCATTCCATTGAAAGGAAAAGCACCTTAAAAACTTCATTCCAAGGTTACTCCCCCAAGCACACACTATGATTGAACTGCCATAGCTTTGAGTGGAGAGGAGAAATGCGAGGGAGAGGTTTTGATCAGATATCCTTTTTACACTTTTTTTTTTCAAAATATGATTCATGGGTTCTTTTCCATTATGTCGTGAGAGGAGAAATGTGAGCCAGGTGTTTCATCATATATCCTTTTTAACATTTAAAAACTAAATTTAATGATTCATGGATACATTTGCAATTATGCCATGGCAACTTCAAATGAATGAATGAATGAATGAATGGTACATCTTCTTCACGGAGCTCATGGATGACATTATTAGTGGGAGTAGGTAGAATTCAATTTAATGGCATTTTTCAATTCCCATCCCCATATATCCTCAAGGATTTATGTGTGAAGCAAAGCTCCATTTATTCCCCAAGGATTCATGTGTGAAGCAAAGCTCTGAATAGGTTGAGAGTATGGAGAGAGATGTGGAATGGAGTGATGAGTTAGGGAAATGTTGGGGAATTTCAACCAATGTTACATGGGTGCCAAGTTTTAGGTCATAGGATTCATTTCTTTCATGTATATCGGATTTTAATTTATTTTTTGGGTGGAGATTTTAGGGTAAATCCCTATAATTAATTGTTCTTAGGGTTTTTTTGGGGGATTTTTCATGATTGAAGTAAAAAAAATTTGGTGAAATATTATAAAGCATGTAGTGGTAAGAGGAGATGAATTTGAGTGAGTTGCTACAAGTGTTGTTGGGTGGTTATTAGAATTGAGGGGATAGTTGGATAGGTTTTCGGATGACTCTCATCATGAAAATTCGAGGGTATCAGGTATCACCATTGATGATACCTGGATTGATTGAAGCCTCATAACAATTTTTTCACTTGAGTGAGAGAATTGACCTTTTGAGAATCACCCTCTTATTTTTTTTTCAAAATTCAAAAATCTGAAATCCCACCCAAGGTATAAAAAAGACACATATTGTGAGGTTCTCAACTACAAAGGATCTAGGGTTTGAGGCCTAGTCTAGGGTTAGGTTTCTACATGAAAATAAGTTTTAATTGAAAAATAAAAAATAAATTCTAGCTAGGATTTTTTATGCTTTGGGGCTGCTTCTTCTAGAAGCTTCTAGGGTATCCAAAGTGCTTCATCTTTTTTTTAGCTATCTTGCTACCAATGAAAGATGAAAAAGTTGAGTCCGGGTTTGTGCCGGTGTTAGGCGGTTCTTAGAACGAGGGGACAGATACCCGTTGAGTATTAGTCCAAGCATACATTCATTGACTCGCAGGTTCTTAAAATTTTTCAAATAACCAAACATGATACATAATCACAATTTTCCTTCCAAAGGGGCACCCATATTTACCGAACAACAACTTATAGGTAACAATCAATGGGTTAAGCCCCGAGTCCCACATCGGAGAATAGGTATGAATATACGGAGATGTCTTCAATAGGGCCCCGGATATATATATACATATATATATATATATATATATATTCAAATTCATTATTTGAGTCACCTCTTTTTAGAGATCATGAAGAAAGTTGTCAACAATTGTTGCCATCCATCTTCGGAGGCTATTTACGGAGGCAAATAAAAAACACGTACATATGGGGAACTCAAAACATCATGTTTTCATCCACTAACATCCTAAAGGGTTTACCCTAAACTCTAAACCCTAAAACCTTTGCACACCATGCCAAAATGAATTTTACTCAACTCAAAAGATCGATTTTGGTTGGACAAATTTTCATCACATCATGTTTACCAATGAAAACAATCTCTCGAGTCAATTGTAAAACAATCCTTTTAAGTTAGTAATTTGAGATCTTTCATGACACAACAATGTATATATATATATGGCAAAATTCATAGCCATAATGCTTTCAACTACAAACAATCTCTTCTTAATTAGGCAAAAGTTGAAGTCATTGAGAGGCCGTCTCATAACAAAAATAAAATAAAGTAAAATAAAATAAAATAAATAAATAGATAAATAAAGGATAAATGATATCATAGTTTTCATGTCTCAAAATGCAGTTCAAAATCAATCTCTTCTTAAGCACACCAGTTTGGAGCATATTTTGCAACAAAAACATCATAATACCAATTTGGTCTTTGAAGGGGCATCATATTTGGGCATCATTTTTGCCAACAACAAGCCACCTTTAGTACTTTCAGCCAGTGCTGCAAAGAGAGACAAGCTTGCATGCAATCAATTAAAAAAAAGAACTTGCTGCTCATGAATGTGTCTCAAATTATACAACTTTCGCTTAAAAACATGTGTCTAGTTAATTCAGGATTAAATTGTTAATTTATTTTTTAATAAAAAACCTAAGGAGTGAGATCAAGTTTTAAGTATTAAATTTGATACAAAATTTCATTAATTTCATTTGTTGGTTTGGATCATAGAGTGAAGCAAAAAAATTTAAAAATAAAATAAAATACTTATTGCATCATTTTGTGATCCCCCAATTCAAAGTTTTTCTTCAACTAGTTGAAGAAATGTTAAAATTCTGATGTTCACTAACTAATTGAATATTTTGTTATTGCATATTAAAACAATCCGGATTCCACAAAACTAACCTCAAACCCTAACAAAAAACCCTACTTTCACACGTGATTAGGGTTATTAATAACCAGCGTGTTTAAATTCTTGTGCTAATTAAACTTACACGTGGTTTAGTTATGTACATTTAAAACTCCACTAGCTCCACCACCACTAAGGTACTAGCTTTGGAAAGCTAACTTAAGAAAGAAACCCTAATTCCAAAAGTGATGAAATTAAATTAATAGCCAAACCTCAAATTAAATAAACTAGGCCTACTTGTGGTTAATTAATTGACCTAGTGTTTTATTGTGCACATTTATTAAAACCCTAATTCCTCATCACTAACTGAAAACCGTACCTAACTCATATTTAAACCACAACTGATGAATTTAATAGCCGGTCTCTCTAACCCTACCTTAACCTGAGTTTATTTATACCCTACTCCAAGCTCTTCGTGAGCCCGGGTTACCTTCCATTTTGTGTGCGTCTGTCTTGCGCCGCTGAGTTTTTGTTTTGCGCTTTGTCGCTCTTGGTCATGGTTGTATGGTTTTGTTCCTCTCCCTCTGTTGCGCCTCTCCTATCGCTGTGCATGTTTTTGAAATTTTTCTCAAAATGCAAATGGATTTTATCCGGTTTTTTGGGTAGATTTTTGGATGTCATCTCTGTGTTTTTCTTCGTGAACCTTTTGTTTCGTGTTGTTCTTGAGTAGTTCTTGAGGTTTACTTAAGTGTGGTTGGCGGCAAGTGAGAATAGCTACTCGTGTACGTGGCGGCGGAAGTTTGCCTGTGTATGTCTTGTAAAGCTTCGTCGAGGGCCTGCCGGCGAAGGCGATGGGAATGCCTATAACGGCTTGTGAACACGTATGATGGTGTATGTGTTGACGGGTCGTGATGGGCACTCCCAACGTCTGACGTCTCATCGTGTTTTTCCTCGGTTGTAGCGGTATCCTGGATGCTTCTCTAAAGCATTGGCCTTCGAGTCTTGACTTGCAAGAATCGCAGAAGAAGTCGTAACTACAGAAGAATCAATGCTGTGTCATCCAAGCAAGCTGGTGAGATGGAGGTTGCCTCTGGCTTGACTGGTTCAAATGGAAAGTTATGTTAGAAAGTGTCTGAGAATAACTCAAGTATGTGTATGCATGTATTTTGTAAGGTTTGGCCTCTTTCTGGAAGTGAAGTCACCGTGTAGTGTAGTTAGTAATGTCGATGTGTTTGGGTTGTTTCATTTTTGCAGCTCAACAATGCATCGACTGCAAACAGGTGTTTTCTCCTTTACTGTACAATTGTCGCGGATTTGTGCTACTGAGGATGTAGGACCAGCTATTTGGTTTGTTTGCAACGTTAATTTGAACCGGCTTGCAAATTTTCTAGCCATGTAAGGTTTTTGCTGAATTCATAGGTCGGAGCGGTTAGGTCCCAGTCGACTGGGAAATCTTAAAGCAAGTTTTGGAGTGGATTTTCATACCTAATAATGAAGATCGTACACAATTATCCTTAAGGTGCCATCCTGGCCTGATGTTGTGAGGTATTCCTCGGTTTTGGTCGCCTTGGCAAGTTGCCTTTTTCTCTCTATCAGCCTTATGTAAGGGTTGCAACATTGGTATTATGTCAATTGCAACATTCGTGGGCCCCACCTGAAGTTTTGTGGGGATCCAACGAAGCCTGTATTCGCTATCTTGGGACTACGGCGAAACATGATTAGGCGTGAATGTGGCATACAGATTTGGGCTTATGTTACGGTATACCATCTTTTTCGTTTTCGGTTTGAATTTTTTAAGCAGATTTAGATGTCATGGCAACCGTACTGTCTTTTGTTATCTTCTGTTAAATCATGTTACAAGACTTTGTATTTTCGTTCTGATCATTATTGTGCTTTTTCGATTTGGCCGTTTACTTTTGTTTTGCTATTCTGTTCCCCCGTGAGATGTGCAGAAGTGAGGTCACCTCAATCCCTTTCTTGTGAGTAGAAAATATTGCAACTGATTCAAGTTTTTTTTCTATTATCTTATTGGTTGTTTCACTGATATCATTTATCATGACTTACTGTTTTAGAATATGATGATGGTGATGAGGGAAGGTATGACGATACACTCATTTTGGGATGGTAAAATTAAATGTACATTTATGTATTGCATACTTATTTTTCTTTGAGTATGTGTAGATGGGAATGATTTCTGTGAAGTGTGCGTATCAGATCTTGTCATCCATCAAAAGGTCAGTACTGATTACTTTCAACCGAGAAGTTGAAGTTAGTAAACAGAAACAATAATGGGAAGACTGTTACTATTGCCTGATGCAAATCTAGTACATACTTTCAGCCTGAGTCATCATTGTAGAAATATGGAGTGTCTTTCTTGTTCTGTTTGGTGCTAAAAGAGTACTTGGGAGAATCTATATTAACTGCCTTTGG